>CM035842.1:138142692-138742692 GCA_020510985.1 Pholidichthys leucotaenia | reverse complement strand
TTCACAATGATCCTCAAGCACATGAGCATCGAGGCTGTGCTTAAGGTTAAGGTCAGGAGATCTGAGCACTCTTGGGGTGATTTCATCCGGCCGGAATGAGCTCCACCATCACTAACAGTCTGGTTAAGATGCTGCTGTTGTTTTTTGTATAAATTCATTCTATTGGTCACATTTATGTATTTCACTGTTTTGGGTTTTTTTTTCAAAAAAACAAATATCAAATCAGTGACAAACATTAGAAAAGCCATGTGAATAAATGTTACAACTGCTAAAATAAATGACTAGGTATCACTGGGGGAGGAAAAAAAAGATGCCAGTCGCTGGGCCATATGGATGTGGCCCAAATCTGCTGGTGAGAAGAAGGAGCTGCAGAAGCCTGGTGCCGGGCCAAGGGCCAAGGCTTGAGCCCCAGTTGACTGGCGTCCTTCCAGCCCAGAGAAATGAACGTTGTGGTGCGGAACGAAGCACGGAGCCCAACAACCCCCATCGCCATCATCATCATCATCACCCCCCACCCCCCATGGATGATAGATGCTCCGTCCACTGCTCACAGCAGGGAGGAAGCAGACATCTGTATAATCGACTAAGGATGAGAAAAGAAAAAAAATGAGTGGAAAGGAGAGGGATTCACTGTGTGCTTTACTTTTGTCTGAAATAGAAGCACACTGAAAAAGATGAGCAAATGGGCCCAACGTACGACAGACAACCTCCTCTGTTCTGTCAGTCAGTGGAGGTTCCTTTGTACAGTCACCATGTCAAACGACAGCAAGAGCAGCCTGATAAATCCCCATCATGTCCAAAAGTGGCACCAAATGGCGCTTCTTGAAGAACGTGCTCCTAAGTGCCGGGTTGCGTCCACATATCCAAGCCACCCGACAACAGTGAGGTTGAAAGCTGCTGTACACAACTTTCCAGGGAAAATAACACAATTAGAGGAGTACACAGACTTGTTCATTATTAATGGAGTTGCTTTTCAAATGCTTCACTGAAAAGGCCTCTTAATAATTTATCACCATGGAGACGCATGTCAAGTCAGTGTGCATGGACACTTCATGAATATCAAATAAATATGCAAAACAAAAAGGGTATACATCATTAAGCACACTTTAAAATGGCTTTACTGAGGTCTCTTAGAAATCAGGGATCCTTGATTGTTCTCGGCAACATCAGTCACAGTCTCCTGATTTGATCTTGCTTCAACTGAAAATTTTTGATGAGACACTTTGGAAGCCACTGTACTGCAGTGACTGTGGCCACTTGGCACGTAACGAATAACGATCTGTTTGAGGAGAACAAGCAAAGAGGGAGTAACATGACGGTTAAATTCTGCTTTATTGATGATCCTCAGTCAATTATGGAAAGACAAAGTTTCTCATTTGTTAACTGAATAATGGCCCCTTCTACACAGCACAGGGATCATTTGGTGATCATCGAGAGATCAAAAATTGGTCTGTTCTCTCAGCGATCTCCTAAAGCCTCAAAAAAGTCATTTCTGTGTAAATATTTGGGAGATTGTCATGTGATCAACAATTTAATTTCATAGTAATCTATAGAGACCTTTGAAAGAGCCTTGAGAGATCACTGCAAGACTAGGATACATCACTGAGAGATTGCTCAGGGATCACTGAGAATTTCTTGGGTGACCAAGCAGATTGCTGAGTGTTTAAGAGGTTTTTAGTGCTCTTCTATCCCCTTTACATAGAGGTGGAGATCATTGAGAGATCACCGAGTGCTAGAAAAAAATGGCCAGATTTCTCAATAATCTTTCAATGATCTCTTAGCGATTGCCCAGATTTCTCATTGATCTTCCAGTAATCTCCACAGTTGCCATGGTCTCCTCAAAGTTTTGACTCAGTCCAAAACAAATCTCTCAACATTCACCAAAGGGAAGCAATCTCTTAATGAACTCTCAATGATCTCTCACCGATCTCTATTGCTCTCTATCTGAACTCTATTAGTTTTTCATTGAACGCTCAGCAATCCCTCACTGATTTCTCAACCATCAATTTGAAGTTCACTGAAAGATCGCTGCGAGATCACTGGGAGATCGATGAGATTGTTATCTGCCCAGTGACGGTTGAGAGAACATATCTGAACATATAAAGCTACACCCTTTGTTTTGCATGCACATCCATGTGTGTTTGTTTACTCTCTGCAGATGGAATTCATGTTTAGAAATGCACAGCACATCCCGTTAGCTTAGTCGGGTCAGAGTTGAGGGTTACTGTGTGGGTGTGCCTGGGTGAACATGTGTGTGTGTGTGCTTGTTTATCAGGGAATAGGAGATGTGGGCCTGTCTGGGGGGATCTCAGTGCAAGGCAGTAAGAGTCGTGCTGGTTGGTCTCTTGGTTCAGTGCTAATGGAGTTCAATCTGGATCCCTCCTCACCCCCAGTTCTCAGTGCCCAATTATTATGGACTTGCTAATTTTGGCTCAGCATTGTGTGTCTTTGAGAGAGAGAGAATGACATGTGGAGAAAGACAGAAATACGTACAGTATGTAGCTGTTTTTGTTCTGTACTGTGGTATTAGTATGAAGGTCCATCAGTCAAGTATGAGATCAAAAATACCCAGAGAAACGTTATTTATTATCATTCTCATTATGCATCATCATCATCATCATCATTATCGTTGTTGTTGTTGCTAGTTATATGATCATTTATAACTCTATTTTATAACCTGTGTTCTCCCTATGTTAATAGACATGCATCCCATAATAAATATCATATTGTAATGCTGGGATTCTGTGTGTGTGTGTCATTCTGTCTGCTCCATGCATATCTCTGGAACCGTTTGTCAGATTGACCTCAGATCTGATACATGCTTTGCTGAGGTTATGAGAGCGTGCATCCCCGAATTTCAGCCTCCCCGGATATGTGGAAGTTTAGTTGGGGAAATCTTTAATAAACGTCCATAGGGGAGCTATTAAATGAACACAGAGGTGAAAAAGGTATAACTGCTGAGATTTGGGGGCTGAAAATTTGGATTTATGGCTATAATAATAAGCCCGGTAACTCCTGTAAATTTCAGCCTTCCCGAATACGTGGAAGCTTAGTAGGGGAAATCTTTTTTGAACATCCTTAGGGGAGCTATTAAATGAACACAGCGGTGCAAAAGGTATAACTGTTGGGAGTTGGGGGCTGAAATTCACAGGGCAGGCTCTGGAGGCCGGTGGGATAAAATGATAAAAATTTGGGGCTGATCCAAGCTCTGGAAGCGGGTCTTTCTTAGACTGTGGGGAAGCCACTCAGTATGTTTCCACTCAGACGGGAATGGTCATGGGGGGGTTGTGTGTTGATGCAGGGGTTGGTGGGTTGATGCGAACAGTGACAAAGAGAATGGGAATTGCAAAGGCTTTCATGTCAATGCAGCACCACAGGTGACTGAGCAGATTGTATGCTATAAAAGGAGAGGTGCTTGCGACCTGAAGGAGTTTTCTGATGCTTGTGATTCTGGGAATGTGAGAGAGAGAAATTAATAAAGCCTGCTTTGCTCTGGACCACTCTGCCTGATTATTCCTCTCTCCACACTGGTGACCCTTGACGCACAATGGAACTCGAGGCGAACACCCCGGATACGACCCGGACTGGAGGTGCCGGCAACGTGTGCGCAGTTTCGGTCAAACTCCCAGACTTTTGGCTACATGACCCGAAGTCTTGGTTCCTCCACACCGAGGCCCAGTTCGCGCTCCGGGGAATAATGGCAGATGACACCAGATACTACTACAGGTTCAGGTTCAGGTTCAGGTTACTTTATTTGTACCCGTAGGTAGATTTGTTTTGCAGTCTGGTGACATCCATATTTACAAGCCACTAATTACATTCAACATAGACACAAACACAGGCACACATCTTACAAAGTAGGTAAATATAAAATATGTACAATATAATTTTTATAGCTTGTTCAACTCTTTGACAGCAGCAGGGACAAAGCTGTTTTTGTAGCGCTGGGTTTTGCTTTTTGGGACAGCAATCCTCCGTCTGGAGGGAAGAAGCTGAAAGTTGCAGTGCAAAGAGTGGGAGTCATCATTTAAAATCGAGTCAGCCATCCTCTGTACTTGTCTGGTGTACAGGGATGTCAGGCTCAGCTGTGACTCACCAAGCAAACGACTGGACCATCTAACTACCTGATCCAAGGATTTCCTCTGTTTCAGTTTTATCTGACCAAACCATGACATTAAAGAAAAGGATAAAACAGATTCAATAAAAGCCCGATAAAACATAGTCATTATGGTTCGGTCAATTTGGAAGCGTGCAAGTTTCCTCAAACAATGCAAATTTTGCTGACCCTTTTTGCACACCCTTTCACAGTTCACTTCAAAGTTTAATTTACTATCAATAATCGTCCCAAGATATTTGTACGATTGTACACATTCGGTGGTCTGGCCTTTTAGTATGGTGACTTTGTGCCTGGGAGTTTTCCTCCTAAAGTCAATAATCATATCTTTCGTTTTTGTTGTATTCAGCTGCAGGTAGGAATCCTCACACCAGTGAACAAAGTCATCAACTACTGGGCCGTGGCCACTCTCACCATCCTGGAGGAGACTGACAATGACTGAGTCATCAGCATACTTTATAATGTGTCTGTTGTCATGTCTGCTCCGACACATGTTTGTGTACAGGATGAAGAGTAGTGGTGACAACACACACCCCTGAGGAGAGCCAGTAGAAGAGCACTTTAGGTCAGACAATGTGCCATTGACCCTTACTCTCTGCGTCCTGTTGGTTAAGAAATCCAGAATCCAACCCACCAGATTATTGCTCAAATCAAATTATTGCAGGAGCCTTTCAACTAAAATATGAGGTTGGATTGTATTAAAGGCAGAAGAAAAGTCCACAAATAAAAGCCTGGCGTGTGTCCCATTAAAATCCAGATGTTTAAAAAGCATGTTAAACAGAGTGACAGTGGCATCCTCCACTCCTCTGTGAGGCCTATAGGCAAACTGCAGAGGATCCAATGCATGTTCAGTCTGCCTTAGGACCTCACATCTGACCAGTTTTTCAAAAATTTTCATTAAAATTGAAGTCAAAGCAACTGGTCTAAAGTCATTTACCGTTTTAGGACAGCTGGATTTTGGAACGGGAACAACCACGGCATCTTTCCAGATCTTAGGCACATGTTGTGTCTGTAAGGACTTATTGAAAATGTAATGAAATATAGGACTCAGTTCATGTGCACAGGACTTTACCAAGCGCCCACATATATTATCAGGGCCCCGACTTTTGTTCACTTTTACAGTGCAGAACTCCCTTTTAACATCCTGCATCTCAATATTAAAGTGCTGATTGTCTTTGAGTTTCTGTTTCAAATCTTGGATTTCTGTGCTGAAATCAAAGGAGTCAAAACGACCATAAAAACAATTAAGAGCATTAGCCAGCTCTGTGTCTGAACTAAAACCATCTAAAAACACACGATTACTGCGCTCTGTGCTCTGAAGGCCTGCAATAGTTTTCATACAGGCCCAGGCCGAGCCAAGTTTATTTGCTGCCATCTTGCTTTCCAACTCTGATTAATAATTCTGTTTTGCTCTTAAAATTTCGGCCTTCAGCTCCTTAGTGGCAACCTGTAGCTCAGAAACAGACCCCTGTTTAAAGGCAAGTGCTTTCCTCTGTAAGCAGGATTTAACTGATTTTGTAACCCATGGTTTGTTGTTGGGGTATATTTTGACACATTTACGTGGAACAATCTTATTTTGACAGTAAGCCATGTATGAGCATGTGAGCTCAGCCAGAGAGTCCAAATCATCCCCGCAGGTCATTATGAACATCTCCCAGTCTGTACAGTCAAAGCATTCCTGGAGGCTGTGCTCTGAATCTTCTGTCCACACATCAATGTCTCTCATCTCCACCTTGCCTCTTCTGAGAGCAGTTTTATATGTGGGCAGCAAATGTACACAGTTGTGATCTGAGGATCCTAAAGGAGGAAGGAGGAGTGATTTATAGGCCCTCTCTATGGATCCATAGCACAGGTCCAATGTCTTTTTTCGCCTGGTTGGGCAGGAGACATACTGATGAAAGTTTTTAAGTGTCTTCTTTAAAGAAACATGGTTAAAATCCCCAAGAATGAAGTTTGGCGCCTCTGGAGAAATTGACTGCAGCCGCTGCACCACATCAGAGATGGTGCTGGAGGCGGAGTCAGCGTCTGCCCTCGGATGAATGTACACAACTGTGATGAAAAGTTGGGGAAACTCACGAGGCAAATAAAAGGGGCGTAGTGACACAGACAGCAGCTCCACATCGGGTGTACAGATGCGCTCTCTGACCGTGACAGATGTGCAGTACTGCTTATTAATGTATAAACATACTCCGCCCCCCTGACGCTTCCCCGTTACCTCTTCCTGCCGATCCAAGTGCAGCGGGGCTCCAAAGCCGTCAATCCACAGGTCTGCATCTCGATCATGCGCACTAAGCCAAGATTCAGTGAAAGCCATGACGCAGCAGTTCTTAAAATCCTTCTGGTAACGTACATTGCCTTGAATTTCATCCACCTTGTTTCTCACAGACTGTGCATTCCCAAAAATTATCGAAGGAAGAGGAATGTTACCAAACTGACGTCTCCTAAGGCGCAATTTCACACCTCCACGCCTTCCACGCTTCCTTCTGCCGTCTCTCTTTTCACCGCTGTGTCCGTCTCTCAAAATAAAGTCCGGCAGTTGCAGTTTGGGCTCAATCAGAGACGCTGCATCAGCTGTGTTTAAGCGTAGCAACACGTCCCTGGAATATTGTATTCTGCCCGCTATTCTGCTCGCCATGGAGCCGAACGCGTTTACCTCAGAGACAAAGAGCCACAGCACAGATAACAGCAGTGCGAGAGAGGAGAGGAAATCCATGTTGTAGATACCAGGGAGCTCTTCGCCATATATTTCCACAAACACTCCAGGGCAGAAACGACACAGAGGATTTTATAAAAACTTATAAATGTACACAAAAGCACACACACACACACACGCACTAATTCACCAGCTGCCGGTCGCTGCGTGCGCATGCGCCCATCTTTTACTACGTGGTTACAGCACTAGACGCACGCACAACTCAGCAGGTGGCGAGCCTCCTCCAACGGCCCCCAGCCCACGACAAATATGAGGCTCTCAAAACCACTCTGACCCGGCGCTATACGCTCTCAGACTGCGAGAGAGCGGAAAGGCTCCTGACGCGCTCCGAGTTGGGAGATGGGTCGGCGGTCGAGTTAATGGAGAAGATGTTGGCGTTGATGGGCACAGATGACGGGCATTTCCTCTTTGCCCACCTTTTCCTCTGGAACCTCCCAACAACGGCCAGGGCGGTCCTCGCCAATTCACCGCTGCTGGCCGAGTGCAACTATCGGGCACTAATGCAAGAGGCAGATCAGATTATCCTTACCACCAGAGCCCTCGCAGTGAATGCAGCAGCGTTGGAACCCAGCGAGACGGCCAGCGGGGGTGAGGAGCCAATGATGGTGGTTGCAACGGAGGCCAAGAAGCACCGGAGAGACACACTCTGCTTCTACCACCGCCGTTTTGGAGAGGACGCACACCGATGTGTGCCACCGTGCCAATTCAAGCACTCGGGAAATGCCAGGGCCAGCAGTCGGTAGCAGCTGCAACCGCGGGTAAAGCGAGCAAGCTGCTCTATGTGACAGACTCACGCTCGGGGAGACGGTTCCTCGTGGACTCTGGCTCCCAAAAGAGTTTCATCCTGCCGTCCAATGCAGACCGACTGGCAGGAACTAGTGGCCCTGAGCTGACGGCCACAAACGGCTCAGACATTAAGACTTTTGGTGAGAAGACACTGACTGTATCCTTGCACGGCCATACATACCAATGGACATTCGTCATAGCGGCATGCAGCTTCCCCATTTTGGGCACTGATTTTTTGTGTGCACACGGTCTACTAGTCGATGTGGCTAACAGACGCCTGATTAATGCAATGTCTTTTGATTCTCTCCCCTGTACAGCTAGAGGAGCCGGGTCCACAATGCTAGTCAGCATCACAGCTCCAGGGGGTAAGTTCCACACACTACTCACCCAGTTCCCAGCACTCACAGTCCTGACTTTTTTGGTGACTGTCACTAAACACAGGGTGGAGCACTTCATTACCACCGTTTTCGCATGACCTCGGCGTCTGGATGCAGCTAAACTGGCCATAGCGCGCGAGGAGTTCCCCAACTTGGAAAAGTTGGGCATCATCAGATGCTCAAACAGTCCATGGGCATCCCCGCTACATATGGTTCCTAAAGCCGAGGGATTGTGGCGACCGTGCGGAGATTTCCGCAGATTGAACAACACCACAGCACATGACCGCTACCCGATCCCCCATATTCAGGATTTTTCCGTTCACCTCACCGGGGCTCGCATTTTTTCCAAGATAGACCTGCTCCGCAGTTACCACCAGGTCCCGTGCACGCTGAGGACATACCTAGGATGGCAGTAATAACCCCGTTTGGCCTTTTTGAGTTTTTACGCATGCTGTTCGGGTTAAAACGAGTTGCGCAGACATTCCAACGCATGATGGATGCGGTGTTGCGCGATCTGCCATTTGTGTTTGTTTACCTGGATGACATCCTGGTGGCCAGTGCGTCTGAGGACGAACACGTAGCCCACCTCAGGACGGTTTTCCAGAGGTTGGAGGAGCACGGATTAATAATCAACCCGGCGAAGTGCCAATTCGGGGTGATGGGAATCGATTTTTTGGGCCACCGCATCTCACCGGAGGGCGCAATACCCTTACCAGACAAAGTGCGCGCAATGGCAGATTTTCCCCGGCCTCAGATGGTCAGGGTGCTGCAGGACTTTTTGGGGATGGTTAACTTTTACAACCATTTCCTCCCCCGCGCAGCCCAGCTCATGCAGCCATTGTACGCCGTGCTTAAGAAACGGAAACCGGCGGACAGAGTCGACTGGATTCCTGAGCAAGAGCAGGAGATTTCCGAGGTTAAAACAGCCCTGGCAAACGTCGCATTGCTGGCGCACCCAGACCTGGCGGCTCGGATAGCGCTCACTACCGACGCATCAGACATGGCCATAGGTGCCGTCGTGGAGCAGCGCGTCATAGGTTCTTGGCAGCCGCTTGCTTTTTTTAGCAGGTCTTTGCGTGACAGTGAGCGTAAATACGGCACGTTCGACAGGGAGTTACTGGCTTTCCACCTGGCCATACGCCACTTCCAGTTCTGGCTGGAAGGGTGCACCTTCACTGCATTTGTGGACCACAAGCCGCTAACGTACGCAATGGCCAAGGTTTTGGAACCATGATCGGGCCAGCAGCAGAGACAGCTGGCCGCGATCTCGGAGTTTACGACCGACATTCAGCATGTGGCCGGTAAACTCAATGTGGTGGCGGACTGCCTCTCACGCGCATTAGTGGCCCCAGTCTACATGGGGATAGATTACACGGCCATGGCCGCTGAGCAGATCGGTGATGCGGACGTTTGCGCGCTTCAGTCTGGACCAACAGGGTTAAGGCTGGAGAGCAGAGTTCTGCAAGACGCCCCCCCCCCCACAAATCTGTGATGTCTCCATGGGCCGCCCGCGCCCGGTGGTCCCACGCGATTGGCGCTGCCACGTTTTTGAGCCGGTTCACTCCCTGGCGCACCCAGGAGTGCGCACATCAGTCAAAATGGTGGGAGCAAAGTTTGTCTAGCCAAGCCTGCGCAAACAGGTGAAACAGTGGGATGCAGCCTGTGTAGCGTGCCAACAAGCCAAAGTGCACAGGCACACAAAGGCCCCCTTGGAGTCGTTCCATATCCAGGCTAAGAGGTTCGACCACGTTCACGTGGACCTCATGGGCCCCCTCCCGCCATTGCAGGGGCTCACGCACCTCCTGACAGTGGTGGACCACATCACGCACTGGCCCAAAGCAGTCCCACTAGCTTCCACCGCGTCCGCAGAAGTTGCATGCGCTTTTTTGATGACATGGGTGGCACATTTTGGCGCTCCTTTGGATATCACATCCGATCAGGGCCCGCAGTTTGTTTCCGACCTCTGGTCCACCATGGCCCGGAGCCTGGGCTTCACAATTCATCGCATGACCGCGTACAGCCCCCAGGCCAATGGGTTATGCGAGCGTTTCCATAGGTCGCTTAAAGCAGCGCTCAGGGCTTCGCTTACAGATGCAAATTGGGTAGACCGGTTGCCATGGGTTCTATTAGGATTGCATTCAGCACCGAAGGAGGATTTAGCAACCTCCCCAGCAGAGCTGGTTTGTTTCCAGCAGCTGCGGCTCCCAGAGGAATTTTTGCTGGACAGCCCCGTGCCGAACACCGTTCCATGCCTGCTTTCACCGCATAGCGCAGTGGCAGGGACGGTACCCGGTCTGGTCCACCACTGTTTTCCACGCGCTTTTGTGCCAAAGGCCTTGAAGGACGCAGCATTCGTATTTGTCAGGCACGATGCCCACTGGACCCCCTTGCGCCCGCCCTACGATGGCCCGTTCAGAGTGCTGGAACCCGGGGAGAAACATTTTGTGTTAGACTTGGGGGGATGCAGGGAAACAGTCTGTATAAACAGGCTTAAGCCCACTTTCGTTTTAGCAGACGAACAGGTGGTGTTGGCCCGAGCTCCTTGGCCCGGACAACCCCCACTGAGAACTCCCCAGGTACATGACTCGTCAGGTCAGTCACAATGGTATGCTAAAGATGTTTCCCCCCTCCCAATGTCCCCCCACAGAAGCACGCACCCCCAAGAGCACCCCATCGGCACAGCAGCGCCTCGGAGCCACAGCCCCCCCGTTACAGCCGCTACGGACGTAGGCTGAAGGCCAAAGGACATGAGGGTTAAGGCTCAGTCTGAGTTTCTGGGGGGGGGGGGGGGCGGTGTGGGGAAGCCACTCAGTATGTTTCCACTCAGACGGGAATGGTCATGGGGGGTTTGTGTGTTGATACAGGGGTTGGTGGGTTGATGCGAACAGTGACAAAGAGAATGGGAATTGCAAAGGCTTTCATGTTACTGCAGCACCACAGATGACTGAGTGGGTTGTATGCTCTAAAAAGAGAGGTGCCTGCGACCTGAGAGAGTTTTCTGATGCTTGTGATTCTGGGAATGTGAGAGAGAGAAATTAATAAAGCCTGCTTTGCTCTGGACCGCTCTGCCTGATTATTCCTCTCTCCACAAAACGACCAATAAGGAGTTGTTCAGAACTCATTATAAGAACTCCTTAGGTGTTCTTAATAGGTGCTATCTATTCTTTGGTGCAAGCATAACTTCTATGATGTCACCAGTCCACACAAGGTCATACGGGCACTGCACTAGTTCAGTTATAATTGTACTCTTGTATAACTTTATACCAGCACCCCTCATTTGTAGCTGTTAAAGTTTTTTAAAAATGACTCCTGCGGCGGCATGAAAAAATAAGCAGCGATGCTGTGGTTTTAAGCAGGTTTTATTAATCATACCGCCGTCATGAGCTCCGCTCCCGGCGCCGTGCATGCGCGCCGGGAGCGAGCCCAAGCGGCTCTCAGAGAAGGAGGACACAAGGTCTGTGTCCAGCAGCAGCAGTTGAGGAAGTGGAATTGAGAGAGAGTTTGAGTTACAGAGTTGCAGCATATATACCCAACTACAACAATACATCAAAGAGCATTCCCCCAGCAGTTGGTATGATCAAAGAGATAACAGAACAGGCATGAGACATTTGCATTTGAGAGACATATTGATCTCGGTCCCTAGGTCACAGTAAGGACAGGACGCATGAACACAATGTATGAAAGGCAACATTAACATCACAGAAGTGAGCCAGAAGAAGCGGGGCTGCCTGTAGACATTAATACACATTTCACTGTTCTGTTAATTGCTCTAGCCGAGCGCTGTGTATGTCCAGTCTGTTTGTGGGGGTTTACACCAAACCGCCACACTCCCAACATTCTCAGACTACAAAGATTTCACTGTTGACGTTAAACTCAGAATCATAAGCTTCTGACTGTAAAATATTTAAATAATAAAAACAGGAACATATTTATTTGATGACTAAATTTACTTTTAAATATTTTTTTTACGTTAGACACTCTGCTATATGATAATATTTGTTTCTGCTGATTGGGTAATGAGTGCAATATGCCTCAAGTGAAAATCATTGTTGTGCTGCTATGTGTACCCTAAATTGTGGTCAAAGTAATTGTGCTGTTGTAACTTTTTGATTTGTAAAATTCAGAATTGTTGGCCACATCATTAATCAGTACAATGATTCCTTAAGTATTTTGATACGATACCGCCCCCCCCCCCAATTTCATCATCAAACTTTGTCCCCAAAGTACAACTGTCAATATCTGTTTCATATAAGTTTTCACTCTTTTCAACTCACCACGGCCACTTGTGTTTCAGTGGCTGCAGGCTCTCAGGCCTCTGTGGGATGGTGTGCTGCTGTGGTCCTTTCTGTTGCCAACATTCTCGTATTCCAGGGGCTCTCATTTTCCACAAAAACACATCTCTGTACACAGTGAGGGCAGTGGACTGTGCTGTTGGCTCGCTCTGAGTTTGGAGGTGGCTTGAGTTGATTGTTCACTGGGGTTGACGGTGCTTGCGCTTGAGTGTTTTTAGCTTGGCCGTTGCTAACACTGCCATTGCTGAATGGCTCGGAAAGGAGTGTGCCAGCCCGTGTGCTCTGAGGTTTTTGTGTGTGTGTGTGTGTGTGTGTGTGTGTGTGTGTGTGTGTGTGTGTGTGTGTGTGTGTGTGTGTGTGTGTGTGTGTGTGTGTGTGTGTGTGTGTGTGTGTGTAGTGCTCCATGCGGGTTGTGTGCCATGTCAAGGTCTTTGAACGTCTTTGTTATAAAATGCAAAAGTAGCCTGCCATTTGAGTTAACTTTTTTGCTGCATCAGACTGCTTCCTTGTACACGTGGCTGCAAATATTGCGACAGAAGCTATGATTTCACCTGACAATGCATGCCTACTTTGTGCCATCTACTGGACTGAATACACAATTGCTTGATTAATACCCAAGAGTTTGCAACATTTACATAAATATATATAATTAATAAAAAGACTGGTACATGCGGTTAGGGATTGGTGCATCATCATGAGCACATCATCACAAGTGCCAAGTATCGCTGAGTCAGGCTTTTTTCCCCCACCCCTACTGCCTACCCATTACAATAACCTTAATTACCTAACAGTGTGAAGTTAATCATCAAAGGGGAAGTTTGTCTGGCAGCACGGTAGTTCTGTGACCAACACTGCTGCCTCACAGCAAAACGTTTGCGTTGAACTCAGGTTTGAGCCCGAGTCAAGACCATCACATGCTCATCTGTGTGGAGTTTGCATGTTCTCCCTGTGCTGCATGGGTTTCCACCTGCAATACAAAGGCAGGCTCGTGATGGCACCTTGCGTGGCAGTGGCCCCTCCAACTCTAAGATGTTGTAGAGGTTGATTGTCGTTTGCTCATCTTTGTCTCTACCAAGGATACAAAGATAGAAAAAGATGACAGAGACAAATCAAACTTCAGTTTCCAGAGTGGAGGCACATCATTCTGGTGGTGTCTAGTGTCCAACAACCCCCACGCACCTTTGTACTCAGATTAAGTTGTTTTGAAACATGGGACACAGTTAAGATGGTACATATAGGTGAATGCTGAGGTGAGGGAATTACTGTCATCTTTTATGTATAATTTGTAGGACTTATTAATATCTGACTCATTGTTTGCTTTTGGATGCTGAAGTAGCATTTGGATTTGGAAAAGGCAAATTCCTTCAAACCTAGCAAGCAGCTGGGATAACTCCACGGGGGATGTAAACCATGGACTCCTTCAGTGCATCCAAGAGTGCTGATGCAGAAAACTTTCCCTTCTTTATTATGAATGAGGATGTTAA
This sequence comes from Pholidichthys leucotaenia, assembly GCA_020510985.1. NCBI lineage: Eukaryota > Metazoa > Chordata > Actinopteri > Cichliformes > Pholidichthyidae > Pholidichthys > Pholidichthys leucotaenia. The sequence continues at coordinate 138,728,926 of CM035842.1, read as the reverse complement.
AAAAAAGGACCTCTTCAGTGAGCCCACATCAGCACTTCCCCTGTGACACTCAATACGCCACTTGATAAATGTCTGTCATTGTCTTTTCATGTTAGTGTGCTGCATGCACTCTCTTTCAGAGAGAGCAGGACTGGACTGGCTGTTTCTTCTGACAAAGTGCGAGATTAAGCATCGGCTCTTCAGAAGAGCCTGTTCAGCACAAAGAGATCAGGACAGAAGAACCTTGTCACCTAAGTAGTAGTCCAAAATAGAATCTGTACCATCTGTGTTGCTTGGTGTGTCATCATATGTGGAAGTTGTGCAGGTGGAGGTGAAAGTAGAGACAGTACTGAACAGTCAATGTGAACCCCCCACCCCCACCCCTCCAGGAACCAATATACAACCTTGCTTTGTTTACGCAGCACCACTGGACCACACTTTCAGTTCCCTCTTCTTTTTTTGCTCTCTGTCCTTTCCACAGCTCGCTCTTTTCCTGTCTTCTGGGCAACCAACTCATACATCATCTGCCCCCTTTGAACCCAGTTGACTTCTCATGTAGAAACTTCTAGTGATCCAGAATATGTGAAACTGTATCTCTATGTTAATGCTCAGTCTTTCAGGATATTTTCAACATGCTCAGAAACAGCTCAAAATATGAAAAAACCCCACAAATTGTTCTCATAATTTATCACACAAAAAACATACGAGAAGGCCCATGTTGCAGTGGAGTGTATTGATCCCTCTCTTTCTCTCCTTTCCTCTCTCACACACATACACTCACCTAACGCATGCTATTTCCCATAACAGTTGTACCATTTCATCAGATGAAGACCAAGGCCAAGCTTTGAGTTTTCAGTGCTGCATAGGATCCATTTAATTTGCAGCAACATGAAGGAAAATGAGGCCAGATCTGCCCCGGCTCAACTCACTTCGCCAAGCAGGTCACAATGAGCCGCTGCTAATCAGCCTCACATGTTTCTCAAAAATGGGCAATGCATCTCTCATTTTTGTGGTGAAAAATGCTTCCGCTGTCACCTTCAGCGTTATATATATACCCAATAGCATTCACTCTGTGGTACAGATGTGTCTACCATAGATGCACGTGTGACTAAAGAGTCCATGAAAGCACGCTGGCATCTGATAAAATTGACTTAACTTAGATAATACAATGCAACCTCGTTTAAAAAAAAAAAACCCAGAGGTTACATCTTCTTTGCGGTGTGTGATAATCTGTCACCTCGCAATTACTGTATGCATGTCGTGATTTTAATATTATTCCAGCATATAAATGCATGTGGGAACTGAGGCAGAACAAATGCATGGAAGTGCAAATTGTGTTTTCCCTGTTAATAGGTATATATTTCCTAATAGTGGAAGGAGTAAGCCAATGTGCTTTATAATGTGCTGAACAACAACAACAACAAAAATTTCAGATGCGCTGGGTGTCTTCATCAACATCTTTGCTAAAGAGTATAAAATGCACCTCACTGAGTAAATGCCTGTTTGGTTCTTAAAAGAAAAAGTGCACACCAAACTTTTGAGTATACACATGCCCATTTCTATTCTTGACATGAAATAGAGTTGCCATCTCTTAGGTATTGTGGGTGTGTTTTTGCTGATTCCACTTTGGTGGTGAGGGAGAGTAAGGTGGGCCCGAGCTGCCAGGAGAGCTACAGGGAGCAAGAGGTCCAGGGCGTGTTGAGCCACCAGTCACTGTTGGATGCTAATGTGCTGAATAACAATATAAAGCAATCTGTCATGGGGAGCAGCAACTACTATACAGCAGAGAAAATAAGTATTGAACACTTCAACATTTTTCTCATGAAACATATTTCTGATGGAGCCACTGACCTGAGATTTTCACCAGATATCAGTAACAACCCAAGTAACCCATACATACGTACAAAGAAGTCAAGGCAACTGTGTTCACAAAACAACTTATATTTAATAAAGTGGAATGACACAGAGAATAAGTATTGAACACGCTGGGTGAAATGCATTTAATATTTAGTAGAAAAGCCTTTGTTGGTAATAACAGCTTTCAGACCTCTCTTGCATGGTGAAACAAGGCGCAGGCATTTCCCAGGCGTGATTTTAGCCCATTCTTCCCCACAAACTGTCAAAGCTTGAAGGTTCTGTGGGTGTCTTCTATGAACTCTGATCTTCAGTTCGTTCCAGAGATTTTCAATTGGATTCAGGTCAGGCAACTGACTGGGCCATTCTAGCAGCTTTATTTTCCTTCTCTGGAGCCAGTTGAGAGTTTCCTTGGCTGTGTGTTTGGGATCATCGTCTTGCTGAAATGTCCACCCTCATTTCACCCACGATCATTTTGGAAGATCGTCGATCGTCACTTCCTTGTGGTAACGTATTGTCACTTCCTGTTTTGCTGTCTGCCTGTGTGGTTTGCTTTGTGGTTTGCTCTCTAGCCACTAGCTATGGCTACTAGCTCGCTTTCCTCTCCTCCTCTGGTGTGCTCTCTCTGTCAGATGTTTAGCTACACCTCTGCCTCTTTTAGCGATAATGGTAAATGTAATAAATGTTGTCTTTTTGAGGCGCTCGAGGCGAGGTTGTCTGATTTGGAATCCCGGCTCCGCTGCATTGAAACACTGTCTGCGCCAGTTAATCTTGACGGACGCCCATTAGCTGCAGCAGAGCTAGCTAGCTTAGGCCCCACTGTCAGCGGTCCCCCGGCTCTCCTCAGCAGCGAGGAGACTGGGTGGGTGACGGTGAGAAGGAAGCCTAGTCGCAAAGCCCCGGTACACCACCAACCTGTTCACGTTTCTAATCATTTTTCCCCGCTCAGCGACACACCCGCTGAGGAAAAAACTCTGATCATTGGCGACTCTGTAGTCAGAAACGTGAACCTAGAGACTCTAGCGGCCATAGTCCAATGCATTCCTGGGGCCAGAGCAGGCGACATCGAGTCAAATTTGAAAATGCTGGCTAAAAGTAACTGTAAATATTCCACAATTGTTATTCACGCCGGCATTAATGACATCCGTCTCCGGCAGTCGGAAGTCACGAAACTTAATATAGAATCGGTGTGTGACTTTGCCAAAACGATGTCAGCCACTGTAGTATTCTCTGGACCCCTCCCCAATCTGACCAGTGATGACATGTTTAGCCGCTCGTCATCCTTGAACCGCTGGCTGTCTCAGAATCAGAATCAGATTCAGATTTATTGCCATTGTTCATGTGATACACAAACTAGGAATTTGTCTCGGTGCCATGCTGCAACATTAAAAACATAATGAGAAAAAGGGATAAACTAAAAAACTAAAGGACTAGAAACGTGCAATAAGTGTAGAAAAATAAATAATAATAAGTAATAATAATAATAATACTAGTAATAATGAGTAGTACTAGTCAAGGCAGTTTTAAAAAATTAGCATGTAGCAGATAATGTGAAGTACCACATAGTGCAGTCAATAATGCAACAGAAAAACAGTGATGATTGACATGAGTCTGGTTGAGCTGCTGTACATAGTGCACAAGAGTCAAAAGTCACTTAGTGTTCAGCAGTCTGATGGCAGAGGGGAAAAAGCTGTTCATGTGCCGGGAGGTTTTAGTCCGAATGGACCGAAGCCTTCTACCTGAGGGGAGGGGGGCAAACAGCACGTGACCAGGATGTGAAGGATCGGCTATGATCCGGCCAGCACGCCTCCAGAATCAGAATCAGAATCAGAATCAGAATCAGGTTTATTGCCATTGTTCATGTAGTACACAAACTAGGAATTTGTCTCGGTACAATGCTGCAACATTAAACATGATAAGATAAGAGAAATAAACTATACATGTAATAAAGTGTAGGATAAGATTAAGTGATACTGGTCAACAGTTAAAATATATATTAGCCAGCAGCAGATACTGTGGAGAACTATATAGTGCAGTCGGTAATGCAGGAAGAAAACAGTGATGATTGACATGAGTCTGGTTGAGCTGCTGTACATGGTGCACGAGAGTCAATAAGTCACTTAGTGTTCAGCAGTCTAATGGCAGAGGGGAAGAAGCTGTTCATGTGACGGGAGGTTTTAGTCTGGATGGACCGAAGTCTTCTACCAGAGGGGAGGGGGGCAAACAGTACGTGACCAGGGTGTGGGGGATCGGCTATGATCCGGCCAGCACGCCTCCGGGTCCTGGAGATGTACAGATCCTGGAGAGATGGGAGCTTGCAGCCGATCACCTTCTCAGCAGTGCGCACGACGCGCTGCAGCCTTAGTCTGTCCCTGGCAGTGGCTCCTGCGTACCACACGGTTATGGAGGTGGTGAGGATGGACTCGATGATGGCTGTGTAGAACTGCACTAACATCTTGGTGGGTAGCTTGAGCTTCCTCAGCTGCCGCAGGAAGAACATCCTCTGCTGGGCTTTTTTGATGAGTGAGCTGATGGTCAGCTCCCACTTGAGGTCCCTGGTGATGGTAGTGCCTAGGAAGCGGAAGGAATCAGCAGTGGTGATGGGAGAGCCTGAGAGGGTGAGGGGGGGCAGAGGAGTAGTGACTTTCCTGAAGTCTACAATCATCTCCACTGTCTTCAGAGCGTTCAGCTGCAGGTTGTTATTGCTGCACCAGGACGCCAGCTGGGCCACCTCTCTCCTGTAGGCGGACTCGTCGCCGTTGGAGATTAGCCCGATGAGGGTGGTGTCGTCCGCAAACTTGATCAACTTGACAGACTGGTGGCTGGAGGTGCAGGAGTTGGTGTAAAGGGAGAAGAGTAGGGGGGAAAGTACACAGCCCTGGGGTGATCCGGTGCTGATGCTAGTATAGTCTGAGACAGTCTTTCCCAGCCACACATGCTGCCTCCGGTCCGTCAGGAAGTCGATGATCCACCTGCAGAGGGAGTCAGGCACGTTGAGCAGGGACAGCTTGTCCCGGAGCAGAGCGGGGCGGATGGTGTTGAATGCGGAGCTGAAGTCCACAAACAGGATCCTGGCGTAGGTTCCCGGGGAGTCCAGGTGCTGCAGGATGGAGTGGAGGGCCAGGTTGACTGCATCGTCTACAGACCTGTTGGCTCGGTAGGCAAACTGCAGCGGGTCCAGGAGAGGGGTGGTGATGGACTTGAGGTGGGACAGGACCAGGCGCTCAAAGGACTTCATGACTACAGAGGTGAGCGCTACAGGTCTGTAGTCATTAAGTCCAGTGATCCGTGGCTTCTTGGGGACAGGGATGATGGTGGAGGATTTGAGGCAGGACGGCACGTGGCATAACTTAAGGGAGGTGTTAAAAATGTCTGTGAATACAGGAGCCAGCTGTTTCGCACAGAGTCTCAGGGTGGAGGGAGACACGCCGTCTGGGCCGGGGGCCTTGCGCGGGTTCAGTCTGGAGAACTGTTTGAGCACATCCTGCTCACTGATGATAAGGGGAGGGGGGGAGGAGGGGGGGGGGGTGCCTTAAATGAAGTAGCGAATGTGGAGGCTGTGGAGCTGGAGGGAGGGGGGGAGTTGGACACAGATGACGAGGTGTCAAAACGGGCATAGTGTTGGGACAGTCTTTGACAAAGGGCTTTGTCATCCTGACCTTTAGGAGCCTTAGGTCGATAGTTGGTGATTTGCCTCAGTCCTCTCCACACGGAAGCCGAATCATTAGCAGTGAACTGCTGCTGGAGTCTCTCTGAGTATAGAGATTTAGCCCTCTTCAGCTCTCTGTTAAACTGGTATTTAACCTCCCTGTAGCAGTCCCTGTCTCCACTTTTCAGCGCTGCTTCCTTCTCCTTCCTGATCTGTCTGAGCTTAGCTGTGAACCAGGGTTTGTCATTAGAGTAACTCACCCTGGTGCGTGATGGAAGAATGTTCTCTTCACAAAAGTGGATATATGAGTTCACAGTGTCCGTGTACTCATCCAGATCATGCGTGGCTCCTTTAAGCATGCCCCAGTCAGATATTTCCATGCACGTTTCCAGCTTCTCCTCAGCATCACTGGTCCGTATCTTCGTAGTGCTCACAACAGGTTTAGTGAGCTTCAATCTCTGTCTGTATGTGGGAATGAGGTGAACCATCACGTGATCAGATAATCCCAGCGCAGCTCGAGGGACAGCGCGATATGCGTCTTTCACTGTGGTGTAACAGTGATCCAGTGTGTTTAATCCTCTGGTGGGGCATTTAATAAACTGTTTGTAGCGGGGGAGATCGTGGCTCAGATTGCACTGATTAAAGTCGCCAGCCACAATAATCAGCGAGTCTGGAAAACTCCGCTCTGTGTGTTGAATGTGATCCGCGAGCACGCGCTGAGCTTCGCGCGTGTCCGCGTCGGGAGGGGCGTACACAGCGATCATTATGAAAGAAGCAAACTCCCGCGGGGAATAGAAGGGCTTGCAATTGATAACAAGAAATTCCAAGGCAGGAGAACAGTGTTTGGAAATTACCGTTACATCAGAGCACCAGCTGCAGTTGATGTAGAAGCAGACACCGCCTCCTGTGGTCTTGCCGGAAAGCTCTGTGTCACGATCAGCACGGAAGAGCTGAAAGCCGTCGAGGCGCAGCGCGCTGTCCGGTATATTTTCCCGGAGCCAGGTCTCAGTAAAGCAGAGGACAGCTGAGGAGGCGAGGTCCTTAAAACGCATCAGCAGTCTCAGTTCATCTACCTTGTTAGAGAGAGAGTTGGTATTGGACAGAAATATGCCAGGCAGCGCCGTTCGCGAGCCTCTCCTGCGAAGTCGTACGAGAGCGCCCGCTCGTCTTCCTCTCTTCCGCCGTCTCACTTTCCGAGCCAAACAATAAACCAGATCGGCGGCAGGGGCTAGAAAAACTGGGAGGAGGTCCGTGGGGGTGAAAGTCCTGATATTTAGAAGTTCTTCACGGGTATAAGTGCAAGCAGACACACAATTGACAAACAAAAACAAACAAAGAGCGCAGCGAAGCACCATGTCGACCGCTGTGGGCGCCATCTTGGATGTTTTTTTCTCCGGGTCCTGGAGATGTACAGGTCCTGGAGAGATGGGAGCTTGCAGCCTATCACCTTCTCAGCAGTGCGCACGACGCGCTGCAGCCTTAGTCTGTCCCTGGCAGTGGCTCCTGCGTACCACACAGTTACGGAGGAGGTGAGGATGGACTCGATGATGGCCGTGTAGAACTGCACTGTCTGTGTGGTGTCCTAAAAATGACGTGGGCTACATTGACAATTGGAGCTCTTTTTGGGGAAAACCTGGTCTTATGAGACGAGACAGCATTCATCCCACTTTGGATGGTGCTTCTCATTTATCTAACAATCTGGCATCTTTTTTATCCAAATTTCCAAAACCATGACTACTCAGAGTTGGGACCAGGAAGCAGAGTCGCAGTCTTACACGCCTCTCTGCAGCTCCTCTTCATCCGCCACCCCTCAGCTTAGCCCCTGACTTCCCCATCAGAGAATCGTTGTCTGCTCCCTCCAAAGTGAATAAAAATATAATGTATAAGCATCCCAAAGTGATAAAGCAAAATATTGGTAAAACTCAAATTAAACATAAAGCTCCTAAATTGAATGATTTGGCCTCTGTTCCTCCTCATAATTTAAAAATTAAATGTGGTTTATTAAATATTAGGTCTCTAACTCCCAAGTCTCTGTTAGTCCATGATTTGTTAATTGATCATCAGATTGATTTAATTTCCCTTACAGAGACTTGGTTAGGACAAGAGGATTATGTTGGTTTAAATGAATCAACTCCCTCTGGTTATTTAAACTGTCAAAATCCTAGAAGTTCTGGTCGTGGAGGAGGAGTAGCAACAATTTACCATTCCAAATTACTAGTTAATGTAAAGCAAAAAACATGTTATAATTCCTCTGAGGGCCTGGTCCTCAGTATTGGGCACTTTAGCAATTTTAGGTTAAACCCAATTTTATTTGCCATAGTTTATCGTCCCCCATCAACCTACTCAGAATTTTTATCCGAATTTGCTGATTTCTTAGCTGATTTAGTGCTGAAATCTGATAGAATAATTATAGTAGGGGACTTTAATATACATGTGGATGTAGATAGTGACTGCCTTAATGTGGCATTCAATTCAATATTAGATTCAATTGGGTTTTCTCAGTAAGTAGGAAATTCTACTCATTACCTCCACCATACATTGGACCTTGTTTTGACATATGGCATAGAAATAGAAAATCTTGTAGTGTCTCCTCATAACCCTGTACTGTCAGACCATTGTCTGTTAACCTTTGATTTTACTATCTCCGACTATATGGCCCCTAAAGAAAAATATTATTACAGTAGATGCCTCTCAGATGATGCTGTTTCCAAATTTATGCAGATTGTTTCCTCTATGCCATGTGTCAACACAACGGAAATAAGCTATAGACAGCTTGCTCCTTCTGTAATTGATAACATGGTGGATAGTGTTTCAGCTTCTCTGCATCAGACTCTAGACTTGGTGGCCCCCTTAAAAAAGAAAAAGTCTAATCAGAGATTTCTAACTCCTTGGTTCAACACAGAAACTCGTACCTTAAAACAGAAGACTCGTCAATTAGAAAGAAAATGGCGCTCTACTAATTTAGATGAAATCTATTCAGCTTGGAGAAATCATCTTTTAATTTATAAAAAATCTCTTAGAAAAGCTAGAACGAGTTATTACTCTGCATTAATAGAAGAGAACAAGAATAATCCCAGGTTTCTTTTCAGTACTGTAGCCAGGTTGACAAAGAGTCAGGACTCTGTCAATCCTAGCATTCCCTTAGAGCTTACTAGTCAGGACTTTATGAACTTTTTCAATAATAAAATTTCATCCATCAGAGATAAAATCAATCAGATTCTTCCCACAGTTAACTTAAATACTGTAACTACTACAACTCCTTCTGTTGATGTCTGTCTTGATGAGTTTACTCCAATCGACCTTTGTGAGTTAGACAAAATAGTTTCCTCATCCAAACCTTCAACTTGTCTTTTAGACCCTATTCCTACCAGGTTATTTAAAGAAGTCTTCCCACTTATTGGTAGCTTTATTCTTCATATAATCAATTCTTCATTAACTTTAGGCCATGTACCACAGGCTTTTAAAACGGCTGTAATTAAACCCTTACTCAAAAAGCCAACGCTAGATCCAGGAGCTTTAGCTAACTATAGACCAATCTCTAATCTCCCTTTCATTTCAAAAATCTTAGAGTTGTTGCTACGCAATTATTTGACCACCTGCAGGGAAATGGTTTACTTGAAGAGTTTCAATCTGGGTTTAGAATCCATCATAGTACTGAAACAGCCTTAGCGAAGGTCACTAACGACCTCCTCATTGCATCTGATAATGGACTGGTTTCTGTACTTGTCCTTTTAGACCTTAGTGCAGCTTTTGATACTATCGATCATAATATTCTACTTGATAGATTAGAACACTATGTTGGACTTAATGGAACTTCGTTGCAATGGTTTAGATCTTATTTATCAGATAGGTTCCAGTTTGTTCATGTAAATAATGAGTTTTCTTTCAACTCAAAGCTTAGTCATGGAGTTCCACAGGGATCTGTGCTAGGCCCTACTCTTTTTAGTTTATATATGCTTCCGTTAGGCAACATTATTTGAAAGCACTGTATACATTTTCATTGTTATGCAGATGACACACAATTATACCTGTCAATGAAGCCAGATGATAGTAATCAATTAGCCAAGTTAGAAGCCTGTCTTAAGGAAATCAAAGCTTGGATGACTTGTAATTTCCTGCTATTAAATTCAGATAAGACTGAAGTCATTCTTGTTGGTCCAAAAAACCTTAGAAATTCCTTTCCAAATCAAACTTTCAGTTTGGATGCGGTTACTCTTTCTCTTAATAGCTCTGTGAGGAACCTTGGAGTTATTTTTGATCAGGAGTTGTCCTTCAATTCACATATTAAATTTGTTTCTAAGACTGCCTTCTATCATTTGCGTAATATTGCCAAGATTAGGAGCATCTTGTCTCAGAGTGATGCTGAGAAACTGATCCACGCTTTTGTTAGCTCGAGATTAGATTATTGTAATTCTTTATTATCAGGCTGTCCTAAAACATCTTTAAAAAGTCTTCAGCTGATCCAAAATGCTGCAGCAAGAGTTTTAACAGGTACTAGAAAGAGAGATCATATCTCTCCGGTTCTGGCCTCCCTTCATTGGCTTCCCATAGAGTTTAGAATTAAGTTTAAAATCCTTCTTCTTACTTACAAAGCTCTAAACAATCAGGCTCCTTTTTATTTAAAAGATCTGATACTACCGTATTATCCTAACAGAGCACTGCGCTCCCAAAATGCAGGATTACTTGTAATACCTAGAATCTCCAAAAGTACAATGGGAGGCAGAGCCTTCAGTTATCAAGCTCCTCTCCTGTGGAATCAGCTGCCAATCTGGATTCGGGAGTCAGACTCGATCTCTGTTTTTAAGAATAGGGCTAAAACCTACCTTTTTGATATAGCCTACAATTAGGGAGGGATCATGTGTTTCTGAACCCTCCCTTAGTTATGCTGCTAATAGGTTTAGTCAGCCGGGGGACCTCCAGTAATGCACTGGGCCTCACTCCTTTCCTCACTCTCTATGAAATATTTTTTTTTTGCTGGTCATTAACATTTGTTTGTTCTCTCCCATAGATTGAGTCCCCATCATGCTGTTTGCTCTCTACATGTCTGTTCTTTTCTTTTTCTCTATCCCCTCACCCCCCAGCCAGTCGCAGCAGATGACTGCCCCTCCCTGAGCCTGGATCTGCTGGAGGTTTCTTCCTGTTAAAAGGGAGTTTTTCCTCTCCACCGTCGCCAAGTGCTTGCTCACAGGGGATCGCCTGATTGCTGGGGTCTTTCTGCAACTGTGGGGGTTCCCCCCTACAGTTGATAGTGCTATGAGATGACTGTTGTTGTGAAATGGCGCTATATAAATAAAGTTGAATTGAATTGAATTGAATTTCATCTTCAGCATCTTGGCAGAGGGCAACAGGTTCTTATCAAGGATGTCTCTGTACATTTGTCTATTCATCTTTCCTTCAATTATATGAAGTCTGCCTGCAACATGTGCTGAAAAACACCCCCACACCATGATGGGATGTGCAGTGCCATTCTCCTCCAAACATGCTGTGTGTTGTGGCATCCAAAAAGTTCAATTTTGGTCTTATCTGACTTATATTCTCCCAGTATTTTTACTGGCTTGCCCAAATGTTGTGTAGCAAAATTTCAACAAGCTTCAACATGCTTTTTCTTCAGCAGTGGAGTTTTGCAAGGTGAGCGGGCATAGGGCCTATGTCGGTTGAGTGCATTACTTATTGTTTTCTTTGAAACAGCAGTACCTGCTAACTCCAGGTCTTTCTGGAGCTCTCCATAACTGGTCTTTGTGGCCGGTTTATGGTAAAATGATGTTCTTTCCACTTCCGAATGATGGCTCCAACACTGCTCACTGGAACATTCAGCAGTTTAGAAATGTGCTTGTAACCAATACCATCATGATGTTTTGCAACAATAAGGTTGCGAAGGCCTAGAGAGAGCTCTTTGCTTCTACCCATCATGAGTTCTTTGTGGTGTGGCAATCTGATATTCACTGACCTTTTTAAAGGCTATCAGTCAGGACTTAACCAGCTGAAATTAATTTGCATTGATTGGGGATGGGATGCCATCCTAAATTCTGATAGATTTCAGCTGGTTTCTTGGCTTTCTATGCCTTTTTGCACCTCTTTTTCTTCAGGTGTTCCAATACTTATTCCCTGTGTCATTCCACTTTATTAAATATAACTTGTTTTGTGAACATATTTGCCTTGATTTCTTTGTATGTGTAGATTACTTGGGTTGCTACTGATATATGGTGAAAATCTCAGGTCAATGGCACCATCAGAAATGTTTAATGAGAAAAATGTTGATGTGTTCAATACTTATTTTCCCCACTGTATCATGCTGAAAGACTTTGTTATGTATGTGTGTATTTGATTAATAAAAGCAAACAAATTCAAGGGGTTGTTTACTGGACCAGATAGGGAAGCAATCACTGACAAGTCCCAGTGTCTCGATTTTTAAGTTTGGAGTTAAAAACATAATGAAAACTGTCTCTTTACTGTAATTTTTTTTCTTGTGGAGTTAGGGCTGGGTGATACACTGAATATATTCGTTATATCGACACATTCTACTATGTGCGATACATAAAATGTCTTTACCGTGGATATCGAGCATTGTCGCGGCAGTGCAAGCTGTCAGCTTCTCTCTCCTCTCCTCTCTCACACAGCTGCACTCAGCCGCCCTGCCTCTGCAAGCCATGTTTCATTTCAGGGTCGTTGTTAGGTCTGTTTTTTTCCTGCAATTTTTTTCTTTAGAAACTGCTTCTTTTGAGCCTGTTTTCATGGAGCAGAAATGTTTGTTTTTATGTACAGTCTGGCAACACTGGCAGAGCGTTGGCAAAGGGGAAAAAATATGAAATCACACACACACACACACACACACACACACACACACACACACACACGGCTGCAGTTGAAGCAGACTTGAACAAAAGGAGACAAAAGCACCAGCTCTGTTTTCTGGCAGTGGTTTGGACTTCAAGAGGTAGAAACTGAACAAAATACAGTTTTGTGCAAATTATGTCGCACTACCACTAATTTGTTTCACCACTTGAGATGTCATCCACTATAATATGAAGAATGCATTAAAATCCACTCTCAACATCACAGGTAGCCCCTACAAAAATTAAAATAAAATGAAATAAAATAAAATAAAATAAAATAAAATAAAGGAACCAACCCCAAGAAAATGACTATATGACTGACTTCTTCATTTGGAAAATTTATCCCATACAACAAAAGTGCGAAATAGAAAGAGATCACAACCGTGGTCACAAATTATACTGCCAAAGACATGGCCCTTATTGCTAAAAACGTGACCAAACAGAAAAAGTGTACTTTAATTTGTATAGTTTTAAAATATCTTTCTCCAGAATTCTTGCTTAATGCACTTTTTATTGTGCTAAGTCCTTTTTTTTGTCTTGTTTTTAATGGTTTTATTAAAGGCCATAAAAGGAAAACCTACCATTATTTATTCTGATTTGTTGCAAACTTATGAGTGGGGTTGTTTGACTGGTTCAATAAAGTTTCCTAAATTTAATTTGGTTTTAATCCCCCTCTCCTTTTTGTATGGAATTATTACTGCAATACATAGGTCTGTTTCTATTATCATGCCAGTGTCATTTTATGTAAAGCTTTTACATTTACATTTACACAGTGGTTCGGAGGACATCTCAAGATATCGTGATATATATCGTGTATCGCAATAAAATCCTAAATGTATCGTGATACCTGTAAAAAGCCATATCGCCCAGCCCTAGGTGGAGTTTTAGGGGAGTCGGGTGGAAGTGGGGGTCAGCTCTTTGTTGTCTCCATGTCCCCAGATATGATTGTAAAACTTGTTAATGTAATCCTTAAAGTCTTCCTGTTTAGTTGGGTGGGTTGGAGAAGTAAAATTAGTCCAGAAAAAAAAGCCTTTCTGTTATAAATTAGTACTACAGCTACAGGTAAATTGTCTATCTCGTATGCTGACAAGTTGAATCTTGCACCGACTGATCTTGTGTAATCTGGTTGTCACAGAATCATCCTTCCAATACAGTGACCTCCATGGGCCATAGGGCCCTCACCTGGACTAGCAACACCACTACATTTTATAGAATAAAATTCCATTGAAAATGACTGTGGAATATTCATTTTTAATCAACATATGCAATTCTTAATCAATTGATAGTCAATTTATTTGTTTACACCCCTTATGTGGACAAGTCTGTTTTAAGTATGTCAGGACAGTCCAGCTCTTTCTCATTGGTCTCACATTGGGCAGCAGCCACACCCCCTGAGACACCATCCCTCTGGGAGTCCATCAATGCAACATGGTCAGCAGAGCAGAAAGTGTATGCGTGTGTAAGAGAGAAAGTCCTCCTGTGTGTGCTGAACAAGCACAGTGATACACACAGCACAGCTTTACACCTCGCCTGTTCACCATTGCATGGCAGTTTCATCATCCAGGGCTCAGGTTTGATAGGCAGTTCCTCTTATTAGAAAGCCTGGAGAGGGACAAGTCAAAATGAAACCCTCTTTATCAAATTGTGGTGAAGTGCCTGAAGTGAACACAAGGTTAACTAAATTGCATATCCCTTCTGCTAAACTCACTACACTCCATCACTTCAACTCACAGAATTTTAAGACCAATGGGCTTTGTAACTACAAACACGATGAGAGAGGTGTTTCTCTACAATAAATCGCTGTGAAATGTGTCTTACTTGTTAGAATTGCAGCATGGTTGTAGCCGTGGGCTGAGATGAAGCTTCTGAGGTATTATGGGTCTCCAGCATCACACCAGAGCTGCTGCGTGCTTTCTCCACCACACCTTGACACTGACTTTCTGTGACAACAGATATAATGTGATTTCTCCTGTCCCCAGGGTTTGTGGCTGATGATGGAGACTTTTGGGCTCTTCTTTGCTCGGCGACGACAGCCATGACAAGAAAAAAAAAGTGCTTGAGTATGATGATCAGTGGCATTTTTCACACGGCTAAGAGATCCCTCACTCAGAGCCCTGATGCCCATGCTTCGCTGACATAGAAATTAGGTCTGTGCTCAGCCTGAAATTTCCCAGTTTGGGTTGGCCTTAGTTTTGGCACAATAACATCAGCTTGCTGACAGGCTGTCAAGTGATTTCAAGATCTATTTTTTAAGCCAGAACAAATACTGAATAGCATTCAGAGCATCTTGGTTTGCTTTCCAGCATTACCACCTGAATGTCGGGGTACATAAGACGTCAGTTTTGCTGTAAATGTGTTACATTGGGAAAGTCTATTGTGTCTTATACCGGCAGGCTTTACGGACTCCTGGTGTGTCTGCAGGATATGGGTAAAAATAAAACAATTTCTGTTGTGTCTAGGAATTGCAAAGTAAACTGTGCAAAAAAACCCCATCTGTTTTGAGGTTTAGATATATAGCCTAAGTGGCTATTGTAGTGTATGGACGTGTGTACCCTTACGCAAGTGACATCACGCACGTTATATTGGGTTGGTAGCGCAGTGCGGTGCCACAGTTCAGTCCTATTTTGGAGTTCAAGCTGAATAAAGCTAAGCTCAGTACGTGGTCGATGTCTGCCAATTTTTTCAGACATAACATTGGCGACAAGGTCAATGGAAATTCCACCATTCCACGCTCTGCCTGGGGAGCCACCGATTCCATGGCCCCACTGGTATGAATCTTTTAAGACTTTTATGGCTGCCACTAACCTAGCCAAAGCTAACAAGGCTAGGGGAAAGACATGCTAGTTCATAGCCTTGTCATCGAGGGACAGTGTATTTTTTTAACTCTTGGACCCACGGACACATACGATGACTGTGTAGCTTTGTTAACTGGACATTTCACTGCACCACAGAGTGTAGTAGTCCAAAGAACTGTGTTTCACCAGCGCCAACAACGTATGAGCGAGTTGGTACAACACTACGTCACCAACCTCTGCTGGTTGGCCAGTACGTGTAGTTTCGGATACTTGGAGGAGGAGATGATACGAGACCAGATAGTGGTACACACCACGAATCCAGAGTTGCAGGAGAAGCTACTGATGGCGCCAGATAACCTGCCATTAGCCAAGGCCTTGGAAATGACGTCCCAACTAGAAGCGGCTGTCCAGTTAGCATCACAACTAGGGGCCCCCAACCCGCACTCGCCACATTCAGCCCCGTGTCCCCTGACAATGACCTCAAGGTAAACGTCACGAGATGGCAGAGCACCACAAAACGTCAGTCTTGCAGTAACTGTGGCTCCTCCTCACACTATGCACACACACGGGCCTGCCCAGCCACAGGACAGAGGTGCTACTGCTGTGGTAAGCTCAACCATCTCTCCAGAGTATGCCACTTGACTCCTGCAGACTCACCGCCTCGCCCGACCAGTCGATCTGACCCGGCCAGCATCCACTCAGTGGGCACCAGCGACTAGCCATTCAAGTGGTACACAGTGGAACTGGACGGCATCAGTCTGCCACTACTGTTGGACACAGCCGCTTCAAAGTCTCTGCTAAATGAGTCCATGGAAGCTGTTTCCCCAGAAAACGATTAAGGCAAACACGGAGGACCTGTTTGGCTGTGGGCATGTTAAGATCGGCATGGTGGGAACGGTCACCTTCTCACTGCACTGTGGCTCCAGAGTTCTCCCTGCGTTCACATTCCAAGTGACCCGCCAAGGCACCAATCTCCTGGGTATTGACCTGATTAGCAAACAGGGCTTCTCCATGACAGACTCTGTGCAGTCACGTCCCAGTCCGGGACCACCATGGGAGCAGTCACGTCTCAGTCTGGGACCACTGCGGGTGCAGCCATGTCCCAGTCCGGGACTACCATAGGTCCAGCCATGTCCCAGTCTGGTGCCGCCACAGGTGCAGCTTCGCCCCAGCCTGGGGCCGCCACGAGTGCAGCGTTGCCCTAGCCCAGAGCCACCACGAGTGCTGCTTTGCTTCAGCCCGGAGCCACCGCGGGTGCTGCTTCGCCCCAGCCTGGGGCTGCCGTGTGTCCTGCTGTGTCCCAGACTGGGGTCACCCGAGGGTGCTACAGGCCAGTCCGAAAGCGTCGTGGTTCCCTCTCCTCTGTCTGACGCCGTCGTGGTTCCCTCTCCTCTGTCTGACGCCGTCGTGGTTCTCTCTCCTCTGTCTGATGCCGTCGTGGTTCCCTCTCCTCTGTCTGACGCCGTTGTGGTCCTCTCTCCTCTGCCTGACATCGTCATGGTTCCCTCTCCTCTGACTGACATTGTTGTGGTTCCCTCTCCTCTGCCCAAGGTCATGGAGGGTTTCTCGTCCAGTTCCCCCACTGGTCAGCCATCTTCCTCACCGGGTTCCCATCTCTTAGCTCCTCTGGTCCACAGTATGCACTGGTTCCAACTGCTGCCTCCAGGTGGGGGTGGGTCGTGCTCCACGGCCCGTTGGCTCGGGGATGCTGGGAGGCCACCTGGTGAACCCTTCCTGCCGTTTAGGTGGCTCTGGAGGCCTGGGAGACCACCCAACGAACTCTGTGGGATACTTAGGTGGCTAAGGGATTCAGGAAGACCACCCGAACTGGACATTTAATCTTCCAACATCATTTGCATTCTGTGCCTCTTATCCTGGGTGTGAGTCATGAGTCTGTTTCTTATTTTTTCTGGTTTGTTTCGGTCCCTCCATGCCTGGGTCCCCCTCCTCCCGCCCGGGGTGGGTTTTGTTTCCTTATTTTCTGTAGGGTGGGTCTTCTATGTGGGTGGGTCCTTTTCCTTTTTTTTTTTTTATGTTACCCTGGGTGTCTGGTATTCCACCCCTTGAGAGGGGGGGCTCTATCATGATCTGAGCACGGGGGGTTCCGCTGTGCTCGGGCTCATTGTCTTTTTCCATATTTTTATATTTGTTGTATTTTTGTGTTCTTAGTTTCCTGTCATTTTGTCCTTGGTTGGTTTTCGTATGTCTTGTATTATTTCTTAGTTCTCCTCATTCTCCTGTTTACGCTCATCACGGTCTTGTTATTTTTATATTTGGTAGTATCTGTATTTATCCGTCAGTTTATTATCTGCCCTTATGCAGATGCATGTGCATCCGTGTGCGTGTGTATGAGAGCGCATGCAAAATAAGTGCGTGCATGTGAGTGGTTTGTCGGGAAACATACAAAGAGGGTGGCCAGTCCAGCCGGATAGATGCGGGCTCCCTCTCCTGCAGCTCTGCAGCAGCTCCCTAAGGCTAATGCTGGGCGAGGATCTGAGGTGAGTCTGGTTGCTGCTCTCTCTCCGTGTTGTATTTGCTCTCTGCTTTGTGCTCCGGCTGTACTCACATCAGTGAAATCACACACTTCCTCCTGCAATGAGGCTGCGGCTTGCGGACGCTCGTGCTATGCGGGGACCAGCTCTGGGTCCCATGTGGCTGTGGACTGGGGCTCTTGTAGCTGCTCCGGTTCTGGTGTGTTCCGTTCAGTGTGTGGTGCGAGGCAGGGAGTGGCTGCATCCACGTCTGAGTGCAATGGACCCGGACCGTCGTCTGTCAGCATGGGATCTGTGAAGGAGAAGCCCAGTTCACAGAACAAATCCCACCCCATAATGTTATCACCATGGTGTGTCACCTGGAACCAGAACGCTGGGATTGTTCCGTTGCTGTATTACACTGTGAAAGTGATGTTTCTGCTGGTCATGAAGCATCCGTCATCCGGCAGTTGCACCACTTCAGGTCGCTGGGGAGTAAGCCTTCTAACCATGACCTCATTTACCAGGGACCATGAGGCAGCTGTGGCCATCATTATTGATACACTGACGCCGTCCAGCTTCACTACACACTGCAGTCCTGACCAGTTCTTGGGGCCCACAATGTTGATGCCATCAGTGTCAGACGTGGGGTCGACGGGCTCAGCAGCGGGACAACCGTCTGCACCAGTGGAGATGATTGTGGGAAGCGCAGGCTGGGACCCACTAGCTGCGAAGCTAAGTGAGCAGCCTCTTCACGCTCTAGCTGGGACACTATCTCCAGTGCTTCAGCCAGCGTTGGGCAGTCTGGCACCGTGGACAATTTCTCCTGCAGCTCCCAATTTGTAGTGTACTCCGCCAATTTTTTCTTGCACCAACTCTTCCTCCAAGCATCCAAAATCACATACACTAGCCAAACAGTAGAGGTCGGCGACAAACTGCTGGACCGACTCACCCACTCGTTGCCGGCACTGGCGAAACCTGGCTCACTTAGCCACCAAACTCTCTGGCCGGGCTGCGCAACATGTGCCTCTCGTCAGGAAAAGCATTGAGTTTTCCTTCAGAAGACCAATTTTTCTCCTCGTCACCATTTGTTATGTCTGAAAAACTGGAAGGAACCAACAGAGGGTGTCTTGCTTGGAACACAGACTTTATTACACAAACTCTATGCTGGTGGTACAGAGTATTGTTGTGGGAGGCTGAGTTAAGAGACTGCTGTAACAAGAGACTGTAAAATGGCCATCCCCTACAGTTATATGCTTGGTGTGATGACGTCACCGAACTGCCGCATCATCACGCCGACCCTGACCAAAGCTGGGGTTTCCTAACACCACAGTGAAGGCTAAGACAAAAAAATTGCAGACTTGGAGCGACGCATCGAGGATCTTGAACAATGTTCTCGTATGGATGATCTAATTATAAGTGGACTAGACATTAAATATCAATCATATGCTCATGCTACAGCAGGAATGAGAGGTAAGGAGGCTCCCACAAGTGAATCAGTCTCCCTGGAAAACCAGGTGCTTCAGTTCCTTGATAGTAGAAATATAAAGGTTGAAGCAAATGCAATTTCAGCCTGTCATGCTTTACCCAGAAAGGATAATAAAACAAAGAAATCAATTGTGATGCGCTTTGTGAACAGAAGGGTAAAGAATGACATACTGAGGCAGGCCAGAAAGCTACGGGGAACAGAAGTTTACCTAAATGAACATCTAACAAAAACTAATGCTGAAATAGCACGGCAAGCACGGATGCTGAAAAAACAAAATAAGATACAGGCAACATGGGCAAGAAATTGTAGAGTTTGGATCAAACTAAATGGAACACCTGAGGAAGCAAAGAGTATAATAATCAGAGATCTTACTGACTTAAATAAATATAGATGAACACTGATTAAGAAAATTAAGAGACTATGATAATCCATATCCACACACACGGCAAGAATAGTTCTTTTGACATACCATGTCAATGTACTTGGAACAAAAAAAAAAAAAAAACTAAACAAAACAAACAAAAAAACTTATGACTGACTTGAGTAGACATCAATTATCCCCAGTTGGAGGAAGTCATTTGACACAGAGTGAGGAAATTCAAACTCTGAAAATATGCCATTATGCAGAACATAAACTACAAGAGATGGAGAATGATATTGATCCTGATAACCACTTTTTCAATAATATTCATAATCATTGTGAACATTACACTGAAAAGCAATTCAGAAGTCAAGTGCAACTAGATTGTAAACTATCAATAATACACTTCAACAGCAGAAGCCTTAACAAAAACTTTCCACAGATTCAGGACTGTTTAAAACAGCTAGACAAAAAATTTACAGCTATCGCAGTCTCTGAAACTTGGCTTAATGAAGAGCAGGCTCCTCTGATGGCAATAGAGGGATATCAGATGTTTCATATTAACAGAGCTCAAAAAAAGGGTGGTGGTGTTGCACTGTATATTGATGACCTGTATAGGTGTAAGCTTGTAAATGGAATGTCCTTTGCACTACCAGGGATTTTGGAAGGTGTTACTGTTGAGATTGACCAAGATAAAACAAAAAATCTAATTATAAGTTGTATATATAGAACGCCGGGAACTTGCATTGAGACATTCAGAGATAAATTAGTCGAGCTGTACAATAATATTACTAGTAAGAAAATGTTAGTAATTTGTGGAGATTTCAATATTGATTTACTAAATCCATATCAACAAAATGTAATTACAGAGTTCATGAATTCTATGTACAGCATGAGTCTATATCTGTCACGCCGCACCGCTCATCAGCGGCGCCACCTGCACACACACCTGCACATCATCAGCGGCGAGGAATATAAGCCGCCTCGCCCTGAGCTTCGGCCTGAAGCCGTCAGACTTCGCCACTCATCATCATGAGTCAAACCTTTCCTTCAGCATGACGCTTTTGGTAAGAAGCCCTTACCTCCTTTCTTTCCAGTCTGCTCCCCTGTGCACAGGTGGATTCCTCGGCGGCGGACAACGCCTCTCCCTCGCCATTCCTCGCTGCTGCACCGAGCCCTGCAGGTGGCTGTCTTCCGGGTCCCGTCCTTGTGGTGCCAGTCATCTGTCCCTTGCAAGTAAGCTCCTCTCTCACTCATTCTCCTCCTGTGTTGGTGTGTGCCCGTCACCCTGTGTCCTTGTGCTCTTTCCCATAGGGTTGCCGGCTGTACGGTCTCCTGCCTCTGTGCCCGAAGCAGACGCCGCCACCAATACATTTACATCCTGCAGACACACATCCATTCACCCCTGTTGCTAATAAACTATTTGAACTTCTCTGAGCCTGTGTGTGTGCGTCTCCTGAGCCGTGCGTTATGTCAGTACGGCTTCAGCAGAGCGGCTCGGCAGACGGCGGGCTCGCACACCGGTTTTCCACTCTTGAGGCTCGAGTGGATCAATTAGCCTATCAGCAACAGGTGATTTTCAATCAATTGTTAAATTTGACTAACCGGTTGGGCCGCTTGGACCCTCAACAGTCGTTCCTCCCGGCTCGTCAGGGTGGCGCGGCTCCTGTTACTCCAGTGGCCGTCCAGCAGGCTCCGAGTGCACCGGTTCGGCTCACACCCATTCCAACCCCCGCCCGCTTTAGCGGTAAGCTCGGCGGAGCGCGGGGGTTTATTATGCAGTGTGAGTCCGTTTTCCACCGTGTGCCCGGAGACTTTCCCTCAGATCATAGCCGAATTGGTTATATCGGGAATCTCCTGGAGGGGCGAGCTTTAACGTGGACCTACGCCGTAATGGCGAGACCCAGTTATGCCGCCCTCACATATGACCAATTCGTGAGGCGCTTCCTGGAGGTCTTTGACCATACTTCTACCGAGACGGTCAAGGTCGATCGGCTTCTCGCCCTCCAGCAGGGAAGCCGGTTGGCAGCGGACTACGCAGTCGACTTCCGGGTAGCGGCGGAGGAAGTAGGCTGGGAGGAACGCTCCCTCTGCGGCCTTTTTCTCCGCAGCCTCAATGATGATCTGAGGGATGAACTGGCTGGGCGTGATATTCCTGAGACGCTAGCGGAGCTGACATCCTTAGCGATTAGTTTGGATAACAGGCTGCGCGAGTGCTCCTCGGGGCGGAAGTCGTCTTCTTCTCGCCCTCGTGGAGTCTCGCCGCGCCTGTTCCAAGCTTGCTCCCTGGCGGCGCCGCCACCATCGTGCCCCGAGGAGTCGGAGCCGATGGTGACGGGCTGGACAAAGCTTTCACCTGCGGAGAGACAACGCCGCCGTGAGTTGGATCTCTGCATGTATTGCGGAGATGACCAACACATGGTGAAGCTTTGCCCACGGAGAGCCAGTCGGCGGGGTCCGCGAGTCACTGTAGGGGGCCTTGCGGATCTCAATCGGTTAAACTCACACACACAATTGAAGCTGCCCGTCCGTTTCTGCCACAATCCCACTGGGCATCTCACCCACGCACTGGTGGATTCGGGCGCAGAAGGCAGCTTTATTTCACAAAGCCTGGCAACCCAATTGGGCATCCGCTGCCAGGCACTGAGAGACCCCATCTCCCTGGTCAACCTCTCTCGTGCCTCCCTTGGGAGAGTGATGCACCAGACTGTTCCTGTCCCGGTGATTATCTCAGGAAACCACCGGGAGGAGATGACCTTCTACGTCCTGCCCAACTCTGTGTCGCCCGTCATCCTGGGGTATCCCTGGCTACGCCTCCACAACCCTGTCCTGGATTGGAAGTCAGCTGGGGTATCGGCATGGAGCACGTCCTGCATGGGCACCTGCCTTCAGTCCGCTGCCTGCTCTCCGTCCGTTTCTCTCCCTCCTATGGACGCTGCACCCCCGGACCTGTCTCTGGTGCCCCTGGAATTTCACGACCTGGGTATGGTATTCAGTAAGACCAAGGCCATGTCTCTCCCTCCTCATCGGCCCTATGACTGCGCCATCAACCTCCGCCAGGGGGCACCCTTACCTTCTGGTCGGCTCTACAGTCTGTCGGCGCCGGAGAAGGAGACGATGAACGCCTACCTAAAAGAGTCGCTGAGTGCTGTGATAATCCGCCCATGTTCATCACCCGTAGGGGCGGGGTTCTTCTTCGTCGGAAAGAAGGACGGATCCCTCCGTCCTTGCATTGACTATCGGGCCCTAAATGACATCACGGAGAGGGATTGTTACACCCTGCCCCTCATGGACACCGCTTTCCACTCCCTCCAGGGGGCGACCTGGTTCACCAAGCTGGATCTACGCAGCGCATACCACCTCGTCCGGATCCGGGAGGGAGATGAGTGGAAGACAGCCTTCCGTACCCCAAACGGCCACTTTGAAAACCTGGTAATGCCGTTCGGGTTGACCAACGCTCCTGCCGTCTTTCAGCGCCTCATCAACAACGTCCTCCGGGACTTCACCGGCCTCTTTGTGTTCGTCTACCTGGACGATATACTCATCTTCTCCAAGTCCAGGGACGAGCACCAGGTCCATGTGAGGCGGGTCCTCCAAAGGCTGCTGGAGAACCGGCTATACGTGAAGGCTGAGAAGTGCGAATTTTATGCTAGAACAACATCCTTCCTGGGATTCGTCATCGCTCACGACCAGGTGTGTCCAGACCCAGAGAAGGTGAAGGCAGTGGTAGAGTGGCCTACACCTGCCTCGAGGAAACAGGTGCAACAGTTCGTGGGGTTCGTGAACTTCTACCGCTGCTTTGTCCCAAACTTCAGCACCATCGTCGGACCGCTGACCCGCCTCACGTCCCCTAAGGTCCCGTTCCGGTGGACTGAAGAGGCCGCAACTGCTTTTCAGGCGCTGAAGGCGGCGTTCTCCTCCTCCCGGGTCCTTCGCCAGGTCGACCCCGTGCTGCAGTGCATCGTGGAGGTGGATGCTTCGGACACAGGAGTGGGGGCGGTGCTATCCCAGCGGTCGCCTGACGACGGCGCCAAAAGGCCCTGCACCTTCTTCTCCCGGCGCTTGTCCCCGGCGGAGAGAAATTACGACGTGGGGGACAGAGAGCTCCTCGCCATCAAGCTCGCGCTGCAAGAGTGGCGTCACTGGCTAGAGGGGGCGGACCTGCCGTTCGTGGTCCTGACAGACCACAAGAACTTGGAATACCTTCGATCTGCCAAGCGCCTGAATGCCCGCCAGGCGCGCTGGTCCTTGTTCTTCGCCAGGTTCCAGTTTTCCATCACCTTCAGGCCTGGCTCCAAGAACGGCCTGCCCGACGCCCTCTCTAGGCAATTCGCCCCCGAGGAGTCGGAGGACGCGCTCCACACCATCCTGCCCAGGTCGTGCGTCGTGGGAGCCATCTCCTGGGACATAGAGAGCAAGATCCGGAAGGCGCAGGAGGTGGAACCTGACCCTGGCGGCGGACCAGAGGGAAGACTATTCGTGCCATCTGCGGTTCGAGGAGAGGTCATCCACTGGCTACACACCTCCAGGCTCACCTGCCACCCTGGCTCCTCCCGGATGATACACCTCCTCCAGCGGTCCTTTTGGTGGCCGGGCCTGCGGAGGGATGCGGCCCGCTACGCCCGGGCTTGTCCAATTTGTGCCACCAATAAGTCGGGAAACGCCCCTCCAGCGGGTCTGCTCCAGCCCCTGCCCGTCCCTGGCAGGCCCTGGTCGCACATCGCCCTGGACTTCGTCACCGGACTCCCAGTCTCCAACTCCTACGACACCATCCTGACCATCGTGGATCGCTTCTCCAAGGCGGTACACTTCGTTCCCCTGCGAGGTCTCCCTACTGCCCTGGAGACGGCGGACCTCCTCATCCAACACGTGGTCAGGCTGCACGGGATTCCGGTGGACGTGGTCTCGGACCGGCGGCCCCAATTTTCCTCTGAGGTTTGGAAGTCGTTTTGTAACGCCATCGGAGCCAAGGTGAGCCTCTCCTCCGGCCATCACCCCCAATCCAACGGGCAGTGTGAGCGGACCAACCAGGAGCTGGAGGCTGCGCTCCGCTGTGTGACTGCATCCAAACCCACGTCCTGGAGTAACCATCTTGCCTGGGTTGAATACGCCCTTAACACCGCTCGCTCTTCTGCTACAGGGATGTCCCCCTTCAAGGCGTCCCTGGGTTACGACCCCCCGCTGTTCCCGGCGCAGGAGAGTGAGGTAACTGTCCCTTCAGTTAGGGCGCATCTCAGGCAGTTCCGCTCCATCTGGGCATCTGCGCGTAATGCGCTTTTACGCACGGCGGAGCGCAACAGAACTGTGGCGGACCGGCACAGAAGACCTGCCCCGGCGTACAGAGTTGGGCAACGAGTCTACGTGTCAACCCAGGACGTAACATTGAAAGGCGAGAGGAGGAAGCTGGCACAGCGCTTTATGGGACCCTACCCCATCACCCGGATCATCAACCCGGTAGCTGTGCGTGTGGCTATTCCCCCCTCCCTCCGCATCCATCCCACCTTCCACGTGTCCAAGGTGAAGCTGGCAGTCTCCGACCCCCTTTGCCCTCCTCCTGCTGCGCAACCCGCGCCCCGGATGGTTGGTGGCCATCCGGCCTGGGCCGTCTCTTCCATCCTGGACTCCCGGCGCCGGGGTCATGGGTTGCAGTACTTGGTGGACTGGGAGGGCTATGGGCCTGAACATCGACAGTGGGTGCCCCCGTCGTTTGTGTTAGACCCCTCGCTCATCGCTGATTTCCACCGAGCGCACCCAGAGAAGCCATCGCCAGGAGGCGCTGCTAGAGGGGGGGGTACTGTCACGCCACGCCGCTCATCAGCGGCGCCACCTGCACACACACCTGCACATCATCAGCGGCGAGGAATATAAGCCGCCTCGCCCTGAGCTTCGGCCTGAAGCCGTCAGACTTCGCCACTCATCATCGTGAGTCAAACCTTTCCTTCAGCACGACGCTTTTGGTAAGAAGCCCTTACCTCCTTTCTTTCCAGTCTGCTCCCCTGTGCACAGGTGGATTCCTCGGCGGCGGACAATGCCTCTCCCTCGCCATTCCTCGCTGCTGCACCGAGCCCTGCAGGTGGCTGTCTTCCGGGTCCCATCCTTGTGGTGCCAGTCATCTGTCCCTTGCAAGTAAGCTCCTCTCTCGCTCATTCTCCTCCTGTGTTGGTGTGTGCCCGTCACCCTGTGTCCTTGTGCTCTTTCCCATAGGGTTGCCGGCTGTACGGTCTCCTGCCTCTGTGCCCGAAGCAGACGCCGCCACCAATACATTTACATCCTGCAGACACACATCCATTCACCCCTGTTGCTAATAAACTATTTGAACTTCTCTGAGCCTGTGTGTGTGCGTCTCCTGAGCCGTGCGTTATGTCAATATCCCACAATAACACATCCCAGTAGAATCACAGTTCACACTGCTACACTTATTGACAACCTGTTTGTTAATATTATTGATAAGAAAATAGAAAGTGGATTATAAATGATATAAGTGACCATTTGCCAACCTTTGCACTTATCCATGGCCACACGGGGGCCAATACAGAAATTTTTTTTAAAATCGTTCAGATACAAATCACAAAATGCAATCACTTCTTCTAAAGAAGACTTGCTGAAGCAAGATTGGACAAAAGTCTATGTATCAGATGTAAATGAAGCCTGTGACACATTTATAAACATTGTAACCACTCTTGATGAAAAAAATTGTCCATTAGTAAAGAAAAAGCTTAAACATAAATTTGCCGATAAGCCATGGTTAACCAAAGGATTACAAAAGGCGTGTAAAAAGAAAAAATTATTATATAAAGCTTTCCTAAAGAAAAGGACAAAAGAAGCAGAGCAGCGGTATAAAACATACAAAAATAAGTTAACATATATAATAAGATGTAGTAAAAGAGACTATTACAGTAAAGAACTGGAGAAAAACAGAGACAATATTAAAAATACGTGGACAATACTTAACAATATTCTTGGAAATAAAAACAGAAATACAAGCTACCCAACCAATTTTTCAAAAAATAATAAAACGACTCAGAGTGTGAATGCAGCTTCACCTGCAGATGAATTTAATAACTTTTTTGTTAACATTGGTCCTAATTTGGCTCGAGAAATACCCATTACGGCACCCACAGGTGATACAATAAGCAAAAACACTGCTATAAAAGACTCCATTTTCATAAAGAACACAGACGAGAGAGAGGTCATTGAAATTGTTAAGTCGTTTAAAAGTAAAGCATCTACGGACTGTGATGTACTGACATGCTCTTAGTCAAAACTATTATTGAATGTTTAGTGAAACCACTGACGTATATCTGTAACCTGTCTCTCCAAACAGGTATATTTCCCAATGCAATGAAAATAGCTAAAGTAATTCCGATATACAGGATGGGTGACAGAGGGGAATTCCTCAAACTATAGACCAATTTCACTATTGCCGCAATTTTCCAAGATACTTGAAAAAATATTCTGTGAGAGAATTGACAACTTCATACTGAAGAATAATTTACTGTGTGAGCAGCAATATGGGTTCAGACACAAGAGGACAACTGCATTTGCTCTAATGGAATTTATAGAAAAAATATCAACTGCCGTTGAAAATAAAGAGTACTCAGTTGGGGTATTCCTGAATTTTAAAAAAGCATTTGATACAGTGGATCATAATCTATTATTAAAGAAACTACAAAATTGTGGTATTAGGGGGTAGCACTGTCCTGATTATGTAGTTACTTAAAGAACAGATATCAGTATGTATGTGTTGGTAACAAAAACTCAGTTACTGAAGGTTACTTGTGGAGTCCCACAGGGTTCAGTTTTGGGGCCATTGTTATTCAATATGTATATAAATGATATATGTAAAGTTTCAGAAAAAATGCATTTAATATTGTTTGCCGATGACACTAATTTATTATGCAGTGGAAACAATTTGAAACAACTTTTGGATACACTCGGAAAGGAATTAGGAAAGCTTAAACTGTGGTTTGATTCAAACAAATTAACGCTCAATTTAAGTAAGACAAAATTTTTAGTTTTTAACAACCATCACAACAACTTAGTATCTAAACTCAGTGTAAATGGTGTAGAGATTGAAAGGGTATCCGAAACTAAATTTCTTGGAGTAATAATTGATAATAAACTGTGTTGGAAGTCACATATTAATTATATTAAATGTAAAATATCCAAATCAATTGCAATACTACACAGAGTGAAATATTTGCTGAATCAACCCACACTATGTACCTTGTATCATTCATTAATACTCCCATACATGACATATTGTACTGAAGTATGGGGAAATACATATAAAACAAACATATATCCAGTCTTTATGCTTCAGAAGAGAGCTATTAGAATAATAAACAAAGCTGCTTACAGGGAACCAACAAACCCACTTTTTCTTAAATTAAAAGCTCTCAAGTTGAAAGATCTGGTTGACTTTAAAACTGTAGTAATAATGTTTAAAGTGAAGAATCTATCACTGCCCGCAAATATCCAGAAGCTGTTCCAAATAAGGGAGAAACAATATCATTTCAGAGGAACATGTATATTTCAAAAACCTCCAGTGAGAACTACCACCAAGAAACACTGTGTTTCAGTGCAAGGAGTCAGATTATGGAATGATTTTGGACCTGACTTAAAATCATGTACAATGCTTGGACAATTTAAACAAAAACTAAAGGAAGAAATACTCCAAACATATATACAAGATGACATGTAAAATCACATAAGGATTGTCATATCCAGTCTGCGCTGTGCTGTTGCTTAGTTTTTTGGTCACATTTTGTCTTAGCTATGTTCTTAATTGTAATCGCTCTTGTTTTCTTTTTCTTTTGAATTCTTGGATGGAATATGGGTGGGCAATATAAGCTGCGGCTTCAGCCATCACCCATTTCGGACAACTTATGTTGAACTGTATAATCAGAGGAGTTATTGTCTAATTTGACCTTGTTGGATTTTCTTTCCACCTTTGTTATATTATTCTGTTTCTTTTTTTAATCTCTACTTTTAGTCTATCCGAAATAAAGATTTGTTTGTTCATTCATTCAAGGAAATGGTTAGGGGCGGGGTTAGGAAAAGGTGAGGGACTAGTTTACACAGTCTGCTGCTATGTTTCTTCATGTCATGACTTCCACGAATACTAGCAGTCCTTTAATGGCAGTGCTTACATATGAGCCATATCAGCAGCAGTTGAAAATGCTCTCCAGAGTACAACTTATGTGTCATCAGGTACTGTATGCAGATATGTGCTTACAGTGCATCTGGAAAGTATTCACAGCGATTCACCTTTTTCACATTTTGTTATGTTACAGCTTTATTCCAAAATGGATTAAATTCATTTTTTTCCTCAAAATTCTACACACAATACCTCATAATGACAATGTGAAAAAAGTTTTTTGAGATTTATGCAAATTTATTAAAAATAAAAAACAAAGAACTCACATGGACATAAGTATTCACAGCCTTTGCTCAATACTTTGTTGATGCACCTTTAGCAGCAATTACAGCCTCAAGTTTTTTTGAATATGATGCCACAAGCTTGGCACAACTATCTTTGGGCAGTTTGGCTGATTCCTCTTTGCAGCACCTCTCAAGCTCCATCAGGTTGGATGGGAAGCGTCAGTGCACAGCCATTTTCAGATCTTTCCAGAGATGTTCAATTGGATTCAAGTCTGGGCTCTGGCTGGGCCACTCAAGGACATTCACAGAGTTGTCCTGAAGCCACTCCTTCGATATCTTGGCTGTGTGCTTAGGGTCGTTATCCTGCTGAAAGATGAACCGTCGCCCCAGTCTGAGGTCAAGAGTGTTCCGGAGCAGGCTTTCATCCAGGATGTCTCTGTGCATTGCTGCATTCATCCTTCCCTCTATCCAGACTAGTCTCCCAGTTCCTGCAGCTGAAAAATATCCCCACAGCATAAGATAAGATAAGATAAGCCTTTATTAGTCCCACAATGGGGAAATTACAGGATTGCAACAGCACAGGGATAGCAATACTCAGAGCAATAATTTAGAACAGGGGTCCCCAAACTTTTTCCTGTGAGGGCCACATAACTTTTGCCTTCTCTGATGGGGGCCGGGGTCAGTTGGTAACAGAAAAAGTGTGATGATTGGACGGGTGCCTAAACGTAAACATTTATTGTTTTCCAGAAAGCCACAAATGACCAAATATTAAAGACCTCGGACAGACGAAAATTCAATATCGCTACTTCATCTCAAATTGTTGTCTGAGACAAGCTAAGGCGAACCGCACATGTTTTGGTGTCAACGAATGTCGCATAAGGTGACAATGCACTCTTGAAGTATGCTGTCGTCGAGAGCGGGCGGACCCAGCCAAGCGATCAGCGGCTAAGTAGGCCACTGACTGTGTGACGTCACCCCAGGCAAACACGCGGCCATTGCTGTGTTTTGCTTCATGCAACACTTGATGTTTACATCTTAAAATCGGCAATTACGGATATTTCTCGGAATACTTGTGGATTACAAATATATTATTTATGAAGATTAGGATTTCAGGAATCGAATTAATATGGTTTGGCGCTGTGTTGTCTACGGGCCGGACGGCACACTCTCCGGGCAGACAAAGCAGCTAATGACTCCGGTAAGACCAGAGGTGGGGGAGTATGCATTTATATTAACAAGGCTTGGTGCACGAACTCTGTCACTGTTGGGAGACACTGCTCAGCTAACCTGGAGTTTCTCATGGTTAAATGTAGACCTTGAAGTAAAATTCTTAAAGCATCATTGTAAGCAACCTGTAATTTCTGCATACTTTGTTTCCTATAATTTATCCATAAATGAGCAGTGTATAAAGGTGTACAATAGGTTTTAAAAAGAACCAGTTTCACCTCATCTGAACAAAAACCAAACCTGCATGCAAGAATATTTGCTTGCATGTAGATTTTGCAGCGTTGTCTGAAAATATCATCATCAGTCATTCTATCATTAATAAAATGTCCCAGATATTTAATTTTATCCCTGACAATTAATTCCCTGCCTGCCAATTCAAAGACAAGGAATTTCATTAACAAATCTTCTTTAGTGCGGCAAATCAGCACACAACTCTTATTTGTATTATATTTTATGTCATTTTCCTCTCCATAAGCAGTACACACTCTTAATAACTCCTGAAGACCAGCACTACTTGGACTGAGAATAACTAGATCATCAGCATACATAAAATGATTCACTAACTTATTCCCTATTAAACACCCAGTTTTACAGGCATTCAGTTGTTTTGACAACTCATCCATATAAAGATTAAATAGAGTAGGGGACAATATACTGCCCTGTCTGACACCACTGCTCACACCAAATGGGGATGAATGACTCTTCCCCCATTTCACCAGCATCTTCTGATGTGCATACCAGTAAATCAGGATACGTACTAAGTACTTGGGAACCCCCCTGTCAATCATTTTCCTAAACAATATCCTGTGATTAACACGATCAAACGCCTTATATCTGCCACAGGAGTTCACTTTTCACTTTTCTTCATCTTGCCTGCTGAAGATGTTTTGGACTTTATTTAAAAAATATTTTTAACGCCACACGTGATGGATAATGCTTGTTGGAATATTTTAGGAATGCTATCTTCTTGGAACATAAGTCAGTATTATACAGTAATAAGTGACATTCGGCTGTTTGTTTAATGTCATTTAAGCACAGTTCTGTTACTTAAAAATCATAAAAACCCAGGAGCTTCGGGGGGCTTTGCCCCCCTTGCCCCCCCACCGGGGCTCTGCCCCGGACCCTGCTGGGGGACTGTGTCCCCCAGACCCCCTGCTAAATTTTCAGATAATTTCCCCAACCACAAATCACATCCCTACTCTCTTCAGTGGTGTGCACAATATAAAAAAAAGAGAGGAGTAAGGCTGGAAAAAAAACAGCGAGCCGATCGTCGTCAACTTGGTCTGTTCCCGTCTCTGTTTCGTCTTCCTCCTCTCCCTCTGGCTCGAACAAATAAGGCTGAATACCCCCCTCAGTACCACCCAAAACTTTTTCATCATCCGATTCTTCATTTTCAATCTCATCATTTATATTGAGGTCAATATAGTCAATTGAGGTCGTCAAACTCGACAAAATAATCACTGTCCGAATCACTTTGCTCTCGTTCTGCCATTTTCTTTGTAATCCTGGGGTGACGTCACTAATGCCCGCACCTATCGAGAGATGGCGGTACTGCAGCCTCACTAAGTGAAGGCTGGGCTATGACCAAATAAGGTCATTTATGGAGGCTGGTGACACATATTAAATCGCGGGAATCTGCAGAATTGAATATTTTCATACAATCAGTTGATTGGTTCAATAAAAAAATGTGACTGTCCGAGGTCTTTAATAACCCTTTCCGGGATCTTCACAGGAAAAAAAGTCAGAAAATAAATAATAACACTATTTATGAAATAAATAATAACCAAATAACCCTCTCTGGGTTCTTCACAGAAACAAGTCCATGGAACATTAACTTTGTGTTGTGCCGTGCACAATCTGAACAGGTAAAAGCTCAGCTTAGCTTCATCCCACCTAGCAACAATGCTCTGCACTGTGTGTGTTTATATATTTACATATTTATTCCATCTAGCTACAATGCTCAGCACTGGGTGTGTTTATATTTATATATCTATATATTTATTCCATCTAGCTACATTGCTCCGCACTGTGTGTGTTTATATACTTGCATATTTATTCCACCTAGCTGCAATGCTCCGTACTGTGGGTGTTTATATATTTACATATTTATTCCATCTAGCTACAATGCTCTGCACTGTGTGTTCATACAGTATATTCATATATTTATTCCATCCAGCTACAATGCTCTGCACTGTGTGTCTGTGTGTATATACAGTATATATTTTATAGTAATATGTACATATGTATGTATATTAGCTGCTCTTGCTTGCTTGTTTTTTTTCTTGCCTTCTGATTGTTGCTCTGAGTGTTGCTATCCCTGTGCTGTTGCAATCCTGGAATTTCCCCGTTGTGGGACTAATAAAGGCTTATCTTATCTTAGTTGACAGAGCAGAATCTCTTCCTTAAATGACTCATATGAGCAGTCTCTCAAAGTTCTTGTGTTTCTTCCTTATAATCCTTTTGTAGGTTCCAGCAGGCTTGTAGACACCGCTGCTGAACAGCCTTTTCTTTGCACTGAACAAAAAAATAATCGTTTGTCCACTGCAGGTTAAATACCCTGCATTCTGAATCAGTTTTTCTCTTGCCAAACCTTTTCACCATTATTCCATTTTATTTGACAGGGGTGACTCTAGGATTTTTTTTTTCTGGGGGGGGTTCAGATAGGGGCACAGACTGCAGAAGGGTGGAATAGAATGTCACGTTCTATGCGTTTATTAGTCTCGATTGCGTGGCCAGACTGAAAAAAAAAAAAAAAAAAATCACCACACTTACCAGTGAGGAGGAAAAAATCAGTGCAGGCGGACACAGCAAGCCGAAGATTAAAGGTGTTTTATTCCTCCATCACGAGGCTCACCCAGCGCTCTGTGAGAGAGCTCTGAGCAGTTGTCTAAGAGCGAATTCTAAGTGCGATAGTGAGGCATGAACAGTCAGCTCTTTATACAGTGATACAGAGAATCCATGGCTCAGAATGCATGGCTGAGCACACGCTCAGCACGGGAACGAGACGGCGCTCGGCCGACTTGAAGCGAGGTGCGGGAAAAGCTCTGTGCAGGAGGGGGTGGAGGGGGGTGGGGGTAAGCGTCTCTGGTATTGTTCAGGGGGCCGGGCCAAATGTGGAGGCGGGCCGTATCCGGCCCGCGGGCCGTAGTTTGGGGACCACTGATTTAGAAGATAAGAAAATCAGAGCAGTGAATATACATATGTACACTTAAATATATATACACAGTGCGGAGCATTGTAGCTAGATGGAATAAACAGCATAACCGTCTATTTAGTTACCCCACATAGTATGAATATGTACCCATACATATTGTCACCCTCCGTAGCGATTGATATTGTCCTAGTTGTATACTGGAGCGGGACCACTTTGTGTAAGTTTGTTGCATCTTTTGCATTCAATGCTATTAGGTCGTAACGTTTTTTTTACAATCTCTGCGAGCAGCCCTGCTTAGGTTATAAACAGCTGCAGTTAGGAAGGACCTGCGAAACCTGTTGTTCGAGCACCTAGGATGATGTAGCCTACTGCTAAATGCGCTCCTCAGTGCATTCAGCATGTCCTGCATAAGGTGGGACTCGGACTCCAGCAGAGATGACAGCTTAGCCACCATCCTTCTCTCTCCTATCTCCTCCACTGGGTCAAGGCGTTGCCCCAAGACAGAGCTAGCTTTCTTGATCAGTTTGTTCAGTCTCTTCTTGTCGGCTGCTGTGATGCCGCTGCCCCAGCAGACCACTCCAAAAGTGATGACTGATGCCACCACCGAATCGTAGGTCTTCAGTAGCACCCCTTGTACACCAAAAGACCTGAGCCTCCTCAGTAGGAACAGGCTGCGCTGTCCCTTCTTGTAGAGTGTGTTGGTATTGTGTGACCAGTCTAGTTTATTGTTCAGATGAACACCCAGGTACTTGTAGGATGTCACCATCTCAATGTCTGTTCCCTGGATGTTTACTGGTGCTGTGAGGCCCCAGGTTGGCAGGGGTTGGAACCTTTCTGTGTGGAGTTTGCATGTTCTCCCTGTACTGCGTAGGTTTACTCCGGGGGCTCCGGTTTCCTCCCACAATCCAAAGACATGCATGTTAGGTTAATTGGCTGTTCTAAATTGTCCCTAGATATCCGTTTCCTATAGGCCCTTAGAATAGAGGGTTAGTATTAGTGAAAGCGCTTTGAGTGGTCTTTGTGACTAGAAAAGCACTATATAAGTGCAGGTTAGTTAGTTAGTTAGTTTATTGTTCAAATGAACACCTAGGTACTTGTAGGATGTCACCATCTCAATGTCTGTTCCCTGGATGTTTACTGGTGCTGTGAGGGGTTGTCCTTGCCTGTGGCAGTCCACCACCAGTTCCTTTGTTTTTCTCATATTTATCTGGAGGCAGTTCCGATGGCATCAGTCCACGAAGTCCTGGATAAGTCCTCTCTACTCAGTTTCATCTCCGTTGGAGATGAGGTCGACAATCGCAGAGTCGTCAGAGAACTTCTGTAGATGGCAGTGTGTTGTGTTGTGTGAGAAGTCTGCAGTATAAAGGGTGAACAGGAAGGGAGCCAAAACTGTTCCCTGGGGGGCCCCCGTATTGCCGATAATCATGTCGGACACACAATCTTGGGTTCTCACAAACTGTAGCCGGTTTGTGAGGTAGTCCAGGATCAACGATGACAGGTGCTGGTCCACCCCTGCGCACAGCAGCTTGTCCCTCAGGATCACTGGTTGGATGGTGTTGAAAGCACTGAAGAAGTCAAAGAACATGATCCTCACCGTGTTCCCAGGCTTCTCCAGGTGGATCAGGGAACGGTGAAGGAGGAAGATCACTGCATCCTCCACCCCGATGCCAGGCTGGTAGGCAAACTGGAGTGGATCCATCGCTGGTCCCACCAGGAGGCGGAGGTGAGCAAGGAGCAGTCTCTCCAGAGTCTTCATCAGGTGTGATGTGAGGGCCACTGGTCTGTAGCTGTTCAGGTCCTTGGGGTGAGAAGTCTTTGGTACGGGTACCACACAAGATGTTTTCCACAACTGTGGTACCCTTCAGGCTCAGGTTGAAGATGTGCTCCACAATCCCACACAGCTGGTCTGTGCAGGACTTGAGGAGCTTCGCGCTGATGCAGTCCAGACCCGAGGCCTTCCTCGCCTTGATCTTACTCAGCTCCACTCTCACCTGGGTCTTAGTGAGGGTCAGGTTGGGGCTGGGGGGCTGTGTGCTGGGAGTTGGGGGGGTGTTGGTGGTGGTGGGGTGGACAGCAGGTCTCGATGACTGTAGAGGCAGCAGTGGTTGGTGTGCAGGTGGAGGGGAGGGTGGTTGGTCAAACCTATTAAAAAACAGGTTCAGATTGTTCACCCACTCCCTGCCCCCCAAGGCCTAGGAGGAGGTATTCTGGAGCCCAGAGATGGTTTTGAGGCTTCTCCAGACCCCGCCGATGTTGCTCTGTTGCAGCTTGTCCTCCATCTTCTTCCTGAAGCTGTCCTTGCCTTCTCTGATCTTCCTCCTTAGCTCCCTCTGTACGGACTTCAGCATCTCCCTGTTCCCCGACCTGAAGATCCTTTTCTTTTCTCTCAGCAGCGATTTTATCTCAGGGTTGATCCAGGGTTTGTTGTTTGAGAAACACCGTATGAGCATGATGCTGCCACCACCATTGGCATGGGTATGAACGGTGCCTGGTTTCTTCCAAACATGACACCTGGCAGTCATGCCAAAGAGTTCAATCTTTGTCTCATCAGACCAGAGAATTTTGTTTCTCATGGTCAGAGTCCTTCAGGTGCCTTTTGGCAAACTCCGGGTGGGCTGCCATGTGCCTTTTACTAAAGAGTGGCTTCTGTCTGGCCACTCCACCATACAGGCCTGCTTGGTGGATTGCTGCAGAGATGGTTGTCCTTCTGGAATTTTCTCCTCTCTCCACAGAGGAACACTGGAACTCTGACAGAGTGACCATTGGGTTCTTGGTCACCTCCCTGACTAAGGCGCTTCTCCCCCTATCGCTCAGTTTAGACGGCCAGCCAGCTCTAGGAAGAGTCCTGGTGGTTCTGAACTTCTTCCATTTACGGATAATGGAGGCCATTGTGCTCATTGGGACCTTCAAAGCAGCAGAAATTTTTTTGTACCCTTCCCCAGATTTGTGCCTCGAGACAATCCTGTCTCCGAGGTCTACAGACAATTCCTTTGACTTCATGCTTGGTCAGCTGTGGGACCTTATATAGACAGGTGTGTGCCTTTCCAAATCATGTCCAATCAACTGAATTTACCACAGGTGGACTCCAATTAAGCTGTAGAAACATGTCAAGGATGATCAGTGGATACAGGATGCACCTGAGCTCAATTTTGAGCTTCATGGCAAAGGCTGTGTATACTTATGTACATGTGATTTTGTAGTTTTTTTGTTTTTAATAAATTTGCATAAATCTCAAAAAAAAAAATTCACAGTCATTATGGGGTATTGGGTGTAGAATTTTGAGAGGAAAAATTAATTTAATCCCTTTTGGAATAAGGCTGCAACATAACAAAATGTGGAAAAAGTGAAGCGCTGTGAATACTTTCCGGATGCACTGTATGCGTGAACTAGTTTGCAAAAAAAAATCCCAAAAAGTCAGACTTGCATCCAGACAACTTTGTGTCATATGTCTCCTCCTCAGCGCTTTGGCCACACTCACACCACATGCAGCAGGAGCAACAAAAATAACTCACGTGGATGCCTTTCACTCTGATAACCCTACATGCAGTGTACAAATGCTGCTGCCGTCATTGTCACTGGCTCCAGACAGTCACACTGTCTTGTTTATGAAGCACTGAATCTCGGCTTCCTTCCACACTTCCTTCCGGCATTTTATTCCATCTAAATAATGCAGCGACAAAGAGTCATTGGGGGAATCCATTATAGAGAGAGTGATACAGAATTCTGGGATGCATGATCAGACACTCTTATCACTTTCACAGAGCATGTTATGGTGCAGCAGGGAGAACTTTGTATTGTCATGTCTCTCCTAAGTGCTTAACCCTTTGTTTGATGTGATAGCGATACACAATCTGAGTTTGGAATATATCAGATTTTTTTTCCCCCATCTGCACTCGATCCAGATGATGTATGGTGAGACTTGGGCTTGTGCTCATGGAGTGTGGTTAAATGACATTTCAGGGCCTGGCTGAAATTAACTGTGCTGCAACGGTAGTGTGAAGTGAGTGACTAGAGCCGTCACGGTTTGTGAAAATCTATCCACCAGCCACACAGCAGACAGAAAAAAAAACAAAACATATCCATTCAGAGGAGCTTCTGAGGCAGTGACGGCATTGGTGAAAAATGTTATAATGAGATTGGAACCATTGAAGAAGCCAAGCTTGCCAGATGATTTATTTGATGTCTACTCATTTTGTTCTCAGCAGCCTCTCTGAGAGGATACTGTTAATTACATATAGTCTATTGAAGAGCAAATGAGCTTGACAGTGTTCCATCATGTTGTCACAGGAGGGAGAGAAGGCACGCGTGTGTGTGTTCGCGTGGGCATGCACGTTCACAGGTGGAGTCTGTTATGCTCTTTTTGTCCTTTGCACTAATCTGCCTGTCAGTAATGAAGTCTGGGGCTTAAGTGTGGGAGAGAGCAGGCGTCATCCATTAGTCTCATCCATTTCCATTAATGTTCACGGATTACTTATTATTCCCTGATTAATAAACACTCGGCAAGCGTGTCCTCATAGCAGCCTCAATAAGGACAACTTCATTAATGATTAGTTTTAAGGCTATTAATATCCCAGTTACTGGCATTCACATCCAGCAGTAGGTCAACCTATACAATATTGTTGCGAGGTTTATCTGTGGGAATTACAAATAAACACAGCTGCATAACTGACATAGCTTCAACTTTCAAGGTCAAAAATGTCATACACAACCAGCGTTACCTTGGCATTTGGAGAGGTTTCAAAAAAGTAATCCCATTAGTAAACAAAGTAGGGCACTATTGATTTGGGGGGAGGGAATAATCAATTTCAGAGGAGTAATGAAATTTCATTACTTTGTGTTTCAAAACATTATGAGAGTCTCTGTGAATGTGCATACATGTGTGTGCAAAAATCAACAGCTAAAAGCATGAGGAGTGTCTCTCCAACCGCATCCTAATGAAGGTTACAGAGGCCACTCATCAAACAAATGAATGCAGATGCACATACACATAAGCCAGTAAAATATGAGGAATCTCTGATCCATACACTGTATATTCCCATCTGTGGATCGCCACCTTATCGTGGTGGGGGGGTTTGCGTGCCCTAATGATCTCAGGAGCTGCGCTGTGGGGGGCAAGGCCAAGAGGCGTCCAGTGGATCCCTACGAAAAAAAGTTACAAGGATCCAGTGTAACCAAAGGAGGCATGGGGGTCTGCCCTTGGGGGGGGGGGGGGGGCACCATCTGCAGGAGGGATCAGGGGGATCATGGTGCTATGTGAACTGGGTGGCAGTCTGGGCTTTCTGGATAAGTCGTAGAAGATAGATGGATGGATAGCTCGATCGATATTTTCAGAAACTAGTTTATGTATGCTTGAGCAAGGATGTGTACAGGTGCAGGTATTTGCCACCTTGATCTGAACTGGACCTTCAGACGAAAAAATAAACAAATAAGTAACTTTCTTTTGTGGCTTTGTCTGTAAATGTGTCACTATACTAGCAAAATTGTTTTTTTTTTTCGTGTAACTGACTTTATTCTCATATTTGCACTGTATTTTATTAAATCTGTAGCTTTTTAATTGTAAATTTGTCTTTTCTATGAAATTGGCATATTTTGGTAAATTAGCTTTTTCTTTGTTTTCTTAACCACTTGCACTCCGGGCAATTTTCCTAAAAATGCCAAAAAATAATGTGCCCAAAGTAAATCGAAAGCTGTTATTCAACCCTTTGCAGCATCTTCATGGGGTTGGTCTCATTTAAAAGAAAACACTTTGAATTTTTTGGCAAAAAAAACAATCTCTCTACGTGCTCCGGCCACTGAGTTACAGTCATCTAAACATACTGAACTTGAAGAAAAAAAAATTGGACACAGTGTTTTTTTGGATACAAATGCTTGTAAATAACACACAGCTGTCCGATCCGGCTGGAAAATGCAACAGAAATGTAGAACCAAGTGTTATCCAGCTGAGATCCAAATTTGGTAACAATACCACAAAAAATGAATATTTTACACAGCTTTGTTCTCAGGCTGTTCCCAGGCGTTTTGGAACTGTGCCAAATGGCACAGTTTGGAAAAACGTCTGTAACTTTTGAATAATTCAATGTAGAATCTTCATTTTCGGCTCTAATGAAAGGTCACACTCAGGGCTGTGTCTGTGTGTGTGTGTGTGTGGGCGGGGGGGGTCGTTCCCCCCCCCCGCTACCAAGGACCAAATTCGGCCCTCGCTACATGACAGAATACACTTTTTTTTTTTCCTTGCATGTTTTCACAGCGGCCCCCCCCCCCTCGCTACTGTGTGTGTGTGTGGGGGGGGAACCGTGAACGCGCCCCCCCCTCGCTACAGAAGAGGGCCATGATGGAATAGACTGATATGCTTTCCCCCAGCGGACTGGGGAGCGTTCGGACCGAGGAGCGGGGGGGGGGGGGCGTTCACGGTCCGAACACGGCAAATGAACCGTTTATCGCGGCGCACGCACTTCGTATTTCGTGCGCAGTACAGTTGTAATTTACCGATCGGTCAAAAGTCATTTTTGGATTACAGTTTTCAGGGATAAATAATAGTTTAGCTTATAACACCTTACCTCTTCAAAGCAGCAGAGTCGCGGCGAACAGCTCTTCCCACGCGTCAGACGAACGCGACGCTGCTCCGCTCGTGGATCCCGATCAACATAATTCCATTATTGCTGTTTTGGCGAATGATTTACGACTTTTGTCGTCGGCCTCCGTCTATTCTGCTGGAATGAGTGCAGGTCCCACTTGTGGGTGTTTTCCATGCTGCTGGGTGAGCCTGGGTCTGTAGGAGATTCGTACAGAGTCCTTCTGCAGCAGTAAATATCGCTTCACCCAGCCAGAATTTCTGTGCTTCAGTTGGCTCCTGCGTTCACAGTAGGCGGGTCCTCCTTCCTAGATTTTCATTCATTGGCTCCTCAAGGTTTCAGAAACCCAGTTCAAGGCTCTTATTAGTCAAATGAGAGGTCAATCAGATGAACTAATCTGTTCGCGGCTGTGTTTGCAGATTTTTTTTTCAGTGGCGCTCGGAGGGCACACCACCTACATCATCACCATCAATATCCTTATCATGCGTCATGCGCACGAGGGCGCACGAGCGCGCTCTCGCGCGCCCTCGTGCGTCATAGGACACAGAGACTTGCCCGCCCGCGGAACAACGGAGCGCAAGTGGTTTTAATTAAAGACTTCTTAAACAGAATTTTGAGACCTTTTTTGCTAGTGTTTACTTTTTTCTTGAATTTGTACCTTTCATGCCTTAAATTTTCTTCCACCTTTACAACTTGTCATCAGTGTTTATCACCACTGTCTTTTTGTTGATTTTTTTTTCTTTTAACTATGTTACTTTTCCCTTGTAATTTTGTAATGTTTTCTTTATAAATTTGCAACTTTTCTCATGAATTTATGACTTTGCCTTATAAATTGGCAGGGTTTTTTTCTTGTATTGTTGCTCTTCGAGTTAAGAGCAACAGCCCCTCAAAATGTCTGTGCACATCCCTGTATCTGAGACTGCAAATCCCCTCAGAGCATCTTTGCTAGTTATATAAATTTCTGCATCCTGTGACAGTCAGTGGACAAAGTGTCAGAGTTGTCCTAAACACCTCAGCTCTTCAGTATTCATGCTACAGGAACCCTTGCCACTGTTACTCTTAGTTGGATTATATATTGGACACAATTAGATTGTAGTGGAGTGATATAAATAGCCTAAGGATGTTGGCAGGAATTACACTATGCTGGAAACTAATGTAATGCATTGTGTTGCACTGTTCATATTTTGCCCATGTAAATCTCCCAGGTCTCATGACACTAATCTCTTGCATAGTAAATTCTGTGTTGTCTCATTTAACACTCAAGGTTTAATGCCCGAGGTTGTTTTCTATTCGGTGAGCTCACTGGCAAGTATAACTTCATTAAAGTCCCCAAAAATTCAAGGGCGAAGCTATTGATCGTATGCAAATGGAATTAATCTAACATACAATTGTGGAGGCCATCTTTCTTGATATGCATTTCACTGTCCTGCAAATCAACAGCTTTGCACATACACAGACATACTCCAATCCAATTATATAGATAAATAGGCTAATCATGCCACAAAATTTTAATATGAGGTCTATGGGCAGGTCGATAAGCATAATCATTCACAGTGCCAAATTCGCTGCACAATTTTAGATAAGGGAGATGGAGCGAATGAGGGGGAGGGCAAACTGAACAGATAAATACTTGCACATTAGACATTAACATATGGATCATACGGGGGCAGATAAGGATGGAGACATTTCATTAACAGGGGAAAAAACATTTGATTAAAAGACTTTTCTATTTACATCCCTTCCCATAATTCACAGGATGTGAATTATTGTCACCACCCAAACATACAGTTGACCCTCTGTAAAAAGGGGAAGGGTGACTTGTAGTATTGAGAAGCTTTTGAAAATTTAAAAACAATTAATGCAAACACTGTTACAATAGGCTGCAGATGAAACTCACCAGAGGTGAGTATGTACTGTTGTCTGGTGGCAGTTCTCTGTATTTCTTGGCATTCATAGCTTTAAAATCCCAAAACATGTTCTTCACACCTCCCAGAGTTTATTATTCAAGCTTGTTTGTCTCTTTTAGTTCCAAAAATAGATACATAAAACTTTTTTCCCTACATTTTTTCTGCACTAAACCTGCACTGTTTTATGTCTGCATATCTTGACTGAAGGCAAGAAGGAAGTAAAGATACCCGGTGAAAAACTGAACACTCAGAAAAAAAGGTCTGATCATTTGAGTTAGAACTTCACCCCCCAACACACACACACACACACACACACACATACACAGAGTGCTGTGAAAAAGTATTTACACTCTTCCTGATTTTGTATGTTTGTGCATAGTTGTCACATTTAAATTTTAGATCAGACAAATTTTGATATTGGCGGAAGATAACTTGAGTAAATACAAAATGCAATTTTTAAATGATGACTTTGGCACCATGGTGATGTAGTAGTTAGCACTGGAGCCTCACAGTAAGAAGGTCTTGGGTTCAGGGCCTCTGTGTCGAATTTCTATGTTCTCCCCATGCTTACATGGGTTTGCTCCAGTTTCCTCCCACATTCCAAAAACATGCAAGTTGGGTTAATTGAAGACTCTAAAAGTGTGACTAAGGCCCTAGGTGTGAATGTCTGCATGAATGGTGAAGGGACCGGCGTCGCACCATGGACATCCTTGAATTTCCCTCCAAGAATAATATATTAATAATAATTTATTAATTAATAATATAATAGTATAGCAAATCAAATCATGATTTAATTTATTAATGGAGGAAAACGATCCTACGGAGAAGGATCTCTGGACTCACCCTCAGAAAGAGGGTGAGGAGTTCAGTCATCCGAGAGAGGCTCAGAGTAGAACCGCTGCTCCTCCACATTGAAAGGAGTCAGTTGAGGTGGTATGGGCATCTGATCAGGATGCCTCCTGGACGCCTCCCACTTGAGGTGTTTCGCGCATGTCCCACTGGGAGGAGACCCCGGGGCAGACCCAGGATGTCTCCCAGCTGGTCTGGGAACGCCTTGGTATCCTCTCTGAAGAGCTGGAGCAGGTGGCTAGGGAGAAGGAAGTCTGGGCTTCTCTGCTTGAACTGCTGCTTCCGCGACCCGGACCTCCGGAAAAGCAGTAGAAGATGGATGGAGGAAAACGGCTATGCAAACCTACCTGACTGTAGGTGAAAAGTAACCCCCCCCCCCCATTACATCATGAATTACCTGTGATTAACCACATGTTTTGGAAAGCTGAGGTCAATTTCACTAGCCACACCCACTGCCAGACCTGTTGAAGCAAGACATCACTTAAATAGAACCTTTCTGACAAAGAGAAGTAGGTGAAAAGATCTCAAAAAGCAACACATCATGCTGTGATCTAAAGAAATTTAAAAACAGATGAGATACAAAGTCATTGACATCTATCAGTCTGGAAAGGGTTACACAGCCATTTCTAAAGTTTTGGAACTCACTCGATACACAATGAATGCCATTATCCACAAATGGCAAAAATTTGGAACAGTGATGAACCTTCCCATGAAAGAATTACTCCAAGAACCCATCAACAACTCATCCAGGAGGCCACAAAAGACACGCAGAACAACAGCTAAAGAACTACAGGCCTCACTTGCTTCAGTTAAAGTTAGTATCCATGATTCAACAATAAGAAGGAGACTGGGCACAAATGGCATCCATGGGAGAGTTCCAAGGTGAAAACCACTGCTGACTAAAAAGAACACAAAGGCTCATCTCACATTTGCCAAAAAAAAAAAATGGCTTCATGACCCCCAAGACTTTTGGGAAAATATTCTGTGGACTACCAGACAAAAGTTTAACTTTCTGGAAGGCGTGCATCCTGTTACATCTGGTGTGAAACTAACGCTGCATTTCATAAAAAGAACATGTCACGACTGGCTCAGTGGTCATGGCAAAAAAGAAGAAGAGGAGCAGGATCAAGTTTAACAAATTCAATTTGTACAGAAACCAATAATGATGGTAATGTCCAATAAAGTTCAGATTGATTATGGAGCTGCCTAGGTCAGCGCCGGTGTCTGGGAAGAGTCTCAGTGAAGCAAGGAGGTGGTGAGAGTTTATAGACTGGCTCAGCACATTGAGCCCAGGTGCTCCCAGTCTATCAGATTGGCAAACCACTCCCGCCAATCACCTGAAGGAAAAAAAAAAAAAAAAAACACAGTGACACAGCAAACTGCCCACACAGGGGCCATTCCCCC
Source organism: Pholidichthys leucotaenia (assembly GCA_020510985.1). Lineage (NCBI taxonomy): Eukaryota > Metazoa > Chordata > Actinopteri > Cichliformes > Pholidichthyidae > Pholidichthys > Pholidichthys leucotaenia. The sequence goes on along the minus strand of CM035842.1, from coordinate 138,684,998 downwards.
CCCCCCCCCCTTAAAAAGAGAGACCACCAACTGTATTGCATTGGTCACATCCTATCATCATAAGTGCAGAAACCTCTAACGTCACCCCAAGTATGGCATCAGGATCCTGATGAAAGCTTACTGCCAGACCCTGGGGAAGAAGCACAAACAGCAGCTACATGGGAACTACATGGGAGCTCGTGACAAAGCATCTGCCACCAGGTTATCAGAACCCTTAATGTGTCTGTTAACAAGACAATAGGACTCAGTACAAGAGACAAAGGAATACGTCTTTGATTTGGGCACTTTAATGAATTCAAAAATGTAAGTGGGTTATGGTCAGTGAAAATTTCCACTGGCCTCCCTGACCCCACATACACATCAAGGTGGCTCAAAGCCGACACAAGCGCCAAAGTCTCTTTTTCCTTTACAGAATACTTTAGCTGATGTCTATTAAAATTTCTTGAGAAATAGCATACAGGCCTATCTATCCCACAAGAATCTGTCTGCAACAAAACCGCACCTGCTCCCACGTAACTGGCATCTACTTGTAACTTGAATGGTTGCTCCATTTGTGAGGCAGCTAGCACTGGGACAGAGCACAAAAGTGACTTAACATTTTCAAAAGCCTGTTGACAAATAGGGAACCAGACAAACTTTTCTTTAGCTTTAAGGAGGTTTGTTAAGGGAGCTACTACAGAGGAAAAGTTCTTACAAAAATTATGGTAATAGCCCACCAGCCCCACAAAGTGCATTAGCTCCTTTTTGGTGGTGGGAGGTGGGAACTGCTGAACTGCCAGTACCTTAGCAAGGACTGGTCGGACCTGTCCATGCCCAAGGTTAGTAACTGTTGCTCTGGCAAACTCACACTGAGCTAAGTTTATTGTAAGGCGTGCAGCAACCAGACGTTCAAAAAGTGACTGGATGCGTATGATATGGCTCTCCCAGTTATCACTGTAGACCACCACATCATCCAAGTACACTGCACATTCTTCCAGATCCCCCACAACCTGATTCATGAGACGCTGGAACGTCGCAGAAGCATTTTGTAAACCAAAGGGCATTACCTTGTAAGAAAAAAGTCCTGATGGTGTAACAAAAGAGGCAATTGCTTGTGCATGGGCAGTTAATGGCACCTGCCAAAACCCTTTAAGTCAAACTTACTGACATTTTGCAGAACCAACAAGGTCAATCAAGTCATCCATTCGTGGCAATGGATACGCATGTGTTTTTGTGACACTATTAACTTTGTGAAAATCTGTACAAAAATGAAAGGTGTTATCTGGTTTTGGCATTAAAATGCATGGACATGCCCAGGGAGAAGCAGATGGTTCAGCAATCCTATTCTCCAGCATATATTTTACCTCTGCATCAAGAACTTTCCTTTTTTCAACTGGAACCCTATAAAACCGCTGTTTTATTGGTTTGGCATCACCTGCATCAATGTCATTTGCTATAAGGTATGTCTGAGTTGGCACATCATTAAACAAATCAGGAAAATGTTTTATTAATGAAATTAGCTCTGTGCGCCCTGATAGAGGCAAATGAGACAAGACAGTTTCCAAAGTATCCAGAGCTTCAGCATTTTTTAAACGCCCACACACCAAACCTTGGTCTAGTGGGTCCAGTCCATCCTCCCCCTCCCCCTTATAGGAAGCAAAGTCCCCGCTGGCCACTGATCCCACAACACACACACAGGAGCAACACCATCTTCGTCCCCGCCTGAAGACACATGAGAATAGTAAGGTTTTAAAAGACTAATATGACAAAGATGAGATGACGTCCTGTGTGTTGGAGTTGAAATCAAATAATTTTTATCTGAAACATTTTCAAGACTGTATGAGGACCAGTAAATTGGGTTTACTGGTCCTCATACAGGACCAGTATGTCCTGGTGAAGAGAAGTTATCACAGGCAACAGAGCAAGCACCTGATCCCCTTCAACAAACTGACGGCATTCAGCTTTTTGATCACAGACGTTTCATCTTTATTTGAGCAGAGGTTAATTTCTGATTAGCAACTTCTCCTGCCAAATAAAGATGATATCTAAAGCCATTAATCTAGTCAATGAGATTTTAAGATAAGATAAGCCTTTATTAGTCCCACAATGGGGAAATTCCAGGATTGAAACAGCACAGGGATAGCAACACTCAGAGCAACAATCAGAAGGCAAGAAAAAAACAAGAGCAGCTAGTATACATATGTACATATTAATATAAATATACAGTATATATATATAGACACACAGTGCGGAGCATTGTGGTTGGTGGATGTGCAGCAGAAAGTCTAAGTTCTCTCTCCGCAGATGCGGCGGGCCAGCTGGATGTCTTTGGGCATGATGGTGACCCGCTTGGCGTGGATGGCGCACAGGTTGGTGTCCTTGAAGAGACCCACCAGGTAGGCCTCGCTGGCCTCCTGCAGAGCCATGACGGCGGAGCTCTGGAAGCGCAGGTCGGTCTTGAAGTCCTGAGCGATCTCCCTCACCAGGCGCTGGAAGGGCAGCTTACGGATGAGCAGCTCCATGGATTTCTAGTAGCGACGGATCTCTCTCAGAGCCACGGTACCGGGCCTGTAACAGTGAGGCTACTTCACTCCGCCGGTGGCCGGAGCGCTTTTCCGAGCAGCCTTGGTGGCCAGCTGCTTCCTGGGGGGCTTTTCCTCAAGTAGATTTATGGGCGGTCTGCTTGGTTCTTGCCATCGCTCTTTATTATTCTGTCTTATATTTCTTGCACGCCGCCTAAACTCCAGCCCGGCACCCGCGTCGTTTTCGCTTCAGTTCTCCCGGTATGTCGAGTTTCTCCGTTAGCACCGGGTGGCGGTTGAGTGCTAGCTAGCTCTTCCCTGCTGTATCGTCTCCTGCTGTAAACAGAGGCTCCGTCCGCCGACTCGGGAGACCTTTGGGGCGATCTGTGTGTCCGTGATATATATATATTTTGAGGTGGTCCTTCAGATTCCCAGTTGCCACACAGCAACACAAGAGGACCACATACCTGATGACCAAAAACTAGCTCATTTGGGCTAAATCCAGTACTTTCCTGGATTACCTCCCATGCAGCCAATAAGAGTCAGAGTAACCCTTCCTCCCAATCTCTGTTCATCTCTACACAATATGCATGGAGCAAGGGCTTAAACGTTTGATGGAATCTTTCTAATGCTCCTTGACTTTGTGCATGATAAGCCATAGATTGGACCTGTTGTACCCGTAGTGATTTTAGAATTTGGGCAAACATGTGAGAGGAAAAATTGGTACCCTGATCACTTTGTATGACACGTGGAATGCCAAAGACAGAAATGAACTGCAGTAGGGCTTTAACAACAGCTTTAGTGGTTATAGAGCACAGTGGATATGCTGCTGGGTACCCAGTGGACTGACACATCATTGTTAGCAAATATTTAGCTTCAGATTTAGAAGGTGGCAGAGACCAACACAGTCTATGAGTAGGTGTGCAAATGGTTGGTTAACTGCAGGTACTGGATGCAGTGGTGCAGGTTTAACAGACTGGTTTGGTTTCCCAATAAGCTGACAAACATGACAGGTTTTGATATACTGTATACACTGATGTCCTTCTTTAAGTGAGGCCAAAAGAAATGATGGAGTACCCTGTCATAAGTCTTTTTGACACCAGAATGCCTTGACTGATCATGAGCCAACTTCATAACCAAATCTCTAAACTTGTGAGGTACTACAATTTGGAAAATGGGTGAACCAATACCATCCTCTCCATGAGGGACCCCTTTTCTCATCAAGACACCTTCCTGGATAAAATATCCATGTACAGCATCCTTTGCTTCAACAGCAGACATGACACTATCAAAAAGAACCCTTAACGAAGAATCATTCTGCTGTTCAGTGACCAGATCTGCACAGGAAACGGAGTGGAAAGTCAGTCAAACACACCAACTGTTCTTAAGTATCCTTTCTCTCTGCAGAATGAGCCCCCATTGCTCAAGTCACAGCACATGCTGAAAACACTGGAACACTCTCTTCACATGATTCAGGACCACTAGAAACTGTGAGTAAGGATGAGACTATAGGATAGGGTGGCATATTAGCCCAAACGAGATTACTGGCCAAACCTTTTCCTAAAATAATCTCGACTCCTTCTACTGGCAAAGCTGGTCATACAACCATACAAACTTCACCTTGTACCAAATTAAACCAAAGGTGTAACCTGTGTAGTGGTGCAGAAACAACAGCCAAACCCATACCTTTGAGTAGGACTGAATCACCAATGTTAGTTTTATCTCAAAATGGTAATACTCATGACGGAATAAATGAATCCCTTGCACCAGTATCACAAAGAATTTTCACTGGAATCCTTTCACCATGGTCTGTAAGAGAAACATAACCAGTTGTTATAAAAGGTGAAAGATTTTTCTGGAAGAACTGATTGATGTTCAAACTTCTACACACAAGGTTTTGCCATTGGTTTTTCAGTTTAAGAAACCAACAGTCTGCTTTCACATGTCCCCTTTTCCGACAATGAATACAGAAGTTATCCTTATCATGCAACCCTTTGATTTCTTTAGATTCCACCCTAGGAGATTTGAGGGAAAAACAGATTGTTCTCCACTGTCTTTTAGCTCTTTAAAACCAAAATTGTGCAGTATTTTAGACTTAAAATGGTGGCCAAGAACATACTGGTCTGCCAGTCGTGCAGCTTCCAAAACATTTTCTACTTGTTGTTCAGTTAAATATGTGGCAAAACATACAGGAACTGAGTTTTTAAACTACTCCAGTATGACTAAGTCACGCAACCCCTCAAAATCATCTACCTTACAAGCAGCACACCACCTGTTAAAACTGGTAACCAAGTCACATGCAAACTCCAAATAAGATTGGTGTCCTCTTTTCTGCTGTTCCTCGGCCTCAGACACTAACTCATAGGGCTTCAGGTGTGCTGGCAATGGAGTAGGTGTGTGCGTTGCTGGCTCCTGCTATATTTTTTTCTTTACTTTTTAAACCCTATTTTGCTGTAAGCTGTTAATGTTTTGGACATTTAATACGTGCAGAATCTGTTTTGAAATATGTCCAAAACAAGAAAGCAGACTGAAAAGGAGGCAGCAGGGAACAATATTAACACCAGCTTAGCTGAGGATGCTAGTATCAGCCTTAACCCTGCACTTGTTGCCTTGCTTGAGCAACACAGAATGTCCATAGCTGCTGACTTCAAAGCTTCATTTGAACTTATTAATGGTAAGCTGGACAAAATTCAAGCAGATGTGGCGAACCAGGATCAACGCATTGGCGACCTTGAAAACAACGCGGAGGACGTCAGCCAGCGCCTAGCGGCGCTTGAAGTTACATGCGAGTCAATACAGGAGGAGAACAAACTTTTGAAAAACAAACTTTCTGACCTGGAGGGAAGAAGCAGGAGGCTGAATATTCGTCTGGTGGGTCTGCCGGAGTCCTTTGATGTGGGTCCACGGCCATCTGAATTTTTTTCTCGGCTGTTGGTGGACGTCTTTGGCACACAAACTTTGCCATCTCCCCCAGAGCTGGATAGAGCCCACCGCAGCCTCATGTCCAAGCCGAGTCCGAATGGGAAGCCGCGCGCTGTCATTATTTGTTTCCACCGGTTTCGGACCAAAGACTTGGTGATGAGAGAAGCGCGGAGACGCCGTGGGACTTTGGAATATCGTGGGCATAAACTTCAGTTCTACGAGGATTATAACGCCGACGTTCAGAAGCAACGAGCCGAGTATAAGGAGGTTATGTCCGAGTTGTACAAGAGAGGTTTTCGTCCTTCTCTTCTTTTCCCCGCCAGGCTCCGGATAACTCTTCCAGACGGCAAAAACCAGTGGCTGGCGTCCGTCTCGGAGGCCACCTGCTTCATGCAAACTATGGAGAGAAACCAGCAATTTTCGCCTTGAACTGGACATTTCTGGGTTGACCAGCTGCCGCGCTGGGCTGCTTGTTACTTCATTGAAGCTGCACTGACTGGACATTGATGCATTTTCAGATGTTTAAAAACAAGGTAAAATTGGCTCCCTATACGTTGTTGTTTACTTAATTCTTTTTTTTAATTTTATCTTATTTATTTATTTATTTTTTTTTAGGGTAAAATGTTCATATTATGCAGGATTGAAGCCAGTTGTATGGGAGCATTCTGTTAGGATGAAAATAGAGCAGGAGATGGAGCGGTTGCTGTTTTTTTGCAACCGGCTGGAGTGTTGTTATAGGTTTGGTTGTTGGATTTTTTTATTTTTTTATTTTTATTTTTTTATTTATTTTTTTTTTGTTTTGTTTTTTTTGTTATGGTTTTATTTACACCCCCCTTACCCCTTCCTTTTTTTTTTTTTACCCGTACCTCACTTTATTCTTCTTTGGGCTACACAACATAATATATAAATTTTACTCTTTGAATGAATAGTAATCTTACTTTGGTAAGCTGGAATGTGAAGGGGTTGAACCATCCAATTAAACGAAAGAGAGTCATGTCACGTCTAAAGCAGTTTAAGCCTGGGGTACTGTTTTTGCAGGAAACCCATTTGCAGGATTCCGACCACTTGCGTTTGTCAAAATGTTGGTCAGGACAATTTTTTCATTCAAATTTTAAAGCTAAGGCCAGGGGCGCTGCTATTCTTATTGATCGAAATATCCCATTTATTCCCTCTAATGTTGTATCAGATAAAAATGGACGATTTGTAATAGTATCAGGTAAACTTGGCGATAAACATGTCACTTTGGCTAATCTGTATGCACCGAATTTTGATGATGTGCACTTTTTTCGCAACTTCTAGATTTAAATACTCATTCTCTAATTCTTGGGGGTGACTTTAATTTGTATATGGATCCGATCTTAGATCGCTCATCTTCAAAACCTGCTAGTCTTAATAAATCTGCAACTTATGTTAAGTCTTTTCTTGAGGAATATAGCCTTACAGATCCTTGGCGTTTTTTACATCCTAACGGCAGGGACTATTCTTTTTTCTCTCACGTACACCATACTTATACCAGAATAGATTTTTTTTTTGTTGACAATTTATTAATTAATAACCTTTGCTCTTGCAGTTATGATAGCATCTCGGTTTCTGATCATGCCCCTCTTGTACTTAAAATGATCCTCCATGGATGTGACTCCATGAGAAAGCATTGGAGATTGGATCCATTATTACTTACAGATGAAAAATTGGTTGCGAATATTTCTTCTAAAATTAATTTTTTTTTGAAAGAAAATAAAACTCCTGGTATGTCAAATAAAACGATATGGGAGGCCATGAAGGCATTTCTTAGGGGGGAATTTATTTCATTGGCAGCATTTAAAAGACGATCCTTAATACAGGAACAGAAGGCTATTTTAGATCAAATCCTGGACATTGACAGACAATATGCTCAATCTCCATCACCCGCTCTGTACAAGGAACGTATGACATTACAAACTAAACTTAATTTACTTTCTACTCGACAAACTGAAGGTTGTTTAATAAGGAACAAGAGTGAATTTTATGAACATGGCGAAAAAACCAGTAAACTTCTAGCTAATCAACTACGTGGTATTAGAGCTAAGCAAATTATTACTGGAGTTAGGACAGATAAAGGAGAGGTGACATCTGACCAACAAGCGATTAATGATATTTTCAGGTCATTTTGTTCCAAATTATATACCTCAGAATATACAACAAACTTAAAGGATTTGGAAATTTTTTTTGATTCTATTGATATTCCTTCGATTTCTTCAGAATCTCGGCAAATTTTAGAAGCTCCCATCACAAAAGAAGAAATTCAGCTGGCAATATCATCCATGCAATCAGGAAAATCTCCAGGACCTGATGGGTTTTCCGCTGATTTTTTTCAAAAAATTCTCTGATGACCTCGCCCCTTTCCTTTGTCAAGTTTTTACAGAGTCGCTTGACTCTGGTACACTTCCTCCTTCATGCTATCAGGCCTGTATCACTGTGTTGCTTAAAAAGGATAAGGATCCTGTTGATTGTGCTTCTTACAGGCCTATTTCCTTGTTAAATACCGATGTTAAAATTTTGTCAAAGTTGTTAGCTTCAAGGTTGGAAAAGATTCTTCATTTTATAATTTCACAGGACCAAACCGGTTTCATTAAAAATCGCCACTCTTTTTAACTTGCGGCGGTTGTTTAATATTATTTATACTCCTCACCACAACATACCTGAATGTCTTATTAGTTTGGACGCTGAAAAGGCATTCGATAGGGTTGAGTGGGAGTATTTGTTTTTTACTTTGGAGAGGTTCGGTTTTGGTCCTTCCTTCTGTTCCTGGATTAAACTTCTCTATGCTAGTCCTTTAGCTTCAGTGTTAACTAATTGTCGCTATTCTGACTATTTTAGACTTTACCGTGGTACGAGGCAAGGCTGTCCTTTGAGCCCGTTGCTCTTTGCCTTGGCAGTTGAGCCGTTAGCTATTGCAATCCGTGGGAGCCGGGACTTTCTAGGCATTCGTAGGGGTGGCATTGAGCATAGGGTTTCACTCTATGCTGACGATCTTTTATTATTTCTCTCCAACCCACTTACTTCATTACCCGCTATACTTAATATTTTGGATAGTTTTAGTAGGTTTTCTGGTTATAAAATTAATCTTAATAAGAGTGAACTGTTTCTGATTAATGAAAAGATTCAAGTTCAGGATTTTGAAAATTTTCCTTTCAAGGTTGTTATTGATCATTTTAATTATCTTGGGATATGTGTCACTAAACAATTTAATTATTTGTTTAAAAATAATTTTCTCCCCTTACTTGACCAGTGCAAGTTAATACTTTCCAAATGGTCCCCATTATCCTTGTCTTTAATTGGCAGAATCAATTCTGTAAAAAATGATGTTACTTCCAAAGTTTTTATATTTGTTTCAATGTCTCCCCATTTTTATTCCTAAATCCTTTTTTAAGTCTTTGGACTCTCTGATTACCTCATTTATTTGGAATGGTAAACATCCGAGATTGAGGAAAGTTTTTCTTCAAAGACCCAAATCAGTAGGTGGCATGGCCCTGCCTAACTTTCAATATTACTACTGGGCAGCAAATATCAGGTGCATGTTATATTGGAAACATTTTTATCTGGAACCCAAATCACCTATTTGGATCCTTATGGAGTCACATGTGGACAATCAAACTTCCCTACCGGCAATTTTAGGTTCACCACTTCCCCTTGCTTTGTCTACACTGGGTAATAATAAAGTAGTTCGTCAGTCTCTTAGAATTTGGTCTCAATTCAGGAAAAATTTCGGTCTTCAGTTTTTTTCCATTAGAAGTCCAATTGCCGCAAATCATTTATTTACCCCATCAACTATTGATAGTGCATTTCATATATGGCACAGAAAAGGTTTAAAATCTTTTGCGGATTTATATTTTGATGGTCAATTTGCAAGTTTTTCTCAACTTTCCACCAAATTCGACATCACTTCTACACATTTTTTCCGCTTCCTCCAGGTCAGACATTATGTGCAAACCATGACAAAACAATTCCCTCAAAAACCTTCTGATAATCCTCTAGATGATTTTTTATTAGTTAAACCAACTTCTAAGGGGGTAATGTCAGTTTTATATAATTTAATTTCAAATTTACAATCTTCTTCTCTGGCCGCTATCAAATTGAACTGGGAACAAGATCTTAATTTTACTTTTACTGATGAACTGTGGGACTCTATTCTTGGCCAGGTTCACACTGTATCAATGTGTGCTCGTCACGCTCTTATTTAATTTAAGATTGTACACCGGATGCACCTGTCCAAGGTTAAGTTAGCACGTATTTACTCGGATATAGACCCAACTTGTGAAAAGTGTGGTAGCGCTCCTGGCACTTTGCTTCACATGTATTGGTCCTGCCCTGCATTGATGAATTTTTGGCATTCTGTTTTTATCACTATGTCTGAAGTCCTGCAATATCAAATTAAACCTGATCCATTATGTGCCATTTTTGGTGTGGCTCCAGAACTTGTCTTGCCAAGTTCCAAATTAAAAGTATTCAAATTTTCATTATTATTGGCCAGACGTGCTGTATTACTGAAGTGGAAAGACTCTTCGCCCCCTTCACATTTACAGTGGATAAAAGATATAATGTCCTGTTTGGATTTAGAAAAAATCAGATATACAGTCTGTGGCTCTGAAAACAAATTCTATAAATTATGGCGCCCGTTTCTTGATTTCTTTGAAAGACCCACGATTATAGTTTCTGAGTAGCTCATATCCCCTTTACCCCACCCCCACTTCACACACACAATTTTTCTTTGTATTTTTTTTTTTTTTTTATTGTTTATTTAAAGGTTTTTGTGCTTTGAAGCATTTACATTTGTTGGCTTTAAGTTCTAGTTTTTTACTGTTTGGTTGAAACAAAAATGAAAATTTCTAATACTTTGTATTGTATTGATACTTCAATTAATAATAATAAAAAGACCTTTGAAAGAAGAAAGACACTAACTCATAAACTTTAACCTTATCATAATTAAAGCTATCTGTTACTGACAGGGCAGACAATGCCTCTTGTGCTTTCCCTGTTAAGATGCATTGTAGTGCTACTGTTCGGTCAGAATCAGACCAACCCTGAGCATTTGCTAAGGTTTCAAACAGTGAGAAAAATGATTCTGGATCCTTTTCATTAATTTTAGGAACAAAATGAATGCTTTTAAGCACATGAGAGTAAGCTCATGAGAGCCAGGTAAAGCTGATTCTTCCTCTCAGCTTTGTAAAGTATGCCCATGAGCACTCCTGTGACTTTTTCTTCTAAAATGTAGTTTCTCGCTCAAAACTAAGTTTTGCTTGCTCCATTTCGCTTCATTTTTTCCAACATCATTTGGTTATCCATATCAATCCATTTTTCCCCTCAGTTTCAGTTTCTTGTCTTATTTTTTTCAATTTCAATGCTTTGTTTGTTTCAGCTTTTCTTGTTCCATTTGTAGCAAAATCAACTCTTTTTGCTGCTCAAATGTTAATTGAGTACTCTCAGTACTATGTGTTACAGACAAATCTGCAGGTTGACACACATTTTCAACAGAAAAACAAAATGTTCATATCCAAGAAATTTTCCTTCAAAATGCTTTTTATATTTTGTTTCTATTTCATAATGATTTGCTGTTTTTAGCAATTGGTCTTTACTGTAAGAATCCAACAATTCCACAGTAGGACATTTGAAAAAATCTTCAATGTAAGCCATTTTATTTTTAGCCAGTCCGAGAGTGAGACCTTAAACACACCATGTGCAATAAGGGAAGCAAATCCCTCTATCTGCCTACCCCAGGCTTACTAAACTCATCCCCAGTCTTCAGAGAGGATTCGGCAAGATGGGTTCTTATGCACCATACACCAGCAATTTGACAGGCAACCTGCAATCGGCGACCTATCCACAGTCCTAGCGTGCTCCACGCCATGTTCCCCTCTCACTTAAAAAAAAAAAAAAAAAAGAAAAGACAAAAAGCATTAAAGCTACCAGGGATTATTCAACAAAGCTCCGCAAAAAATAATATTACACACAGTACTCACCCTCCTTTGGACTGTGGAGACTCTCCCCAAACTTGATTAATTAAGGAGTATCACCGGCCCCTCTTCAATTGGCTGAGTAGAATACAGTTAATTGTTTTAAACACAAAAAAAGTTTACTTGTAGACGAGCCCCAAATTGTCACAACTGGCTCAGTGGTCATGGTAAAAAGAAGAGGAGAGCAGCAGTATCAAGTTCAACAAATTTAATTTGAGGATATGAACTATGTACAGAGAACAATAATGATGGTAATGTCCAATAAAGTCCAGATTGATAATAGAACTGCTTAGGTCAGCGTCAAGGTCTGGGAAGAGTCTCAATAAAGCAAGGAGGTGGTGAAAGTTTATAGACTGGCTCAGCACATTGGGCCCAGGTGCTCGCAGTCTATCAGATTGGCAAACCACTCCCACCAATCACCTGAAAGAAAAACCCACACACACAGTGGCACAGCAAACTGCCCACACAGGGGCCGTCACAAACATCATACCAGCAGTCAGACATGGTGGTGGCAGTATGATGGTCTAGGGCTGCTTTGCTGCTTTAGAATCTGGATGACTTGCCGTAATTGATGGGACCATGAATTTTGCTCTCTACCAGAAAATCCTGAAGGGGAAGGTTCAGCCTTCAGTTCGTGACCTCAAGCGCACTTTTGTTATGCAGCAGGAATATAATCTGAAACACATCAGTAAGTCCACCTCTGAATGGCTTTGAATATGAAAAAATCATAATTATAGAGTGGCCTAGTCAAAGTCTGAATTTACTGTAAATCCAAATGTGATGCTGTGCCATGACCTGAAACAGGCTGTTCATGCTTGAAAACCCTCTAATGTGGCTAAATTAAAACAATTTTGCAAAGGCTGGTCTTATGTCTGGAAAGCAGGGAAGCGGAGGCAGGAGTTATACTGAACCCGAACTTTATTACAGACACACTATGGCACAAGTGTTGCAGTGTGCTAACATGCAAGTTAACCCTACAGCTATACAGGCTGCTGATGTTACCAAGGCAGAGCACCAAAGAGGATGGCTCCTGCCAACAGTCCCCTCAAATGAGTACGGTGTGCTGACATCACCTGTGCGTCTGATGTCACGTCCGTGCTACCTATTTGTTAGTATTGTGGAATACCTAACATTAATCCCCCCCCTCCAAAAAAAAAGCTCAAAACAGTATGAACACAAATCACAGGGCCACCGGGTAGACTGCCGGTTATCTCTGCACGACTGTGGGTTATTCTGCCACCGCTGAAGCAGTCATGCTCTGTCTAAACATACCAAAACACAACCTCTGCTTACAGTTCAACTTCAGGGGCTTCAGTCAAGCCTGCAGTAGGTGTGTCTCCGGAGGCGCTGGCTGCAGTAGACCTGGATGCCATCTCGCTGGAGTCATGGCTCTCTCGTCAGTAACGTCGCAGCCCGGGTCCTGTACCAGTTGGGTCAGCTCCAGTGCTGCATCTTGATCCAAGGTAGCTGCTCTTACCTCATGCAGACAGCTGACATGCCATCTTGAACTGTCGGCCATCCAGATAGCAGCTGGTTTCCTCCATGCGGCGATTTTCATCCGTGATGATGGGACCATCTGTAGGTCCAGGTGGTCGGCTCGTTGGACCCGAACCCAATCAAGTAGCGCATGCAGTGACTGGTTTAGCTGCACTCAGCGCTGCTGCTCTCTCGTCTCTGATGTTGGTTGCTGCTATGGCGGCATGCCATCCACGCTGGTGGCAGGACGTGTCCTCAGTTGGCATTGCTCTGCTGGGTCTGACTGGGCCACAAACTCTTCATCCTACTGTGCTACAGCAGCTTCCTGAGGCTGATTCTCAGTGAGGTGCGGGATGAGTTCGGCTTCTTCTCTCTCTCACCTGGTGCTGGTTGTGGTCGCGGTGATGTGTCGCTGTCGTCGGTGACAGGACACATGCCGGGTTGTCTTCAGTCACCGGGGTCCCCTTTCTCCACGAACTCTTTCCTGTGGCACCATGGCGGCTGCTTGAAGCTCATGCTGGGCAAGGATCAGTGGCAAGTTTGGTCTATGCTCTCTCTCTCCACGCTTTTTTTGCTCTCTGTGCTGTGTTCTCTCTCCATACTGTATTCTTCAGCTGTACCCTCGTCCGCAAAATCATACTCTCCTTCCTGTGATGAGGCTACGGCTTGTGAACACTTGTGCTGTGTGACTGGCTCCGGGTCCCGTGTGGCTGTGGACTGGGGCTGTTGTGGCTGCTCCAGGTCTGCTGGGTTCTGTTTGGCGTGTGGTGCAAGGCAGGGAATGGCTGCATCCACGTTTGCATGCAGTGGACTCGAATCGTCGTCTCCCAAGCTGAGTTGTTGCTCTGTGGTGCCCTGCTGTCCCGCAGTGTCTACCTTGGGGCCCTCCCGAGAAGGTGTGGGGTTGGTGGGCTCAGCAACTGGGGCCACTGTGTGCACCAGCGGAGCTGACTGTGGGGAATGTGGACAGGGACCCGTCAGCTGCAATGCTACTAGGGCCGTCATTTCCAGCTGGGCCGTTAATTCCATCACGGTCATCTCAGATAGGCAGTGCAGCATCTCCAACAGTGCTAACTGTAGCCAGTTCACTGAGCCTGGTACTGTCTGGATGTGCGGACCCTCCCGCAACATGTCCTGTATCAATGGATCCATGGCGTACTCCTCTAACTGAGACTGTATCAGCCTATCCCCCACGTGCCCAGACTCACACGTGCTAGCCAAACAGCAAAGGCCGTCTATGTACTGTATGAGCGACTCGTCCTCTTGCTGTTGGCGCTGGTAAAACATGAACCTCTGGGCCATCATGTTCTGTGGGGCGGGGAGATGCTCGGCCATCAAGGCGGCACATTCACTGAAGGTCTCCGCAGGGCCCAGTGCCTTCAACACCCGCCATCCCTCGGGGCCAAGGCAGTACCATATCACTGCATATAGACAACTCTCGCTAGTGTTAGTTAGGTCCTCAGTTGACAAATGCCTGAAGCAACTCAAACCAATGGGGCCACGGGATGGGCAGCTCACTTGGTGTCGGGAGGAACAATGGCAGTGGCGTCAGACACGCTTCCATCTTTGGGAAAATAACCAGTTTTCCTCCAGAAGGTAAAGCTTACTCCTTGTCACCAATTGCTATGTCTAATGTGGCTAAATTAAAACAATTCTGCAAAGGCTGGTCTTATGTCTGGAAAGCAGGGCAGCGGAGGCAGGAGTTGTACTGAACCCAAACTTTATTACAACTACAAAATGAGTACATGTGTACAGTGGCTTACATGCAAGCTAACCCTACGGCTATACAGGCTGTTGGTGTTACCGAGGCGGAGCGCCAAAGAAGACGGCTCCTGCCAACAGTCCCCTTAAATGGGCACGGCGTGCTGACGTCACTCATGCGTCTGACGTCACGTCCGTGTTGCCTATTTGTTATTGGGGAATACCTAACAGGTGGCCCAAAATTCCTCAACAGTGATGTAAAAGACTCCTTGCCAGTTATTGCAAATGCTTGATTGTAGTGGTTTTTGCCAAAGGTGGCACAACCAATTATTAGGTTTAGGGGCACTTACTATTTCACATACGGCCAGTTTGGATAGATTTTTTTTCCCTTAATAAAGGAAATCGTCATTTAAAAACTGCATTTTGTATTTACTTGGGTTGTCTTTGTCTCAGATCATCAAACAAATGTTAAACAATTAAGTGTGGTAAATATATAAAAATATAATAAATCAGGAAGGGGGGGAAATACTTTTTCATAGCTCTGTAGACAAATGCTAATGTGTGCTCACTGTTCTCTGCCTGAGTAGACAAATCCTCCCCAACTCCACATGAATATCCGCTTAGACTAAACACTGTGCAGTGCAACTGTTTTCACAAGCATCAACCAGTGTGAAACAAATGCTAATGAAACCCCAACTAACCTTGTGTAAAGTAGCCCATCTGTAGCTTTATCACTTCCAGCTTGAATAAAACAAGTATTGATGAACTTATTGCACTGAAAAATAACTTACTGCACTGCTAACAATCCTGAAGCTTTAATGACTTACATTGAAGAAACTGACTGAACTTATTAACATTATCACCAATATTATGTGTAGTGAAGACCACTTTACATTCATTATATGCTAAAGTGTCATTTTGCAATAACATACAACAATCTTCAAGCTGATAAAAAGACTGCCTGCTTGTGATCAGCCAGACACCAATCTGGTCTCAACCATGAGATTTCATTCATTGTACTTGAATTGTGACAGTTTTAGTGCCAAAGTTACCTTTGCTGATGCTTCTTTGAGAAGCTGACTCATGATCAATAACAGCGTCCCCAGAATAGCAAGTATACTGGATGAAAATAGGGTGAACACAAAGCACATCTTAAATGTAGCCCCTCAAATTCACCACAGCCTTAAACAACAATCCACTAACACAACCATTAAGGATTCAATCAAATTTGGTCAAGAGCGCTTAGACGGGGATTTAATTGGTGTCTAATGATGCTGATCAATAAGGGATGCGTATTTGAAGGACAAACATGTGTTTTTGCTCAGCTTTACTAAATGTGTGTCCAATCTCAGATAATAATTAAGGATGACAATCTGAGGAGTGGAAGCTTCTTTTAAACAAACACCGCATAGAGTGAAAAAAACAAAAGAAGAAAAGAAAAATATTAGTGGTGTTGGACGATTAAAATTTCTAATTGCAATTAATCTTTTGGAACGTTAAGTAATTGCGATTAATAACGCGTTAATCACGTGTTTTTCCATTCAGATACAGTGCACCTTAAGTTGGTAATTTTTCAAGTTTCTCATACTGTTATAAACATGGGAGTGGACAAATATACTTGCTTTCTTCACCTGCAGGTTTATTAAAGCTCTCAACATACCCAAAATGACAAAAACTATCCAGTATATTCTCCAGAAATAATATTTCTAGTGTGCACCGCGTCATTACGAGCTACAGGCACGAGAAGCGCATAAATCATAAATCATGACTCTTCTTTGCTTGCTAGCGGCAAGTCCCGGGAAAACCCCCATCAGTGCCTGGTATCATTGGAAAGCTTAGAAATTGTACTTTCTAAAAATACATATGTTTTTGCGGAAGACGTAACTCCCGACCGATCGAATGCGAGTTTTCAACCTAGCCAAAATATAAACAAATCGTCTTTTTCCGGGCCGTTTTGGTGCACTTCCTACACATTAAATATCATTTTGAAGGTCTTTCAATACAGAATATGGAAATAAGGTTATATTGTGGGGGTACGGTGTTGGTACTTCTCCACCCAGGGAACAATGGACCAAAAGAGGAGGTGTCGCCGGGGGGTTCAGATGGGACATTAAGGACTATGCATCCCCCAGAGAGAGGAGTAAATGTCGGGCCGCTGGAGAAAGGTGTGAGAGCGGCGTCGGTGTTATGTCATGTTAATGTGCCACACAGGCTTTGTTCTAAATATAATGTGTTATGGTAGGAAGTTCAGGGCCTTGATGCATGGAAATAAAGACATAAAAGAGGGATGCACAGAGGCCCAGAATGAGCTTTTGCTATACTGTAATGCTGGAGGAAGAATAAAGCCTTGTGTCGTTCAGCTCGTTGGGTCGCCTATTCCTTTCTCCACAACATCAGTTTTGAAAAAGTCCTCAAAGTGACTCATTTTGCCAGCACGGGTCATTTGTTCACAGTGTTAGCATCTTAGCAGTGGCGCTAACAAACGGAGCTAGTATTGCACTCGTGACGACACCCCAACGTGCTACAAAAACGGCAAGGGAGTGAATGGACATTCCGAACACAGTTTGAGAATTTTTTTTTAGACTGGTACTCACCAACAGTTGGACCTGTGGGGATGAAAACAGGTGAATTTCTGTCCGTGTCAGCAGATGGAGATGAGCTATAACCTAGCATGTAGCTAGTAGCTACTAGCTACAAGCTAGCTAGCTTCCACAGAAGAACAACACAGCATCCAGGCGAAGTTTTGGAGGAGGCTATTAACAATTATCCAGGTGAGAGCTCTGACAGATAACGTTGTAAATTTAAACATGACAGCACTTTGGTGATATCCATGGCTGTAATCAAGCTTGTCTGCATGGCGCACACAGTGTCAGTATCCACAACGGCCTTGGTACGGAGAGCGGCTAGGCCAAAAAGTACTGTTTGCGCTTTCTGCCGTTAACTGCCATTAACCGCGATCACAAAATTTGTCGCTGTTAACGGGGGCAACGTGTTAATGGGCGATTAACGCGATAACGTCAACACCACTAAAAATAAATTATTATAGGGATAAACCAGTAACTTTTATTGTGAAATTCTGAAGATGTCTATTGACCTACTTTTTAAGCCATTCTATACTTCGTTTAAACTATATGATAACATGACATCATAACATTTCTTATAAGATACAATATGTACTGTATATGCATTTATCAACCACAAAATACAGGTAAATACATGAGATCTTTCTGTACAGTTTTCTGAAGGAAAAGCTTTATGTTCCATAGATACTCTTAAATGAATGATATATTTACAAAAAAATCAATTGCATAATTTTCCTAAATAATCTTGTATTCCAAAAACACATGCTGCATTTTCTCCTAATGTCCATGCTCTCAGCCACAAAAAGTCTGAGGGGTCAGACTGACATTTGTCAGCACAATAACAACATAAGATCTTTTCACACCAAACCCTTTTGGTCTGGACTTTCGGACTTTTTAGTTTGATCCACACCAAAATTTTAGGGGTGAAACCTCCCCCGAACCAAAGAGCCAAAATTTGGTCCAGC
Organism: Pholidichthys leucotaenia; assembly: GCA_020510985.1. Classification (NCBI taxonomy): domain Eukaryota; kingdom Metazoa; phylum Chordata; class Actinopteri; order Cichliformes; family Pholidichthyidae; genus Pholidichthys; species Pholidichthys leucotaenia. Next base: position 138,666,861 of record CM035842.1, on the reverse strand, counting down.
AAATAGAGGTTTGCTTGGTCCAGATCAAACTGAAACTTGGTCCAGTTCCTTTAGAGTGTGAAAGCAATTTTTAGAAAGGCTCAGACTTTTGGGCCAAGCACAGGAAGTTATGCCTGAAAAGTAGGAAAATAAGGCCGTGGTAGCACTCGGGGGGGAGGCAGAGATAGAGGGCCATATTACAACGACACAGTTCATAATCACTTCTTACTGACACAGAACATGTCTATGGGTGTTTCCAAATTAATTTCCTTATCACAGCAGTGCAAAAATGATTTTTTTTTTTGCCAGGCATTAGGTGTAAAAGAGGCTGGTCTAATTATTCAGAGGTGTGTTTTGGATAATCCAATCCAAAGCACTCCTGCCCATCCCTTTAATGCACAGACGCGCATGCTCTAAAGTGGACTCTGATCATGATGGCTTGTTTAAGATGGGTTTTGCACTGACCAAAGGGCATGTGCGTGAGTGAAAATGCACATGATAGTAATGCTGCTTGGTAATAAGAAAGACATCAATCATTGATGCCCACTTAGTTACAGCATGTTAGAGAGGGTAAGAGATAATTCTGGGCTGAAAAATTGAGCTGAATGGTTTAATGTAGTGCACATAGATGCAACACACTCACCTGCACAATAACTACCTCAGCTGTTTGCACAGAAAAACTTGGCACACCAACAGTAATACATCTGTATGTCTCTGCACCTTATTGCAACCATTTGCACAAATGCCATACCTGCTGCTTTCTGTCTGTTATTGAAATATTGATCATGTGCAGTCTGATCTGTCACTGTCTGCACCTACACTACTGCATTGAACTTACAATTACAGGTATTATGGCTCCAATTTTTCTGTATATAGGATTGCTGGGTGTTATCGTTTATCTTTATTTGCACTACAGGATTGTTGGGTTTTATCTTTTACCTTTATTTGCACTATGGGCAACAATACTGTACATAGACTGCTGTTGTTTTTTTATCCTTATTCCTTCTTTTCTTATATGCACACACCACTAAGAGAGAAAGAAACAGCATTTCAAGTCTCCTGTATGTCCTGTACGTATAGAAGTATTGACAAATAAAAATCTTTGAATAATACTGGTATGCATGAGACTGTGCAGCGCCACACCTCTTTGAAATGGCTCTCCACCTCATAGCAATTATATGGCTAACAGAAACTAACAAAAGCACTGGCATACCATGGAAAGTCTGGCACAAAAGTCTGTTGATGACCATCAAAATAAGCCCCAAAGTTTTTAATTGAAATATGGCTCATTAATGCCATAAATAGTCAAATTTTAAAAAAAATCATAAAAATGCAGAAACTTACGTTTTCACAGATGATTCGGCTGAATTTATAAAAAAGCTGGGCAAGCAATCCCACCTGAAAATCATCACGGCTGATGAAAAGGACAAACATTCTTTTCAATGAAGACCTGGATAAATATTCTGGCCTCACAAAATTAGTTCACCGACTAATATGATGGGGTTTGTCCCACTTTCAATTGAAAGTGTGGTTATCGATGTGCCTAGGGCTGAAGAAAACACCTTGTAGGGTAAGTAGCATGTTTGCTAACTACCAGTCAGTACTAACAACACAAACATCATCATAACAACAAGACACAGATGCATCACATAAAGGTTTTTGGTTTGCTTGGATAAGCAGTAGTGTGAAATCAAACCTAACTGGACAAAATGTAAACAAAAAAAAACCCACAAACATTGGTCCGGACCTTGGTGCGGACGTTCACATGTGAAAACACTCTTAGGTTCTGCTTGTTAGTCAGTATTTACCAAAACATTCCATCTGTCCTTGTGTTTATCTTTATGAAACCAGTGTTAGGTTTGGAATTACCTGCTGCTGGACAGATGAGGCAAGGTGACTGGGAACACACAGATTTAATGACAGACTCACACTGACAGCTATTGACAGCTACTGACAGGTTGGTGGCTAAGCTCCAGGTGAGATAAGAGAGTGATAAGATGGCTGACCCGGTCTTATATAGGGCGGGGCGGAGGTACCACCTGGTGGTGCGTGCCCATGTTACACTTACATATTAAATAACTATATAACACCCCCCATTCCTTTAACAAGTCCAAAACCACTCACTCAGTTAAGACCCTCCCCAATTTGGGACCTGAATCATGCACTAATAAATGAAGACTAATGTCTCTAAATGGCCTAAAGCATTCACACAACAAAACCTAGAATAGGGATGATGGGTGGACTGTCGTCCTGCCCACAAGGCAAGGTGGATTATTCTGCTACCTGCTAAAGTAAATTAAAGTCCATTAAATAACTAAAATAGTATGCCGTGTTCCTAAACAGACAGAAAAAAAACAAAATAATCCCTTATATAACATTCTTAATAACATTAACATTCACTATATAACATTTTTTTTTCTTTAACACCAACAACAACCACAGAACTTAAATATATACTATTTACACTCAGCTTCTCAAGTAAGAAGACCTAACTGGCATGAGGGCCCAGCGCACCCTCTCAGTAGATGCGTCCCTGGAAGCAGCCCGTCTTTGGGGTGATGGCTGACCCTCCGGACGCTGAAGCTGCTCCTTCTCTCCATCAACCTCATCCCACATCCAGCCTTCAGGTTCAGGTTCCTTTATTTGTACCCGTAGGTAGATTTGTTTCCCGGCGCCTCCTCCCGGACCCGCCGAAGCCGGTTCGCATGCCACACTGAGCCGTCAGAAAGCCTGAAGTGCGCTGCATCCAGTCTGGCTACTATGCACAGGTGCTCCCGATGCTCCCGACGCTCCTGCAGTTGTCGTCTGGCCCATCTTCACTGCGGGCACTCCTCACCTCAAACCTGGACCCAGTCCAGGACCTTCAACAGGGCCCGGCTTGGCTTGAGGTGTTGCTGTCAAGCACAATGATCCCTCGTGCTCATCGTTTTTTTCCCAGCCTCTCCTAATGCTGGTGTAACATGTGCCCTCGTAGCCGCAGACCCTCCGTCTCCTCGCGGCCAAACTCCAGAGGCACCCGGAGCTAACCCATTGGTGCCACTCGCCGGCACAGGCGCCTCGCCGTCACGCTCTGTACTCCCCTCGACCGTTTCCCAAGCATCGGCCCTGAGACCCTCTTGCGCTGGCCCTGAGCAAACTTGGTCCCGCTTGACCACCATGGCATCCGGTAGTTCTTCATCTCACACCACATCTTCATTAGACACTGGAATCGGGAGGTTCCACTGGCCACAGCCCAACCACTCCTCCCCCGCGTCATCCTTGATGGCTAAACCCAGTCCGTAAAGTAAATCACAGCCTAAGATGTTATAAGATAAGATAAGATAAGCCTTTATTAGTCCCACAATGGGGAAATTCCAGGATTGCAACAGCACAGGGATAGCAACACTCAGAGCAACAATCAGAAGGCAAGAAAAAACAAGAGCAGCGAGTATACATATGTACATATTACTATAAATATATATATAGACACACAGTGCGGTGTGTTATCGCCCCGTGCTTCTACGTGGAATGTGAAGTTGGGCATCATCGCAGACTTGTACCGAACAGTCAGCTCCAAAGTCCCGACCGTGTCCAGCCTTCCACCTCCATAACCGTACAGCGGTGCTGGGTTGCCTCTAACCCTGTGGTGGGGAAAAAATCTGTTCACCAAGGCCCAATTCAGCAGTGAACCCTCCGCTCCTGTGTCAATCAACAGTGGCACCTCCACGCCGTCCAGCCTCACCGTGCAAAAAGTGTACCCGTTCGTCTTTGGGGACACCGTGTGGATGGTTGTCTGGGGTGGGTGGAGCGATTTCTTCCGTGGGCTCTCCGGTTTAATTTCACGGCACATCCTGGCAAAATGGTCCAAGTGATCACATCTGTTACACTGTGCTCCTCTCGCCGGGCAATCCTTAGCCTTTTTCGAGTGCGTCTTCGACCCACAGCCCATACAGAGAGACTTTCCCGGGGCCACCCCCCGGCCAGAAGTGTTGGCTTCCGTCTCTTTTCTGTCCAAGCTATCTTCGCTGTTCAGGTCTATGGCATTTGCTGAGGCAGGAGGCTCACGGCTGCTGTGGCTGGCGCCCAGTTTGCTCCAGAGCTAGCTTTTCCACGGTTTCCATCTGGAGAGCTTAACGGCTCTGGCTAGTGTGAGCTCATTTGGCGCCGTAAGTAGCCTAGCCCGCAACGTGGCGCTACAACAGTGTTCTGCCAGCTGGTCATGGACCATTTCCTCCTCCAGTGCTCCGAAACGGCATTCACTAGCCAGCTGCCTTAAATCGGTGGCAAACTGCCAGACGGATTCACCTACCCATCGACGCTGCTGCCGAAAATGGATCCTCTGGGCCGTCACGTTGTCCGGGGTGTCAGCGTGGCTAGCTAGCAACTCTGCTACCTCTTCACGTGTCGGCAGCACCGAGTGTTCCCAGGATTCGTTGGCCCTCTATGCCCAAACTGTGAACCAATAGTGCCCGGGCTCTCTGCTTATCGAGCTCCCCGAGACCCTGTGCGACGACGTAGTTCTGGTAGGCCTCATACCACCTGGGCCAAGGCACTGGCTACTCTCTGGGCGCCTCAAGGAATAGGCGAATAGGGATCATGCACGCCTCCATGGTTTATTCTTGTTGCCAGTGTTATGTCTGGAATTACCTGCTGCTGGACAGACGAGGCAAGGTGACTGGGAACACACAGCTTTATTGACAGACTCACACTGACAGCTACTGACAGGTTGGCGGCTAAGCTCCAGGTGAGATAAGAGAGTGATAAGATGGCCTACTCGGCCTTATATAGGGCTGGGCGGAGGTGCCACCTGGCGGTGCATGTCCATCTTACATTTATAAATAACTATATAACACAGAGGCTGCTTAAACATTAGTCAATAGCACTGCAATCAACTTCAAGTAAAAATCGCAAATCCTCTACAAACAGAATATTTATAGGGATAAGAAACATCAGGTTGTGTCATCTACTGACTTCACATCACTAGATTAAAAAAAAAAATCAAACAAAAGTTTTAAATTAAAGAGTTGAGAATGCAAATTAAAATAGTGTATAAATCACTGACTCCAGCAATGGATCACACCTTTTCAAAGAAAAACAGTATAATCAAGACAAATAATGTTAGAGTGACAGCAGCACAGTTGGGTTTAGGTAGATTTGAGAAATGCTTCCATGGCTCTTGGACTTAATACAGTTCATGACGTGAAATGAATGCATTCTCAATTAGCCAATCAATTGCTAATGCTTGAGGTGATGGCGAGTAAACTAATCCCTAGGGTGGCAGGGGAAATCTGGATTGTATTGAATCCCCACTCAGCAATGACTGAAAAACAACTTTTTTAAAGGATCAATGGAGTCAAACTGATTTATTGCTCTACATCCAAATGTTATTTATAAATTATTTTAGAAATGAAAAATAAAGTATATTACACATTTACATTAATTTTGCTTTTTTGTTTCTTTAAATACCTCAAACTGTTTATACTAAGTGGTCAGGTGTGACTTTATCAGATGCAGTGGCTTCTGGGTTGCACAAAAGTGTTAACACCCAGTCACAAAATGTGCTCTAAGGGGGAAAAAAAAAAACCAACAAAAAAAACAGGAGCTGTTCTGAATCGAGTATCAGAACACCTGACTGTGTCTCATCAGAGGAAAGCAAGAGGCAATCTGCAATCTTCATATGGAGTCAGCCTCACAAAGGTTCTAAAGCATGTAACAATACATATCCATAAGCAGTTTCTGAAAAAGCTCATGTGGTATTCTTTCAAAACAGTTTTTTAAGATAATACTGTACACTGACACTATCTATATTCAAACAAAGTAAGTCGATATCTGCACACTGCTGTTGTATTTGTTTGATTTTTTTTTATTCAATGTGGAAAGGATAAAACATATAACCTATGCAGCCAGCGCCCACTATCAGTTGAGAGGAGCTGCACACAAGTAATCTAATCTTTTTAATTTGAGAGATAAGGAAGAATTGACTGTAATTATGTGCAGCTGGGTCTGTGAGGAATTCATAAAAAAATGAGGCTAAGCCCATCTGCTGACTGGGAAACCAGGGGAGGCAGCGACATAGGAGGGAGGGAGAGAGAGAACAAATGAAAGAAAGAGACTCTAAAATCATTAAATCAACCACTATCTCCCCTCCTCTGTCACTCAGAGAAAAAGAGGCACTAATGAAATATTAATGCCTTCCTTATTTTGAGATTTACATTAATCTTTTCTCTCTCTCTTTCTGTCTCGGGCTGTCTCTTTCCCCTTCCCCGCACATCTCTGTATGTAAAATCTGAAAGCTGTGCTCAGAATGACTTGAATATAGATTCCTAATGAGATGGCCTCGCTACAGGATGTCTCATTTTTCTACCTATTTTGCAATCCAAAGTTGCGTATGTTGCACGGCAAATATGGCTGTGCGCTTACGAATGGTGGGGAACAAGACAAGTGGGTGGGAGAGGGTGGGGAGAGTGTGGCTGCTTGATCTGACAGTGAAAAGGGGAGAAAATGAGAATGAAAATGAGAACAAGTGAGAGGGGGAGAGGGAGAATGCGAGAGCTACTGACTCCAATTCTAACTGCAGTAGCAGGCATTCAGGCAAGAATGTGGCAGTTTCCCCTGGCCTCGTCCCATTTGGCAGAGCTTCAAATGGGAAAGCAAAACAGCAAAAGCTAGGAAGTAGGTGGGGAGGAATTTGAAGTGAGTCAGGTAAAGCAGCCGCAAATTTCTCAATCTCCACCCCTACTGAGACCTGAAGCAAAAGCAAACCTGACACCACTGATGTTACTGCCGCTCTTATAAGCAAACGGGTACTAGAATTGCTTCACTTGTGCTCACACTTACACTCAAGGCTTAAAATGAAACCATGTGAGTCCCTGTAGAGCTCATGTTGGTTTTAACTTTGGAATGACTTGAGAAATTGGAAAGCATTAAGTCCCTCGATAGAGATCAGTTCTTTGCGCTGAACTTTTTGCTTATGTACTGTCAAAGTGAAAAAGTGTCAGCACCAAAACTGCTCCAACCATAAAAATGCACTATAAAAAAAGAAGAGCAGGTTAGCATAGTACTATGGGTCACTGATTCTAGAAGTGGGCCTTCCTATGTAGCATACCGCCTTCTGCCATCCCATCCATGCTTCATCATTCCCAGGGAAACTTCCTTGAAGAACAGAGCATTCCCATGCTGCCCTACATAATGTAGTAATTTCCCTGTAGTAATTCTATCGCAGCTGCTCACATTTGCCACACAGACATGTGAGTTTCCCCCTCCGGCATCTAGAGGAGCAGTTGTGCCACAATCAGTGTACTGGTGTGGCAGTCATAGAGTATGCACACCACAGCAAATGGCAAACGGCAAGCTGATGCTGCCTCGGCTACACTGTCTGATGTTGTCTGTGCCTGCGGGGTGTATGTAGGAAGGAGCCTGTATGTGTGTCTAAGCTGTGCACAGGGTGTGATGGTTAGAGGGAAAGGACAAGTAGGTGTCTACTTTGTGCATTTGTTGAAAGAAGGGTGCTATGCAGTGCCAATCACCGTGATAGACACTCTTCATCTTCCTCAGAGACCAAGGACAACAAAGAGCTCAGTTAATGAGCAGACCAGACTCAGATTACACTGAAGACTTCTAACCCCCACATCCAGAAGTAGGCATACTCGTATTAATAGGACAAGACAATTGGCTTATTTTGCTTAATTACTCCACACTGGACGGAGCTTTAGTAGAGCTAAGTGAGATTGTTCTACATTAGGAAACACTCTACATGGTTATTTCTACCAGAAGGTTTAAAGACCTATGTATATATGTTTTGATAAGGACCAAGATCCGTCCCTTCCGCATGCTGATTCTGCCTATCCTTCTTTATGGCTCTGAGACCTGGGCCATCCTCAAAGGGCACCTGAACAAGCTCAAGGTTTTTCAAATGTGGTGTCTCCGTCAAATCCTTGGAGCATCCCTCCATGATCATATTACCAATAATATCGTCTGTGACTAATGCCAGCAGCAGCCAACTGTTCAGGAAGTCCAGAAATGCAGGTTGTCTTTAACAACCCACTCTGGACAATCCGAGGTGATCCACTGGAAAAGACATGGGCCAAGCAAACTGAGGGTGACTTAAACCTCAACGTTCAAAATACAAGATCACATGATAATTATCTAAACTAATGCAAGATCTTGAGAAAGACCCAAGCAAGACCAAGGAGAACTGACTGATCATGTGATAACAAGGAAGCGTGATGTACTGGGTCTCCACCTGGATTTTTGGGCTCTAAATAATATGCAAGTAGCCCATTAATTGTAATTCTATGAAGTGTTTGTATGCTATGTCAAAGTTCTTATTTTTTCTGACACTGGTGAAGAAGTGGACCTCAGAAAATAATGAATGAGCCTTAAATAGTGTTTAATGAACAGTTATTAAATACAGTATATAGCAGGGCTTTTCCTTGCGGACTGGATCCGGCATCAAAAATGGACTCCTTGTGTATTTTTAACATTCCGCAGTGGTCCAGACCAGGTGGGGAGTAGGACATTAATTAGAATGGGAACCATCTGTGGCAGAGACCAGATCACAGCTGTAACAGACCACATCTGAAGTCAGTGGAAATCCTGCGTTACAGTTGTAATATGTGTAAAGTAGATTTTTTTTCTAAACCTAACCTAAACCACCTAAAAATGTGTATTTAATGTTGACAGGAAGTCACCTCGCAGTGAGTCTTTAAGAAGGAAGTGAAAAAACCCAAAAAGCAATACAGATATGCAAATGCTGCACTTCAGCTCAGGAGTGTCGTTTTTAATCATATCTTCCATCCACAACTACCTCCATATAAGAATGGAAAAAGAATGAAAAAGAGTGTTTTTCATCATGCAAAAACCTTAAAATGTGGTGACATTATTGTCTTTGACACAATACATACTGTCATATTTGGAGGTCAGAAACACACATCGTATTTTTCTATTTCTTGGAGGGCTTGCGTGTAAAATCTGTTGGCTGTAATGTCAGCAATGCTTTTTTTTTTTTTTTTTTTTTTTTTTAAGTTAAAACGTACACTTAACCAGCAGACACTAATCACAACATCTGTGACCAACCATGTACACCAGTGGCATCTCATGCAGATGGTACCAACACCCAGCGATCGTCTTCAAGTCACTCTGGTGGGGCCTATGTCAGCCATGTGGCCCATTTGAAATCCAGCTGGAGCCCACTTAGAGCCTGTGTGGACAATAACAGGTGGGGCCACCGAGGAACCTGCAGATAAACCCACTTGGGACCCATGTTTTCAGCCCACAAAAACACACACACAAAAAAACCCCACATGGGCATGCTTCCATGTAGAGACAGCTTATATAAATAGACCAATATCTTTTCACACTATGAATGGCGTTCAGTTACAGCTGATATCAAGGGTGGACTGGGACAAAAATTCAGGCCAGGAATTTGACTTCATCCTTACCCACCCTGTTGTTGCAAACCAGAAACCACTACAATTTTAGGAGGATATTTTAAAATAATAGGTATCAAACTAGTTATAAATGTAATTATAACCTATAGCTGGTAGGAAAATTATCCAGATTGTAAGTAAAGATTATTTTTATAATTGATCTATTGATTATTACCTCCGCCAAGGGAGGTTGGTTGGTCGGTCGGTCGGTCGGTCGGTCGGTCGGTCGGTCGGCAACATTACTCCAAAAGCTATAAACGGATATTAATGAAATTTTCAGGAAAGGTGTGTAATGGCACAGTGAACAGATGACTAGATTTTGGTGGTGATTCGGATCATGATCTGGATCCAGAAATTTTTAAAAATGATTTTATATATTAATATTACACTTTTTATGTACTGCCCCTTTAAGATGTGTCCACAGTGTTACGGCAAAGTTACGTGGGTGGCCATGCCATAGGGCCATGCACCTCCACATTTATGTGCATTTTTGAAACAAAGGAGCCTCAAGCTCATGAACGATTTATAGCCTAATGCTGGAGAAAGTATTATTTATAACTGGGAGTATTTTTAACTGGGAGCATTATCTGATGGGGAATACTGGTATATTAACATGTTCAGAATGTACATGGGACAGCGCCACCTATTCCTTACGATCTCGGATTGATCTGTGGCTTGTATTGCCCTCTTGTGTACAGTTAGTTTCAGGAAAAAGCTTGGAGAAATTTCTTTCCTATGTTTGATAAGATAGTCTTACACCACAGCCACACAGAGCAGAGCACTACTGACCTACTCTCACAAGGTAAAAGGTGATCTTCATTTCCCTCCTCCTTATTAAGCTCCTTTGTTCCAGTCTTTGATATATTACTTAAGCAATATTACACGAGAGGAAGTACAGTATCAATTAGACATATCACACCTGTAGTTACTATATTAATTGATACTGTACTCCCTCTCGTGTAATATTGCTTTTATAGAACAGTTCTGCCAGCACAATTTATTAAATGAGAGCAATACTGGACAATACTGGACAAAATATTATGATTTGTTTGTTTAACCAGTTATTTTGCGCAGCTGAGGAAAAAATAGTCCCTTCTAAATGTACCCAGTAACTGCTGCTAAGCCCTAAATACATACAGGTCACTTGTTGAGTCGATACCACAGAAGGGCCAAGATCACTGCTGGTGGCTCATTAGCGTGCTTATGATTTGGCTTTGGCACACTTCACTTACTTTTTCTTGGCATTTTCACATGAAACAAAGAGCCCATCACCACAAAACTACCGTGGTTTTCTAATCGTGCCAATAAATTCAATACATACATATATTAATACATAAATTATGACTGGCGCCTAGCGGCTGCCCCGGCCTTGGATGCGCTCTGCAGAGCGTGCCCAAATGCCAAGTCACGTTTTGTTACCTTGTATTCATACATGTGTAATGACAATAAAGTTGAATCTCAATCTCAAATTCAACTCTAACCTGTCTGTTTTGTTTAAACAGATGTAAAATATGTCGCTGGATGTTTAAAAGCACAGGACTTCTGGATCAGAGACGGCTGGATTGAGACTGTCTAGTTGCTTTTCAAACAGTGCCTCACTGTGGAAATTAAGGTATCCAACACAGTGTTGCAATTCTCAAGTCTGCAGACTTGACAGTAAATTACTGTTAGTAATTAATGGTTACTAGAACACCTTTGAAGCAGAGTGATATATATCCAGTGGAACGTTGAAGCACAGTTATCGTGGAATATAGTAACTCCTGGAATCCCTGAGTCCAACCAAATTGCTTGGTCGGAACTAACTGTTGTATAAATTCATTTAATCAAGTATGTTATTTCATCGGATCAGGAATAAGGTCTAAATAAAAACAGGGGGAGTGGGGTTATTTAAACCCATGATTATTATTTCATCATTTTTACCATACCAAATATATGCTGGCCTACCTGCCTGCTGTTTCCCTCAAACAGCACACCTCTGCAGGTGAACATCTGTTAGTAGACAGTTCTCTCTCTCTCTCTCTCTCTCTCTCTCTCTCTCTCTCTCTCTCTCTCTCTCTCTCTCTCTCTCTCTCTCTCTCTCTCTCTCTCTCTCTCTCTCTCTCTCTCTCTCTCTCTCTCTCTCTCTCTCTCTCTCTCTCTCTCTCTCTCTTGCTGCCGCTTGTCCAGAGCATTTTAGACTTATGGCAGGCCAGGCTAGTGGGAAATGTCCCGGTTCTCCAAATTCCAGTCCTCCCCTGGCTGATGTGCTGTATCATACTAACATATTCAGTTCATTTTTTTCTTCAGCAAGCCTAAGCTGTTCAACTGAAACTCTCAAAAAACATACAGGATCCTGCAACTCAATATCATCTTGTGAACACGTGTTGAGCGAAAGAAGGCACCTTGGCAGCACGTATTTTTATATTTCCTTCCTTCAATGAATAAGAAGGGCAAAACTGATCCAGATGCTATTCTTGAAAACACGTTTGACTGGTGCTGCTCATCTCCCTCTCTCACTCATTACCCAGTCTGAGCTACAGACTTCCATAATCCTGGAAGCTTTAATGCTGCTGTGTTGTGATTGGTTAGACATTACATCAGGGTGATGTAATACTCCCAGGACTGGCTAGTGTGTCAGGCATAGGGAGGGAGGTGAGGAGGAGGAGGAGGAAGGGTTGGGTGGGCTGAGTACTGAGCGAAGAAAGAGGGATGGAGAAGAGGGGTTATTGAGCAGAAGATCTCTCTCTCTCTCTCTCTCTCTCTCTCTCTCTCTCTCTCTCTAGCCTGCAGCCAGTCAGTGTGCATGTGCAGCCACCACAGAAAGCCTCTAATCCCAAAGCACACAGCGGTGCTTTGCAGAAGGAGGGAAATAATCAAGACTGTTTCCATAGGCCCCAATCTAAAGGCTAGAGATAAGCTTTGCTGTGCATGCTGTCCTGTGTACTGGTAGCAGCTGTGTGTATTGGGGATACATACACAAAGCAGAAATGGGATTTATTTTTTCTTTTTTTTGGGGGGGGGGGGTGCTGATATTCAATCATTAATTGCAAATAGACAGAGGAGAGGGGGAAGATTGTTTGGCACGGACAGAAAATGCCAAGGCATTAGGCGTTTGTGCATAATGACTCGTAGCCAATTTCTCACTTCAGTGCAAGGTGCTTTTTCATGGATCCAACGGTGTTATACCATATCTCTGACTTGAGATGAGGTCTGTGAACAGCAATGCCCAGGGCACAGGCAGTGTGTTTTCACCTGATTGCTTTCATGCCACAGTGGAAAATGTTTGAAATGCTGAAACAAAGCGGTGTCAGCACAAAGAAATTTCAGTCCAAAAATGAGATACCCAAATTGAGACATCAGGTGAGTGATGACCTCAGACATTTACTGGAATGAAAACCATTGAAGAGATAGAGGGCAGCACTGAAAGATGAAAAATGAGCTGTAATTCAGCAGAAAAGATGAAAAACTGAAATAAAAAATATTTTGCACTTTAGAAAACAGTGTGTAAGATACAAGCTTGCATGCCAGAAAATTAATTAGTATATCCAATACATAATAGCTCAAGGGAATATGGAGTAAACATTCAAAACCATTAACATTAGAAACAGCCTTCCAAAATGGAGGTCAAACTCTTGTAGCATCCAAACAAATGTCATTCTGAGCCCCAAGGCTCTTTGAAGGTTTTTCACCAGCCCTAATCTGTGAGTTTATTTGGAAGAAAGTGATCTGTCACAAGAGTTTCAGGAGTACAGAGGCAAAATGGTTAAATGTCTTCTTTTAAAATATATTCTAAAGAACTGGGGTGTTTAAAAGTGACTATTTCTAATCATGTCTGTGAAATAGGATAGGAGTGGAAATGAAGCCTGCGGAGACCTGCTAGAAAACGACACACAACGCGCTGAATTAAATGTGCACGCTAAAATTATGAAAGGTTAATAGAAGATGCTTTGAAAGCAAGCAGAACTTATTTGCTGAGAAAGGAGTCAAGAAGAATCGCTCAAACGAAACGAAAGCTGGCCTGAGTTCTTTTCAGACAGGACACGGGTAGCGCTTCGAGAACATTTCTCTGCTTCATTGTGTTTATTCATTTACACAGATCTAAGATACTAACTTGCTGTTGACATGCACGCTCCATCAGCAGCCAGCCACAACACTGATAGAAATCTCTGAAAGAAAAAAATGAAAGAGGAAAGAAAAGCGGACAGGCTTTGAAGTGAACTGGGAGAGGGGAAAAATCTAGCAGAATGACAACTTGTCACAATAAAAGACTGCCATTTCTTATTTAGCTGGAGGCTAGAAAGGACACACACACACACACAAATACCAACAGCGTTACAGCCACTGCGAACATTGCTTTTTTGAAATGCCACCTCCAAAGCTTTTAGCACTGGTAATAACTGCAAAAATTCTGGTTAAATCACAGCAATTAAAACATGCCTTTTTTAAAAAATATAATTGCAAATCCAGTGGGTTTGCTGCTCTTATTCCATGCACATCAATGTGCCCTACACTCACTCACAGTCCAGTCCTATGTAGTGACTTCTCTGCACTGATCAGGTCTCTGTGTTTAGGCTCAGCCTGCACTGTCTGCACTGCTGTCTAGAAGACTCTGCACTCCCCTCACTGTGACAGAGGTCAACGAGTCCTCCCGGCCCAGGTGACGTCATGCTGCTGCAGGCCCGCAGACATTCCAACGGGGAAGCGGGCGGACAGACCAACAGACAAACCCCCGAGCAGACATGGTATATTTATAGCCTTTTTGCATATGTAAGCCTCACAGCGAGCAACATGGCTTGATACTCCCAGAAGGCAAACCCATCCCGTTTATGTTGTTTTTATTATTTAGAATTCACAAGTTGGCTTTCATCAACCAGGTCTGCATAAAAGTTGGGGTGCTTTGCAATATGCAAATGAACTCAAATAGGAATTATTTAGACAATACCCTTCATCATCAGCTACATTTCTAACAGGACAAAGAAAACATCACATATTTTTGGGTTTTAAAATATATCTACTACAAATATCAAAATGGTGCAACAACAAAAGATTGGAAAAAGTGTATTATTATTATTTATTATTATTATCAATAAAGTACACAAAAATAACAGAAAAATAGTAGTAGTAGTAGGAGCAGGAGGAGTGTTCCATATTATTAATTTTGATTCCGGGTTAAAAGTTACATTGCGATCTTCTGATTTGGCTGTTTAAAGGGTCCCTGCAGTGAATTTTAATCAATAGTTATTTCAAAGGATCAAATATGATACTAGTGGTTCCCTCCAGTAATTTTGGTCATGAATCCTTCTCAAATACGTGCGAGTTTCAAGTCCCTGCTCTCTCAGTCAGGGTCAGGGACATCTTGCCTCCTCCATGGCCATTTTCAGCACCCGTAGTGACGCACAGTCGTTGCGTTGTGCGACTGAGTGGGCTGCAGTATAGCAGTCAACAAAGTTTTAACATCAGAATTTTATGTAATTTTTTACCACCATGTACAAGCAAATCTACCCGAATATAATTTAATGAAATAAAACTCTAGTATATCAAGATTTATTCAACGTGTAAGTTACTTGACTGGGAACTTGCCTGTTTGTCAGGTCCCCTTCAGCTGCCGGTCCCCAGAGGTAACTGCAAATCATGCCGTCAATGAAGGCCATTTACAAGGGCGGTTTGTGCAGTATATATCCGTGTAGATTTTGCGCCGTTTTCAACTCAGATCTTGATCCACTGAGCATCTGCTGAACGTGTTTACTCGTCCGTGGTAAACACGTTACTCGTCCGCGGTAAGGCTGGAAATAATGATTGTACGTCACTTCCGGCCGGCGATGGCTGATCCCCATTGGTTTTGACCAAGCGGTTTTCATGGGATAAAATTATTCAGTATACTGACTTTAGAGGGTTATTTTAACTGAATAAACACATTTTTGGTTTATAAGTAATACCTAAAGCAAGATTAATGTTGTTATAATGACCAGTACAGGTTTCCTTTAATGACATCACATAGGACGTTTTCACACCTGAAAGTCCACACCAAAGTACGGCCTAAACTTTTAATTGTTTGACATTGCATTTTTGGTCTGGTTTGGTTTCACACTGCTCTTTATCCAAGCAGACCAAACAATTTTACGTAATGTACTGATGTATCATTGTCATGACGACACTTATGTAGTTTGCACAGATGCTGTAGTATGCAAGCATGCTACTGACCATCAGAGGTGTTTTCTGCTGCTCTGGACACATCAGTAACCACACTTTAAGTGGAAACTGGTTCAGACTGCGTCATATTAGTCGGTGAACTAGTTTAGTGAGGCTAGAATATTACCCAGGTATTAAACGTTTGCCCTTCTCATCAGCAGTGATGATTTCCAGCTGCCATTGCTCCTCCAGTATTTCACTACTCTCCATCATATCCCCTCGAAAATATCTGGTAAGTTCCTGCACATTTTTATGATTTTATTTTAATTTATTTTTGCTGCTAATGGACTATATTTAAATTAAAAATCTGAATCTCTTCCTCTCTCCAAGTCATACTGTGGCTCATTTTCCCTCTTATTAGCTGCCTTAACGTCCTGTGTTTGGTCCGATAGTCCGAACCTTTCTGAAAATTGTTTTCACATTGTAAACCAAGGTTCAGTTTGAGCTGGAACTCTTTTTGCTGAACCAAATTTCAGTGTTTGGTCCAGACCGTGGCTTGCTCTGATCTGGTGAAATAGTTGGGGGTTTTTTTAACTGAATATATCGAAGGTAAATTATGTCATGTCAGTCTGCGAAACTTTTCTTTCAATAAATAAAAAAAATGAAGAAAATAGTATTTTATAGTGTTGCCAAATATATTGTTATTGTGAAAAGTTACTGAAAGATATTATTTTTTGGCCATATTTCCCCCCTAACATCTAGAATTGTAATGATTATATTCAGAACTGAAATCCGCGGTTTTAGTTTAAAAACTACAGCATATGGTCTGTTTAGTACCTGAGTCCTTCCCAGTCGGTTATCAATCAGAGAAGTTATTTGTTTCAACCCTCTAATATGTCCCAGGGAAGCATTTCCAACATTAGTAGCCACTGAGAAGCTGCAAATGATGATGTCAGACACATTGCAAAAGCTATGAAATCCATATACAGAAACAGGTTGAAGATGGGTATAACAGTCTTCTATAATTTGGGAGACCTGAGTTTGACACTTTTTTTTTTTTTTTTTTTTTTTTACACGAGTTAGGGCATTAAATACACATTTTTAGGGTTCGGCACTCAAGCTACATAGAATCAGTCAATCCATCAATCTTTATTTCGGATAGATTAAAAGTACAGATTAAAAGAAACAGAATAATATAACAAAGGAGGAAAGAAAATCCAACAAGGTCAAATTAGACAATAACTCCTTTGATTATACAGTTCAACATAAGTTATCCGAAATGGGTGATGGCTGAAGCCGCAGCTTATATTGCCCACCCATATTCCATCCAAGAATTCAAAAGAAAAACAAACAAGAGCGATTACAATTCAGAACGAAGCTAAAACAAAATGTGACAAAAAAAACAAAAAAAAAAAAACTAAGTAACAACACAACGCAGACTGGATATGACAATCCTTATGTGATTTTATATGTCATCTTGTATATATGTTTGGAGTATTTCTTCCTTTAGTTTTTGTTTAAATTGTCCAAGCGTTGTACATGATTTTAATTCAGGTCCAAAATCGTTCCATAATCTGACTCCTTGCACTGAAACAGTGTTGCTTGGTGGTAGTTCTCACTGAAGGTTTTTGAAATATACATGTTCCTCTGAAATGATATTGTTTCTCCCTTATTTGGAACAGCTTTTGGATATTTGCGGGCAGTGATAGATTCTTCACTTTAAACATTATTACTGCAGTTTTAAAGTCAACCAGATCGTTCAACTTGAGAGCTTTTAATTTAAAAAAAAAAGTGGGTTTGTGGTTCCCTGTAAGCTGCTTTTTTTAAATTATTATTCTAATAGCTCTCTTCTGAAGCATAAAGACTGGATATATGTTTGTTTTATATGTATTTCCCCATACTTCAGTACAATATGTCATGTATGGGAGTATTAATGAATGATACAAGGTATATAGTGTGGGTTGATTCAGCAAATATTTCACTCCGTGTAGTATTGCAATTGATTTGGATATTTTACCTTTAATATAATTAATATGTGACTTCCAACACAGTTTATCAATTATTACACCAAGAAATTTAGTTTCGGATACCCTTTCAATCTCTACACCATTTACACTGAGTTTAGATACTAAGTTGTTGTGATGGTTGTTAAAAACTATAAATTTTGTCTCTTACTTAAATTGAGCGTTAATTTGTTTGAATCAAACCACAGTTTAAGCTTTCCTAATTCCTTTCCGAGTGTATCCAAAAGTTGTTCCAAATTGCTTCCACTGCATAATAAATTAGTGTCATCGGCAAACAATATTAAATGCATTTTTTCTGAAACTTTACATATATCATTTATATACATATTGAATAACAATGGCCCCAAAACTGAACCCTGTGGGACTCCACAAGTAACCTTCAGTAACTGAGTTTTTGTTACCAACACATACATACTGATATCTATTCTTTAGGTAACTACATAACCAGGACAGTGCTACTCCCCTAATACCACAATTTTGTAGTTTCTTTAATAATAAGTTATGATCCACTGTATCAAATGCTTTTTTAAGATCCAGGAATACCCCAGCTGAATACTCTATTTTCAACGGCAGTTGATATTTTTTCTATAAATTCCATTAGAGCAAATGCAGTTGTCCTCTTGTGTCTGAACCCATATTGCTGCTCACACAATAAATTATTCTTCAGTATGAAGTTGTCAATTCTCTCAGAATATTTTTTCAAGTATCTTGGAAAATTGCGGCAATAGTGAAATTGGTCTATAGTTTGAAAGTTCCCCTCTTTCACCCGTCTTGTATATCGGAATTACTTTAGCTATTTTCATTGCATTGGGAAATATACCTGTTTGGAGAGACAGGTTACAGATATACGTCAGTGGTTTCACTAAGCATTCAATAATAGTTTTGACTAAGAGCATGTCAATACCATCACAGTCTGTAGATGTTTTACTTTTAAACGATTTAACAACTTCAATGACCTCTCTCTCGTCTGTGTTCTTTATGAAAATGGAGTCTTTTATAGCAGTGTTTTTGCTTATTGTATGTTCGCGTTAGGGTCATGAAAAGGTGAGGGTCTACTTTTAACACATTACAGCTGTAATCCCCAACATTCTTACTTGATGCAATTATTTACACATCCTCTAGAGGTCACTTCATTTCAAGACATATACAGTGGTGTGAAAAAGTGTTTGCCCCCTTCCTGATTCTCATTTTTTTGTATGTTTGTCACACTTAAATGTTTCAGATCATCAAACAAATTTAAATATTAGACAAAGATAACACAAGTAAACACAAAATGCAGTTTTTAAATGAAGGTGTTTATTAAGGGAAAAAACATCCAAACCTACATAGTCCTGTGTGAAAAAGTGATTGCCCCCTAAAACCTAATAACTGGTTGGGCCACCCTTAGCAGCAACAACTGCAATCAAGCGTTTGTAATAACTGGCAATGAGTCTTTTTACAGTGCTGTGGAGGAATTTTGGCTCAGTCATCTTTGCAGAATTGTTGTAATTCAGCCACATTAGAGGGTTTTCGAGCATGAACAGCCTTTTTAATGTCATGCCACAGCATCTCAATCGGATTCAGGTCAGGACTTTGACTAGGCCACGCCAAAGTCTTCACTTTGTTTTTCTTAAGCCATTCAGAGGTGGACTTGCTGGTATGTTTTGGATCACTGTCCTGCTGCAGAACTCAAGTGCGCTTCAGCTTGAGGTCACGAACAGAGGGCTGGACATTCTGCTTCAGGATTTTTTGGTCATCATAGCAGTCTGTCAGGGACGATAATGACTGTTTCATTTAGGTCTGATCAGATTCCTCCACGCAGCTCTGTCCTTCATCTTCTGCTGCCAGGAACCCCTGTCTATATCCAACTTCTTCAGTTTTTTTTTTTTAACAGTGTCTTTAAATCTGAGCCTTGGTCTACCCTGATTGCGTTTGCCCTCGCTTAACTGTGAGTAGAATAACTGTCAAGGGAGATGCTGATGATCCATCCTCTCAACATGTCCGAGCCACCTCAGGTTCATCTGTATTAGCATGTCCTCCATTGATGGTAGACCAGCTCATTTCAACACTTCTATGTTGGTTATTTTGTCTTTCCACGAGATATTCATTATGGCTCAATGGTGTCTCATCATGTACGCATGAAGTTTCTTTACCTGCGCCCTGTAGACAGTCCAAATTTCAGCACCGTACAATAGAGTAGCCAGTACTGTCGCTCTGTACACTTTGCATTTCACACGGATAGACATGTCGATTGTTCCACAGTCTCTCCCTCAAGTTTCCAAACACAGCACTCGCTCTTCCCATTCTGAGAGAGAGTTCATCCTCCAGCCTAGCATTCTCTGAAACAGTATTCCCGAGAAACTTGAAAGTCTTACACTTGACTAGTGGCTCTATACCAATGCTGATCTCTTCTGGTAATGATGTTGATAACTGGAACTTTGGCGGTTGATAGAGGCACTCTGTCTTCTTGATGTTGATTTTGAGGCTGAATTGACTAGCTGCTCTTGCAAATTTCTCCACTAAAGATTGCATATCTTCCGCATTGTGAGCAACTAAAGCACTGTCATCGACAAAGAGCATTTCTCTTACTACCTTTATCAATGTCTTACTCTTGGCTTTAAACTGTGCCACACTGAACAAGTCTGCTTCTTTCCTTGTTTGAATGTATACTCCTTCTGAAGTGTCTTTGAAGGCCACCTCAAGAATAGCTGAGAGATATAGCGAGAAGAGTGTAGGCACCAGTACACACCCTTGTTTCACCCCATTACTTACTAAAAAGTCTTTAGACACTGAACCACTCATTGTCACATTTGCTTGCATACCTGTATGGAGTGCCTCGATCAGGTTGACAAACTTCTCTGTACAGCCATATTTCTTGAGTACTTGCCAGAGTCCTTGTCGCGATACAGTATCAAAGGCTTTACTGAAGTCATTGAAGACTACATAAAGTGGCATGTTCTGTTCGATACACTTTTCTTGAACCTGTTTCAAGCAGAAAATCATGTCCATTGTGCTTTTTCCACTTCTAAAGCCGCACTGGGTTTCTGGTAGTACATTCTACAAGATGTGTTCATTGAGTCTGTTCAGTAGTACATGTGAGAGAATCTTACCAACAGTGGCTAGCAGTGATATACATCGGTAATTTCCACAATCTTTCCTGTCACCTTTCTTGAACAAAGGCACAATACTTGCATCCTTCCAGTCCTGAGGTACTTTCTGGGCATTCCATATCTCTTGGATGAGCTTGTGCAGGTAGTTGGTCAGCTGAACACCACCAAATTTTCACACTTCTGCTGGAATTCCATCCCTTCCTGGAGCTTTACTATCCTGTGTTGTCCTGATAGCTGCCATTAGTTCATCAAGATTTGGTCGTTCATCCAGACTTGATACAACTGGTTGCTGCACAAGAGCTTCTTTAGCCTCTTCAGCGAGATCTCCAGGGTTGTTTAGTAGTTGGTCAAAGTTGTCTGCAAATCTGTCCAGGATCTTGTCTTTCTCCTGTAAAACCGTTTCACTATCTGTACCCTTTAATTGAATCAATCCTCTTAGTTTAGGGCTGTAGAGTTCTCTCAGACCTGTGGAGAATGTTTTCATGTCCTTCATGTCTGCTGCAGTTTGAAGTTCCTCCGCTTTTTCATTCCACCAGCTGGACTTCATCTCTCTGGTGTACTTCTGTAGCTCACTCTGAGCCTTTGAGTATTTCTTCTTCTTTGACCTTGTGTTACACTGTAGATTTTCCTGCCTAGCTTTATTCCTCACTTCTAGTAGTTTCTTCAGATATTCATCATGCTTATCAAACCAATCTTGATGTTTCCTCTCAGGGTGGCCTGAAATATCACTCGCAGTCTGATACACCATATTCTTCAGTGTTGCCTATTTCTCTTCTATGTCATTCTCTGAGTTGTTGCTGTCCCAGTCTTTCAAGTTTTCATCCATTTCCTGTGTAAGTTCTTCCTGCTTCTTTTGGCCTTTCAGTGCACTAGTGTTTAGCTTCTGTGGTGGTTTCACACCCGTCCTGCAGTGCTGTTTTTGTCTGCAAATACTTAGTCTAGATCTCAGCATAACATGATCAGTACCACAGTCCACACCTCTCATTGCTCTGGTGTCCAATACATCCCTTATGTCTCTCTGCCTTACTATGATGTAGTCTAACAAGTGCCAGTGCTTGGATCTTGGGTGCATCCATGTCTTCTTGTGTGTGTCCTTGTGCTTAAATAGGGTGTTGGTTATTACAGTGTTGTACTCTGAACATAGTGTAAGTAGAAGTTCTCCATTAGCATTGCACTTGCCTACTCCATGACTGCCTAGCACTCCTTTCCATTTCTCAATGACCAAACCAACTCTGGCATTAAAATCTCCAATCACAATGTTGTACTCTGAACATAGTGTAAGTAGAAGTTCTCCATTAGCATTGCACTTGCCTACTCCATGACTGCCTAGCACTCCTTTCCATTTCTCAGTGACTGAACCAACTCTGGCATTAAAATCTCCAATGAGTATCAGCCTGTCATCAGATGGTACACGCCTGAGTCTCACGTAATTCACTGTAGAACTCTTCCTTCGCCTCCTCTGTGTTGGTCATTGTTGGGGCATACACGCTGATGAGTGAGCATACATCTTCCTCTGTAATGGGAGTCTCAGTCATTATCCTGTCACCGATTGGCACCGGTTCCTCATCAAGCATTGCTACTATATCCTTTCTAACTGCAAAGCCTACTCCTGCTTCTCTCCTTTCTTGAGTTGATTTCCCGCTCCAAAAAAAGATGTACCCATGATTTTCCAAATTGTCATATCCAGGCAATCTTGTTTCACTAAGTGCAGCTATGTCTACATTGTACCTGTTCATTTCCAAGGTCACAAACGCGGTCTGTCTTTCTGGGCGCTGTGATGTTGATCTATCCATCAGAGTGTGTACATTGCATTCTGCTACACGCAAGGCTGCTGTTTTCCTCTTCTTCTCTCTTCCTGCTCCAAACATACTTCTCGCTGCCTGTCAGAGCGTGAATAGATCAGCACAGACCTTGTTAACCAGGGTGACGTCCGAGCCGGTATGAGTTGCTTTCTGCCTGACGCAAAGTATTTGAGTACCGCTAGCTTTTGCTGGACTAGCGCCACATTCTTGGCAGATAGAGGTATTATCAATGGCAAGGACAGGCCAAGACAAACTGACTCCAGTATCTTTTGCAGTGACTGACCAGATGATAGGTTTGTTTATCTCTGCTATCTAACTGGGAGTGGTCCACCACAGACCTACTGTATAACAGATATTGTTTTTAGTTCTGCCAGGATGCCCAGTTTCACCCTCCATGCCCTTGGAAGGGCAAGGTTGCCAGTTGAGTCACCGATGGCCCGGTCCATGAGACAGGTAGTACCGGTTTTCATGGTTATCTGGTAGCAAGCAAACCAATGCCTGACCTGACAAGGTGTAACAACTAGCAGGGATGAAAATAATGCAACCAACTTAGACAGAGACTGCAAGACAATGGAGCATGGAAATAACAGACCCTGAAAGATTTTTTTTTAATGGTCTAGTAAGAAATTGTAGCTACTACACAGGTGATCAATACAGGAAGAGTGCATAGTTAAGAAACAGCATTACGATGATTCATTTCAACAGTCAGGGTCTATATGGAAACTTTCAACACATAAAAGAATACCTAAGCCAATTTGAGAAACCCTTTAGTATAATAGTTATACAATAGCTATTATACTAAAGTTATATAGATATACTATAATAACTATTATACTAAAGATATAATAGATATAGTAATATAATAGGACCTGGATAACGTTGGAAAAGGAAAAGGTATTTTGGAGTGCGAGGGGCACTCCTGAAGACCTTCTATGATTCGGTGGTGACATCAGCCATCATGTTTGGAGTGGTCTGCTGGGGCAGCATCACGACAGCCAACAGGAAGAGACTGAACAGGCTGATCAAAAAAGCTAGCTATGTTCTGGGGCAACGCCTCAACCCAGTGGAGGAGATAGGAGAGAGGACAATGGTGGCTAAGCTGTCATCTCTGCTGGAGTCTGAGTCCCACTCCGTGCGGGACACGCTGGATGCACTGAAGAGCTCATTTAGTGGTAGGCTGTGTCATCCTATGTGCTCGAGGGAGAGGTTGTGCAGGTCCTTCCTACCTACGGCTGTCAGACTTCATAATCTAACCGGTGCTGCTCATAGAGGCTGTATTATGTATATGTTCCGGTTCCGCCGGACCAGCGGCGTCACGAGTCGGCTGCCCATTGCAACAGCCTTTTTTTTTTTTTTTTTTTTATCTTCCTTCGTCTTTCTACACCTTTCACTCTATATATATATATCACGGACACACAGATCGCCCCAGGGGTCTCCCGAGTCGGCGGACGGAGCCACTGTTTACAGCAGGAGACGTTACAGCAGGGAGGAGCTAGTGCTAGCTAGCACTCGGCCGCCGCCCGGTGCTAATGGGAAACTCGACATACCGGGAGCTGTAGCGAAAACGATGCGGGTGCTGGGCTGGAGTTTAGGCGGCGTGCAAGGAATATAAGACAGAATAACAAAGAGCGATGGCAAGAACCAAGCAGACCGCCCGTAAAACCTACTGGAGGAAAAAGCCCCCCAGGAAGCAGCTAGCCACCAAGGCTGCTCGGAAAAGCGCTCCGGCCACCGGCGGAGTGAAGAAGCCTCACCATCACAGGCCTGTGGCTCTGAGAGAGATCCGTCGCTACCAGAAATCCACGGAGCTGCTCATCCGTAAGCTGCCCATCCAGCGCCTGGTGAGGGAGATCGTTCAGGACTTCAAGACCGACCTGCGCTTCCTGAGCTTCGCCGTCATGGCTCTGCAGGAGGCCAGCGAGGCCTACCTGGTGGGTCTGTTCTTTGCTAAGAGGGTCACCATCATGCCCAAAGACTTCCAGCTGGCCCGCCGCATCCGCAGAGAGAGAGCTTAGACTTTCTGCTGCACATTCACCAACCATAATGCTCCGCACTGTGTGTCTATAGATATATTTATTGTAATATGTACATATGTTTAGTAGATGTTCTTGTTTTTTCTTGCCTTCTGATTGTTGCTCTGAGTGTTGCTATCCCTGTGCTGTTGCAATCCTGGAATTTGTGGGACTAATAAAGGCATATCTTATCTTATCTTATCTTATTAAATGTCACAACTTTGCACAGTAGAGATTGTCCCTCCATTACACAACTAAGACAATTACAATTAGATAGATTTGTTTATTTGACAGGGACAGTGCAATAAACAGACAATTAATCAATGACAATCAATCTGATGTGTTGCACAGAGTGTATAGCTATTAGCTAATTTGCAACTCTTGTCCCTGGATTATGATGGTGATTATGATTAATGGTGGCAACAACACATTCATTCCAATGTTAAATATACTGTCTGGGTCCATATTTATATTTTGCCAGGTAATTTAACCAACTGTAATGCTGTTGATACCATCTAGCAGCAATGCTCCTGCACTGTGTATATAACTGTGTACATACAGTAAGTATATTTATTTACTGTTTTTGCTTACCAGTTCTTATCTTATTTACTTATCTGTTTTACTAGTGCTGCTATCCCTGTGCTGCTGCAATCCTGGAATTTCCCCATTGTGGGACTAATAAAGGCTTATTTTATCTTTAAAGAGTGAAAACCTTGGGCTAAGTGGATATGAATTCTTGCATTTAGACAGGACAAATAAAAAAAAAATTAAATTAAAAAATAAAAAAGGATTTTTTGGTAGACAGCAGAATTTGTGATTCCATTTACCACAGCAAGTCTTCCAGGTCCTGAAGCAGCAAAACAGCCCCAGACCATCACACTACCACCACCATATTTTACTGTTGGTATGATGTTCCTTTTCTGAAATGCTGTGTTACTTTTACGCCAGATGTAATGGGACACACACCTTCCAAAAATTTCAACTTTTGTCTCATCAGTCCACAGAGTATTTTTCTAAAAGTCTTGGGGATCATCAAGAGGTTTTCTGGCAAAACTGAGACAAGACTTTATATTCTTTTTGCTCAGCAGTGATTTTCGTCTTGGAACTCTGCCATGCAGGCAATTTTTGCCCAGTCTCTTTCTTATTGTAGAGTCATGAACACTGACCTTATCTGAGGCAAGTGAGGCCTGCAGTTCTTTGAATGTTGTTGTGGGGTCTTTTGTGACCTCTTGGATGAGTGATTGCTGCACTCTTGGGGTTTGCCAGCCACTCCTGGGAAGGTTCACCACTCTTCCATGTTTTTGCCATTTGTGGATAATGGCTCTCACTGTGGTTCGCTGGATTCCCAAAGCTTTAGAAATGGCTTTATAACTTTTTCCAGACTGATAGATCGCAGTTACTTTGTTTCTCATTTGTTCCTGAATTTCTTTGGATTGCAGCATGACATCTAGCTTTTGAGGATCTTTTGGTCTACTTCACTTTGTCAGACAGGTCCTATTTAAGTGATTTCTTGATTGAGAACAGGTGTGGCAGTAATCAGGCCTGGGTGTGGCTAGAGAAATTGAATTCAGCTTTCCAAAGATGTGATAAACCACACACAGTTAATTTATGTTTTAATGGGGGGAGGGGAGGTCACTTTTTCCACACAGGGCCATGTAGGTTTTCATTTATTTTTTTTTACCCTTAATAAACACCTTCATTTAAAAACTGCATTTTGTGTTTACTTGTGTTATCTTTGTCTTATATTTGAATTTGTTTGATGATCTGAAACATTTAAGTGTGACAAACATACAAAAAATGAGAAATCAGGAAGGGGGCAAGCACTTTTTTACACCACTGTACATACTGTACCTGCCATAGCATGTTAACAAAAAGTGTCTAACTTCGCTGCAAATCGGGGTATAAAAGTGTGACATGGAGAATGCGGATATCAGACATTAAGGGCACATTCAGATGGCCATTGTTTGCTTCCGTGGATAGTTCGGTTTGTTTGGTGCCATCTGAACATGCGTTGGAACGCTGGTGTGCACCAAACAAGCGAAGTCTGGTCCCCCTGAAAATGGGGGTCTCAGTTCTCTTGCAAACGAAGTCTGGTGCGCTCCACTTGCAGTGTGAATCCAAACAGAGATCCAAACAGAGTATCCAGCGTTTGTGTAACCATAGCAACATGTAGTCTGAGAAGAGGAAGCGGCATTTACCGTAGTACATTTTGAGTAGAAAACAACAATAAAGACAACCACGCAGATCCAAGAAATCCAAGATCCAAGAAATAATAAGTTGTAAGGTTCATATGTTTGCATGTGTTTAAAAAAAAAAAAAAAAAAAGAGTAAACTGTTATTGTTCTGGGTGTGTTTTATTTTCCGACCACAGCAATGTTCTCAGTTATAGATGGACTTTTGGTTAAGTTTACAGGTGGCAGAATAACCCACCTTGCCGTGTGGGGTGGGATGGTAGTCCGCCCATCCCTGCTAGCTTAGGTTTGTTGTGTGAATGTGTTCGGCCATTCAGTAATTTTCAGTTCTAGCTTTTAGTGTGAG
The DNA here is from genome assembly GCA_020510985.1 of Pholidichthys leucotaenia. Lineage (NCBI taxonomy): Eukaryota > Metazoa > Chordata > Actinopteri > Cichliformes > Pholidichthyidae > Pholidichthys > Pholidichthys leucotaenia. Next base: position 138,639,902 of record CM035842.1, on the reverse strand, counting down.
ATTTGGGTCCTAAATTGGGGAGGGTCTCAATTGTATGTGTGGTCTTAGATTTTCTACGGGGGATGGGGGGGTGTGATGTGGTATTTTATTGTGAAGTGCGGTGTGGTGGCGGCCACTACATCTCCCGCCACTGCACCGACCTATAAATACCAGCGGGCATCTTGATTCAGCCTCTTTGCCGATGCCCCTGCCTGGTGGTTGCATTGTGTTGCCAACCCCTTAATAAAACTGAGTTCAACTGTGCACCTGGCCTCGACATTACAAAGGTATTTGCAGACAAAACATTTTGGTGAAAGTCAAGGAGAAAAGTTAAAAAACGTCTCATTTATGGTGGACAAACAACCCGGCTGAAGGGAACGGATTTCCGTTTTCAGTCCTGGCTAATTGATGAGCTTGATTTTTCTTCTTCGCCGAGATTTTTTCTTCCTGGTCAGTGGTGGTTTTGGCTACAGTGCCACAAACGAGCAGTTGATGTAACTGCATGACGTTGTCCAGGCAGTTTGGTCCGCTGCAATGTGACCCAAACTAAATGAAGGGGTGAAAATTCTCAGCATTCCCTGACCAGTTGAACCGAGACCTCCAGACTATCCTGGTCTGAATCCAGCCTAAATCATATTCTCTTTCTCACCTTCTGGAAAAGTGTTCATGCTGTAATGTTTATCACCTATGGTTAGTGAACATATTGTGTTGCACATCAGTTCATAACATTGAGAATACACGCTTAGCACAATGTTTTTCATCACTTATATAATAAACATTGTTGGCAGCTGCCATTAGCGCTGCAGCTGATGCGGATATTCACCTCCCACTGGTAGGCTCCTGTAAGCTAATCTGCCATATACTGTATGCAAATTTGAAACTGTTAATGTCAGGATGCAGTCTAATTCCACATCATTCTCCGGGTAGTGGGCCAGTCAAGTTGACTTTGAAATGGATTGTGGGTGATTAGCTGGGAATGCTGGGAGAATGCCGAGGTCTCACTGCTGAACCCCACAGCTGGTGCCGGAGTCAACGGAGCAACGATCCAGGTAATTAATTCTTTGACAAGCATCAGTGATTTGGAAAATCGGTAAGAATGGCAGATGCTGATCAAAAGGGAAACACGTGAAGAGGTGTTTAAACAGTCGACATTCAAAGGCATCAGTCATGCAGGGGGATAGATGCAAAGCCACAACACCAAACAATGCATTATACTTAGGCAACAATCACAGAACAGCAGGTCAGTGTTTCTGGTAGGGTCAGTCAGACATGTCATAGTTATGCTTCAAATTGTAGTTAATCAGTCAGTTAAATGTGTACGAAATAAACACACAAAATATCCATATACTGTAGATTTGCAGGATTTCAGTCTGAATATGTAGTGTACAATAAGCAGACTGTTACAGTGCACTCCAAATATGCAATAAACAGTTCATGTCGATGAACTCAAATCACACACGTATATTCCAGTCAGAAATCTATGCATGCAGTACAAGCACATATGAATGTATACCATAGAAACGTAACTCAAGATATAGCCATGAACATGTGGTAAAGACCAATTCATTTTCTGCATTTATTATACATATTGCCCTAAGCCTATAACTGTTGAATGAAATGCAAACAGTAACATTATATTCACAGGCATGAGATGGCAGAGATGCAAGCACGCACAAGCAGCACTCTTCATAAATACACAAGAGCTTGGGCTGTCGTTACTGCCATAGACTTGATTAAATCAAGCCTATATCCTTTTCTTGATTGTATGGATGGAGAGGAGAAACACAGGCGGTAAAACCATAATGAAACATCATAGGCGAAGCTATTACAGACACAATGTCCAGAATACAAATTCCCCATGCAGGTATTTGTTTTCATCCATCAGTATTCATTATGCGAGTGAATGTATCATTGGAGTGGAGCTATTGATCCTGTATTAAATCTCATTGTTATATTCCTATTCAGCAGTGAGCCAGGTGAGGGAATAAAGAAGGGTGACCAAATGTCATGGTGACAACATGCAGAATTGTCAAAGGTAGCTTTATCGATCAAGATAGACAGAGAGGGAGAGGAGGGTGGGAAATATTTCAGCAGGACCCCAACTGTCTGACATTTTAGAAAAGCTGCGCTTTCTATTTTGTCACCATCTATTGTTGCACACAAAGAGCATAGATGCCTTGACTGAGGCAATTTGTCCCATGCCCTTCACACCCAGCAGTGACCATGAGCAGGTTCGTGTGTAGCTCAGTAAAGTAGGGAGTCTTGTTCATTATGTTTATCAGAGGTAATTTTCACAACTCACATGCTGTGTTTCGGAGAAGGTGGGCTGAACATTGTGCTGTTTTTGTGCTTTGACATTTTAAAGGGCTTGCTGTCACACCATGTCAGTGGTTAACGTGAAACACAATGTGGATGGTGGCTCCGTCGTCTGCTCGGGGTCCAATTAGCTTTCCAGCCATGTACAGCAATTCTTCACACAACTTAGATGACTCAGAAACGTACCCAGTGGGACTTCCCGTCTTTTCTTGCTTAGATCCAAATGAAAGCAAACAGACTGAGGAAAAACATGAAGCACATGAGCAAGGGGACGTGGATGACCAAATGAGTGTTGTCGTATCAAAGCTGACCGGCCACCAAACATGTCAGATTGGAGCAACAACACAATAAAGGCAGGCCAAGGCTGCAATGTAATGACCGGGAGAAAGCCAGCAGCTGGAGTAATGCAGGTCAGAAGGTGTAGAAGCTTGTTGGCAGAGCTTAACACTTCTCTCTCTCTCTCTCTGACTCATTCAGGTAATTAGCACAGACTTCCATTTTCCCTGTTGTATGGCTTAAAGCATCTTGTGCTAAGGCAGTCCAGATCAAAATGACATGTCACAGTGCATTATCTTCAACACTGTTCCACAGCAACAGTGCAGCTATTGAGTCAGCTCTGCTCTTCATCTGGTTCCCTGGATGTTTATCTACTGCTAAGACTGGAAAATTTCCATCTGCATTGTTTGGAACCGTGTGGAACAGAAGAGCAGAGCAGAGGAGTACATCTCCTAATCTACAGAATGACCTGACATTGCAAGGCATCAACAAGAAGAGCATCTGCTCTCCACACAGGTGCATCTTTTCCATTCCAAAAACTTCAGTCAAACCCATATTATTCAGGCTCCTGCACATCAAGTTGGTTCCAGTTGTTAGGTAATAGTATAAAAGTGGACCAAAGCAAAAATTGTTTCCAAATGCAGACGCGGTAAGAACAATATCGTGCAACAGTTTTACTGACCAAGAAGATCAAAGAGCGTGGCTCACACAAAGCAGCTTCATGTATCATTTAATTTTCCTTCCTCAAATATAGTACTGTGTAGAAAATAGTGAGCTTGTCCTTCAACTAATAACCACAGAAGGCCTTTTTAACAGCAGGTATGTTGACGTACAGTTACAGCTCTAGAAAAACTGGCCTCCAGTGGTTGTGTCGCCACATGAAGTGACCTGGCAGAAGGTTACAGCTGTAATGTGCTTAAAGTGGACCCTCACACTTACCTTTACGCAACCCTAACTACTACCTAAACTACCTAAAAATATGTATTCAATGTATAAAATAAATAAAATGTGATTGCAGAACTGAAATAACTGAAACAGGGTGACGCCATGCAAAAGGGTCTACTATGGGTCATATTGAGAAGGTTGAAACTGCTGGCATAATAGTTGGAGGTCCTGTTACTTTGCATTAACATACACTACTGAAGAAGCATTGGTTTGTGGGGGCTATGTGATCATATATGGCATATATATTATACAGTACATCCAAAGTATTCACAGTGCTTCATTCTTTCCACATTTTTTTTAATGTTACAGCCTTATTTCAAAATTGATTAAATTCATTTTATTCTTCAAAACTCTACTCACAATACCCCATAATGACAGAATGGGAAAAAAATTAATTTGTGCAAATTTATTAAAAATAAAAAATGAAAATATACATAAGAATTCACAGCCTTCACAACTCAGGTGCATCCTGTTTCCACTGATTATCCTTGAGATGTTTCTACACCTTAACTGGAGTCCACCTGTGGTGAATTCAGTTGATTGGACATGATTTGGAAAGGCACACACCTGTCTATATAAGTTTCCCACAGCTGACAGTGCATGTCAGAGCACAAACCAAACATGAAGTACAGGGAATTCTCTGTAGTCTTCTGAGACAGAATTGTATCGAGGCACAAATTTGGGTAAGGCTACTGAAAAAAATTCTGCAGCATTGAAGCACGGTTACATTTGCAAAATTTCTTCAATCTGATTACAGTTCAAATCAGAACTTTACTGTTTACATGGATCCTGAAAAAGTTGATCCGATTAGGATGTGCATTTCCATGTGTCACATGTTTGAATGGACTAAATCATTTTGACATGCACACAATTATCCGACATTCCAGAAATAGTAGAAGAAGAAGCAACTTCCAATGTAAACAAACCCTGCTTCGTGTCTCTTTTTGAAATGAACCTGTATTGTGTTATTCAGACTGTACTTTTGCTTCTGCTGGTCTCCGTAATGAAGCTACAAGTCCAGCAGTACATACTTCTGCATATGATGAACAGAGGGAGACAGCAGGACAATACAAAACACTTTTGTTTCACTCCCGCCATGTCTTCCACTAGCTGCTGTAAAGGCGGAAATATGTCATGTCGACGTGTGGCTGACGTACAGACATGCTCAGTAAACATATTTTCTACTCAAACTTCGGAATAATTGTTCATATGCGCACCAATCGGCTTAACAATTGGCATAGCCCACCCGTCTCAATCGTAAGGAAATTTTGATCCAAATGAGTGTGATCGGGTCAGAATATTCAGACTGGCATGTTTACATGAAGCATTTTCATTCCGATCAGGCTTTTAATCCGGTTACTTGTGTCCATGTAAGCATGGCTAATGAGCACAGTAGCCTCCATCATCCGTAAATGGAAGAAGTTTGGAACCACCAGGACTACCCCTAGAGCTGGCCATCGGGCCAAACTAAGCAATCGGGATTGAAGTGCCTTAGTCAGAGTGGTGACCAAGAACCCAATGGTCACTGTGACAGAGCTCCAGCATTTCTCTGTGAAGAGAGGAGAACCTTCCAGAAGGATAATCAACTCTGCAGCACTCCACCAATCAGGCCTGTATGGTAGAGTGGTCAGACGGAAGTCACGCCTCAGTAAAAGGCACTCTCAGACCATGAGAAACAAAATTCTCTGGTCTGATGAAACAGAGATTTAACTCTTTGGCCAAGTGTCCAAAAACATGCAGGTTAGGTTAATTGGAGACTCTAAAGTGGCCCTAGGTGTGAATGTGTGTGTGTGAATGGTTAAGGGATAGCGCCGTACCGTGGCTGCTTCATCCATCCAGGTGGATGCCCTCAATTTTCCCTCTGGGGATCAATAAAGTATACAAAATCAAAAAAATCCGTTCATCACCAGGCCAATACCATCCCTACAGTGATGCATGGTGGTTGCAGCATCATGCTATGGGGATGTTTTTCAGTGGCATGAACTTGGAGACTAGTCAGGATCGAGGGAAAGATGAATGGAGCAATGTACAAAGACATCCTGGATGAAAACCTGCTCCAGAGCACTCTGGACCTCAGACTGGGGTGAAGGTCCATCCTCCAACAGGACAATGACCCTAAGCACACAGCCAAGAAAACAAAGGAGTGACGACAACTCTTGAGTGGCCCAACCAGAGTGCAGACTTGAACATCTCTGGAGAGATCTGAAAACAGCAGTGCACCAACGCTGCCCATTCAACCTGATGGAGCTTGGGAGGTCCTGCAAAGAGGAATGGGCGAAACTGCCCAAAAATAGGTGTGCCAAGCTTGTAGCATCATATTCAAAAAGACTTGAGGCTGGAACTGCTAAAAAAGGTGCTTCCATAAAGTTTTGAGCAAAGGCTGCGAATACTTATGTACATGTTATATTTTCATTCTTTATTTTTGATAAATTTGCAAAAAAAAAAAAAAAACACTGACATTATGGGGTACTGTGAGTAGAACTTTGAGGGAAAAATTAATTTAATCCATTTTGGAATAAGGCTGTAACATAAAATGAAACAGTAAAGTGCTGTGAATACTTTCCAGACACACTTTACATGGCATCAAGATATGTCTACATTTGTCTATGAAAAAGACTGCCTTTTTTCCATATAGTTTACTGAAATATAAAGCATATATTCACTTAGTGGTTTGGTTATTTGCATCTAAATTGCATTAAAAGTTGAAAACAACAGAAAAAACAAATACAGACAAACTTTCTCAGTTAACATCTATTGGGTAGGTACAGTAAATGGTACGGCAGAAACTTGGAGTGAAAACCTTGCACAGCAATAAAGTGATATACACATGAATAATGCAGAAGTATTTAGTTCAGGGCTTAGGCAGTGAGGGAATCAGATGTCCCTGGTGCCCTGAAGGATTCCAGTCTACTGAGCCAGCGTCTCTGGTCTAGAATAGACCAACACAGACCCAAATGAGAAGCCCATGCTCCAAACTGTCCTGCCAAGACACACGAATACAAGACAGGCTAGACAAACACATGTTCACTACACTGAGCATGAATTAGTGAATATATACATGCAGTCATGCATGCATGCACACGCACGCTCTTTCATATCTATTTTGCTTTGTGTTAAAGGAAAACACATCTCAGAGAATTTTCAGTGTAAGCATCTAAGTCCCCCAAGACTGCAATTAAGCATAACCTGTACATTAAAATGTTACCTATGTTCACGAAGAAAGCTTTCAATTACTGCAGAAAAATCAGCTGTGTTGGCTTAACTTTTAAGTGATATGTGTGGGATTTGGATTTAAAAATAAACGCAGAATTCACTGTGTGAAAAGCAGTGAGTTTGCAGCTTAATTTTGCAGAAATGCTGAGTAGATTTCATTTTGTTGTCTCAGCTGTCCCCAAAAAATCATCTAATGACTAATTAATTACTCATATCCAAATCAAATGATCACATCTTCCATGCCATGCAAACTATCTGGCCATCGTTCAAACATTTTCCCATGGAGATCCAGCAGAAACACAAACTCAGGAATAAAATAATCATTAAAAAAATTAATATTTTAAAAGAAGGATGGAGCAAATCCCTCAGCAGTAGCGACTGTGTTCAAGTGATGACAATAACAATCGATTCTCTTGTTAGCTCTCAGCATATATGGCTTTTATGTGTGTTGACCGTGACACCATTACTACCTTTGGCTCAACATCAAACCATTTCATTTCCATTCAGCCAATGCAGATGATGCCAGGAGAGTGTTGGCTGTGTAGCGTATGCGACTCCTCCTATGATCCCTGCACCAGTGAGCCATGGACAGGGGCGGGGCAACTCATCATTCTGGAATGGTAATTCACCAATCAGTCACGTGACGTACTCTGAAAATGAAGGGAGAGCCTGCACATCGCTGACAGGGACATCAGTTTCACAAAGCATTTCCTCCTTCGCACCTGAAAGCACGGCATAATCGCGCGCAGGGGTGATGCACCATGAAATGGAAAGGGAGCCCAGATCTGGGGGAGCGGACACAGTGCCGTGTCCAAAGAAATGAGGGTCATTCTTTACATAGTGAAGCCTGTGTCAATAGCAGTGGGCCCTGTAGGTCTAGCAGTGACAGTTACAGGCACTCACGGCCTGATGATGGCATCTACGACAAATTATATACGGTCGTACTTGTATGTTTACACACGTCCAGGATATGTAAACTTGTAGGCACAACTGCAATGAATAGCACTGATTAGTAGTGCTTAAAGTGTGACTGTGCCAATATATTTGCATACCCTAGAGGTACAGTTTGTCTGCTTGATGCAGCCCAATAATATTTCTTTTCCATGACCACTGGATGCCTGCTCACATGGTTAAAAAGTGAGAAGCTACTCATTAGAAGAAGTCATCTTTGTCGTCATTCAGTCCACACAGGCAATCATGTACAGTAGAATGAAGTTACGTTTCTCCTATCTACACTGTTAATCACATCTAGAATCAGAGGAGTCGCTGCCATGCAAGGCACCACCACAAACAAATTCTTCTTCCCCCATTCTATTACACTGAGCACTAAGCTATAACGTGGAAAGTACCATTTTTATATGGTCTTTGGTATGACCCGGCTGGGACCTGAACCCCCAACCTCCCAGTTGTGGGGCAGATGCTCTATCAACTAGGCCACCACTGCGCTGGCAACAAGTTATTTACCCATAACTGATGCAGTTAGTAGCTTAAATGTGGATAGTATTCTACCATTTGACATCATCATTCTCAATATCAAGTTTTATTCTGTAACAGACCAGTTTTCCACCAGGGACCAGTTGTGTATTAAGTGGTGCCAATGCAAAACAGTATTCCAGTTCGGGTTAGGGTTCGCCTACCAGCATGACATTGGGGTGGAGGATGCAGTGATCTTCCTCCTTCACCGTTCTCTGTCCCACCTCCGGCATACAATTAGGAAAACACCGGTCGCTATGGAGGGTGAGAATATGTATGGGCACATAATCATACCATGTAGGATAACTAAGTAGACGGTTGTGCCGTTTCATCCCATCTAGCAACAATGCTCTGCACTGTGTGTGTTTATATATTTACATATTTATTCCATCTAGCTACAATGCTCCGCACTGGGTGTGTTTATATACAGTGGGGCAAAAAAGTATTTAGTCAGCCACCAATTGTGCAAGTTCTCCCACTTAAAAGATGACAGAGGTCTCCAATTTTCATCATAGGTATACCTCAACTATAAGAGACAAAATGAGAAAAAAAAAATCCAGAAAATCACATTGAAGGATTTTTAATGAATTAATAGGTAAATTCCTTGGTAAAATAAGTATTTGGTCACCTACAAACAAGCAAGATTTCTGGTTCTCACAGACCTGTAACTTTTTCTTTAAGAGGCTCCTCTGTCCTCCACTCGTTACCTGTATTAATGGCACCTGTTTGAACTCATTATCAGTATAAAAGACACCTGTCCACAACCTCAAACAGTCAGACTCCAAACTCCACTATGGCCAAGGCCAAAGAGCTGTCAAACGACACCAGAAACAAAATTGTAGACCTGCACCAGGCTGGGAAGACTGAATCTGCAATAGGTAAGCAGCTTGGTGTGAAGAAATCAACTGTGGGAGCAATCATTAGAAAATGGAAGACATACAAGATCACTGATAATCTCCCTCGATCTGGGGCTCCACGCAAGATCTCACCCCGTGAGATCAAAATGATCACGAGAATGGAGAGCAAAAATCCCAGAACCACACGGGGGGACCTAGTGAATGACCTGCAGAGAGCTGGGACCAAAGTAACAAAGGCTACATCAGTAATACACTACTCCGCCAGGGACTCAAATCCTGCAGTGCCAGACGTGTCCCCCTGCTTAAGCCAGTACATGTCCAGGCCCGTCTGAAGTTTGCTAGAGAGCATTTGGATGATCCAGAAGAGGATTGGGAGAATGTCATATGGTCAGATGAAACCAAAATAGAACTTTTTGGTAAAAACTCAACTTGTCGTGTTTGGAGGAGAAAGAACACCACACCTACTGTAAAGCATGGGGGTGAAAACATACTTTGGGGCTGTTTTTCTGCAAAGGGACCAGGACGACTGATCCGTGTAAAGGAAAGAATGAATGGGGCCATGTATCGTGAGATTTTGAGTGAAAACCTCCTTCCATCAGCAAGGGCATTGAAGATGAAACGTGGTTGGGTCTTTCAGCATGACAATGATCCCAAACACACTGCCCGGGCAACGAAGGAGTGGCTTCATAAGAAGCATTTCAAGGTCCTGGAGTGGCCTAGCCAGTCTCCAGATCTCAACCCCATAGAAAATCTTTGGAGGGAGTTGAAAGTCTGTGTTTCCCAGCGACAGCCCCAAAACATCACTGCTCTAGAGGAGATGTGCATGGAGGAATGGGCCAAAATGCCAGCAACAGTGTGTGAAAACCTTGTGAAGACTTACAGAAAATGTTTGACCTCTGTCATTGCCAACAAAGGGTATATAACAGTATTGAGATGAACTTTTGTTATTGACCAAATACTTATTTTACTGAGGAATTTACCAATTAATTCATTAAAAATCCTTCAATGTGATTTTCTGGATTTTTTTTTTTCTCACTTTGTCTCTCATAGTTGAGGTATACCTATGATGAAAATTGGAGACCTCTGTCATCTTTTAAGTGGGAGAACTTGCACAATTGGTGGCTGACTAAATACTTTTTTACCCCACTGTATATACATCTATATATTTATTCCATCTAGCTACAATGCTCCGCACTGTGTGTTTATATACTCATCTATTTATTCCATCCAGCTACAATGCTCTGCACTGCGTGTCTGTGTATATATATATATATATTTATAGTAATATGTACATATGTATATTAGCTGCTCTTGCTTTTTTTTCTTGCCTTCTGATTGTTGCTCTGAGTGTTGCTATCCATGTGCTGTTGCAATCCTGGAATTTTCCCCATTGTGGGACTAATAAAGGCTTATCTTATCTTACCTGGAGAAGCCCGGGAATGCGTTAAGGATCATGTTCTTTGACTTCTCCAGTGTTTTCAATTCCATCCAACCGATGATCCTGAAGGACAAGCTGCTGTGCGCAGGGGTGGACCAGCACCTGTCATCATGGATCCTGGACTGCCTCACTAACTGGCCACAGTTTGAGAACCCGGGACTGTGTGTCCGACACGATCATCGGTAGCATGGGGGCCCCCCAGGGAACGGTTTTGGCTCCCTTCCTGTTCACCCTTTATACTGCAGACTTCTCACACAACACACTGCCATCTACAGAAGTTCTCTGACGACTGCGATCGTCGGCCTCATCTCCAACGGAGATGAAGCTGAGTACAGAGGACTTATCCAGGACTTCATGGACTGGTGCCATCAGAACTGCCTCCAGATCAACGCGAGGAAAACTAAGGAGCTGGTGGTGGACTGCCGCAGGCAAGGACAACCCCTCACAGCACCGGTAAACATACAAGGGAACAGACATTGAGATGGTGACATCCTACAAGTACCTGGGTGTTCATCTGAACAATAAACTAGACTGGTCACACAATACCGATGCACTCTACAAGAAGGGACAGCACAGGCTGTTCCTACTGAGGAGGCTCAGGTCTTTTGGTGTACAAAGGGCGCTGCTGAAGACATTCTACGACACGGTGGTGGCATCAGCCATCACTTTTGGAGTGGTCTGCTGGGGCAGTGGCATTACAGCAGCCGATAGGAAGAGACTTTACAATCTGATCAAGAAAGCTAGCTCTGTCCTGGGGCAGCGCCTTGACCCAGTGGAGGAGATAGGAGAGAGAAGGATGGTGGCTAAACTGTCATCTCTGCTGGAGTCCGAGTCCCACCCTATACAGGACATACTGAACGCACTGATGAGCTCATTTAGCAGAAGACTACATCATCCTAGGGGAAACCGAGAGGTTTCGCAGGTCCTTCCTACCTACGGCTGTCAGACTGTATAACCTAAGCAGGGCTGCTTGCAGAGATAGCAAAAAAACGTGACGACCTAATAGTATTGAATGCAAAAGACGCAACAGACTTACACAATGGTCCCCTCCAGTATACAACTAGGACAATATCGGTCGCTACGGAGGGTGACAATATGTATGGGTACATATTCATACTATGTAGGATAAATAAGTAGACAGTTATGCTGTTTATTCCATCTAGCTACAATGCTCCGCACTGTGTGTTTATATATTTATATGTACATATGTACACTACCGTTCAAAAGTTTGGGGTCACTTAGAAATTTCCTTATTTTTGAAAGAAAAGCACTGTTTTTTTTCAATGAAGATAACTTTAAACTAATCAGAAATACACTCTAATATCTAATAGACATTGCTAATGTGGTAAATGACTATTCTAGCTGCAAATGTCTGGTTTTTGGTGCAATATCTACATAGGTGTATAGAGGCCCATTTCCAGCAACTATCACTCCAGTGTTCTAATGGTCCAATGTGTTTGCTCATTGCGTCAGAAGGCTGATGGATGATTAGAAAACCCTTGTGCAATCATGTTAGCACAGCTGAAAACAGTTTAGCTGGTTAGAGAAGCTATAAAACTGACCTTCCTTTGAGCAGGTTGAGTATCTGGAAAAAATTATTTCAAATACAAATCATTATTTCTAACCTTGTCAATGTCTTGACTATATTTTCTATTCATTTTACAACTCGTGGTGGTAAATAAGTGTGACTTTTCATGGAAAACACAAAATAATTGTCTGGGTGACCCCAAACTTTTGAACAGTAGTGTATATTCGCTGCTCTTGTTTTTCTTGTCTTCTTGATTGTTGCTCTGAGTGTTGCTATCCCTGTGCTGTTGCAATCCTGGAATTTCCCCATTGTGGGACTAATAAAGGCTTATCTTATCTATCAAAAGTCTTGGGGCCATATTACGATGGTCTAGTCAACAGTCTATTGCTTAAGGCACAGAGCACATTTATTGGTGTGTCCAAGTCGATTTTGTTATGCCTCGGTGAAACAGAGGCACATGGTAATCAGTTGGCACATCTGTTTGTGGATGTGTGTATGTGTGTCTGTCTGTCTGTCTGCCTCTCTGTTTCTCGCCTGGTCAAAATTAAGTGGAGCTAAAGGCTTGTATCATTGTATCGCCATATTTCCTGAACTTTTAATTTGCCAGAATTCTGAGATAAGGCTTTGTTTTCAAAATAAACACAAATTTAACTCACCTTTAACATCAATGAAGAAAGGGGAAAAGGTATTGTAATAACTATGTCGGGCCACTAGAGGTGGCAGTGTGACTTTTTTACAGCACATGGATGACTTCCTGCAACAGTCGATCTCTAGCTGAACTGTTATAAAATAGCGATTACTGAAAAAAAACACTCACCAACTACACCATTTATTCATCACACTGATTGTTTTCACACTGGTTTTGCTGTTTAGTTTTGCTGAGGAAGGCCAAGGTAAAACTCACTAAAACTCCAACTCCCAACATTACTCACCCGCAAATGGTCACAGTGAACTGCACATGTGCCCAGAAACTCCAGACACAGGGAAATTCTGAGCAATCTGCCAATACTGGGAGAACAAATGTCTATTTTTTTCGCCTGTCTGTTTTCTTCCTCTGCCACTAAACAGCAAAAGCGCCTGTTCGTCTTGATTGTCACTGTATTCACATACCTCCATCGCTTTCGCCATTTAAAATGTCTGCCACTGTGCTGTTCTTTTGTGTTTGGATTGCAGCTGTTCAAATCAGTTGGGTGGCTCTTGGCTGCCGCTGACAGTATGGGCATGTGAACTGCAGGTTATTTTCACTGCACATGCATGTACTCCAAAACTACTGGATGGATTTGGATAAAAAATTTTACCAGAGGTGGTCTTTGGGCTAGAGAGGAACCCATAACATTTTGGTGATGATCTGAGAATGCATACCTCTGCCAAGGCTCTGGAACCAAGGCATCAGCACCTTAGTGCTTTCATTACCACAGCATTGCAAAAACAAATTTTGCACCTGTTGGAAAGCGCAAATAGAATGGTCTTATTATTCAGAGGTTTGTTTTGGGTAATCCAATCCAAAGCTTTCCTGCCCTTTCCTTTAAAGAACAGAGTCATATAATCCAAGGTGAATTGCGATCACGGTGGCATGTTTAGAAAGTAGCTTTGCACGGACTAAAGGGAATCAGCAAAAATGCAAACAATTGTACTTTGTACGCTGCTTGGCATTAAGACAGTCATTAATTACAGTTGATGCTCAGTCACTTATTTTAGAAAGAAAGAAGGATCCACAATGGCCACTGTAGCCACAGAGCCTCCGGTCAGAGAATACACAGCTGAGGCGGAGTGCAGAGCACTCTTGCACCTCTCCCAAATGTGGAAGTCTGTGATGAAAAAAAGACATTTCCTATTCATTCATTCCCCTAAAAAAAAAAAAAAAAAATAATTAATACCCAATCTATAAGCAATACTCCTACTGTAATATCTGGATGAAAATGAAAAAGTGGATGGAATAAATGAATGTTTAATGTGAATTATGTAATGACTATTACTACTCTGTCTAGTGAAAAAAGGGAAAATCCCACTGTGTGCAATGTTTCCTCGTGTGCCCCTGTCAGAAGGAGCATGTCCACGATTATAAAATGTGCCACTAAAGTAGCAGTAACATTGTGCTTTTTGGAGAGCAAAAGCACATTGACATGAAAGGCACTAAAATAGCAATGCGCTGAGATTGTGCTGGTCCCGCACCTCTTTTAAATAAGTCTTCACCAACAGCAAGAGAAAAGCAACAGAACTTTTAAAATAAGAGCATTTACTTAATTTTCATTGATCACACTGTTCTCTCACATGAAAACAAAATCTGAAGTGGGTATTAATACACCTGGGCTGTCTGCCTAGATAAAGTCTGTGTGGGAAACACCAGCTAAATAAGCAAATTACTTTTCCCCAGCCATCTGTATGAGCTGTGTATGTTTTTGTGTCCATCGGCCTGCGTTTGAGAACCCCTTCCCCTTCCAAAGACCGTGCATATTGTAAGACGCATTTCAGTTTGCAGAGGAACAAATGCTGTGCCAAGTAAGATAAGAAAAGACTGCTGCAGAGAAGGTTGAGCCCGGCCAAAAATAAATAAAGAAACCATGATCTGAATCCTCAGACTAGCTCCTTTCTCTATCTGCCAGATGTATCAGTGTTCCTCCAAGCAATCAAGTAGTAATTCCCTTTATCGGCCAACATGAATATTAAAGTTTTGCGCTGGAGGGATCTGGGGTATAAACACCAGCGTCACCAGCACCTGTCAGGGACTGCAGTGGCTGGCGAGTGAAACAAATGAAGTGCTTACACTGCAAAAGAACGGCTGCAAACACGCCAGTGGTAACAGTGGCAGAGGCTGAACCAAAGAATACTGATTAGAGGAGCCGATTAACATGTTTGTCTTCAGGTCGTTGTCATCCAGCACATGTAAATTCAAACCAACGCAACAACAACAGACCACTGCATTATTATTATTAGTTTTTTCTTATTTATACGCTCAGTGCAAATAAAGAACAAACAAAGCAGATATCTGAATAAAGCAGAAGAGGACAGTTCCCCAGACCGAAGACCTTTTACACAAATGCAAATAATTCTTGTGGAATATATTTAGCATGAAATTTAGATGCAGAGAGGAAGATTTACTGAGCAGTATGGAAATGTGCAGATGTGCAGACATACAACCCTGCTTCATTAATACCAGGGAAGAAAATGCCCCAACTTAATATTCCAACATCTTGATAAACAAAAGACCCAAATGACGACGGTCCCATGAGGACCAGGACAGACACTGATGATTTTAACATCTCACCAAACAGCCAGCCGACTGAGGCACAAAATCCATCTTTGGCCATGACACAGACGCTACGCTGAATAAACAAAGGGAAGAACATGCTGGAGCATTTAAAGTGCATGCGGGGTCAAGTCTGGCAATGTGCTTAGAAGCAAAATGACTGGTGGTAGTCATGAAAGCTATCGACACCTGCAGATCATTTATCAAATTGGTCTGCAGTTTCCACATGGCCTGAGCTAAATCTGCCCTCTTCTTTTAAACACAAGAAACAAAGCCTGATGCTTTCTTCAAACAGATTCAGGACTGCGAAACAAGAGTCTCAGTTTTAAAGAAGTAAGCTGACTAAGAGCCAATTCAACACCGATGGAGATTGTTGGGTGCCCACTGAGAGATCAAAACTTGACCCAATCTCTGAATGATCTCATAAAGCCTCAAAAAAGCAGTTTCTGTGTAAATGTTTTGATAGCTCATTGTACAGTTGTCATGGTGACCTGTAGAGATCTTTGAAACTGACCTCCATATCTCATGGAGTTGCGAATGTAGCAATTTTGGGGTTTCATCAGGGTTTGTAAAAGGTTGCCTAACAGTTTTTAACATCACCAAAAACACATGAACATGTTTAAATTTTTTTGGTGAATGTATTTTTCTGCAAACAGCTGTAAGCATTAACAAATGGTTGTAACACATTATGTCGCTACAGTTCTTTTCGGTTCACCAAGTAGTGAACACAAATCGCTAAATGGTCTGACTGATGGTTTGGGGTTTTATTATGTGAATAACTTTGAACACAATCTACACGCCTCCCAGTCCATGACTTTTCCTAAATATGTGTGTTTTATGTTTTCTGATGTCTGGAATATGGCAAAATAAAACACACATGTTTTCAGAGCCATTATTACTTGGACTACCACCCGCTGTCATTTAGAAGCTGTGACCATATAAGGAATTATCTCCATATAAGGAGTGTTTCAGTTTCCAGGGATGTTTTCACGGTCTGTTTTCTTTTTATTTTGTTGCTTTCCTCCTAAAGTTACATTATATATCCTGATCTGGGAGAGAGAACGAGAGAGACGAGGGAGAGGAATCACCATTTTATTCACCAAATAGCAACAAAAATATGGATAGAGAAAAAAAAACTCTGAACAGACTCTGAACCTGAAACCTCCACAAAAAAAGCTCACTGTCCACTGACACATCTGTTAGCAGGCCTATGTCCACTCCACATAGGAAGCACTACTACACAGCCATTATTTTGTGAATACAAATTTAGATTTAGTATACATGTAAACAAATTAAATTACCCTTGTGAAAGAAGAATTATCGTCTCAACAATGCAACCACCCGACGCAGGCTGCTGTCCTTCAGCACCACGCCTCTGGCCTGCATCATCTACAGGTAGAATAACTGTAAAGGATCTAAACTTTTATTATAATTCCAAACATGAACATAAAGTTAGCAAAGCCAAAAACAATAATAATATCAACAATGAATCTCAACAGAATCAAAACAGTAGTTCTCCCGATGAACCTCACACACCGTCTCCAGATGAGGGTAGGGTTCCCTATATTTGCATGCTGTTTTAAAAAATACAGTATGTATATTTAGCCTCTGTGTGTGGTCTACGTTTAAGTTTTGCAGTCTGGAGCTCATGTGAGCATGGATAAGGTGCGAAGCTTTTGCCCAGCTGTGCGCCATAAGTTTTGACCTGTGTTGCCATAGTAAATACCCAGTCAATCCAGGCGGAGTTATATTGCGTTTTTTGTACATATATTTTGTTATTCAATATACGTATGTTCTGTATAGGTTCTACAGGTGTCTGTCTTCCACAGTGGTCAGGAGAAACTAAATGATGGAGAGGGTTTGCACACCCTGTTATGCCGGGTTGGATTCAAGATTCATCTGACATTTGCCTGGTATTTTACCAGGAGCTGGCAAAGGTCTCAAACATTCTCAAACAGTGGCAAAAGAGTTGTAAATAGTTGCTAATCATTGTAAATGCTGTTGCTAACATTTTAGTTGTTAATGTTCGCCAGCTGCTTTCACAAACACTCTTGCAAGCACTTGCGTGAATGTTGCAAACATCGCTAAACGTTGTTGATTGTTGCTAATGACAGAGGCGAACCCTGATGTTCGTGAATTCAAAAATCGTCACGTTTGTCAACATTTGCGGTTCAGTGAGACACTACCTTCAGTAGCTGCCAAGATCTCTCAATGTTCTTTCAACAAACCACTGATCTCTGCAGTTCTCAAAGTTTTGACTCATTCCAAACCAATCTCTCAACAATCACCAAAGGGAAGTGGTCTTTCAAAAATCTCTCAACGATCTCTCAATGAGGGCTCAATGATCTAATCGATCTCCCAATGATCTCTGGGCAATCTTTCGATGATTTCTCAGCAATCTTTCAGAGAACATCAAATTTTTTCACACCAAAAGAACAGATGGCTGAGAGATCAGTGAGACATTGCTGAGCATTCAATGAAAGACAAATAGAGTTCATTGAAAGATTAGTGAGAGATCAGTTGGGGATCATTTGGAGATCACTGAGAGATTGTTGAGAGATCACTTCCCTTTGGTGACCATTGAGAGATTGTTTTGGAAGGAGTCAAAACTTAAAGGACCATGGCGATCACTGAAGATCATTGAGAGATCTTGGTGATTACCGGGAGATAACTGAAAGATTGTTTGGTGATCTGGCCCTTTTGTCATCACTAAACGATCTCCACCCTTGTATAAATGGGATATAAACAAATGCACGCACCAGTTTCTTTTCTTCATTTTCTGCGTCTAATTGCATCATGTAGTTGTGAGCTCTCAAACTGAGGTGGTCTGTTTTACTTTAAGGCAGCATGCTGCACCCACACTTAATGAGCAGAGGAGACAGGGAAAGGGAGAAATAAACCATTGCCCTTGTGTGGAGCGCACTATGCTGTTGACTTTGTCATGGTGCCATGTTGGACGACATCCACTCCATCATATCCATGCCCAGATGCTACAGCAGAGATAAGTGGATTGTGCAGAACAGACTTGTCAGAGATCCCATATATTCACCTCAAATCTGTGGTTAGAGCAGCATAAATAGTGAAGTGGTTTTAAATGTTTTTTTAAGTCTCGTTTATTATAATTTGGTCTACACTGACAACAACTTGGCCCAGGATGGAAAATAAAAGTGCTAGTAGCATCAAATGATCCAGTGGCTTCTACAAGGCAGAATAGGTAACATTAGCTACCTATTTAAACACTTCGCTCATGAAAACTGTAGTAAATGGGAGTTTGAGTTATTCCTGAAACACCATTAAGAGGACACATCTAAAGCTGCCATCCTAGGAAGTTGTGCTTCACATAATCAAAAACCAATACAATTTGACAAAGTCGTGAAAATTGCCATTAGGTTTTGCATATTGATTTTGGTGTGTCCTCACTTTCATTATAGTAATGATATACTTGACTCTATAATGAGTTTTTTAAAAGGAGAGAAAATTGTTAATTTACACCTTTTCCATTTGATGGTCTACTCGCTGTTTGTTGTGCTTTATCAGGGTTTATTGCCAACTGATTATTTTGTGAAATAACTCCTTCGCAGTGCTACCACTCATGCATTAAGTCAAGAAAAAAGCAATCTAAACATGAACATGCATGATGGCTACGCTAAATGCACCTAACTAATGCTTTCATTATTGTATAATAAAGGCTGGATGTACATTCAGAATGCTTATTTGCGGTAATTGCCCTTGCATACAGCATACATGGAGCAGAGCAGAAGAACTCTTCAGGGTGTCATCAGCAGATACGGTATATATGTTTTCAAACAGCTATACTGGTCTTAGTCAGCTTCCTTTCTGCCGTCCCAAATCCCAGAACCACACGGTCTCTGTGACCCTGTGTTTCTGAGCGTTGGCCAGCTCTCCCCTTTAAGAGTCCAAATCCTGGTGGCTGCCAGTCAACTTCAAAGCAGTCGGGCCGTGGCCGTCTTTCTTAACCTCCAAATCTGGCTGGTCTCATTACAGCTGCGCTGTGGGGACAGAGTGGGCAGTGTTTTCATTTGTATGCGTGTGTGTGTATGTGTGTGTGCCTGCGTGGACAGAGTGGGAAGTGTGCTGGGTCTGCTGATTAACCCCTGGGCCGGGGCCATTCTCCTCAGACAGACGGATCGGCTTTCGCCAGTCCCGGCCCCTGTAACGGGAGCCCGCTCCGACAAGCCACTTCAAAGAGGCAGAGCCAGCAGGAATGCAAGGTTCAGAACCAGAGGGAGCAAGGGAAAAAAGAGGGAGCAGAAGAGGCACAAGCCCTGTGTCTGTTTATGTGAGTGTGGGCAGTTTGGTGAACACTCAGGATAGGGGTGTCTGGACTTCAGCTCCTTCTGGAACTCACTCAGTCCACTGCTTCCTTTTTTCGTTTGTGTCAGGGTGAAGCTGTTTTAATTAGATTTGGCTGCAAAGCAGAAGGTCTTTGGGGTTGTTTGGCCAACGCCTGGATCAGCTGCTCTTTTTTTGGGGGGGGGGGGGGGTGCCAGCAGCAGAAAGCATGTTGTCTCTGCTGCTGCAAGGCAATGCCTTAAACTCTCGCTGACCTCTCTGAGCCAAAAAAGCTTCAAGTCGTCACGTCACGTTGTTCAGCTTTGCCAAATAAACTACACTTGGCTCTTTCAGAATGATGTAATTTGAGTATAGTGAAAAGGTTTTATTATACCGCTGCTAAATGGAAAATGAGAAAGCTGTCAGATTTTAAAAGATGTTTTAGTCACTCAGTATGAGATGATGATATCTCAGTCACTGTGTTTACATAGGAAACTGTCATGCTATAGCATAGGCCCAGGTGTACTCAAACTACAATATACAGCATGTCCCCATGGCAGTTAAAGCTCGTACCCTGCTTTCAAAACTGGCATACTAAAACTGGTACGTTTCTTCTTATTTTCAATTTGAAACCTGCAGAAAAGTAAGCATGAAAATGTGTCAATCAAGTCAAGTCAAATGGTCGAAGAAAACCATCACAGTGAGCTTCCATTTTACTCAAATGGGCCCAGCCTGCATGCCCATGTGGGCTCCACTATAGGTTTAAGCTGGGCTGTCTTATAGGTCCCATGTGGGTTTGTCTGCAGGTTCCATATTGGCCACATGGACTTTACCTGTGGTGCAGGTAATATGGTTGTTAAACCCACTGGGCCCCACAGGGGTTTAATGTGGGTGAGCAGGTGTCAGTAACACTTGTGCCTCGGGAAAATCCATCCATCCATCCATCTTCTTACACTTAATCCCTTTTTGGGTCGTGGGGGGCTGGAGCCTCTCCCAGCATCTTTGGGAGAGAGAAACTGGGAGAAATTACGCAAAAAAAGTCATAAATTTTCACTTTTTTCTCAAATTTGTAAAAAAAAAAAAAAGTGACAAATTTACAAGAAAAGTAGCACATTTGAGGAAAAAAAAAAAGAAAATTGAAGAGAAAAAAAGTCACAAATTTACAAAAAAAGCTGCAAATTTATGAGGTCAAATTTATTAGAAAAAAGGGGCAAATTCAAGAGAAAAATGTGAAAATTGAAGAAAAAAAGTTGCAAATTTACAAGAAAAAAAATTGTAAAATCACTTGACAAGTGTTACAAACTTACCAGAAAAATGTTACAAATTTACAAGGAAAAAAGTGACAAATTTATGAGGAAAAAGTTGTAAGACTACAGGGGGAAAAAAGCGGCAAATTTATGGCAAAGTTCAAAAAAATTACAAGAAAAAGTGAGAAAATATGCAAGAAAAAAGTCACAATTTTACAAGAAAAACTAACAAATTTATGAGGAAAAAAGTCACAAATTTATGAGGAAAAAAGTTGCAAGTTAACAAAAAAAAGTAGTAAATATGAGTAAATTGAAAATTTATGAGGAAAAAAATCCCAAATTTATGAAGAAAAGCAGTAAGTTTACAGTAAAAAAAAAAAGCTGAAAATTTGAGCAAGTTCCAACTTTATAAGAAAAATTTCACAAATTTTTGAAAAAAGTCAGATTTACAAGAAAACAGAAAATTTACAAGGAAAAAAAAACTGACAAATTTATGAGGAAAAAGTTGTAAGATTACAGTAAAAAAGTGGCAAATTTATGAGAAAGTTCCAAAAATTACAAGAAAAAGTGAGAAAATATGCAAGAAAAAAGTCACAACTTTACAAGAAAAATGAACAAATTTATGAGGAAAACAGCTACAAATTTTCAAGACAAAAATCACAAATTTATGAGAAAAGCTGCAAGTTTACAGTAAAGAAAAGTTGCAAATTTATGTGAAAGCTTCAAATTTTCAAGAAAAATGTATCAGATTGGGGGTAAAATCACAAATTTACAAGAAAAGAGCAAATTTATGAGGGAAAAAAGTTGAAAATAGGTAAAGAGGTAAAGTCCATGCGGGCAAAGACAGATGGGACCAACATGGAACTCGCGGACAAACCCACATTGTCATGATTTGCCCTTTGCAGGGCAAAGATGAGACACCAAATGCCAACAGTGAGTTTTGTTATTTTATTACAAAGTACAAAACAATGTGCCTCGAGGGGCAAAACAAACTAAACACACGACCACGAAGGGTCAGAATAACTAAACAATTACAAAGAATCAAAGACACTTACACTTTATACAGCGAGGGCGAAACCTGACGCTGAGACTGGAGCCAGACGTGGGGGCTCCAGCCTGAAAGGGTATGAGATTGCAGCGAAGAATGATTCTCCATTGCGATCTTAAATAGTGCATCCACCAAACCACAAACAGGTGAGACAAATAATAAGGGATTAAGAGCCCGCAGGTGTGATAGTCCGTCAGCAGCCTGACAGGAGGAAGTGTTGCCGCGGCGCTGTCAAAATAAAAGCCCAAAGTCAATCCCCTAACAAACAAGACTAAACGGACAGAAAAAAAGGAAAAATAATAAATGACTCTAGCGCGAACAGACCCGCGCTCGGGATCACCACACACAGGTCCCATAAGACAGCTCAGATCCTTTGGTGGGGCCCACATGGGCACACTGGTTGGGTATGGTGCTGTAACTGTGTTTTCTCTTTTAACTTCTTGAAGGACATCATGTCACCCTTAAAACAAACTTCTGCAGTCCAAATCCTGTACAAGACGTTTGAGCACACAGTAGCAAGCTGTGATAAGTCCTACACAGTTCGCCGATCTGCTAATATACAGCTCTGGGGAAAGAATAAGAGAGCATTTAAAAATCTTTCCTAAATTAGCATGTCTACATGTATGGCAGCCATTCAGTTTGAGTATCTGTGGAACTGATTAGGTGATCATCTAAGCATGGTGAGACATATGAAAGCTGGGAATAAAAATCAGAGTTGTTCCACCAATACAGATGTCTGAGTTCTTCCTAAGTTAAAACTTAAGTCTTGTAGTGTTTAAGAATGAACACGAACCTGTTTTCTCTATTTGATCTAAAAGCAGCATCTGTTTTATTGTTTTGGCCAGTTGTCATATTCTGTAAATAAATGCTCTAATGACTACATTTTGACTTGAAAGTTGGGTGAGCTGTTTTCAGTAGGTTAGAGAATAAAACAGAATTGTTCACTTAACTTAAACACATAGGTATAAACAGTAAAAGCAGATAAAGTGGTAATTTTGCAGTGGTCTCTTAATTTTTCCAGAGCTGCATATATTGGAATATTCTTAGCTTTGTTAGAAATGATCTCTTGTCCTGTCCTCTAGCTGTCTCTGTGACTGCAGCAGACTCGGTTTTCTTCGGCAGAAGTTGGCTCATTGTTTATTGTAAACAATCAGAACCAGTGTTGGGAGTAATGTAACGCCACTACTTTTGCAGTAACTTGTTGTGTAACAAAATTACTGTTTAAAAATTCAGTAAAATGTTACAGTTACTGAAGTTTGAACAGATTCATCACTTGTTACTCATTTTATTTACAGTATATATAAATGTGGATGTATATTTTGAGCACAAATGAATGTGCAAACTGACCCTACCATAGCTGAGAC
The DNA here is from genome assembly GCA_020510985.1 of Pholidichthys leucotaenia. Classification (NCBI taxonomy): domain Eukaryota; kingdom Metazoa; phylum Chordata; class Actinopteri; order Cichliformes; family Pholidichthyidae; genus Pholidichthys; species Pholidichthys leucotaenia. The sequence goes on along the minus strand of CM035842.1, from coordinate 138,616,678 downwards.
GCAGCCTGTCACTCAACGTGAGCTGTCGCAAAGAGCCATGAATCCTCATCACTCTGAGCGGAGGAAGAGATGAGGCGACTCTGTTTTTCTGGAAATACCCAGATTTTCCTTTCTTGCAGTTAAGGATAAAACTATGTTGGTGGGTTACAAGCCAAGTGCCGATTGAGACCTACTGCAATCTCCAGAAGTGCCTCATTAAACAGCAACAAGCTCCAGCAAAGCTAGTGCTAAGGAACGGCTAGCTATGCTAACAGCTAACACTGAAGTGGACCTACTGTATCTGAACACCCACAGCTGGTACACATCAGGACAGTTTGTGACCCAGCAAGAATTAAATCTGCTATCAACGGTCACTTTCCTTCAGACAACTGAGACTGTGATCCACTGAAGTTAAAAAGCATTTAGCTGCCATCTGGGTAAAGGTTTTTCAAAAGTTTATTTTGATCTCTGGAAGACATTTGAAGGACGGGCTCATATCTGTCACAGCAGACATTTGGACTGTGGGTAATGAACGTTTTCACTGCACATCGGATTAATCCATCATAAAGGTAAGATAGCATGGACAGTTTTATGTCTCACACACTGACACGTCCAACAACACCAACATAAAACTGTCAAGCTCTGCCTGAAACAGTCTGTTTTCAGCCTGCCATTAATAACATCCATCTACTCACCCATCCATCCATCATCCATCCATCTTCTACCACTTATCCGGGGACCCAGGTCGTGGGGGCATCAGTCCAGACAGAGTAGCCCAGACTTCTGCCTGGTTCATATAGCGCCATGATCCTCGTGATCCCTCCTGCTGTTGGTGAGCCCACTGGTGGGTGGACCCATGAGGCTCCTTTGGGTACACTGGGTCCTTTTTCATGGAGATCCACTGGACTGCCCTTACTCTGACCCTTCACCCAGGACCAGTTTGCCTTGGGAGACCCTACCAGGAGCCATGTTGTCAGGGGCAACTTGCTTGCTTTAAGTATGCATTTAAAAGTAACATGAAAGTTACTTTTCCAAGTAACTAATTACTTTAATCATGCAGTAATTCAGAAAGTAACTCAATTATTTTTGAAAAGAAGTAACTAGTAACTGATTAGTTATTACTTTTTAGTAATTTGCCCAGCACTGGTCAAAACATAGTTCTGGTTCTTGTAAGTCGTCTGTGTCAACTCAAAAGAAAAACAAACCATTTTGAATCTGTTGTGAACTTGCCAAATTTCAGGGTTAATGTTGCTGGATAAGTCACTTTCTTAGTTTAATTAATCTCTGGTGACACCTTAATGGTATTTTTTTTTATTTTATTAGTACAAACAATTGTATGGATATCTTCTTTAATAAAGTGCTTGGCTGTTCAGAAATGATCACTTTTGACTTGTTTTTCAACTCTAAATCATCAGGAAGTTTTTAACCTGTGAATTATGAAATGCACTATGAATTGAAAATTTTGCTGAAATTCACACACTAATTTGGGATTACAACACTATAAGGCTTAACTTCCTCAAGCTCAGACAAAAATATGACAGTTTGGTAACAGTCATTCAGTACAACTTAAACTTAAGAATGTTTCAGGTTACATACTGCCTTCTTGTTCACTCATCTATATTGAGTAAGCTTCCCACTATGATAGCAAAATGAGACATTTGCAGTGGATCAATCATTAGTTATTGCTTATATCTGTAATATACTTAACTACCACCACTTGATCTGTCTACTTATCTTTAGCACCTCAGTGGCTGCATGGTGGGTTACTGGTAATCAGGGCTGCCTCCCAGAAAGTGGGAGGGCCTTTCTGTGAGTTTACATGTACTCCCAGCACTTGCATGGTTGTGCCCTGGTTTCTACCTATGATCCATAGGCATGTTACCATGGTGGCACACTGTATGCCAGATGCTATATTCAGAGGAAATGTTCTGTTATGTGCATATAACAGTGTTTCCCCATTCATGAATGAATGAACATAAGGATATTTAGTTTGTTTAATTTAAGGACAAGGTAAAGACTTGTTCTATAGTGAATCCATCTTAAAATGACTTCTGCTGTGATGTGGCGCTATATAGAATAATACAATTAAATAAAATTAACTTGGCACTCTGGTGCCAATTTGTTATTTATCTTATTTACATGACAGCAGCTCCTTTCTCTCTTCTCCTCTCTGCATTCTCTATCATGCAGTGGGGCAGAACTCTGCTGACACGTGCACTCGCACACACACAGACACATGCGCACATGCAGGTGAACACACTCGCACCAACGGAGAGAGAGTGCGTGGGAAAGCATGTTGCGTCAGCCAATTGAGAAGCAGAAAAAAAAACAAAAAAACAATCTGCATTGTTTAAATGCACCCAGGATGACGAAGGTTGCAACACTAGCTCTCCTGCTAGTAGCAGCCAAAGTAGCTCTCCTGCTCCAGGTCCAAGTGTAGAAAAAAGCCCAAGCACTGCACACCGTGCACCCGACAAGCAGCAAAAGTCCAGTCATCACTGGATGACAGGTTTTGACCCAGAACATCTTGCAGCCTGCATGAGAATCTCAATCAATGGGCCAGATGTGTCAGACTTCCCATCTCAAGAGGCTCTTGACATGTTCTTCCAGAAGCCCAGAAAAATACACTGCAGTGACAAAAGCTGCAGAATTTGTGGATAATCGCCATAGAAATGTATGGTCAGATATTTTTCAGTGTTGTTCAAATATTCTGATGTTTTGTTCAATAACTGTTTGTTTTTACAGTTTTTATTTATACTGACTGCTGTTAATAAAAGAAACTTATGAACACCATTTCTTTAAGAGTTTGTCATTGTTCACCTTCATGATACCCCCCCCCCCCCACCAAGGCTGTTAACCTAGGGGAAACACTGTATAGCAATAAAGTTCTATTTAAAATATGACCTAATTCTTGCATTTGTGCATGAAAACAAGCTCTACAATATGCCTGTGATTGCATTGTTTCCCCCAATTTGAAATCTCTAAACAAAAGCATTTCTATAAGATTCCTTTAGTCTTTCTCAAGAATCCCCTGAGTAGGTTAGGTCCACTGTAGCAGAAGAGTCACTTGCTGAGCCACTGTCTGTCGATCCCCCAACACTGGGCTGACTTTTGTGGGTCGGAGACAATGGGCCGCTGCTGGGGAGAGAGAGAGGCAACCTGAACCTGACACAGGAAGCTCTTAAAGCTACACAAAACAAACTGCTGAGCATTGGCATTTCCCCCAACTGAAAGACTATCTCCACCGTCATTAAAGGTGAACTCAATCATCTAATCTCCTCCAAAGTCACTGGGCAACAACTGCTATCTCGCTGTTTCCCCCTCCTTCCTTTCCCCTTCCTCCTTTTTCCTCACTGTCCCTCTTTTCTCAAGTGCACCATGCAGAGAAGGCCATCAATGAAATGCCATTAGATCTCTGGGGGGGGAGGGGTTAGAGGTCATAGGACAAAAATGTTCTCTTGAAAGTGCTGTGTGACGGTGTGAAAGGAAATGGTTGGTGTTTTGTTTTGCTCTAATCAATGGGAGGTAGTTCACAGAAGCATTGAGCAACATGCTTGAGTTCGAGCAAAACCGCCTTTTAGAAAAGACAGCGTAGGCATGGGCATTGTTTAACCAGGCAGAGAATTAGCATGCCACTCAACATTTGTAAAATAACAGTTGCAGATTCTGAAGGTTTATGTTCAAGATCTTCAGCAGGTAATCAATACTATGCCAAGAAAAGAGCAGTAAAGAGCCTGTCTTGTGAAATCGAGAAACAAAGTGAGATTCAGACGGCCGTCCAACCATCACCACTGAGAATAGAATGAAAATGCTATTAGTGGACATGCACATTTGCACATATGAACACATTACAATCTGTGCTTCGACAATGCATATCAGTTTGATGCCCTCTGCCTTTGGCTGAGGCCATTTGCACCTCACGCATTATATAATGCCATCCATCCATCCATCTTCTATCACTTTTCCGGAGGTTCGGGTCGTGGAGGCAGCAGTTCAAGCAGAGAAGCCCAGACTTCCCTCTCCCCAGCCACCTGCTCCAGCTCTTCAGAGGATACCAAGGCGTTCCCAGACCAGCTGGGAGACAGCCTCTCCAGCGAGTCCTGGGTCTGCCTTGGGGTCTCCTCCCAGAGGGACGTGCCCGAAACACCTCAAGTGGGAGGCATTCAGGAGGCATCCTGATCAAATGCCCATGCCACCTCAACTGGCTCCTCTCCTTCCTTCCTTCCTTCCTATATAATGCCAACTATACAAATAACACTATTTGCAATCCAATTATCTGTTGCCTTTTTGGATTTTTTTTTTTAATCCAAGCACCATGAAGAGGCCTATCTCCTCTCTCTACCCTCACCGTCATTGAGCAAAGATGGAAAAATGGTATTCACCCCTCCTATTAACGCATAAAAACCTTCCTGGCCGCTGTGCATACCGCCTCATTACCTTGGTGAAAAAAGCCACCTTAACCTCCATTAAAAGCTGGCCCTGTAATTAATGACTTTTTAAGCTATTGAACCAAAAGCAATTAGGTTATAAAGGAGGGCTTGTTCTGTAACATGAATACCTCTCCTTTATTAGATGCATCCTTGAAGAGGAGATGCTAACCAAATGTGACAGAGACAAGAATTAAGATGCTAATGTTTCCACTTATTTGAACTTGTCAATCAAGCTTTTGTCATTGTTGCGGGGTGAGACACACAAAAATAACAAGTCTAGAGTTCAATGGTATTTGAAGGTTGAAGAATTTCCAAATCGTTGAGGCTGTAGTTTTCATTGTGTGTGTGTGTGTGTGTGTGTGTGTGTGTGTGTGTGTGTGTATGTGTGCATCTTTGTGTACTTGCCCATGCCCATTAAGCAGAAGAAAGCTAAGCAGAGCAGAGCCTGTTCCATCAGCACAGTATGGAGAGAGTAGATAAGGCTTCATACAACACATTTGCTCTGTATTTGTCTTAGACTTTATCGCATGTTGTAGTGAAGGCAGACACAGCCACGACATGTGGTCTACATTCTAATGCCTGCGAGGGTCAGCTCAGTGGTCAACCTTCACATTACTCTATGTCCGCACTGGACAGGTTAGAACGCACAAGAATAATGCTCCAGCTCATCCAAAAGGTCATCCGTGGATATTAATGTGTAACTTTAGGTGAACCTGCATGGAAAACAGCCAGTCTTGTTTCCCATGAACAGAAGGACACAGTGTACTGCAGAAACAGATAAATAAGCCTTGAGGATTCAGTGCAAAGTTTAATGGGTCATTTTGTGCTAACCCCGACTTTTTCGAAAGTAAATGAAGTCAAAACAACTCACTGATATTTTTGTTGGAGGTTTTCTTCTCAGAGTAATCGAAGACCTGGGAATAATTAGGCTTTTGGAAAACGACTTTTCCCCCTGATTGATCCAGCCAAGTGTTCTGTTACTCATTATTTAACAACATACAGCCTACAAACAGCTGCCTAACAGTAATTCTTCTGACTTGATGAAGTTCTTGAAATTGATTCTAACCTGTTGAAGCCATTTTGAAAAAGATGCCAAAAATACAATTGATGAATTGAATAAAAGAACAGTTCCTCTGCTTTTCCTCACCTTTAAAACACTGCAGGTGCATCTCAGTAAATTAGAATATCACCAGAAAATTAATTTATTTCAGTAATTCAATTCAAAAAGTGAACCTCATATTATATAGATTCATTACACACAGAGTGATATATTTCAACTGTGGTCATTGAACCAGGCAGCTTGACCAGGTGCCAAGTCCTGCTGGAAAATGAAATCAGCATCTCCATAAGATGACATGACTCCCCAAATCATCACTGACTGTGGAAACTTCACACTGGACCTCAAGCACCTTGTATTCTGTTCCTCTCCACTCTTCCTCCAGACTCTGGGACCATGATTTCCACAGGAACTTGCAACCTGATTTGGGGAGCCATGTCACCTGCTGGTGTTGGTCCACTGTGTTTTATCAAGTCCAAAGTTAGCACAGCCGTGTACCAGGAAATTTTAGAGCACTTCATGCTTCCCTCTGCTAACAAGCTTCATGGAGATGCTGATTTCATTTTCCAGCAGGACTTTGCACCTGCCCACACTGCCAAAAGTACCAAAACCTGATTTAATGACCATGGTATCACTGTGCTTGACTGACCAGCAAACTCTCCTGTCCTAAACCCCATAGAGAATTTATGGAGTATTGTCAAGAGGAAGGTGAGAGACACCAGACCCAACAATGCAGATGAGCTGAAGGTTGCTATCAAAGCAACCTGGGCTTCCCATAACACCTCAGCAGTACCACAGGCTGATCACCTCCATACCACGCTGCTTTGATGCAGTATTAATTCATTTAAAAAAAAGCCCCTAGCATGTACTGAGTGTGTACATGGACATAGTTTCAGTCAGCCAACATTTCCATTAAGAATCACTTTTTCAAAATTGATCTTATGTAATATTCAATTTTTTTGAGATACTGAATTTGGGATTTTGATTAGCTGTAAGCCATAATCATCAAAATTAAATGAAATAAATGCTTCAAATATATCACTGTGTGTCATGGATATATATCATATACGAGTTTCACTTTTTGAATTGAATTTCTGAACTAAATCAACTTTTTGATGCCAATTCTAAATTCTAATTTATACAGATGCACCTGTATATTACACTCTTTATTTTTTCTATTAGATCGTCATTTTTTTAAAAATAAGAACTACATAATTGCAATATTGCAACTGTAATTGTAATACTAATGAAACTAGTAGGGATTTATCAAAATATGTTTATTTTATGCTACTCATTGGATGTCGTATAATGTTAAAGTGTGTTGCAAGTAATAGCACTCTGTGTTGGAGTTCTGTTTTCTCGAGGTAAGCATGTTTTTACCACAGCTGCAAACTCCACGACTTCTTCCCCAGTAGACTCACTGACCTGTTGTCTAAATGATTACCTCATTAGTGTGTAGTGCACAGGTGACAGAAATGCACACATTTGCTTGTTTGACAGTAATTGCTCATCCGATCAAAATTCATCTGAATTACTTGGTACTTCACCCTGGTTTCACAGTGAAAATGCATCATTAACTTTGGTATCATTAAATGTCAGATAATGTTTTCATAAGGTAACTGTCATAAAGATAATATACAAAAAGGCAAAGTACCTCATCACAATGATAGTTTGGTCTCCACATAGAGAATTTTATTGGTATGTTAAAGTGAAATGTGAAAAAAAAAGATACATCCTACACCTAGAGCCACATAAACAGATGGTTTTCCCATCCTGCTGGAGAGGTGTTTACTGCAGTTTCATTTTTCTTGCTTCTGATGATGCACTGGCTGTTATACCTTTAGCCTCAAAGAACTCTCTCAAGGTCCACTGACGCCAGTGCAGACTGCTGCCCACATTGGTTGTCTGACATGGACTAGTAAGGTTACCTTGACACGGAAAAACTTGATGGATACCATCACTTTTTATGCGCTGCCATAATCACACACACACACATTGGTGTAATTACTGTTTTTGACCACAATAAAAACAAAAAATATGTCTCTCTGACAACTTTTGAGCACAGTATTGTAGCACTACCAGAGTGTGTTTGTATTTTGAGATATTTTATATTAGCTGAGTCACCACTGTTATCAGTTTCGGCATCAAGTACAGTGGGTGTAGAACAGAATCATCCCTCATCAAAATATTCACATTTTGCTGCTTTGCAGCCTGAAATAAAGACAGACACATTGTTTTGTTTTAGTCACCTATATTTAAACAGTGCAGCTTATAACATCCAACGGAAAGCTGTAATAACAGCTCAGGAAAATAATAAAAAGAAGAAATAAAATGAAAATGAATAAAAGATCATCACCTTCCAAAAAATGATTTTTTAAAAATTTTTCAGTCTTCCGGTGCTACACGAGTCGGCCACTTTTTTGCAGCAGTGGCTCAATTCTGAATTTCTTTCTCGTTTTTTATTTATTATCTGTTTTTTTCTTGCAACAACTTTCTTATCCTGAGACCCTGTATCCATTACGGATGCCAAGGACACATACAGTGGTGTGAAAAAGTGTTTACCCCCTTCCTGATTTCTCATTTTTTTTGAATGTTTGTCACACTTAAATGTTTCAGATCATCAAACAAATTTTAATATTAGACAAAGATAACACAACTTAAACACAAAATGCAGTTTTTAAATGAAGATGTTTATTATTAAGAGTAAAAAAACATCCAAACCTACATGGCACTGTGTGAAAAAGTGATTGCCCCCCCTCCTGTTAAAACATAAATTAACTGTGGTTTATCACATCTTTGGAAAGCTGAGTTCAATTTCTCTAGCCACACCCAGGCCTGATTACTGCCACACCTGTTCTCAATCAAGAAATCACTTAAATAGAACCTGCCTGACAAAGTGATGTAGACGAAAAGATCCTCAAAAGCTAGACATCATGCTGTGATCCAAAGAAATTCTGAAACAAATGAGAAACAAAGTAATTGAGATCTATCAGCCTGGAAAAAGGTTATAAAGCCATTTCTAAAGCCTTGGGACTCCAGTGAACCACAGTGAGAGCCATTATCCACAAATGGCGAAAACACGGAACAGTGGTGAACCTTCCCAAGAGCGACCGGCCAACCAAAAATACCTCAAGAGCGCAGCAACGACTCATCCAAGAGGTCACAAAACACCCCACAACAACATCCAAAGAACTGCAGGCCTCGCTTGCCTCAGTTAAGGTCAGTGTTCATGACTCCACCATAAGAAAGTGACTGGGCAAAAATGGCCTGTATGGCAGAGTTCCAAGATGAAAACCACTGCTGAGCAAAAAGAACATAAAGACTCGTCTCAGTTTTGCCAGAAAAAAATGTTGATGATCCCCAAGACTTTTGGGAAAATACTCTGCAGACTAACAAGACAAAAGTTGAACTTTTTGGAAGGTGTGTGTCCCAATACATCTGGCGTAAAAGTAACACAGCATTTCAGAAAAGGAACATCATACCAACAGTAAAATATAATGGTGGTAGTGTGATGGTCTCAGACTGTTTTGCTGCTTCAGGACCTGGAGAACTTGCTGTGGTAAATAGAACCATGAATTCTGCTGTCTACCAAAAAATCCTGAAGGAGAATGTCAGACCATCTGTTTGTGACCTCAAGCTGAAGCACACTTGGGTTCTGCAGCAGGACAATAATCTAAAACACACCAGCAAGTCCACCTCTGAATGGCTTAGGAAAAACAAAATGAAGACTTTGGAGTGGCCTAGTCAAAGTCCTGACCTGAATCTGATTGAGATGCTGTGGCATGACCTTAAAAAGGCGGTTCATGCTCAAAAACCCTCCAGTGTGGCTGAATTACAATTCTGCATAGATGAGTAGGCCAAAATTCCTCCACAGCACTGTAAAAGACTCATTGTCAGTTATCGCAAATGCTTGATTGCAGTTGTTGCTGCAAAGGGTGGCCCAACCAGTTATTAGGTTTAGGGGGCAATCACTTTTTCCACACAGGGCCATGTAGGTTTGGATTTTTTTCCCCTTAATAATAAACAGCTTCATTTAAAAACTGCATTTTGTGTTAACTTGTGTTATCTTTGTCTAATATTTAAATTTGTTTGATGATCTGAAATATTTAAGCATGACAAACATCCAAAAAAATAAGAAATCAGGAAGTGGGCAAACACTTTTTCACACCACTGTATATCGCCACACTGGTGTTGATATTAGCCATCTTTTGGCTCATATCACCAATGACTCCCAACCCAGTGAGCAGAGGAGCTATTGTTTACAGTAGGACCCAGCTGTGAGCACTGGGCTGCCTCGCAGTGCTAACGCAAAAACTCGATAGCCCAAAAGAAATCAGGCCAAAACGGCGGGGATGTCGAGCTAGAGTGAAGCGACGCATGAGGAGAATAAGGCCCTTCATCCCGTCCTTCCATCTGTTATTATGGGAAATGTGAGATTGCTGCTTAACAAGACGGACAAACTGGCGGCTGTCCCGGTACGAGAGCGTCTTCAGAGAGATTAGCATTATGTTGTTTCCTGAAATGTGGCTAACAGAACTAGCAACAGAAGCTAACATCGATCTGGAGGGTTTCCACACAATATGGGCAGATCGGACACCAGACAGCGGGAAGAGCAGAGGCGGGGGGCTGATAATGTATGTGAATAACAGATGGTGTAATCCTGGGCACATCGCAATTAAAGAACAACACTGCAGCAAGGACATTGAGTTGCTAGCAGTTAGCATGTGACCGGCATACCTCCCCAGGGAGTTCTCACATGTCGTCGGGATTATTTATGTATCCCCCTCTGCAAGCGCTGAGGTAGCGTGTGACGTCATCCACTCAGTAACTAGCAGTGCTGGGAGTAACGCCACTACTTTTGGAGTAACGTGCTGTGTAATGAAATTACTGTTTAAAAATTCAGTAATATGTTACAGTTACTGAAATTTGATCAGATGCATTACTCGCATTACTCATTTTATTAATATGGATAGATATTTTTAGCACAAATAGATGATCATACAACTTGCAGTTGCTAGACACCCTCCTCATCAGCTGCCTACTGGGGATGAAGACACAGTTTCAGTGGCTATTGGCGGGACTGCCATCCCCAGTGCCACCAGCTGCCCCAAGCCACTGGAGGTTGTCACGCCAAAGGCAAAGTCAAGCAAGTAAATATAAACTGACCCTACCGTAACTGACGCAGCCACCTCACAGTCTCCTTCACGGGTCCATTTCCTGTCCTGCCCCAGTTCACATCACAACCCGGTGAAGAAATGCCGTGGCGGTGGCGACTTCTCATATTGAGCCATGATCACCTGTTGTCCGAGCGGTAAGTGGCCCCGAACGACTCCAACCTCTGTGGTTAAACATGAGTATTTTTTTAGCAAGAAGCTCGCATTTAATGTCAGCATTAAATGCATTTAAAGTTTTCTTATGCACAGAGAAAAAGTGACTGATTTGTTGCAGTAAAGAACAGCTTCAAAGCGGCAAACTTTTATTTATCTGTGCTTTCTATTTTATCTACTTCATTTACATGCTGTTGTGATATGCAACTATTTCATGGAAATAAATCCTCTAAATATGCATTTTTAATGGGCTGGTCCAGGGGTGTCAAACATATGGCTCGTGAGCCAAAAACAGCCCACCAGGAGGTCCAAAATTTTCTCTGAATTCACACCTTTATTTCTAGTAAATTTCTTACTTTCTACTAATTACAAGAGTTTGTGTAAATCTGAGACATTTTTTCTCTGTAAGATGAGAGTTTTTTTCTCATCAGTTTTCTTTTTCTTCTTTTTTCTGATGAGAACAAGGGGCCCTGTTACTTTAATCATGCAGTAACTCAGTTACTTTTGAAAAGAAGTAACTAGTAACTGTAACTAGTTACTATTTTTTAGTAGCTTGCCCAACACTGGTCACTAGCAGGCTGCAGACACAACATCCAAATGCTCTCCAGCTCATCTCTGGTGAGTTCAACCATACTTCACTGTCCTCCATTCTGCCCACTTTCACCCAGTATGTCACGTGCCACACCAGAGACAATAAAACACTGGACTTATTTTATGCAAACACCAAGGAGGCTTATACCACATTGCCGCTACCCCCCTCGGAAGATTGGACCACAACTTGGTTCACCTCTTGCCTGTATACAAACCCCTGGTACACAGGCAACCTCCTGTTACCTGCACAGTGAAAATATGGTCTAAGGAGGTGGAGGATGCTCTGAAGGACTGTTTTGAATCCACTGTATGGGAGCAGCTTTGTGATCCACATGGTGAGGACATCGACGGCCTCACACACACCATCACAGACTACATCAACTTCTGTGTGGACAACACCGTACCCACCAAGACCATACGGTGTTTCTCAAACAACAAACCCTGGATCAACCCTGAAATAAAGTCACTGCTGAAGGAGAAGAAAAGGATCTTCAGGTCGGGAAACAAGGAGGAGCTGAAGTCCGTACAGAGGGAGCTAAGAAGGAAGATCAGACAGGGGAAGGACAGCTACAGGAGAAAGATGGAGGACAACAACAACAGAGTGACATCAGCGGTGTCTGGAGAAACCTCAAAACCATTTCTGGGCAACAGAATACCTCCTCCCAGGCTGGGGGGGGGGGGGGGGGGGTAGGGAATGGATGAACAACCTGAACCTGTTTTTAACAGGTTTGACCAACTGGCCTCTCCTCCACCTGCCCACCAACCACTGCTGCCTCCACCTTCATCTAGTCCCGCTGTGCACAGCCTTCCCCCAACACCCCCCCAGCACACAGCCCCCCTGCCCCAACCTGACCCTCACTAAGACCCAGGTGAGAGCTGAGCTGAGGAAGATCAAGGCGAGGAAGGCTACGTGGTCGGACGGCATCAGCTCAAGGCTCCTCAAGTCCTGGGCAGACCAGCTGTGTGGGATCATGGAGCACATCTTCAGCCTAAGCCTGAAGCTGGGGAGAGTACCACAGCTGTGGAAAACATCCTGTGTGGTACCCGTACCGAAGACCCCTCATCTCAAGGACCTGAACAGCTACAGACCAGTGGCCCTCACATCACACCTGATGAAGACCATGGAGAGGCTGCTCCTCGCCCACCTCCGCCCCCTGGTGGGACCAGCAATGGATCCACTTCAGTTTGGCTACTAGTATGGCATCGGGGTAGAGGGTGCAATGATCTTCCTCCTACACCATTCTCTGACCCACCTGGAGAAGCCTGGGAGCACTGTGAGGATCATGTTCTTTGATTTCTCCAGTGCTTTCAACGCCATCCAACCAGTGATCTTGAAGGACAAGCTACTGTGTGCAGGGGTGGACCAGCACCTGTCATTGTGGATCCTATACTACCTCACAAACCGACCACAGTTTGTGAGAACCCAGGGTTGTGTGTCTGATACCATCATCTGCAGTACGAGGGCCGCCCAGGGAAAAGTTCTGGCTCCCTTCCTGTTCACCCTCTACACTGCTGACTTTTCACATGCTTTATCTCTGATGGCGATGATCCGGAGTACAGAGGACTTATCCAGGACTTCGTGGACTGGTGCCAATGGAACTGCCTCCAGATCAATGGGAGGAAAACTAAGGAACTGGTAGTGGACTGCCACAGGCGAGGACAACCCCCACAGCACCAGTAAAGATCCAGGGAACAGACATTGAGATGGTGACATCTTACAAGTACCTGGATGTTCACCTGAACAATAAACTGTACTGGTCACACAACGCCAACACGCTCTACAAGAAGGAGTAGCGCAGGCTGTTCCTCCTGAGGAGACTCAAGTCTTTTGGAGTGCAAGGGGCACTCTTAAACCTTCTACGATTCAGTGGTGGCATCAGCCATCACATTTGGAGTGGCCTGCTGGGGCAGCGGCATCACAGCAGCCGACAGAAAGAGACTGAACAGGCTGAAAAAAAGCTAGCTCTGTTCTGGGGTGATGCCTCGACCCAGTGGAGGTGATAGGAGAGAGGAGGATAAGATAAGATAAGATAAGCCTTTATTAGTCCCACAATGGGGAAATTCCAGGATTGCAACAGCACAGGGATAGCAACACTCAGAGCAATAATTAAGAAGATACGGAAGATATAAATAAGAGCAGTGAATATACATACATACACATAAATATATAAATATATATACAAAGTGCGGAGCATTGTAGCAAGATGGAATAAACAGCATAACCGTCTACTTAGTTATCCTACATAGTATGGATAGGATGGTGGCTAAACTGTCATCTCTGCTGGTGTCTGAATCCTACCCCATGCAGGACATGCTGAATGCACTGAGGAGCTGTTTTAGTGGTGGGCTGTGCCATCCTAGGTGCCCGATGGAGAGGTTCCGCAGGTCCTTTCTACCTATGACTGTCAGACTTTATAACCTAACCAGGGCCGCTCGTAGAGGTCGTATTGAATGTACTAAATGTCACAACCTTGCACAATAAATCGTCTCCTCCATTATACAACTAGGCAATACCAATCATTACTGAGGGTAACAACAACGCTGTTGATTCAAAAACGAAATATACTGTCTGGGAACAAATTTATATTCTGCAGGGTAACTTAACAAACCATAATGTTGTTTATTCTATCTAGCTGCAATGCTCCTGCACTGTGTATATACTTGTCTACATACGTATATTCATTTACTACTTTGGCTAACTAATTCTTATTATCTTATCAACTATTGCTCTGAGTACTGCTATCCCTTTGCTGCTGTAATCCTGGAATTTCCCCATTGTGGGACTAATAAAGGCTTATCTTATCTTATTTCTAAATTCAGTCAGGTATAGCTAGTCACCGTCTCAGTGGCACATTAAGCCATTTTACTTCCATCTGTGATCAACTGTGATCATTTTGGTTAGCTCAGCATAAAATGAGTTATTCATTCATTTCAGTCATTTTTTAACAGAATTATTCCAAATCAAAGTAGAAGTAGTTTTATTTGATCTCATCCATGGATACATTCACACTTTTTTTGTTAAAATACAACAATTTTGCATTCAGCAGAGGGAACATTAATGAACTGCAGGCTGAGATCTGCTGGAGGAACGACTCATCTTCTGCAGTTTCATGGAGGTGTGGGGCCCTGCCAGTGGTCCAGGGGCTGGTGCCTACATCCTAGGGTTGGGGGTGGGGTGGGTGGGGTCACCCCCCATCCTCCGGCGCCTCTGTGTGTGTGTGTGTGTGTGTGTATGCATATGTGTGTGAGTGTGTGTACGCAAGTGTATGTGCAGGTGTGCGTGAGTGTGGGTGTGTGTGGTGTTTGTGTGTATATGTTTGGGTGTGGATATGGGTGTGTGCATGTTTGTGTGAATGTGTGTGTATGTGTGTTGTGTGTAAATATGCGAGGGTGTGTGTGGGTGTAGGTGGACACATGTGGTGATATGTATGTGTGCGTACACGTGAGCGTAAGCGTGTGTGTGTGGGGGCAAGTACCTGCGGGTAGATGCGCGGTTTTGGAGGATGCGCGTATGAGGGGAAGACTTCGCTGGGTGGCGGGGGGTGGTGCGGGCCGTCTAGTGGTCGGGGGATAGCAGTTCGGATTCCTCTCTCCCTGGTCGTCCTGCCGTTGGGTCTCGGGGCGGGGCACTTTGCCCACACTGCCTCCAGTGTCCATGGTGCTGGGTATGGGTGTGTGTGGGTGTTTGGTGGTGGTTGGGGGGGCCATTCGTGTGGGTTGGCGGCTGCATGGGTGGTTCCCGGGGTCTCATCTCCTGTGATAATAAAGAATTTTTACAACTCTGTCCTTCAAAAATCATGGACATTGAGAAAAACTGGAATAACCTCTGGATGGCATAGCTCTCAACAGTGTGTAATTATGATAACCAAATTTTTATTCCCAAAGCAAAACTTGGGTGATGTTGATTTTATTTGGTAAACACAATAAATTACAATGGATTATTTAAAACCTATTTCATGAACCTTGATCCTGCGGGCAGGGCTGTGGATTGTTGTTAAATGCATTTTCACTTTGTAAATGGGCTCCCATTAACCCCAGCGCAAAACTGATTTGTCCTCCTGTCATGATCCTCTCCGGTAGAACAAGAATAATGGACTCAGGAGCGCAGGCAGGACTAGGTGCAAGATGATAATTTATTGATGAGAAAATGAAAACCATACCAAACCAAGGGCTGAATAATGAAAAGACCGTGGAAGGAAAAACTCACTCAGGGAAAATACTGGACACGAGGGTACCGACAGGGAACACAGATCACGTGTTACATTAATATCAGCGACGCCACACCACACTGACACTGACATATATAGACAGGGAGTAATCACAGAACACAGGACAGGTGGGAACAATCAAGGGCAGCAGAGAAGTGGCTACAGGTGAGGAGAACAGGACGGGCGATGCTGCACAAACAATCACAGACAGGGGATGCACAGAAACATGAACAGAGGATCAGGGGAGACAAGACCATGACAATAATACTATTTATAATAATAATCAACTGAAAACCGAGCAGGGACAAATCCTATGGGACATAAGAGACATGATCATGAAAGTAAACACAATAATCAAACTCAGATGAAAATAAACAATGACAACTCAAATCAGAGGGAAACACAGAGAGGACAAATGAACATAAAGCATGGGCATAAGATCATGCCCAGATATGACACCTCCCATTTAAAAGGTGTCATTATTAAAAGGAACTAGTGCATGCCCATAGAAAACAAGGATTCCTGTCTGAAACAGGTATTCCAATCAGGCTTTACAGGCCCAAATGTAGGCTGTGTTTGAAAGTGGAATACAAAGAGGTGTAGCCTATATGTAGGCAATCACATGTTAGACTTTGACAAACATAAAAGTGAGTGAATGGCACTAAGATTTATTTGATTGTGTGACTGTTAATTACAGAATACCTAATTATTGAAAATGAATGGGACACCCAATATTAGCGACTGTTTCAGATCCCTTGTTTATTTGTTTGTCAGATCACTTATTTGTGTGATCCTTTATCACTAATATTCATAATAGTGTCTCTTGCACTTTGGGGAAAGGGAGTTGTTCAGTCATCATAATTATTTTAGTTTATATCACTGTTCAGTGATGGAGTTCAGTGTAATACTGAATTTCTTCTGTGTATTGTTAATAAACTCATGCAGTACTATGACAGGACACATTTATAAATATCTGAGACCCATTGTAGTGTATCACTTTATACTTTAGCAATATTTTGTTATTAAAAGTTTTTTTAAAACTGTAATCAACCGAATTAACTACAAAACACCCAATATTATTATACACAGCAGAAGGACCCGTTTGACTGCAACCGTTGCATCAGTGCTGCCCATTTGTCAGTAAATATTTAATTAAAAAGGATTTATTTCATTATTTGGGTGTTTCTGTGTCCTGCGTTTCGTCGTTAAGTCATCTGGCCATTCCATTCCACAATCATGGCGGCATTATTATTAAGTTTTTAATTTTTAGATACTTGTGTGGGAGGGGGGACTCGCGGTCCTGCAAAGTACAGTGGTACCACATGGGTGAAGCAGCAGCAGGGACTCCCGTCTACAACTGACTGGGCAGGCTGGGCGTGCCTGCCCGCGAAGGACAGTGGTCTGCCCGGTCGGGCCGCTGCTTCCCCGGTATGTTCTGTGTTGGATACACCGGTGTTCTTTGTCAGACCTGGGTCCTCACTGACGCTCTGCCCAGTCTGATCACATGCTTCGTGTTCTCCACATATGCTGAATTATCCTTTAGACCTACGCAATCACGGCAGCTTTATGGTATAATTTTCTAAGCATTAAATCTTCAGTATTATCTTTTTCTAGTCAAATTTGTCGCTTTTGGCTTCCTTGTTTTGCTCACGGAGTGCTGCGGTTCCTGATGCTGTGATGCTGCATATTATCCAGTCAGTACAGAGTCAATCTGAAATCCCCACCCACACTTCAAGAAGCCAGAGCATGAGGAGACACAGCAGTGGCTAAACTTTTAATGATAAAAATTACATATTTTGACTGAACAACTCCATACTCGGGGATGCACACCTTCGTAACCTCAGCAAAGCATGTATAAACTCTTAGGTCAGTCTGACAAACGCTTCGCAAGATATACATGAGACAGACAGAGATTCCTTGCATTTATAGATAGATGAGCGTAAAAACAGTAATTGTTTTATTGCTTAGGTTGTACAGTCTGACAGCCGTTGGTAGGAAGGACCTGCGAAACCTCTCGGTTGTGCACCTGGGATGATGTAGTCTGCTGCTAAATGAGCTCCTCAGTGCATTCAGTATGTCCTGCATAGGGTGGAACTCGGACTCCAGCAGAGATGACAGTTTAGCCACCGTCCTTCTCTCTCCTATCTCCTCCACCGGGTCAAGGCGCTGCCCCAGGACAGAGCTAGCTTTCTTGATCAGTTTGTTCAGTCTCTTCCTATCGGCTGCGTTAATGCCACTGCCCCAGCAGACCACTCCAAAAGTGATGGCTGATGCCACCACCGTGTCATAGAATGCCTTCAGCAGCGCCCCTTGTACACCAAAAGACCTGAGTCTCCTCAGTAGGAACAGCCTGCGCTGTCCCTTCTTGTAAAGTGCATCAGTATTGTGTGACCAGTCTAGTTTATTGTTCAGATGAACACCCAGGTACTTATAGGATGTCACCATCTCGATGTCTGTTCCCTGTATATTTACTGGTGCTGTGAGGGGTTGTCCATGCCTGCGGCAGTCCACCACCAGCTCCTTAGTTTTCCTTGCGTTGATTTGGAGGCAGTTCCGATGGCACCAGTCCACGATGTCCTGGATAAGCCCTCTGTACTCAGCTTTATCTCCATTGGAGATGAGGCCAACGATCGCAGAGTCATCAGAGAACTTCTGTAGATGGCAGTGTGTTGTGTTGTGTGAGAAGTCCGCAGTATAAAGAGTGAACAGGAAGGGAGCAAACACCGTTCCCTGGGGGGCCCCCGTGCTACCGATGATCGTGTCGGACACACAGTCCCAGGTTCTCACAAACTGAGGCCGGTTCGTGAGGTAGTCCGGGATCCATGATGACAGGTGCTGGTCCACCCCTGCGCGCAGCAGCTTGTCCTTCAGGATCATCGGTTGGATGGTGTTGAAAGCACTGGAGAAGTCAAAGAACATGATCCTCACCACATTCCCGGGCTTCTCCAGGTGGGACAGAGAACAGTGAAGGAGGAAGATCACCGCATCCTCCACCCCAATGCCATGCTGGTAGGCAAACTGGAGTGGATCAATCGCTGGTCCCACCAGGGGGCGGAGGTGAGCAAGGAGCAGTCTCTCCAGGGTCTTCATCAAGTGGGACGTCAAGGCCACCGGTCTGTAGCTGTTCAGGTCTTTGGGTGGGAAGTTTTTGGTACAGGTACCACACAAGATGTTTTCCACAGCTGTGGTACCCTCCCCAGCTTCAGGCTCAGGTTGAAGATGTACGCCACAATCCCACACAGCTGGTCTGCACAGGACTTGAGGAGCTTTGCGCTGATGCCGTCCGGTCCCGACGCCTTCCTCGCCTTGATCTTCCTCAGCTCCGTCCTCACCTGGGTCTTGGTCAGGGTCAGGTTGGGGGGCTGTGTGTTGGGAGTGGGGGGGTGTTGGTGGAGTGGGGAGTGGGCAGCAGGACTTGATGTCTTTAGAGGCAGCAGTGGTTGTTGTGCAGTCAGGGGGGAGGGCGGTTGGTCAAACCTATTGAAAAACAGATTCAGATTGTTCGCCCACTCCCTGCCCCCCGTGGCCTGGGGGGAGCTATTCTGGAGCCCAGAGATGGTTTTGAGGTTTCTCCAGACCCTGCTGATGTCGCTCTGTTGCAGCTTGTCCTCCATCTTCTTCCTGAAGCTGTCCTTGCCTTCTCTGATCTTTCTCCTCAGCTCCCTCTGTACGGACTTTAGTATCTCCCTGTTCCCCGACCTGAAGATCCTCTTCTCCTCTCTCAGAAGGGTTTTTATCTCAGGGTTGATCCAGGGTTTGTTGTTTGAGCAACACCGTATGGTGGTGGGTACGGTATTGTCCACACAGAAGCCGATGTAGTCCATGATGGTGTGAGTGAGGCCAGAGATAGCAAAAAGACGTAACAACCTAATAGTTTTGAATGCAAAAGATACAATAGACTTACACAATGGTCCCCTCCGGCATACAACTAGGAAAATACCGGTCGCTATGGAGGGTGAGAATATGTATGAGCACTTAATCATACCATGTAGGATAACTAAGTAGACGGTTGTGCTGTTTCATCCCATCTAGCAACAATGCTCTGCACTGTGTGTGTTTATATATTTACATATTTATTCCATCTAGCTACAATGCTCCGCACTGGGTGTGTTTATATTTATATATCTATATATTTATTCCATCTAGCTACAATGCTCCGCACTGTGTGTTTATATATCTACATATTATTCCATCTAGCTACAATGCGCCGTACTGTGGGTGTTTATATATTTACATATTTATTCCACCTAGCTGCAATGCTCCGTACTGTGGGTGTTTATATATCTACATATTTATTCCATCTAGCTACAGTGCTCCGCACTGTGTGTTTATATACTCATATATTTATTCCATCCAGCTACAATGCTCTGCACTGTGTGTCTGTGTATATATATATATATATATTTATAGTAATATGTACATATGTATATTAGCTGCTCTTGCTTTTTTTTTTCTTGCCTTCTGATTGTTGCTCTGAGTGTTGCTATCCCTGTGCTGTTGCAATCCTGGAATTTCCCCATTGTGGGACTAATAAAGGCTTATCTTATTGCATGTTACACCCAAAACACCCTTATGAAAAACAAATAACAGCATTAGGGCAGCCTTTTGAGTAAATTACCTCATTACGACCTACTTCTGTCCTAGACTGTTCAGTAGGAATCCATGCGCTTTGCTACCTGGCCTTATTAAAATTAGTTATATAACCTAAGCACTCTACATGTTCTTTTAAGTTACTTCTTGCTCAGAAAATCAAAACCAAAATTAAAACTACTAAACCTTTTCATTGCTTTAAAATGCTGTTCTACAAACTATTGTGTGGCATAAATTGATAAGTCCACCTGTTGTAAAGACACTCTATAGACTTTCAGTCCAGGAAATGCATGCTCATTTTAAAACAAAGCAGTTGGACATGGCAGACTTTGCCCCCTGCTGGAAGCTCTCTCTCTCCTACAGAAGTGGAGACAGAAGCACACAGTCACAGGGACTGTGGGGGTAGTGTAAAAGTGTTTGCAGGATTTTAATGTAGTATTTCAAATTGGCCAAAGCACTTTGGTTTCTTAACTGTTTCATTAAATATGCAGGAGAGTATTGGTGGAGGCATATTGTTTCAGAGGGGAAGAGCCAGTGGTGGATAGTAATGAGTTACATTTACTCAAGTACATGTATTCAAATAACCTTCTCACAAAATTGTACTGTACTGAATAGTTGTTTTTTTTGCACCTGTCCTGTCCAGGAGATTGGCAAGCAGAAGAGATATCTGCTTGCCTTACTGTGCCAAAAGGAGCTTTGCTCATATTTGATATATGCTTTAAATAAATAGCATTTGCAGACTCCTCATGCTGTATAAAAAGGTTTATTGTTGGATACTTTTTGGTCTTACTTGAGTACATTTATGGAAGAACAAATGTACTTTTACTCAAGTGTAGTGGGTATGTGGATATCTTCAACATCTCCCTGACTCAAGCTGTTGTCCCCACATGTTTCAAAACTGCCACCATAATACCAGTCCCAAAGGAGCCCGTCCCATCAGCTACAACGATTACCAGATCATAGTGTTATGTATGAAATCAGCGAGACGGGAGTCAGGTTGTGGCGAGCAATGAACTGAACTTTATTACAGACAGCAGTGAATATATACAGCAGCCACAGCCCGCCTGACGTCATCCCCCCAAACGGCTACAGCAAGCCCCAAGGACCAAACTCACAGAGCACATTTTAACCCCCCCCCCCTTAGAAAAGCCCAAAACCACACATACAATTGAAACCACCCCTAAATTTGGGACCCAATCACGCACTAAGATAATGAAAACAATGCACTAAATGGCCTAACACATTCACACAAAAGAACTCAAAATAGGGCTGACAGGTGGACTACCATGCAGTCCACACAGCGGGGTGGATTATTCTGCCACCCATAAACTAAAAAGAGTCTTTATTAAAAGGAAAAATCACTGCTGTGCACCTAACTAAAAGCAAAATACACAAAATAATCCCATATCACCACATAAACATATAGCATAACATAAGAACTATTAACACAGTGCTACCACACAGTCATTTGTGTGAAAAAACTGGAACTTGCACGGGGGCTCCAGGGCAGCCCCTCAGCAGGTGCGTCCCTGGAGACCGCAGACCCCTGGAGTAATGGCCGATCTTCTGGATGGCGGAGCCTGGATCCCACACCGCCATCACCGACTCCCATCCAGCCTCGCCACCCGGATTGTCTTCCCGGACATGCTGAAGCTGATTGGCGTGCCTCGACGAACTGCTGGACAACCCAATGCGAGCTGTGCCCAGCTTAGCCACGATCTTCAGTGTCAACCACTGCTTTCCGGTCAGTCGCTGTCCCGGTCTCCCGCTGGTGCAATTCCAGTCCATAACATGAAGTGGCACCTTACTTGTTTTCCTGCGCTGATGTTGCGCTTCCGGTGGCTCTGAGTACTCATTTGGCTTGGGATCTCTGCTGTGTTGCGGTGGTCCATTGTCACCATGTTTGCTGTGGACCCTTCACCCGTTGTCTTCGTCTTCAACTGCAGCTTGTCTCGGGTACAAAAGCAGTCTGGTACCTCCTCTCTGTCGTCTGAGGTGCTCCACTGTGCTGTCTCTATGCCCGGCAGTCACTGCTGTGTTTCGGGGCTCTCAGCATGCTCACGCTCCCTCTCCCGCGGCTCCGACTCTCACTTCGTGGAAAACGGAGCCAAGTCTGGTTGCTGCTCTCCCTCTGTACTGCGGTCACTCTTAGTGCTGTGCTCTTCGGCTGGCTTGTCGTTCCCAATGGACAAGGGCCCCCTCTCTTGTAGCTCTAATTCCACCATGTTATTTAGCTTGTAGCCTGTACCATCTAGCTTCTGTGTTTGGCACCTAATTAGCCACGTGGCTAACTTCTCCATTGGTACTAGCTAGGCCATTAGCTCCCCCAAGCTAGCTAGCTTAGTGTCTTTTGGTACCTTTTAGCCTTTCATCTCACAGCTTCGTACTACGTTTGTGTTCGGTAAAGTAGCTAGCAAGCAGCCTGACAGCATCTGCATATGACTCCATCTCCCCTAACGTGTGGAAAATTCTCTGACCTTCTACGCCGAGTTTGCGAACCAGAAGTGCTTGCTTCCTTACTCTGTCGAGTCCACCAAGGCCCAACGCTGCAATGTACGCCTCAAATGTGGTCAGCCAGTGAGGCCACAGAATTGCTGGTTTTCCTGGGTGCTCCAAAAACAGCTGTAGAGGTGCTCCACACGCCTCCATGAGTTAATCCTCGAT
The DNA here is from genome assembly GCA_020510985.1 of Pholidichthys leucotaenia. Classification (NCBI taxonomy): domain Eukaryota; kingdom Metazoa; phylum Chordata; class Actinopteri; order Cichliformes; family Pholidichthyidae; genus Pholidichthys; species Pholidichthys leucotaenia. The sequence goes on along the minus strand of CM035842.1, from coordinate 138,593,832 downwards.
CACCAAATGTTATGTATGGAATCAGCAAGATGAGAGTCAGGTTGTCGCGAGCAATGAACTGAACTTTATTACAGACAGCAGTGAATATATACAGCAGCCGCAGCCCACCTTACATCATCCCCCAGACGACTATGGCAAGCCCCGAGGGCCAAACTCACATACCACATTGACCCCCATCATAATGAAGTGCTTCAAGCTGTTGGTCATGCAGAACATCAAGTTCATCCTCCCTCCCTCCCTGCCACGACCCATGTCAGTTTGCATACAGGTCAAACAGATCCACAGAGGATGCCATCGTTGCTGCTCTCCATACAGCAGTCACCCACCTGGACTCAAAGAACTCCTGTGTGTGAATGCTGTTCTTGGACGTCAGTTCAGCATTCAACACAATCATCCCCCAGCACCTAATACAAAAACTCACCTCCCACCTCTCACACTCCCTCTTCAGCCCCCTGCCCTCGGGGAAAAGGTACTGGAGCCTCTGGGCCCGCTCCACAAGACTGCTAAACAGCTTTGTTCATCAGGCCATCAGGACCCTGAACTCTGTCCAACCCCCACCCCCCCACCCCTAGACTATAACGCACTCACCCGTACAATAACTACCTCAGTTGTTGGCACAGAAAGACTGGCACACCATCAGTAATACATCTGCTGCTGTATGTCTCTGCACTTTACTGCAACCATTTGCACAAATGCAATACCTGCTGCTGTCTGTCATTGCAATACTGATCATGTGCAGTCCTATCTGTCACTGTCTGCACCTACACTACCGCATTGAACTTGTAACTATGGATATTACATCTCTACTTTTCTGTATATAGGATTGCTGGGTTTCAACATCGTTAATCGTTTATCTTTATTTGAACTATGGGAGGTCTGGGTCTATCTTTTGTTGCCATTTGCACTACGGGTAGCATTACTGTACATAGACCGCTGTTGTTGTTTTCCAGCCTTATTCCTTTTTTATATTGTGCACACCACTGAAGAGAGAGAAATACCATTTCAATTCTCCTGTATGTCCTGTACGTATAGTAGTATTGACAAATAAAATCTTTGAATCTTGGTACTCTTACATCACTTATTTCACCGATTTGAAAACTGTTTAAAAATATACTTGTTTAAACTGTTAACCGGCATCTTTAGTCTTCTTCTTTTAACTGTTCCCTTTCAGGGTCACCACAACGTATCATCACCCAATATTGCAAAGAGCTCGCATGTTGATTTGTCAAAGATTCTCATGCCGGATGCCCCTCCTGATGCAACCCTGCCCATTTATCATGGCTTAGCACCGCTACACAGTAACCCTGTGTAAGGGTAACCACCTTTCCTTCCTCCATTCTATTATGCTGAGCACCAAGCTAGAAAGTACCATTTTTATCATTCATTGGCTCCATCGGTCTCGAAAGATCATGGGGGGGTTTTGTGCCTTGGGTCATCATTCAGGGAGCTGCACCATCGGGCGTGGCTGTAGAGGCCGATACGGGATCTGCAGGTCCTGCCGCAGCCGTTGCAGATAAATTCTTCACAGTGTAGTGGGGGTCTCGACAGTCTCCTCTGTCTGCGGAGTCTCTTCTCCCCCCAGCGAGTGTCTCTTCTTTCCTCTGCTGTTCGGATGACATCCTGGGTGATGGTCCGCCAGTTGGAGCGGACGGAGGCGGCTGACTCCAGGTCGGAGGGGTTAAAGCCTCCAGCCTTGAGGTCACGCTTGCAAACATCCTTGAATCTGAGAGTTGGGCGTCCCTTTGATCTAGTTCCAGTAGCCAGCTCCCCATACAGTAAGTCTTTGGGGATGCGGCCATCCTCCATTCGGTTGACGTGGCCAAGCCATCGCAAGCGTCTCTTTGTCAGGATGGCAAACATACTGGGCACATCTGCTCTGGCCAGGACGTCGATGTTGGAGACACGGTCCTGCCAAGTGATGTGCAGTAGTCTGCGAAGGCAGCGCTGGTGGAAGGCGTTCAGTCGGCGTTCCTGGCAGGAGTAGAGGGTCCATGCTTCACTGCCGTATAGGAGAGTACTCAGTACACAGGCCATGTAGACTCTTATCTTGGTGTTGATGGTTAGCATAGAGTTGTCCCAAACTCGCTTCGCCAGACGGGCCATCACCGTCGATGCCTTGCCGATACGGGCGTTCAGTTCGGCGTCTAGGGAGAGATTGCTGGAGATGATCGACCCGAGGTAGGTGAACTTGTCCACCACCGCAAGTATGTGGTCGCCGATATTGATATTGGGAGCACTGCTGACATCCTGGCCCATGACCTCGGTCTTTTTAAGGCTGATGGTGAGGCCAAACTCAGAGCAGGCACGAGCAAAGCAGTTGATGAGACGCTGGAGTGCTTCCACGGTGTGGGCAACAAGACCAGCATCATCAGCAAAGAGCAGCTCCCTGATTAGAACGCTTCGCACCTTGGTCTTTGATCTGAGGCGTGCCATGTTGAAGAGACCTCCGTCGCTCCTGGTGTGGAGAAAGACACCGTCTTCAGAGCCCCGGAAGGCGTAGCACAGAAGCAGGGAGAAAAAGATGCCAAATAGGGTAGGAGCCAGAACACAACCCTGCTTCACACCGTTCTTGATCGGGAAAGGGTCTGAGGATAATCTATCAAACTGGACAATGCCGTTCATGTCCTGGTGGAATGACTTGATCATGCTCAAAAGCTTGGGGGGACATCCAATTCGTTGGAGGAGGGCAAACAGTCCATCCCTGCTGACCAAGTCAAAAGCCTTGGTCAGATCGATAAAGGCCAAAAAGAGGGGTTGCCTCTGCTCCCGACACTTTTCTTGCAGCTGCCTCATAGAGAAGACCATATCTATGGTTGACCTGGTTGCTCTGAATCCACACTGCGCCTCTGGATACACACGTTCGGCAAGTAGTTGTAGTCTGTTGAGGACGACACGGGCAAAGGCTTTGCCAACTATGCTTAGGAGTGAGATACCGTGATAGTTGTTACAATCGCTCCGCTCCCCCTTGTTCTTGTAGAGAGTGATGATTTTGACATCACGCATATCTTGGGGCACAGCCCCTTCCTCCCAGCACTGCAACAGGAGCTCATGGAGGTGTTTCAAGAGCGAGCTCTCCTTTGCGGTTTTGACAATTTCAGGGGGGATGTTGTCACTGCCCGGAGCCTTGCCGTTTGAGATAGAGTCTATCGCCTTGCTGAGCTCCTCGATGGTGGGTGAAGCGTCAAGCTCATCCATGACTGACAGTAGAGGGGTGTTCTCAAGGGCCGTGTTCGAGACGGTGGTTACTCTCGAATAGAGCTCTTGGTAGTGCTCAGCCCATCTCTCCATTTGTTTACCGCGATCCTTGATGACATCTCCTGCAGCTGATTTAAGTGGGGCGGTCTTGATGACACTGGGACCGAAAGCCTTCTTCATGCCTTCGTACATTTTGCGCATGTTTCCGTGATCTGCAGAAAGCTGAATGTCCTGGCAGAGGTTAAGCCAGTAGTCGTTGGCACATCGCCTTGCAATCTTTTGTGCATTGTTCCTCACAGCGCGCAGTGTAGCAAGCGTCTGCACAGAGGGCTCCTTCTTGTGGGCAATTAGGGCTGCACGCTTGGCAGCGATTGCAGGTTCCATCTCAGCGGCTCCAGCTTCAAACCAATCCGCACTCTTCCCTACCTTTTTCCCAAAGGTACCTATGGCGGTCTCAAACACAACCTCACGGATATGGTTCCACCTTGCAGAAGCACAGTCAGTGGGACAGTCCGCCAGGGCTTCATTTACGACTTTAGCATAGCGTTCCCGCAGTTCAGGTACTGTAATCATAGCTGTGTTGATGCGGGGTCGGGGTTTCTGCTTGGAGCGGTTGACACGTCTGAGGCAGAGACGTACCTTAGTGGCGACCAGGGAATGGTCGGTGTCACAGTCAGCGCTGTGGAAACTGCGCGTGACCAGCACTCGGTTCAGCAGGGATCTCCTGGTGATGACGAAGTCCAGCTGATGCCAGTGGTGAGACCTTGGATGTCTCCAGGACACACGGTGACAAGGCTTGGTGGAGAAGAATGTGTTGGTCAGACAGAGGTCATGAAAGGAGCAGAGTTCAAGGAGGCGTTGACCATTCTCGTTGAGCTTGCCGATGCCGAAGCGGCCAATGCAGCGGGGCCAGGAGTCATGATCTGCCCCTATCCGTGCGTTAAAGTCACCAAGCAGAAACAGGTGCTCCTTGGCAGGGATCTGCTGGATCCTGGTTTCGAGCGCCTCGTAGAATGCATCTTTCATCTCAATTGAAGAGCAGAGCGTCGGAGCATAGGCGCTAAGGATATTAGCTGGTCCAGAGGAGGTTATGAGACGGAGAGAGAGGACTCGTGGAGTGCCTGAAGACGGCGGTTCAATAGAGGACAGAAGGGATTTTCGAACAGCGAATCCAACACCATACAGGCGAGGCTTGTCAGGCTCCTGTCCCTGCCAGAAAAACGTGTAGTTCTTCTCCTTCAAGCTGCCGTTGCCCGGGAGTCGTGTCTCTTGCAGTGCTGCAATGTCAATATTAAGCCTCTTCAGCTCGCGGTCGATGATAGCAGTTTTCCTGGCGTTGTTGATTTGCTGGAGGTCGTCAGAGAGGCCAGGACACATTGTTCTGACGTTCCAGGTTGCCAGACTCAGCGCTGGCGGCTTTGGTTTCTTGATATTAGCTGGTGCAGTGATTACAGTCCGTGATTCAGCTTTTGGCCTACACTTCAAGCACCCTTTGAAGTAAGCGGACCGTGACGGGCCAGCACCTTACTGACTGGGGGCTGCCCAGCTAAAGGCGGGCGGTAGCTGGCCAGTGGGACACGACGATCCCTCCCACCGTCGGGAGACAGCCCTAGGCGCCCGAGCTTACGCCAATTTGCTCTGGACTTTTAACCAGTAACTGCGTCTCCCCGTATTTGAGCTGCCGCAGAAGGCGGCACTGGAGTGACCTCTCCAGGGCACAGGCCAGGGCGAAGTTGTGGAGAAACTGAGATGCCCAGTTGACAGATCCTCCTTCTCGGCCTTGTTGGTAGTGTCCAATGGAAGGGACTAGCCGATACAGTTGGTACCAACTTGGCTACAGGAGTTGCCGGGAGGTCTCGCTACGCGAAGACCAACCACCTTCGGGGCTCCACTCCGGATTTTCTGTAGGGGTTGTCTCCCTTAGCCTTTGTCACTCCCGTGACGACCACAAGGCAGTGGTGCTATTTGCCCATAGCTGGGGGTTGTTTTGTGTGGCACCAGGGCGTGTCCACGCGCCGGTGGGCCTGCGTGCCACACATTTGGGCCCAGCCCAAGGGGGACACACCTCCTCCCTTAATGCGACAGGTTGTACTGGGCTACATCTTACCAGTAGAGGAGAGAGAAAACTTCCTCCCCCACCTGACAGCATTTTTATATGGTGTTTGGTAAGACTCGGCTGGGATTTGAACCCATAGGTTCACGATGGTGGATACTTTAACAATTACACCACCACTCCGGTATCTTTAGTCATTTAGTAATTTCATAGTTTTTATGTCACTGAAATTACAGAATAAAAATCACACCAAAAAAAGCAGTGAATTTGTGAGGAAAAAGTCACAATGTTATGAATAGAAGTTTATGCAAAAAAAAATCACAATTTATCACAGAAAAGTTGCAAATATATTAAAAATAGTAAATTATTCTTAAAAAGTTGACATGATACAAAATACAAGTTCAAGAGAAAGGGTTGTACATTTACGAGAAGCACCATACACTAATGCAAAAAGTTCACCAATATGAGAATAAATCCACAAATGCGGACCAAATGTGCAATAAAAAATTTACGCATTAATGAAAAAACTCACTACTTACTTCCTACCCAAGTAAATTTTTTATTGGATAAGTTGTTACTGTTACTCAAGTAATGTTTTTGGTGAATACTTTTACTTGTGTAATTATCATAAGGTAACACCTACTTACTTTAAACATACTTTAAATACCTATATTATTTTTAGTTTGTTTTTTTAGCTGCAATAATAGAAGAATAAAAGAACTTTACAGTAAATCAAGACAAATAAATCAGATTTAGACTGTGAAAAAAGTAAAATCGAAATTTATGTGCCAGCAAGATGCATACACTGTTACTGTAACTGTACTGTACTGCACTGTGTTGTTTGATGCAGTAATGTCACACACTAGTTCTGCATAAATCTGACATTTTCCTCCTGCCGTAGATATCTCTCATGTTAAATTTTACTTCAAGCACCATTTCTGGATGGTCTACTCCCCTCTGGCAAGAGCATATTAAAAGGAAAATATGGCTGCTGTTTCTCGTCAGTTCTTGTGCTAATGACAGATATTTTTTTACCCACGTTTGCTAACATTATTTTAATTTATTTTATTCAAAACTCCTGGAATTAATACATTCTTCCTACAAATGTTGTTAAAAACATACAGACAAACATGAAGATTCTAGGCAAGGAATTGCTGACTTCAGTATTTAGCAGAGTGAGATTTGTTGATTATTTTACTGTTAATACAGTTCAAAGGTTATTAAATTAGTCAAGCCAAGCCTTTATTGTCATTATATTCAATACAACAAAATTGGAGATGCTATGCCTTAGGTGCACGTCAACATAACACACAATAATAGAACAGAGCATACAGCTGCAGCACCAGCGTCCGCTGCCTAAGATTAATCCAAATTAATATTTGGATTCTTGCAAATTATCTTGTGGACATAACTTGGGGGCCTTTGCTTGAAGTTCCATTAGGGTCATGGCGAATGCTGACAGAACATAACAATTTTTGGATTCACCAACTTCAGTGGTGAATATTGGCAAAAATCAAGTGAAAATTGAGCTAGTATCTCACGGAGTAGCGGATGCTGAGGAATGTTCAAGAACACTGTGCTTTTTGGTTTTCATCAGGGTTTGTAAAAAGTTGCAAAACTGTTCACACGCAGTCTTTAAGGTCGCAAACAGTTTTGTCATAAAGGTTCTTAAACAGTTGCTTGGCAAACCAAACTTAAGTGACACACGTTACAACCGTTTACAATCTTTTGCAAAGGCTTACAACTATTTTGCAAATGTTTGGCAACTAGTGCTGTGACATTCACAAACGATTTGTTCAAGTGTACTAGTTTTTATGGGTGAAAGTGCTGTATTGGATCACTTACCAAAAGTGTACTGGAAGCCAGGGATCACCAGCTGAGTCACCCACCTAGACAACGAACGAGCCCCGCCCACGCTGTTCAGCCAACTCTCAGTTCAGTGAGTGGTCGGCAGTTGCAGCTCCAGTACAGCACTGAGTGATTGGGTGTCCAAATCTTTCGAATGGCTCCTTTTAGCAAACAAACCAGAAGTGACTCCGTACATTTTAGTGAACTGTGGATCCCATCACTGTGGGCACCCTTTTACAAACCCTAATGAAACCCAAAAAGACAACATTTGCCTGCATTCACCACTCCGTGTCTTCATTGGAAGAGAAATCGGGGCCACAGTTTAATTCTCTCCTCTTAATCAAAGCTTCTGCTTCACTCAAGCTAACATGATTATTTACACAGTCCTGAGGCAAAAGCACTTTCTTGCTTAGTCTTGACATACTGGAACCCTGCATACATTGTAATCACATTTGGCTGTATTTGATGTATTGTGTCAAGATGAGTGGTGACCTCCCAGGGGAGGGTTGACTGAAGAAGTTTAGCATAGCTGTAGACTATATGTAATTAAAAACTATGTTATCCCTGGCCAGAATGTTATGGCTAAGCACTGGCGTGGGTCCAGGAGGTGTTGATATAATCCCACCCAGCTCAGTTTCTCAGTGGAAAGGGTCACTGGGTCACTAACTGCCTCCTTGTGTGCTATTCAGCTGCGAGGGAAGACACTTCAGAGAGTGTGAGTCACACAGCACAAATACCGGCTCCCAAGTTTTCCCTTTTCATACTCACCTCTCATTGTTTTTGCTTTTCAGACTTCTTGCAGTAGAATGCATATGCGAAGAGGAACAAGAAAAATTTAGAGCAAACCAAAAATGTCCCAAACATCTCTTAATACACTGATGAACTCAAAGACAAATGCAGATTAAATGTTGCTACTGCCTTTACTTGTGCTCCTGTTTGTGCTTAAAGAAGACATTTTAAGCAGTTCCAGAGGATTAGCTAAATAGGACTATTTCACCGAATGCAGCTCAGAATGAATTATTAAATGTTCTGAATTGAAGCAGCCACTACTAACATCAGGTGGTGAGTGAACCCAGACTCATTAGGGATCATGTTAGCCGCTTCACAACTGGCGCATTTGCTGGAGCGAGGAGGGAAAAAGGAAGTTCCCAGTTCGATCAGCCAAGTCGGAGCCCGTGAGGGTGTACGAAAGCGCCGACATTCAGCCGTGTTTCAACTCGCCTTCAAAGCAGTTAATCAAGCTGTAAAAAGTTGTTCAAGGAGTGGGAAAAACATCCCAAGGTAATGTGCAAGGCCTCAAATTTCTCTGTGCAATCCCACACTGCATACCAAGTGCTGGATGTTCAAAAAAACAGCCGCTGAAGCACAGATTTCTAACATCATGTCAGCAACCCTTTTCATGGCTGCAATCAACACTTTTCATTAGGCGGAACTTAGCTGCGAGAGCTGTAACTCAGGAAGTAGTTTACTATAAACAGTTGTCGAATCTCCCGAAGCCATAGCTTAACTACGAGCAGATATTCTATTCTTGTTGGTCTGATGGCTTTGAGACCTCACTGTGAGTGCAGTGGGTGGTAGTGGGCCAGCGTTTCTGAGAGTTTGTGAAGAATAGCAGGAGGAAAGCAGTTTGAGGCATAATTGCCAGCCACTGGCCTGCCAATGGCTCTCTAGCTGTGAGAACATGGAAGAGGTCTCGTTCTGACCGGAAAGGTCAGGAAGAAAAAACTTTTGCAACAAGAAAAAATAGAGAGTTTGGGGAAGAACAAATCTTGCATCTTTAATGAAATCCCATCAGGCATTTGCACAATGCTATGCACATACTTCTGTACTTTTTTAAAGAAAAGAAAACATTTTCATCCCCAGTTTAAATCCCTCTTTGAATATGATTTTCAATTGTTTTACACTCAAAAAATCCTCTGTTGTAAAATATATCCACTCTCACAATTGTGCATGGAAAGCAGATGCTGTAATTGAGTAGAGACTTGATTTCTTGCACAGTCAAATTAGCTGAAGATGACCGTGCAGTGAACTGCAGGAGGTTTAATTCCCTGTGTTTACATCATTGGCACAGCCTTTGTTTTGTTTGATTCACTATGCTAATATAGATTCCTCTCAGATCACACACTGTGCAGCGACACAATGCACATAAACCGATGCATGATATCTGACTCTACCCATAAACTGGCTCTTAGTGTCAAAATAAAACAAAGAATAAGACTGGATTATGCCTGTGCTTGTGCACATAAGTAACATTAAGCAGTGTGGGAAGGCTTTTGGCAAGTGTAATTGACATGGAAATGGTAGAACAAAATTGCTTAATAAAAAAAAAGTTAAGGATCAATCTTTCTCAAAATTGAACGGAGGGAAATCTCTCTCTGGCATCATACAAACCCATGTGTGCTTATACTGAATGCAGAACAGCTCCACTTTAAAAGAACACTGTCATGGTATTTTAATCGTTTCATTTTTGTGTGGCCAGGACTGAATTCTGTGAGACTGATAACACTATGATTCTGAAGTGATTCAGTATTTTTACATTTAATTCATTCATTTATTTATGTAAAAATGTGATTATTATTATTATTATTATTATTATTAACTGAATATGCGTAATCTTGCTGATATATTGATGATGTGCGAATTCTGAGCTTTACCCAACAAGGCCTCATTTAGACAAAATGATCTGTGATTGTAGATGATTGTGGATGGTTCAACTTTCAGCTGTACTCTTGAATGTATAGTGGAATTATGTGCTCTGATGAAGGCTTTGAACCCAGATTTTTGTCATGTGTCAGGAACAAGGAGCAGACAGAGAAGAGAGGACCCAAAATGCAGGCAATATCCACTTAACGAGACTGATACTCCGGGTACTCCAGTTTCCTCCCACAGGCCAAAGACATGCAGGTTTGGTTAATTGGCATCAACTGGGGATTCTGAATTGTCCTTAGGTATGAATGTGAGAGTGAATGGTTGTCTGTCTCTCTGTGTTGGTCCTGCGATGGACTGGTGATCTGTCCAGGCTGTACCCTGCCCAAAGACGCTGGGATAGTCTCCAGCCCCCTAGTGACCTGAAAAGGATTAAGCGGTAGAAGATGGATGGATGGATGGATGGATGGATGGATGGATGGATGGACAAAGCACAACTCAAGAGCTGGAACTCACACTACAGTAGACTAAACTTAACAGAAAATGTAAACAAACCACAGACAAGTGAGGAACCAGGAGACACTGGGAACAACCAGCTAACGTGGCAACACACCATAGCGTCTAATGACACTGCGAGAAGGGGAAAGACCAGACTGAATTTATAGAGGAACAGACAATCACACTATTCTGCAAAGACTAAGTGTGCTGTTTATCAGAGTGTGATAGGAGAGTGGTTTGACATAAAGACCACAAACAAGGCTGCAGCATGTCAAGGTTTCTGTTCTTGATTGTATAGGACTTGGTCATGAGAAAAACTGTAAGCCAAGGTGAGAATGGTATAAGATGGAAGTTTACATCAAAGCTTGAAGACTTGGATTTTGCAGACATAGTACTTTGGCTGTCCTCAACGAAACGACACATTCAGCAGAAAACAACAAAACTGGATGAAGAAGCCAAACGTGTGGGACTCAATATCAATTTGGAAAAGACAAGTGTTGACAATTAATGCAAGGAATCAGGAAACAATAATGATCAGTGGACATGATATTGAGGATGGTGATGAGCTGACATATTTATGGGCTCAAATTTGTAAGACGGGAGGTGGAATGAAGGACCTCAGTAACAGACTTTCAAATTCAAGAGGAGTGTTTGCCAGACTGAAGAGAACTTGTAGTTCCAGTAGCATGTCTCAAAAAACAAAAGCTGTATAGGATGCTTGTGTTGCCTGTCTTATTGTGTGGATGTGAATGAAAGATGGGTAAAGGAGATGATAGAATGATTAATGTCTTCAATAACAAATATTTGAGGAGGCTCCTCTGCATCCATTGGCAAGATCATGTACGAATGAGTTACTGAAAGGAGCAAGTATGAAACCCTTGAGGAAAGAAGCCCAAAGTATGTACAAAATAACAGACTCCCATTTTAGCTTCCCCATCTAGCCTTCTGTCAACTTAACTTTCACTTACCACTTTGCATTCCACTTGTCATTTCATAATTAACTTCATTTAGGTATTAAATATACTACATTAGACTTGGGAATTTAAAATCTCACTTAATATTAGGGAATGGATACGGTTAGGGCCGGGAGGATGTGAGAGTCTAGTTTACGCACATTACTGACTTCATGTCAGTATTCATATGATTCACTTTGTTATTTAGGAATGAAAGTAAAAATCATTCACTGTAATAAATAAGATGTAATGACTTGTCACCAAAGTCAAAATCAGGAAGGGTTCAGAGCAAATAAATCAACCACTGATGCTATAGTTATCTTACGTAGCTACATAGAAAGCACTAACTGAGTTCTATTGCTGCTTTATAGACCTAAAAGAAGTTTATGATTGGATAGAGCGAGACCTCCTCTTTGAAGTCATTAAAATCCACTTAGGTGAGTCAATTCTTACAAGAATTCTACAGGCGCTATATACCAGCACAACTGCTGTGATAATTCAAGATTCAAAGATTTTTATTTGTCAATACTTACTATACATACAGAACATACAGGAGAATTGAAATGCCATTTCTCGAGTGGCGGACCGAGTATTTTACAACTAGGCCTTCAATGGTGATCTACCTGATTTAAGTGCCATTCATTCCAAATACCATAAAAATAGCCTATAGGGCCGTCCACACAAAGCATGTTAAAGATAACTTTAACTATAAAATTAAAGCTTTAAAATCTTTACCTTTTCATTGTAGAGCTCCATTTCCTTGCACATTTATTCGCTGAGCTGCAGATCTACTCGTTTCCCCAAAGGTTTAAAAGTACTGTTGCTTGTCCAGCAGGCGGCTATGCTTCGGTGTCTCGCTGCTGCCTTGGTTAAGGCCCTGTCATACCTAGACGATTTAGGCAGTGTTTGCAAAATGTATGAAAAATTTGGAGAATACACTGGGGTACGGGAATCAGTTATGGCTCAGTTTTGTCTAAGTTAAGAGCATGCTGGTATAAGGTGTTGTTCGCTGAGCTCCTCTGAAAATTAATTTTCAGCATGCTGAAAATTTTCCGACGTATCCAGTGTATGGCTGATATGTCCTGCATTTGTGGAGCAAATGCGTAATTTGGCCTATAACCCATACAGAGCTTTCTGCCTGCAGTGCATGCACACACATGTGCGTGTGCATGTGCACATGTGCGTGCGCGCGCACACACACACACATACACAGAGCTAAACACACAGGACCTGTCAGGGTTTTTAACATTTAACTGAAGTCTTCACGATCATCTGTCCTGTGTTGTTCCGAGAGATATGCCAAAATGTCAGAACACCGGAGGAGGAGGATTCAATCAGCTGATCACCTGAAGTGCAGAGCGCAGCTGTGTACTTTCCCGTTGGCTGTGCCTCCAAGCAAACGCACACTCCATGTATTATCTTGGTTTTATTTTTTTCACTTTATTAAAAATAAACATTTTTTATTGCCATCAGTTCGTGGTCTTTGAGCCAGGTTGTGATAACTGTTATCCAATGTTCCTGACTTTTCACATCAGCTGACCTGACAGATTTGACAGCTCTGCCAGGTCGGTCATGCCCCCCACTGTCGTGTTTGGAGGGGAGAATCATCTCGGTTGAACAGTAATGATCTCTACCAAAACTAGGATTCATGGATCGGGAGGCAACAGCAGTCTGGCATGACTGCGCTATGCAGAAGTTAGACTATTGTTGTGCATAAGTTGTGAATGTTGACAACACGCTAAGCATTAGTTGGTTTAAGTTACTATGACTTAATTATATGTCCAAGTCGTTATGCATACACAGTGCATATGGCCAAAAGTGAAAATTTCAACATATCCCAGCATTTTACACCAATTTTTATACATTTGGCGAAGGTTGCCTAAATCGTCATGATGTGACAGACAGCTCAAGTTTACAAATCCTGTCTGGCTCCATGTATCTACTCGATCAGTTGCAAACAACAGGCATTCCCAGCAAGATAATTTGCAGCACTCCTCGGAGGCTGTAATCCAAGGATACTGCTCATTGTTAATATGGAAGGGACGGACAAATCCTTTCCCCGGCTGAGACGGGCCTGCTAGCTTCGGAGTTGGCCGACCTCTCGTCACAATGACCAGCTTTTCTTGAAAAGTCTGTCTGGAAATTTTTTTTTTTTTAAATATCAGCAACCAAATTATTTTCCTCTCCCCTGTCAACCATTGCGGGTGGAAAAGCAGCCATTATTTTTAAACAGATACAGTATATTGTAGCTGCTTAAGCAAGCCCTTGCACTGGCGTTTTGCTAGCAAGGATCCTCTTTATTGTGGGTGGAGGAATCTAATCATCCAATCAAAAGATGTAAAAATGCCAACATTCTCGGATGTGTTCTATGTGTACCCCTGGACATTCAGAAGACATCTGACTGGTTAAAGCAACAGGATAAGTTTAACAGTCAATTTAACCTACAGAGCCACACTGTTACTTCCTGAAGGCCCAAGGCAGATTTGCTTGACCCTGGCAACACAGATGGCTGAAATATGATTGGACAAAAAAACTCTAACATGCATTATGCTACTGGAAGGAGTGCAACCAAGAGGAAAACTACAAAATGAAAAGAATAGACTATTGGGAATAATTTAATACATCCTCATGGAACAAATATATTTTAAAGACTGTAAATGTAACTCTGATAGTGTTTAGGCCAGCACAGAAGGCTTCACTGGCCCTGAGGGTCCACCACTGTGTTTCTTTCCCTCTCTTAGTGGTGTGCACAATATATAAGAAAAGAAGGAATAAGGATGAAAAGCAACAACAGCAATGTACAGTAATGCTAAGAGGAGCAAAAACAGTTTTTCCTACGTTTTCTGGGTGCAGACAAGGTGGTATAGAGTCCCCTATGCTGTTTAACATTTTTCTAGACTTCATGCTTCACTGTGCAGAGAATGAAGCTTACCAGATATTTCCAGATGCTGGAGTAATATATAGTTATCGCATCCCGAGTACATGCTCAACATGTCAACAAAGAATGGCCTCCAAATTATGTGGAGTCAGCACACTGCTTTCCATCTTGTACGCCGATGATATAGTCCTGTTTTGCAAGAATATAGATATGCTACAGGGTGTTAAAACCATTTTTGATAAAACATTTAAATGTTTTGGGCAACAGATACCAGTTACCAAGACAGAAACAATGGCCTTCAATGCCCCAGAAAAGACCATGGCTGTTATATCCACAAAACCTGGTACTGAGGAGACGGACGAAGAGGTTGCACTTGAACTCTGCTTTATTAATATAAAGAGCACACCACACACCACACACCATGGCAGAGCTATCCAGGGCAAGAGACGGCCCTCATGAGTGTGGTAGTTGACGGTGGGTCAACTACCACGCGACCCGCATGGCGCAGGGGGTTATTCTGCCACCTCTCTCTTTTTTTTTCTTTAAACAAACCAATATAGCCGTGCGCCTAACTAACACAAAACCAGGAACTATTAAACAACCTTGAGTCTTTAAGGCGGGAGAAAACAATTCAGCCTGAGGGCTTTTGAGGCGGCGCTGCAGGGGCCTCCCCCCTGGAGCTTGGGGGGGGGGGCTTTGAAACGGGCTCGTGGGGGCCTTCCCCCCAAAGCTTTTGGACCCCCGTGCTCAATCTTCATGACTCCGGGGCCTGGTTCCCATACTGCGGTAGCCGACTCCAGCAGAGCCCCGCCGCCTGGAGCTGCCACCCAGACACGCTGTAGTCTGTTCGTGTGTCGAACCTAATCATCTGTCTGACAAAAGCACATTGTCCTCAGCTTCGCCACAATCCTCAGTGGCACCCGTTGTCTTGCTAGCTACTGCCCGGTCAGTCACCGCCCCGGTCTTCCGCCGGTACGAACCTGAACCCAGTCCATAACATGCAGAGGTGCCTTACTTGTTTTCATGCGTTGTTGTTGCGCTCCCGGTGTCTCTGCGTGCTTGTTCGGCTCGGGGCCTCCGCCATGCTGCGGCGGTTCCATTGTCCCCATGTTCACTGTGGACCCTTCACTCGCCGTCTCTGTCATCGACTGCGGCGCATCTCTGGTACAGAAGCAGTCCAGTACCTCTCCAGTGTTGCTCGTTGAAACGGACCCTCCACCCACCAACTCGGTCGCTCCTACTACAGCCGGCTGAGCGCGGCCACCAAAGCCGTCCGGCTCCTCCACTGAACCACTCTCCTCCCGAGAGCATGAAGTGTGCGCTTTGGTGTCAGTCATTGAAGCGGATTCTCCACCCGTCAGCTCGGTCGTAACCTCCGTAGCCTGCTGAGCGAGGGAACGGGAGCAGTCCAGCTCTTCCTCTTTGCCATCAAAAGTGTTCTGCAGTGCGGCATTGTGCATTGTCTCTGTGCCTGGCTGCTGTCGCTGTGCTTCGGGGCTCTCAGCATGCTCGTGCTCCCACTCCCATGGCTTCAACTCTGGCTGCAGGAAAAACGGAGCAGAGTCTGATCGCTGCTTTCCCTTTGTGCCATCTTCGCTCTCTGCACCGTGCTCACCCACAGTGCTGCGGTCACTCTCAGCTCTAAATTCTCCCTCTTCACTGCGCTCACTCTCTGTGCTGTGCTCCTCGGCTGGCTCGTCGTTCTCGATGGACACAGGCTCCTTCTCCTGTGGCCCCGATTCCACCGTGTTAGCTAGCTTGTAGCCTGTAGCGTCTAGCTTCTATGTCTGGTGCCCATTTAGCTCCGTGGCTAATTTCTCCATTGCTACTAGCTGGGATGTTAGCTCCCCTGAGCTAGCTAGCTTTGTACCTTTTGGCACCAATAGCATCTCAACCCACAGCTTTGTGCTACGTGTGTGTTCAGCAAAGTAGCCAGCAAGAAGCTCAACAGCATCTGCATATGACTCCGTCTCCCCTAACGTGTGGAAAATTCTCTGACCTTCTATGCCGAGTTCAAAACCAGAAGTACTCGCTTCCTTACTCTGTCAAGTTTACCCAGGCCCAACGCTGCAATGCACATCTTGAACGCGGCCAGCCAACAAGGCCACAATATTGCTGGTTCTCTGGGGTACTTCAGAAACGGCCGTAGAGGTGCCCCACATGCCTCCGTGAGTTAATCCTCAGTCGCCAAATGTTATGTCCACAAAACCTGGTATTGAGGAGACGGACGAAGAGGTTGCACTTGAACTCTGCTTTATTAATATAAAGAGCACACTACACACAACACACCATGGCGGAGTCATCCAGGGCAAGAGATGGCCCCCATGGCGGCCCAATATAGGGCGGTGTGATGACGCGACAGGAAGGCGGCATCATCACACCGCACTTCATAATAAAACCCCACATAACAATGGCCAGTAAATCATTGATATCAATTGGCAGAACACCTATCAAGAATGTAAAGAAGTTTACATATCTCAGTCACAAAATAACCAATAGTGATCAGAACCCTGAGACATTCATCTCACATAGGATCTCTTCAGCTTTTCAAAAATGGTCACAGTTAAAGCATGTACTAACGGATAGATGTATCCAAATGTCCACCAGAGTTAAGTTCCTAAACCTGCATTCAAAGCAGACTGCTTTATTCCATCCAAGCCTGTCCATTGTCAGCAAAAGAACTTAGCAAGATTGAAACAATATGGCATGGCTTCCTGAGGAAAATGGTCAAAAATGGGTATAAGCAAAAGAATGCTCCCATGCACAAACATAAGAACAATAGCGTGCAGCTGGACACAGCGAGCGAACTGGACTGGAGCTTTATGCTATCAAATGAGGATCTTAGGAAAATCACTAACACTCTACCCATCTCAGATTTCTGTGTATCACACTGGCTGAAGTATACTGCTCATGTCACTAGCTTGGAGAACACAGCCCTACAGAAACAATCCTGTTTAGAATGGAAGTCAAGAAATACTATCGTGATCTGTGGAAAAAGTATGCGACAGTTACTGGTTTGTCTGCTAGTCAAGTACAACATGAAATACAAGACAAACATAGGTTTCATGCCCTTATGTCCCACATATCTGGAACATAGATGAGCACTCGAGAGAGTTCAGAACTGTTCTGAGGATCGAAGATGACGATGATGATGATGAAGGGAGGCAGCTCATGGAGGTGAATGGTATTTCAAAAGTAATTATTCAGAAAATTTTAGGAATGATAATGATAATGATCCTATTGTCTCATGTAAAACCCTCACATCCACTGATTTGTAAACAGAATCATTTTGTTGTATATTGTATGCTTGTTGACCTTTAATCAATATTGGCAGAGCATTTCTGTCTATAACCATGCGATCAGTAACGTTAGGTCAATTTGAGGGGAACTTTGAGTTGTGTTCTCATGGATTTATTGGTTTCCATTTGAGTTGTGACTGGTTATAATGGTCAATACTGCCTCCCTCCAGTGATCCAGCTTAAGTTGTCTGGCAACTAAATATGAAGAGCGTAAATGAATGTTAAAATTATTTGTTGTACAAGAGTGAATCCTGTTGAACATGGGTTATAGCTCAAGTTTTTGGGAGGATTTAACAATGTATAAACTGCTTGATATTGTTCACATCACTACGTTTATGTCTATGAAAGGTTTCCTGACACTGATCTTAGTTTTGCTTCTTGTGGAATTTTCTGGGTGTTTGGGAGACGTGTTGTCATGAGCAACTGACCTTCAACAGGTAGAATCTCAACAAAGCTCCTTCAACATAATCACTACTATCTGCAACTGAGGCAGTTGTCACAAATATTTTATTTATTTGTTTACTGGTTGTTTTGTTTTGTAATAAATCTCATTTACATAAAGAGATCACTCCTCTAAGTTACTTCCTTTGAGCTAAATCACATTTACTTTAATAATAATGCATCAGATTTATATAGCGCTTTATCACAGACACTCAAAGACGCTTTGCAAATAGATACATTATTCATTCACTCCAGACAGACAATGGTAGTGGCAAGCTACTACTGTAGCCACAGCTGCCCTGGGGCAGGCTGACAGAAACATAGCTGCCAATCCATGCCAACAGCCTCTCCGGCCACCACCGAACATTTATACACATTCAGACCCGGTGTTATGGACACTGGAAGCAAGGTGGGTAAAGTTACTTGCCCAGGGACACAACGGCAGGATATCTGGGGAGAGCGGGATTCGACCCACCAACATTCCAGTTATTGGACGACCTGCTCTACCTCCTGAGCCACTGCCACCCTAACTACCTTTTGAATCTAACTTATAATAGATAATGTTAACAATATTTGACCCACCTTAAAGACATCAAGAAGGATCATTCAGGAAGATCTGCAAAACAGTCACATAAATCCAGCATATCATGTTCATATCTCCATTTAATGAGTAGAGATAAATGGTGGGCCAATATCTGAAGGGAACACTGGGACCTTCTGTGTGTTATACACAATGACTTAAATGTGGTGGTAGATGAGGTCATATGCCAAAAATATTCCTCAATGGTGCCTCTGTTCCGCGACCCCAACGCCATGCACACACTCAAGTTTGAAGCACATTTCCTTCTTTTGAAGTGGTAAGATTGCGAGATGGGACATTTTGATGTTTCTTAAAATCCTAATGGGTTTGGCGCTTGGGGGGGATAGAGGGTGAAACCTAATTGGAATAGACTTTTCCACCTCTAAATTTTAATGAACTGCAGGGCTGAACGTCTCTTATTAGGTGAAATTGGCCATTAGCATTTTAAATGACCGGCTATCTTCATTATAATCAGGGTGAGATGCATTTCTCTGCTGAAGATCTATTGATCGCTCAGCAATGTCAAAGTCTGCATGAAGACATAGAGGGAGAGTGGATGTGACAGGCTAAGGCCACAGCGGAGAGAGGAAGGCTGCGGCAGGCGGAGGGAATAGGGAATAATCCGTTTTGCACTGTTTCAAATAATTGCTGTAATATGAAGATAATTACAGTTGTGACAATTCTCCTTTATCATGAGACAAACATGTCCTATACCGTAATTCAACTCATGTTTCCAGGAAAAATAATCAGTCATTTTTATTGCTGTAAGTGGAGATGACACATTGTAATAGTGTTTTTTTGATTGTGTACAAGATGTGTGGTTTTTAAATGTGTGCACTCCATATTTTACTATACCAAACTGATTCTGTGTGTTTTGTAAGGAATCAGCAGAAATGACTTTTTAGCATATTAATTATATTCCAGCAGGCTGGAGCTCTATTATTAAGCTTTTTTTCACAAGAGAACCTCTGATGAGAGTGGAATACATGCATCAAAAGCTTTTTTGCTAATTACTTTGAATTTGTGATGATGTAGTGCTGTCTCTGCCTCACACTATACATTTAAGCACAGTTAATATTTGACAAGGACTCTTTATAATTGCCTCCCTTTGAAAAGGAAGAAACCCATTTAAAATTCAGCTGCGCTCAGACATCTGCTGTTTGATCCTTGTTGCTACATTCTAATAGTTATAATGGAAAAAAGTGATTCTTATTTCAGTCGACTTTCAAAGCACTACTGATAAGAGAATGATTATAACTCTACTGAATGAACGCTAAATACTAATTTCATGAATGCCTTTGTTTAATAATGACTGATCATTTTTATTAGGGTAGTCTGAGATTTTCCTCTTCTCAGAATGACTTGATATGGTTTCTTTGACGGCTTTGACAATTTTTCAATTTTTGACTCAAAGCACCCTGCACAAATATTTGAAAGCCTTTCCAGACTAAGGCAAACTTGAGACCAAGGTTGGCAAACATTTGCAGTGTATATCGCACAGGCCTCTTATACAGTCACAGTCACATGTGCCCCAACTCATTATCAACCTCGGAGCCAAAAATATGATCACAGTAATCTCATTTTAATTTGAGTTATATTGTGAAAAGGGGGGGGGGGGGGTTGAATAATCAGATCAGTTAGTTGGAGCAGGGAGAGTTGGACAGTGTTTGAAAATACTTCCAGATGGTGTTGAATCTGCAGACTGGCAGTAAGGAAGAGCTGGGGACCACCTCCCTCACCCTTTTCTTTTTAGGCTACATTCACATCAGGATAGTCCAGGGGTCTCAGTTTGATTGGGTGGGGAATGCCGAGAATTTTCATACCTTCATTTGGTTTGGTTTGCGGACCAAACAATGTTACACAGTTACATCAACTGCTTGTTTGGGGCGCTGTAGCCGAAACCACCACTGACGTAGAATAAATCTCGGCAAAGAAGAAAAATCTGGCTCATCAACTGGCCAGGACCAAAAACAGAAATCCATTCCCTTCAGCCGGGTTGTTTGTCGACCACAAATGAGACATCTTTTAACTTTTCTCCTTGGCTTTCTCCGGTAAAAGGATTTCTTGGATCTGCACGGTTGTCTTTATTGTAATTTTCTACCCAAAATGCGCAATGGTAAACGCCACTTGCTCTTCTCGGACTATGTGTTACTATGGTTACACAGATGCTGAGGGGCAAGTCTGCCCTTTGGTCCGGTGGATAGTCCACTTGCATTCACACTGCAAGCGGAGCACACCAGACTTCATTTGCAAGTGAACCGAGAGCCCCGTTTTCAGGCGGACCAGACTTTGCTTGTTTGGTGCACACCAGAGTTCAAACGTGCGTTCAGACAGCACCAAACGAACCAAACAATCCATGGATAGTCCTTTGGTCCGGACCAAACAGTGGCCGTGTGAATGCACCCTTAAATACTTCCACCTCCCCTTCCAGGTTATCTCTATCTTTTACCTCCATTGCATTTTCAACTCTCACCTCATTCATCCCTCCTCACCTGGTTCTTCCCCCCTCTTTCACATCTCTCCTTACTGGCACACATCTTTTTGCTTATCCAAATAGGTCTCGCAGTATGCTGGCCAAACATAAGGCTGGAGCCACTGTGGCCTTGCCCCCTCCTTTTCCCCATCATCCTCTCTCTCCTAAGGGGGGCGACAGAGTCCTGCCCTCAGATTACACTGGGGGCGAGGGGTTAGAATATAGCCCTGAGGGCCGGCAGCTGTCAATTAGTGATAACTGCCGAGAAAGAGGCACACAAATGCACGTGTGCACACACTCACACTCCCTCCCTTTTCTTACCCCCTTGCTCCTTCGTTAATCAGGGGGCCATCACCTAGCAACGGTGCCGAGGAAGTCCTCAATGAGGATGCCTGGTGAGAGGCGCACACAAAAATATGACGGCGAGGAGGAGAGAGGGATGGAGAGAACAGGAGGGGGAGAGAAAATTGTGAAAAATAGAGTGGATAGATGAAAAAGGGATAATGAAACCTCTCCAGAGGGCATTTGGATGCGAGACAGCCATTGTCCACAAGATTCAATGTTATTTATGTCCTGTATCCACAGCTGCGTTCAGCCACCTTTGCTGAAAATGTTGCTTCTTGTTTTAAAGTTTTGTAAAGCAGAAACATCATAGTTTTAATGTTGGTCACACTCCAAAAAATGCTTGATTATTCATCATGTAGCTACGGTGGTGTGAAAAAGTGTTTGCCCCGTTCCTGATTTCTCATTTATTGCATGTTTGTCACACTTAAATGTTTCAGATCATCAAACAAATTTAAGTGTTAGACAAAGATAACACAAGTAAACACAAAATGCAGTTTTGAAATGAAGGTGTTTATTATTAAGGGAAAAAAAATCCAAACCTACATGGACCTGTGTGGAAAAAATGATTGCCCCCTAAACCTAATAACAGGTTGGGCCACCATCAGCAGCAACAACTGCAATCAAGCGTTTGTGATAACTGGCAATGAGTCTTTTATAGCGCTGTGGAGAAATTTTGGCCCACTCATCTTTGCAGAATTGTTGTAATTCAGCCACATTGGAGGGTTTTCGAGCATGAACCGCCTTTATAAGGTCATGCCACAGCATCTCAATTGGATTCAGGTCAGGACTTTGACTAGGCCACTCCTCCAAACTCTTCATTTTGTTTTTCTTAAGCCATTCAGAGGTGGACTTGCTGGTGTGTTTTGGATCATTGTCCTGCTGCAGAACCCAAGAGCACTTCAGCTTGAGGTCACGAACAGATGGCAGGACATCCTCCTTCAGGATTTTTTGGTAGACAGCAGAATTCATGCTTCCATTTACCACAGCAAGTCTTCCAGGTCCTGAAGCAGCAAAACAGCCTCAGAGCATCACACTACCACCATCATATTTTACTGTTGCTATGATGTTTCTTTTCTGAAATGCTGTGTTACTTTTACGCCAGATGTAATGAGACACACAGCTTCCAAAAAGTTCAACTGTTGTCTCGTCAGTCCACAGAGTATTTTCCCAAAAGTTTTGGGGATCATCAAGATGTTTTCTGGCAAAACTGAGACGAGCCTTTATGTCATTTTTGCTCAGCAGTGGTTTTCGTCTTCGAACGCTGCTGTCATGAACCTGGGTTTGGTGGTCCCAAACCCAGTTCGGACACCGTGGCTATTTTGGCCCGGTTTACTATTTATTTTCCATCAGGTGCTTCAGGGAGCCTGTTGGGTCCTTCGCTCCCTGACAGCTCGGTCATGCCCCCTCCTCCTGTCAGTGTCATCAACTGTGTCTCATTGTTGGTGTTTCCCACACATACACACACACACCTCACTCACTTGTGAGTCACTGGTGCATGAGGGACATAACAGAATACTCCAGCCAGCAAGAAAAAACCCAGCGGACTAGACGTGCGGGTTTTTTTCTTTTCCTTTTCACCCTCTTTCTTTTTTCCCCAGGCGCTATGGCGGATCGGACGGAGAGGAGAGCTGCACTTGCTGTGCCTCTTGGAGGAAATTCTTTCGTGGACACGGAAGCCCTGTTCCCCCCAGGCCATTCGACAGGCTCAGGACACAGTGATGAGGGTGATGGAAAGAGACAGCCTCTGGGATCATCCCGAGGCAATGGAGATTCTTCAGGACATCCTCACCCAGCCATGCGGGCAGTTGAATGAGGAGTTTCTCTGCATATGGCACATGCCTCCTAGTGAGGGACTTATCGTGGAGGACGTTCTGATTTCCAAACCATCCGCAACGAGGTAAAAAAAGAAAGAAGCTTCCAGCCTCATGGACGACAGCCCTGTCTCCTCATCCCAAGCAGTGACCCGCTCCATCCTCGGAAGAGCTGGAGGAACACAGACTGGCTCTTCAGGCGGGGACGGACCTCATCTTGGAGGTGAAGCCGTGGCTCCTCCCGGAGATGGCTGGGTGAGTGGAGGAACTTTCCCAAGGGAAGGGGAGCCGCAGCCTGAGGAGGAGCATGCTCTAACCATGGAGTCTCCACACCTCCCTGACCCCGAGACAACAGCTGACATCATCACTTCCCAGGAATTGAGGCAAGTGCTTATTCAGTCTCTTTTACTGTCACCTGAAACTGCCTGCCTGATTCCTGATGAACTGTCAGCTGACGATCATGTTTTCCCACTGGTCCCTCCTGTTTCTCCCGTGCCATTGTCTATGTCAGGAGATAAGTCCCAGACGCAGGAGATGCTGTCACCGGGGACAGTGGAGCTCCCACTGCCTGTCTCCTCTCATCGTCACCATTCCCAGACGGCCCGCTACAAGAGTTCTGCTGACCTGCCACCCGTCTCATCTACCTCCGTCACCATGGAGATGGCTCCTCCACTCTCCACAAGGGGGCCCGAATCCAATTTGGGCACGGAGAGAGACGATTGGCTCACATCTGCAGCTGTGGATATCAGAGACCGGGAGGACAGGCAAGTCTTTTGTCTTCTGTCTTCTTTTTGTCTTCTGTCTCCATCCCCCCACTCCCAACACACAGCCCCCCATCCTGACCCTGACCAGGACCCAGGTGAGGACGGAGCTCAGGAAGATCAAGGCGAGGAAGGCGCCGGGACCGGACGGCATCAGCGCAAAGCTCCTCAAGTCCTGTGCAGACCAGCTGTGTGGGATTGTGACGTATATCTTCAACATGAGCCTGAAACTGGGGAGGGTACCACAGCTGTGGAAAACATCTTGTGTGGTACCTGTACCAAAAACTTCCCACCCCAAAGACCTGAACAGCTACAGACCGGTGGCCTTGACGTCCCACTTGATGAAGACCCTGGAGAGACTGCTCCTTGCTCACCTCCGCCCCCTGGTGGAACCAGCGATGGATCCACTCCAGTTCGCCTACCAGCATGGCATTGGGGTGGAGGATGCGGTGATCTTCCTCCTTCACCGTTCTCTGTCCCACCTGGAGAAGCCCGGGAATATGGTGAGGATCATGTTCTTTGACTTCTCCAGTGCTTTCAACACCATCCAACCGATGATCCTGAAGGACAAGCTGCTGCGCGCAGGGGTGGACCAGCACCTGTCATCATGGATCCTGGACTACCTCACGAACCGGCCTCAGTTTGTGAGAACCCGGGACTGTGTGTCCGACACGATCATCAGTAGCACGGGGGCCCCCCAGGGAACGGTGCTGGCTCCCTTCCTGTTCACTCTTTATACTGCGGACTTCTCACACAACACAACACACTGCCATCTACAGAAGTTCTCTGATGACTCTGCGATCGTTGGCCTCATCTCCAATGGAGATGAAGCTGAGTACAGAGGGCTTATCCAGGACTTCGTGGACTGGTGCCATCGGAACTGCCTCCAGATCAACGCGAGGAAAACTAAGGAGCTGGTGGTGGACTGCCGCAGGCATGGGCAGCCCCTCACAGTACCAGTAAATATACAGGGAACAGACATCGAGATGGTGACATCCTATAAGTACCTGGGTATTCATCTGAACAATAAACTAGACTGGTCACACAATACTGATGCACTCTACAAGAAGGGACAGCGCAGGCTGTTCCTGCTGAGGAGACTCAGGTCTTTTGGTGTACAAGGGGCGCTGCTGAAGTCATTCTATGACACGGTGGTGGCATCAGCCATCACTTTTGGAGTGGTCTGCTGGGGCAGTGGCATTACTGCAGCCGATAGGAAGAGACTGAACAAACTGATTAAGAAAGCTAGCTCTGTCCTGGGGCAGCGCCTTGATCCGATGGAGGAGATAGGAGAGAGAAGGACGGTGGCTAAACTGTCATCTCTGCTGGAGTCCGAGTTCCACCCTATGCAGGACATACTGAATGCACTGAGGAGCTCATTTAGCAGCAGACTACATCATCCCAGGTGCACAACCGAGAGGTTTCGTAGGTCCTTCCTACCAACGGCTGTCAGACTGTACAACCTAAGCAGGGCTGCTCGCAGAGATAGCAAAAAGACGTAACAAACTAATAGTTTTTTGAATGCAAAAGATGCAATAGACTTACACAATGGTCCCCTCCGGCATACAACTAGGAACATACCGGTCGCTATGGAGGGTGAGAATATGTATGGGCACATAATCATACCATGTAGGATAACTAAGTAGACGGTTATGCTGTTTCATTCCATCTAGCAACAATGCTCTGCACTGTGTGTGTTTATATATTTGCATATTTATTCCATCTAGCTACAATGCTCAGCACTGGGTGTGTTTATATATTTATATATCTACATATTATTCCATCTAGCTACATTGCTCCGCACTGTGTGTGTTTATATACTTGCATATTTATTCCACCTAGCTGCAATGCTCCGTACTGTGGGTGTTTATATATTTACATATTTATTCCATCTAGCTACAATGCTCTGCACTGTGTGTTCATATATTCATATATTTATTCCATCCAGCTACAATGCTCTGCACTGTGTGTCTGTGTGTGTGTGTATATATATATATTTTATAGTAATACGTACATATGTTTATTAGCTGCTCTTGCTTGCTTGTTTTTTTTCTTGCCTTCTGATTGTTGCTCTGAGTGTTGCTATCCCTGTGCTGTTGCAATCCTGGAATTTCCCCGTTGTGGGACTAATAAAGGCTTATCTTATCTTATCTTATCTTATCTAATTATGATAAGCCTTGTCTGTCTCCTGAGGGGCAGGTCCAGTCTCTGCAGTCCACTGGGTTCTCCCCTCCAGCTGCAAAGATTGAATTTGTTCCTACTCTCTCCATTTTTCCCTGAGTGTGCGCCGGCTTCCAAATTTAGCCGCTGGACGATGGAGGAGCCCATGGTCCTGGAGGAGTTCAGACCAGTGCCAGCACGGAGTGAGCCCCCGCTTCCCCACTGGATCAGTCTCCAGCGTTGGAGTCCTTGCCTGGGGGCACCTGGACAATCACCACCACCAGACCAGCTACTGAGGTTGTCACAGTGGAGCAGGAACCTGAGCCGGACCGCCTCGAGGTCGGGCCAGTGTCGTTGTGGGGATCGACGGAGTCCTGGACGGCAGTGGAGCTCGAGCCCAGGCAAGTGCTTTCGTTTGTTTCTCTCTCTCCTGAATTAGAGCAACCTTGTCTGGCTCTTGGGAAGGAGAGCCGGATGCAGCCACCCGCTGCACCTGGTGTCGCCTCGCCGGGCTCTGCCGCTCCCAGCGACCCTGACTCTCAGTCCTGTCTCTGAGCTCTCTCTCAGGGTCGCCGGAGAGACGCTGTTCAGTGGGCGTCTGCTGGGCTTAGGATTCGGGCAGGCCACCCGATTAGTCACCCCTCGCCATGCCTGGGGCCTGGGACTCTAGTCGACTCCCTGAACTTTGGACTCCTGGGGAGGGGGGTTAGTGCCCCAAGTTGGGGCGATTAGGAGGTTTCATTCATTATATTTGTATATTATTTTTTGTATTATGTACTGGTTGCTTCCCTCCTAACACGTTTTCCCCCACCTCCTACCCTGGGTGGTGGTTGTCCGTTGAAGGGTGTTCTTTCACGTTTTTTATGTTTGTCTGCTGTTGGCACTTGGGTGTGTAGAATCCACCCCTTGGGGGGGGGAGGGGGCTCGGACACCCAGTTCGGACACCGTGGCTACTTTGGCCTGGTTTACTATTTATTTTCCATCAGGCACTTCAGGGAGCCCTTTGGGTCCTTCGCTCCCTGGCAGCTCGGTCAGGCCCTCTCCTCCTGTCAGTGTCATCAGCTGTGTCTCATTGCTGGTGTCCCCCCCCCCACACACACACCTCACTCACTTCCATTCACATGCTCAGACACTCACTCATGCACACGTTTTCAATTTGTTCAGCCCACACCCCTTCACACCGGCGGTCTCTTCCCTCATTAGTATTATGATTACATAAACACTGTGTTAGTGGGAAGAGATCACCGGAGCATTGCACTTCATACACGGCAGCGTGTTCCTCCGTGTATGCAAGTTGTCATTCCCTACAGATTACTTTCTGCATGACTAAATTAGTCTTCTCATCCACCGGACTGCACAGGATCGCTCCAGCACCGGAAGTTTATGTTTGCCTTTCTCTTCATGCCGACAGCAGTATAGCGGCACTAGGCATTTCCTCCCTCGGGCTGCTGAGCATCCAGGTGGTGTCTTTGTATGTCTGGTGGCTTCATTATCATTATATCAACTCTCTGTTAATTAGTGTGACTGTTTACTGGACAAGTTTGGGGGTTTTGTTAAATAAAGTGCACAAATCTACTCCTCTTGGGTTTTTCATTCTACCCTCTGTGTGCTGCGTAATGGTGCACGAGGAATCATAACACGCTGCCATGCAGGCCATTTTTTCTTATGGTGGAGTCATGAACACTGACCTTAACTGAGGCAAGTCAGGCCTGCAGTTCTTTGGATGTTGTTGTGGGGGTTTTTGTGACCTCTTGGATGAGTTGTCGTTGCACTCTTGAGGTAATTTTGGTTGGCTGGCCACTCCTGGGAAGGGTCACCACTGTTCCATGTTTCTGCCATTTGTGGATAATGGCTCTCACTGTTGTTCGCTGGAGTCCCAAAGCTTTAGAAATGGCTTTATAACCTTTTCCAGACTGATAGATCTCAATTACTTTGTTTCTCATTTGTTCCAGAATTTCTTTGGATTGCAGCATGATGTCTAGCTTTTGAGGATCTTCTGGTCTACTTCACTTTGTCAAGCAGGTCCTATTGAAGTGATTTCTTGATTGAGAAGAGGTGAGGCAGTAATCAGGCCAGGGTGTGGCTTGAGAAATTGAACTCAGCTTTCCAAAGATGTGATAAACCACAGTTAAAGCGTACCTGTGGTGGTCGTGAAAAAAAAGATATTATATTGAGCCCCTGTCTCACGTTCTAGTTCAAGTTTAAGTTCAAGTTCAAAGCAATGTGATATAAATCCATTGCTGATGTGCTGGTTCAGCTATGTCAGCAAAACATGGGTGCAGCCATACTAGCGGCTACATGGCCTGCCAGGACGCTTCCTGTGACGTAGTAGCGTGGATACCGCGATCTGGATCAATATTGGCTGAGCCTGGAGTGCCCGGATGAGCAGTGGCTTTCGGGATATTCAAATTCAAATTCAAACGTTTATTTCAAACTCAGGGTTCATATTAAATGCAGAACTAAAACGAGTAGAAAATAAATAAATAAATAAATGCTTAAATTCAGCAGGTCGTCTCGTCTGATCTGAGGTCGTAACGGCCGCCAGACGGCCGATGATTCTACAGAGCAGCAGACACTCGGTGCTCTTGTAACAACAAAAACATACAATGCGATATGGATATCGCAACATGGCGGAATGTAAAGCCTTTGGATGTCTCAATAATAAGCAAAAAAACAAAGATAAACACTTCTTTTGTGTACCCAAACCCAGCTCACCTTGTCAGAAGATCGTAGCGGAAAAGTGATTGCGCAATCTCGGAACAGGGCACAGACGTTTCCTTTCAGACGAAATTGCGTTGTGTGTGAGGACCACTTTGTCACTTTCACCCTCAGAAGACCTTTCTGGCTCAAACCTGTAGCCATGTTGGACGAATTCTTCCTCAGAGTCCGACAATTCAGCCATAATAGAATAAAAACACTCACAACAGCACCCTAGTCGCTCATACAGACGGAGTATTGACTTTTCAGTATCAACGAAATGACGTCACATCCGCATGTGTCATGGCTGCGCACAGAGTTTTCATCGGCTGGCCATGCCTGCGGTCGTATTTGCATATTTCTCTGGTGGTATATGGCTGGCAATAATTATTTAACCAAATAACGAATACTTTGCCTAATGTTTTCAAGTTGAATGCGTTTAGACGACCACCACAGGTACCCTTTAATTTATATTTTAACTGGGGGGGGGGGGTCACTTTTTTACACAGGGCCATGTAGGTTTGGATTTTTTTTTACCCTTAATATTAAACACCTTCATTTAAAAACTGCATTTTGTGTTTACTTGTGTTATCTTTGTCTAACATTTAAAATTGTTTGATGATCTGAAACATTTAAGAGTGACAAACATACAAAAAATTAGAAATCATCAAGGGGGCAAACACTTTTTCACACCACTGTAAATACAAATATACAAAAGTTCATCATCAGATCCTGTGTTGTGGTAAGAAGGTCTCCTGTTTTGTATAACAATTCTCAGTGAAAGGAGGTTCCTGCCTTTTCACAAGCTAAAACCCCAACATCTGCATGTAAAATAAATTACCCAGCTGGGGTCATTAATTAACAAATTAACAAATGATCAACTGTTAAAGTGGTTTATGGAAAACTAATATGACTTCTTTACTTGAAGGACCCAATAAGACCTGACCAGGAGGCAGGGAGAATTACATGTTCTACCACCAAGATTTGTGCTACTTTTTGAAGAGTGACTCCTTTGTTATTTTATCTATTTATGTATTTTTCAATTAATTTTAGTTTTCATACAGTGCTTTGCAAATTAACTTGAAAGCTCTCCAAAAGCATTTCACAGGAAGATTTTTTTTTTTTTTGAAATCTCATAACTTCTGTTGCATCTTACCAGGCTGTTCGTTAAAAATTTCCCGACTCATTTCCCAGACTGAGAAGAACCAAAAAGCATGGTTATTAGTCTTTCTCTACATATACACTACCGTTCAAAAGTTTGGGGTCACTTAGAAATTTCCTTATTTTTGAAAGAAAATCACTTTTTTTCAATGAAGATAACTTTAAACTAATCAGAAATACACTCTATACATTGCTAAAGTGGTAAATGACTATTCTAGCTGCAAATGTCTGGTTTTTGGTGCAATATCTACATAGGTGTATAGAGGCCCATTTCCAGCAACTATCACTCCAGTGTTCTAATGGTACAATGTGTTTGCTCATTGCGTCAGAAGGCTAATGGATGATTAGAAAACCCTTGTGCAATCATGTTAGGTCTGCAATGCTGTAATTGCTGCAAATGAAGGATTCTTTGACGAAAGCAAAGTTTGAAGGAAAAAATTATTATTTCAAATACAAATCATTATTTCTAACCTTGTCAATGTCTTGACTACTGTATATTTTCTATTCATTTTACAACTCATGGTGGTAAATAAGTGTGACTTTTCATGGAAAACACAAAATAATTGTCTGGGTGACCCCAAACTTTTGAACGGTAGTGTAGGTACCACCGAGGGTCACACACTTCTCCCATCACTTTATGCAGCTGTGGAGACCTCACCTGTAGAAGTCTGCAGGTTGTGTCAGAAGCCACGACTTGACCTTGGAAATCAGCGTTTCACAATCTTGCCCTTCAAAAATGACTTCATGGTTGGAAGGAGGTGGAAGTCAGATGATGTGTGGAAGGAGGGAGTAAGGGGGTGAGGAAGGACTTCATAGTCACAGGGCCATGATTCCATCTGGGCAACATGCCAATTGTAAACTGGGACATCATCTTGCAGGAGGCGGACATCCATGGTCAGCATTCCACGTTTTGACGGCCTTCTGCAATTTCTGCAGCAGTAAAACATAGTAAGTCCTAGTAATTATAGCATCTTTGCCAGGAAATCCATCATCAATACTCCATGCTGATCCCAAAAGACTGTAAGCATGACTTTTCCACTGAGGGTTGGACACGTACCTTCTTCAGAGGTGGTGAGTCATAACGCTTCTTCTGCTTTGACTGGGCTTTAGTCTCTGGACCCACATTTCATCCTGTATGATCAGTCTGTTGAAGTAGTCCTACTAGTTTTCTTGGCATATAGCCAGAAGAGCCTGGAAGCACGTGACTTATTCCTGTGTCTGGAAAGGGGTGAGCAACTGGGGAATCCATCGTGCAGCCAAATTCCTAGTGCAAATGATCATGGATGATTTTTTTCCCACAGATCCCACACTGATTTTGACATCCCGGGCTTGTTGGAGAACGGTTAAGCAGCAAGCCTCCAAAATGCCTCCACTTGTTGCACTGTACATCCAAATTAGTTCACAGAACTCAAAACTTATGTAGATGTCATGCGGTGACCCTCGCGGATCACCATAAGACGCCAAGAGTCCACCAGTGAGTTTTGCGATGATGGTGATTTATTAAAACAACGTGACAAGACAAGACTGTGAGCCGCTCAGGGCAAAAACACACATAAAGCAATACAAGGGCTCGTAGGGCTAACCCCAGCCACTACGAGCTAAACTATGACATGGCATGAAACACGAACCTGACATGAAGGTCAAACAACGCTCAGACGAGGATAGTTTGACGATGTCTGACAAGGTTTTGACAATACTCCTGCAATTTTACTGCCGCTAGTGCCCGCTTTATAAAGTCGAACACTAACGAGCAGTAATGACAAACAGCTGACCAACCTTGACAGGCGGAAGCCCCACCGAGCGTCTTCACAATAAGAGCCCGGTGAGGCCAGAATACTACCCACAACTGTCAAGGCCGGCAGCGAGCTGTGCTTAGCCCGAGCGCGGACAGAACCCAGCGCTCGGGTCATAACAGTACCCTCCCTCCAAGGGCGGGCTCAGAACACCCACGGACCACCCTGCCCCCCACCCCCCAGGGTGGGTGGCTAGGGGTAGGTGCGGAGGGAGAGAGACCAAAACCAGAAACGATGCAATAACCAGAAAAAAAAAAAACAAACACAGGACAATGACAAAGAAAACCAAATACTCAATGACAAGAACTACCAAATCCACAGACTAAATTAACACTCAGCTAACGATTACAGAAAATTGCACAGGATATCACGGAGAAAAAACAGAATTACTGGATCAGAAAAACTAAATACAGGACAGCACGAGAAAATTAAATCTTGGCCCACATGTTACACAAGGAAATGACTTCCCACCCGTATGAATTTTCAAATAAGCAAATACAAAAGCAGAGCACTTACTGGCTCATACCTGACTACACACAATACAAACTAAGGCAACTGTAAGACATAACCATAACACAAAGTACACAGGACAGCAAGGAAAAAAAACCAAACAGATCACTGCGACGGATCAACACCAGAAAACGACCACTACCCCCCCCGACAGTTTATGCCGACCGGCAGAGACCAAGTGCCACAGGAACAGTTCAGGTGGTCTCCCCGCGTCCAACAGCCGGCGGGTGGTCATCGGAGGCGGAACATGACCAGGCGGCTTACCACAGTCCAACGCCCAGCACGTCCGTTCCTCTGGTGGTCGAACCAGGTCGTCCAGCGAAACACACAACACATCGGGTGGCCGACCCGGGGCGCTGAACCGGCGAAGCAGTTTCTCAGGCGCCCCACCCGTGTCCCTCAGCCACCAGTCCCGGGGAAAAACAGCCCGTGGCGGCCTCCCTGACGAGGACAAAACTCGGGAGAGCCGGGGCGAGCGAACAGGAGCCCCCACGGCCCCCGGCGATGATGCACAGGGGCGGTGACTCAGTAGAGGGGACAGATGGTAAGGATGAGCCTGTAATCCGTCCGACGGCGAAAGGTCTGCAGCTCCTCCCCCGTCCATGGACCACGCTGGCGCTGCACCTCCGCTGGACCCCGATTGGGTCCCAGCTGCACCCACGTCGGGCCCCGACTGGGCCAGAACCGCACCTGCGGTGGACCCCGATTGAGCCTCTGGCGCACCCACGTCGGACCCCGATTGGGCCAGGACCGCACCTACGGTGGACCCCGATTGGGCCTCTGACGCACCCACGTCGGACCCCGATTGGGCCAAAGCAGCTCCTGTGATGGACCCCGATTGGGCCTCTGGTGCACTCACGTCGGACCCCGATTGGGCCACAGCAGCCTCCACGACGGACCCCGACTGGGTCGGTGCAGCTCCGCTGACGATCTCCACCCCTGAACCTGGGACCACCAACCCAGTGACTCCGACTGGTTCCCCGCCGGCGACACTGCAACGAGGCTCACAAACAGGAAGAAAACCAGGATCAGAATCACCGGTAGCAACAGAACCCAGCGAGACGAGCTCGGGCGCCGCAGACGGCTGCTCCTCACTCGCCTCCCTGAGAGGCAGGCAAAAATGATCCAAAGCAGGGGACAGAGACACAAGGGGGAGCACTTGCCTGCACTCGGGTTCTGTTGCCACCCAGGACTTTGACAATCCAGGTTCAGGGCGGCGACTCTCATCAGCAGGCTCCAACTCAGCTGCGTCGGGCTCCGTAGCTGGCAAGATGTCATCTGCAGCCAGAGGTTCCTCCCGCGCTGCTGTCCACGCCGATGACCCGTATGGCGTGGGGGCAGGGGACACTCGACCCACTGGCTCGGACCGCTCTGGCGAGGAGACCCGGGGACGCTTCATCGTCGGCTCAGGCTCCGGGCCGCAGTCCGCTCTTCTCCTCCGTCCATGACGTGGCTGCAGGGCCGGATCCAGGCTTTCCAGCACTGCAGGCCCCCTCTTCATCCGACGACGTTGGCCTGGCGTCGCCGACCGCTCAACAGGGGGGGACACAGAGGCAGCAGGTTTAGTTATTTTCTTTACAGCAGGTGGAGGGAGCTCGGGGGGCTGCAAACCCCAAACTCCGCCCCCAGGAGTCAGACAAGGCAGATTATAATCATGATGTAATAAATTAACCTGCACTTGCCTTCCTCCCAGGGAAGAGATGGTTCCTGCTGTAGGGGACGTTGTTCCTCCTTCTCCCCGCTGGATGGCGACAGAGGGCCCCCTGGAAGGACAAGGTGGGGCCGCTCTCAGCGGTTCGCTGACGGGCTTCGCCGGCAGCAGGTCCAGCTGGGGATTCTGCTGAGGATTACCTGGGCCGTTGCGCCGACGTCGTCGTCGGCCCCCAGATGGCGCGAACACCTGGACCAGTTCCGGGACAGGAACGGGACTCCAATGCGGGGAGCGAGGATGCCTCCTCCTCTGCTTCCTGCTTTCTTCCTCCTCCAGCCCACGAAGTATCTTGCACTGCGTAGCGAGTTCATCTCTCCTCATCATCACCTCCGGGTGATCGTCGTAATGGAGAGGGAGGTTGTCCAGGAGATTCTCAGCGTAGTCTAGGTGCCGACGTATGTCGCTGGGAGTGTCGTACAGCGGAGCGGTGAATAGAGTACCATCCACATACTCCAGAGCCTCCGCTAGCTCTTTGCCCAGGCACCGACCGCGGCCCCTAGATGACGGCATTCTCCCAGCAATTGACACCCAGACAGGGAAGAACAATAGTCCAATTAAGGCAAAAACTCACAGTGAAAAAAGGCGTCTCGGTGTGGCGTCTCCATTTAGACGTCCTGGCAGGAGTATACTGTCATGCGGTGACCCTCGCGGATCACCATAAGACGCCAAGAGTCCACCAGTGAGTTTTGCGATGATGGTGATTTATTAAAACAACGTGACAAGACAAGACTGTGAGCCGCTCAGGGCAAAAACACACATAAAGCAATACAAGGGCTCGTAAGGCTAACCCCAGCCACTACGAGCTAAACTGTGACATGGCATGAAACACGAACCTGACATGAAGGTCAAACGACGCTCAGACGAGGATAGTTTGACGATGTCTGACAAGGTTTTGACAATACTCCTGCGATTTTACTGCCGCTAGTGCCCGCTTTATAAAGGCGAACACTAACGAGCAGTAATGACAAACAACTGACCAACCTTGACAGGCGGAAGCCCCACCGTGCGCCTTCACAATAAGAGCCCGGTGAGGCCAGAATACTACCCACAACTGTCAAGGCCGGCAGCGAATTGTGCTTAGCCCGAGCGCGGACAGAACCCAGCGCTTGGGTCATAACAGTAGAAACCGATTACCTAATAAATTTTAAGTAAATGGAATTTTTTTTTTGAGTAATCTGAAATTAAAAAATTTAAAACAAAATGCTGAAAATGTATTTTTTAAGTACAGGTTACCAAAAAAAAAAAAAAAAGATCATTTAATTTACTTAAAATTTATGAGGTAATCGGTTTCCACATAAGTTTGAGTCCTGTGAACTATTCGGTTTTACAGTGTGGATGGCATCTTCATCAATGGTGCACTGCAGTCGCCCAGGAATGGGTGCTGTTTCCACTGATATCCGACGCCACCTGAACTGTAGATGCCAGTGCTTGACTACGTCATACGATGGAGCATCCTGCCCGTAAGTCTCTTTCATATCATCCAACGTCTGGTGTGCGGCCTCTCAAGTACATTAACCTGAAGATGACTCTGCATTCAACTGGCTCCACTGTCACACCTTACTCCACCAGAGCACCTGTAAAAGAGAAACTCTTAGAAGTTCAGACCTGCAAATTACCACGTCACCTATATGTATTGTTATACATGTGCAATTTCAGCTTCCACAATGAACAAAAGCGGCTCAGGGGAACTCTTTAATGAGCAGCCCTCATAGCATTGAACATATTCAATGGTATGTATGAGTTTGATTGTGCTATATTTTAAATTAAATAAAAATTATTGAAAGTTCTAGCTCCATACTTAGAAAACTTGGAAAAACACTTTCTGAACTTTTCTGTATTAATTTTCTTATATTTAGAACATGATATTTAAATTGATTTTCCCTTTATATTCAAAGTTAAACATGTTTTTTTTCCCCCCTCCTGTTAATACTACCATAATGAGTAGCATGAAGGAAATCGGATGCGTCTCAATCAGGGAGGACTTTTGAAGGATGTGCACACAAAAACAGCTTCACTGAAAGAATGTGACAGCCGGCTCCTTAATATATTCACTTCATCAGCCAACCTCATTGCCTTGTTCCTCCAGGCGAGTTCAGTGCACTTGCAAATACATTAATATGAGGTGAATATGACTGCTGCATGCCAGAGCTTTCCCCTCCGCCGCTACAACCTCCATCTGACAGAGTGGCAGCACATAGAGCCATGAACAGGTGATAAATCCTTGTCAGGTTTTATTAAAACCCAGCCAGACCAAACAGAACACCTCATATTGAGCAGTAATACCCAAGGAGACACTGTATGAGAGGGAGGAAGAGCCTCCCTGCTTTGTATGCTCCCAAGCAGCCAACTACTGTCTCTTCCCTAAAGTCATTAAAGTGGGAGTGAAGAAGGAATAAGCCCTCCAAATGCCCACTCAATCACTCACCCACACACCTCTGCCCCCTGCTGGCCTGCCCAACCAGGTGGCAGACGTCCCACGATGGTTGAAATGACAGGAGGGCCCAGAAGAAATCTTTGCCACAGCAAATAGAAGAAACTGACTTCATGTTAACCTCAAAACAGATAAATTATCCAAGATCTGCTGCTCACGTGAAAACATGCAGTGTAAGGGGAAAACGGATCATCTCTAAAGGCCAATGTATATATTTTTATTAAATATTCTATATTCCTCCCTCCTCCTTGGTGAGTGTTTTCCACAGTTGACCTCTTGGCAGGTCAAGCTGCTGACTGGACAACAATAGAAATCATCACTTAGCTCATTATTTATTTACCTGGCGGAGGGGCACGTTTGAGACAATTAATCAAGTGTGTGAAAGATTTATAAGAAGCTTGACTGGAGTGCTCAGACAGTAAAATGGGGCAGATTGTCAAATAGGGGGAGTGATCTGTGCAAACCAATTACTCTGTCATGTTACGACGACCCAAATAACCCAAGGCAAGAGATGCTGGAAAAATACACTGAGAGGGATGCCTGTGACGCCGGCGGTGTTAGTTCAGTGTTAAAGCAGCAGACTGGACTCTGTCATCACCCTGCAGGGAGAGTGTGTGTGTGTGTGTGTGGGGGGGGGGGGGCGTTAAAAACACTTTCTTGAAGAATGGATTTTGATGTACACTCTGAGATAACAACCCATGTGTAGCTCTTTTTATGCCTTATAGATCACATGAATACAGTCACACGCACTCACATAGTCAGGAGCAATACCTAACAGTGCTGACGGTACACGTCGCCTCACATCCGAGTGCACACACATATGTAGAAGCTTGTCATCTCAGCAGATTTCAGCAGGACCGTTTGAAAGGAGATAGGCGAGCGCCCTCCTTCCCTCCCTCAGTCCTTCTTTCTCTCTCCTTCACCCTCATCCGTGTCTTTGTCCTTGATGACCAAGCTGTTGGGTGGTCCGTCTGACCGCCCTGACCCTTGTGCTTGGGCTGACGTAAATTTGCTAATGGTTAGTGTCTTGCTTCTCCCGTGACAGGCCTTTCTGTGCTCAGCTGGTTTGAGCCATTACTCCTGCAGAGGTGGACTTGACTGAGAGGAGCCGGTGTGGGTCATTGGAAAGGGGAGATACTTGGAATAACCAGCAATATTTCTGGGCTTACGAGCATACCTACAGGCCATTGGGAGCAGACGGTAAAATGAAGGGCTACCAGTAGTGAAGTAAGCATGTAAAAGAATATTGCCTCCTGGCCCACACTGAAGCTGCATCACTGCAGAGGTGCTAAGTGACTCTTGACCAGTTCAGCCTGTTCTCTCTACATAACTCAGCCCAGATTTCATGCATTCATCCTCTTAATTCGATTAAGACAATACTCAAAACTCATGAGCATAGCTTGCATTTTCCAATTATTTTTTATCCCAGCAATATATGGACAAAAAATATTGGTTATTTAAAAAAAATAGTATTTGGGGCTTTGGTTTCAGTTCACGGTTTCAAATAAAGAATTCCAGTTTGGGCCCCAACATGCACTGCATTGCCTACACTGTAAAACCGAATTAGTTCACAGAACTCAAAACTTGTGTGGAAACCGATTACCTAATAAATTTTTTTAAGTAAATGATTTTTATTTTTTTTGAGTAATCTTAAATCAAAAAAAATAAATAAAACAAAATACTGAAAAGGTATTTTTAAGTAAAGTTTACTCAAAAAAAAAATTCATTTACTTACAATTTATTAGGTTATCAGTTTCCACATAAGTTTTAAGTTCTGTGAACTATTCGGTTTTACAGTGTACCAGCTCACTGTCTACGGAAGCCAGTGTATTTGGAAGTTGCCTATTTCAAAGAACTTGGCTGCCCAAAGGAGAGCAAAATGTATTCACAGGCAAAACACTTTTTCCGTCAGAGAGTCTGCATGCTGCTCTGCAGCTCCCTCCTCTACTGGGTGGATTGGCCCCCTCTGGGTGGCTGACCAGCTCCTGCAGCATTTGCTGTCATAGTTAAACAGTTCAAGCTTTAGCTGGACACAACAAAAACCAAAAGCAAACAAAAGCTCTATCTCAAAAACAAGAATCAGCCCTTAACATGGCTGCGATCACCCCGGCCAGTCAGAGCTCACTGGTACCAATAACAACATTCTCACTCTTATCACACAACATACAGAAAAAAAAATGTGAGGGAATATGAACATAGCACATAAAGAAGTGCTATCTTTTAGAAGCACAATTATAATTTGGTGGAATGGTCCTCTTGCACAATGTAGAGTAACGCACTTCTGCATTCCAGACCACCCTCATTTCTGGTTCCTCTTCCATTTTATTTTCCCATTCCCTGGTGCTTTCTCGACAATAAATCAGCTTTATCGCTTTCATTTATCATTATACATACTGGAAAAAGTGCAGGCAGATTTTTTTTTTCTTTATAAAGTTTGTGTTTCACATTTTGTTCATTTTTGTAACCATACTGAGCAGTTTAATAGTTCCCCATTTGGCTTAACGGCTAGCAGCTATTGTGTTTGTTCACGTCTGTGCCATTCCAAATACCACTACATGGGCTGTAATAGACCTGTGAAACTCACTGAAACATGTCCAATTCCCAGATGTTACCTGACTTCTTTTAATATTACTTTGCATATGCAGAATCCCTCCATTATTGATGTTACCATTACTAGGGTTGCAAACTTTGTCACAGCCAAATAAGGGACAGAGGGTTTTAACTATTGCTTGGTGCCACGATGTTGTGGCATTAGTGTTGTCATAATACTGGGATTTTTTTACCTTGATAATACCTTAAAAATACTGATATTCAATGTCATGTTTAATACTACAAGGAAAAAAAATACC
Organism: Pholidichthys leucotaenia; assembly: GCA_020510985.1. Lineage (NCBI taxonomy): Eukaryota > Metazoa > Chordata > Actinopteri > Cichliformes > Pholidichthyidae > Pholidichthys > Pholidichthys leucotaenia. Next base: position 138,554,739 of record CM035842.1, on the reverse strand, counting down.
ACAGAATACGGAATCTCAGTTTAAAAATGTGTAATAGCTATGCTTTTAATAATGGATTGCATTTCTATAGCACTTTTCATGACACCCAAAGCCACTTTACAATGACTCCATTATTCATTCACTCCACAGATAATGCTAGTGGTAAGCTACCTCTGTAGCCACAGCTGCCCTGGGGCAGACTGACGGAAACATGGCTGCCAATCCATGCCAACGGCCTCTCTGACCACCACTGAACATTTATTCACATTCATACATCTGTGTTATGAACCATGAACACACTGGAGGCAAGGTGGGTAAAGTGTCTTGCCCAAGGACACAACAGCAAGGTGGGGGGAGTGGGATTCGAACCACCAACCCTCTGGTTATTGGGCAACCTGCTCTACCTCCTGAGCCACTACAGCCTCATTTTTGTTTCTCTTTGAGAAATAATGCAACTTTGAGCTAGAAAACACAACGACACTGCAAAAAGTCAAATATAAGTAAAATGAAATAAAGTAAGGCTGTTTATGCTTGTATTTTTGTCTGACAAGATATTTATTCTTGCTACGCAGTTTATGTGTATGAAAATTTTACATGCTTTCCAATAGTTTTAACTTGTTTTACACAATTTGATAAGTCAAATTTTCTTGCTCTGTTGGCAGATAATTTTACTAAAAATAAACAAAAAAAAATTCTGGCAATAGATGATTCTAGTTAAAATTAGAAAAAAATACCTGCCAACAAAGTAAGATTAAATTGCTTAAAACAAGTAAAAACTTCCATAAAGCAAGTAAAATCTTACAGAAAACTGCACAACAAAAATAATTTTTTGTCTTGTCAAAATTATCGTGTGAGAGAAAAACAAGCATAAAGCCTTGATTTAGGATATTTTATCTTACTGAGATTTCCCTTTTTACAGTGTGACACACAACAGCAGCAATGAAAAACCTGCACAGGTGGCTGAAAATCACTGCATATTGCATGTCTTACCTTTTTAGAAGCACTTTCTTCCGGCCTTCTTTAAAGAAAAATCCTCCATTATGTCCTTTAAATCCAGCTCACAAATATCATCATACTCTATGGATGCATGCTTGATCCAGTCTACTTTTTACCAAGTTTGGAGTCCACTGTCCCATGCACAGCTGTCTGATGTAAGCAATCATGCACTTTCTTCTCCCTTCGCCCTTCTCATCCAGGTGAGTGCTTTAACAGCCCACCTGACTCCTCCATGTGTAATTAGCAGCCTCCTCCACTCGATGCTCCAGCTTAGAAAAATCCTTTACGCTACGGGATTTTTTGAGCATTTCGTTTTCCCTAAGCTCTTTTCCTCTCTTTTCCTCTTTTTCTCTCTTTTCCTCTCAATAATTTTATGAGTGCCACTTTTAAACTTTTTTCTGGACATTTTGATCAAGCTAATTACTTCTTACCTCTCACTGGCGCTTGCATAGTCACATGTCCAAACAATTCCTCTGATTGTTTCATGGTACCAACATGGGGAACTTGAAAATTAGATCAATCAGTAGCCACACATGAATATCAAGTGATGGACATAGAATTTGACCAATTAACAACAATGTGATCTTTTTCATTGACTCATGATAGGCCCTGATCTTTGTAGGCCCCTGGGCTTCAGCCCAGCCTAGACTGTTTGTTAAAGCGGTCTTAAATATATGGGACAATGCACATCCCGCTCAGGACAAACATATTTAGCCCAATAAATGGGACGTCCCAGCTAAACCTGGACAGTTGGTAGCTATAGCTCTGATTGAGACAGCTGTTTAAAGAGCTGGAATCGGACTTAGCAAGTCTAAGAACATGATTCAGGTCAGTTAAAAATCATATCTACACTAAAACCAAATTAGTTCATAGAACTCAAATCTTACCTGGAAACTGATTACCTAATAAATTTTAAGTAAATGAAATTTTGCTTTTGAGTAATCTTAACTTAAAAAATTTAAAACAAAATGCTGAAAATGTATTTTTTAAGTAACGTTTACTCAAAAAAAATCATTTCATTTACTTAAAATTTATCAGGTTATCGGTTTCCACACAAGTTTTGAGTTCTGTGAGCTATTCGGTTTTACAGTGTAACAATTGTCAAGCAAACCTCTAAAGTGCCAGACTCAAAAGGTGTCTGTCTACCATGTTTAAACGCACAGCACAAATCCAAGCCGCCTTGCCCGGCTGCTGCTTCGTTCAGCTGCCTCCCGCACGTTCTCAGTACACGAATGTGTACTGAGGAGCAGAGACTGACAACCCGACTGCTGTTTGGTTCAGCAGTTGCCTCCATCACATTCTCCTCAGTTCAGACAGTGAGCGTACTGAAGAGCAGTGATGGCGCGAACCCCGCCCGCTCAGTTCAGCCGCGTTTTTCAGTTCAGTGAGTGGCAGGCAGTTAGAGCTCCAGTACAGCAATGAGTGATTCGGTGTATGAATCTTTAGAACAGATTTTTTTAGTGAACGAACTGAAGCGATTCAGTACATTTTAGTGAGCTGTGGATCCCATCACTAATATGGTCCTCTCAGTCAGACAGTTATGTCTGCAAAGGCAGTGGGCCCATCCATCTGCTGTTCAAACTGATTGTTTCTGAGAAACAGCCAATCAGAGCAAAGCTGGTTTAAAGTGAGGCCCTAAGGATGAGGAGCTAAAACAGCCTGTTTCAGCTCGTAGATGAATTCAGAAGTTAAAGATTTTTCCGAACAATGGATCATCCTAGTCTTTAGCAAAATACAAAAGCAATAAACATGCAGCTGTAAATAAACATAATTAGTTCCTTAAAAGCATAACTCTTTGGATAACTTCAATCTGGCATTATTCGCTTAGTGACAGTTATGTTTTATGGTTTGATATTTAGCAGTACTTTCAGTCATAATTAACACAAAGATTGATGTGCAGCTTGCAAATAATTACCTCTTCATTTAGTGTTCCCAAGGTAAATATATAAATCAAAGGCTGTATAAAGAGATTGTTATTTAGTCTTCTTGTTGTTACATTTAAGCTCTCACAGCTGGAAGATCTTTAAAAAATCCTGGAATTGCTTTGTTCGATGGGCTTCGTTATCAGATGAGAAAACAATTTACTCCTCAACTAAAAATAACAGGGTGAAAGGGGAAGGACAGGAATTGATTCACCATGTGTAATTCAGTCAGCCATTTACTGTAAATGTAGAGCAAGAAAAAAGCAAACTTTGGGAAAATGGTGATGTTTGGACGGCCAAATTAAAAAGAAATCTACAGTATGGTTCCCCTAATCTAGATGAGAGTATACACTCTTCAGGGATCTCTTCTTACTTCACCCTCGTTGTATAAACACTGCAATCAGGGCATCTCTCATTCTTGCCATGTTTAACCTTACAAACCAAAAACAGATCATGTAAAACAGCCACAGTTCTAGGAGAGAGGTGCAAGCAGTGGAGCCTGCTGATTTTTTAATGACACTAGACAGAGAAAGTGAGAGAGAGGGGAAAAGCCGTCTATTAGAAATCAGGGAACAGGTCAGGGTTGAAGTGCACCACAAACAGCCGCAGCCTGTAAACCTATGCACACCTGCCACTCTGTGAGCGTCTGCCTGCTGAGGAGAGACTATAGTGCAGTGGCGTCTCATCGCCTTCTTTACACAGTAACCAAAAAGAAAAAGAAAGGTCCTGAAGAGTGCCTTCAAAGACCACCTGACTCTCTGTAATCACTCCTGTTTGGGCTTTGATCTTAGGGAGGGGAGAAGGAAAATAATTACACGTTTCTGGGTGCCCTTTTGCAATGAATGAAAGATGATGTTAGATATGAATCGTATGGTAATGGGAGGTTGTCTGCGCAAATCTGATGCGGAGGTGTTGAATGCTACTTGAGGGAAATAAGACAAGATCCACCAGCCCTGAGAGTGTCTGGCAAGCTGCCTCATTCTGCTTTCAGACAACATGCAGAAATGGCCAAAAAGAAGAAAAAAAAAATGTGCAAAGTGACATTATCAGGACCCAAATGCAGCATGTGAGAGATACAACCGATGGACCATTCTGCATTTCAAAGTGCATGCACTTAGCCGTGTGTATGGCCCACTTGGAAAAATGCTTTTATTTCATGCTGGGCCTCTTTTTGCAAGTGTCTCCCTATGATCTACAGAGCAGGCTCGGAAGGGTATCAGGATTCTTTTTTGTAGGCATTTTATTTTCCTTTCATCTTCTATCAGAATGAAAGCCACAGACATCATTAAATGAGACAGCCTTATTTTGACATAATGAATCTCAGCACAGAGAAGAACACATGAGGCCACCTTCAAGAGGTCTAGACAGCACCATGTAGGAAATCTGAAAAGTCTATACAAGCAAGGACTGGACTTTCATTGAGCCAAAGTAGAACTAAAACACAGTGAAGTGGTGCGTCATTAAAGCAGTCACTTCTTCATCATGATGATACCTTGGATGTGATAAAGTGTTTCTACCCATATTGCGTTTCGAGTATATGCTGCATAACAGGTAAAAAGTGATTGAATGATCTGATCAGAAGCATCGCGTGCCTTGACTCTTATGCAATTACAAGCCTGATGGCAAGACATGTAATCAATTGAAAAATCCATGACAGTCCCTCCATTCGGAACATGTGGGAAGACAGGCAGTCATCCTTCATGTCCCGCTTAAGACTGATGCATCTACTTTATGTCTACAACATGTGTGACCATATTGCACACACGCACACGCAACATCAAATCTCGCATAATGCATTGAGGTTGTCTAAACACGATGATGGTGAAAGCAGCAATAAGTATCATTCATCGTGCTGGGATTTCAGGCTTTTATTTTGAGTGATTGGACATTCTTGGTGCCTGGAGCTTTGATGGGGACTGCTGCTGCAGGCTTTGACCCGACAAATAGAAGTCACATCGCTCGGCTATTCTATCAAGCATTCTTTTGACTGCTAAAAGCAGTCAGTATAAAAAGGGAAAAGCATACACCGTCACACATTGTTTTGGTGGTATTCTTCACTAAGACCAGCAGGATTTGCAGGTTTGTCCTGATAATTTTTAGCTGTTTTTGTACATGATCTTCCGACAACTGAGAGAGAGACTTTTACACAGTTACTCTCACATGTAGCACAAAGCAGGAAATAGTCCCCTTTGGACATGTTCACACTTCTGGAAAGGCTCGGTGTGATTACAGGTAAAGGAACTGACCAGACTAATGTTGCAAAAAGCAACAGTTTAGAGCTAGTGTGTGAAAACATCACAAACTAAAATGTTCCTGACATTCTCTTTTGGACCAATAGTGCACTTTGTTTTTTTGAACAAGTTGGATTTAGGGGTGCTTTTTTCAGTTACTTCCAGCCATGAATTTGCATTTTTAACTCATGAAGTTGGACAGATGTACTATTATGACTGCTGTTTTATATATTTCTTCTACTCAGTCGTGCACACATTATTGATCAACTTCTATCTCTGAACATGTTGCAACAGCATTCTTATATATAAATTACCTGGTGGTGTCAAACGATTGTTATTAATCACGATTAATCTTTTGAAAATGTGTTTATTCACAATTAAAATTGTGTGTTGGGGGATTCAATGTGATATAACTTAAATGTCACTTTTCAAGGTTTTCATAATCTTATTTACATGGGAGTGTAGAAATATACTCTCACCTTCAATGTCAGCTCAAGTAATAAAGAGTCCATTCCATTCTCCAGAACAACAGAACTGATGAAGCGCTGTTCACTCGGAGCCAGCCCCTAGCTTAGGTGTTAGCCTGTAGCCTAGCAGTTAGCCCCTTTCACATCGGCTTTTCACAGCAGACATTTCCTTCTCGGCTTCACTGCTTGGATCATGGAGTAGCTCCCACCTTCAAAGAGACAAATCACAGGAGCAGCATCGTGCACGAGCTACTCCTGGACCCCAGAATGGACCCCAGAACCTCCAGCTGTCGGGTTCTACCGCAGTGGGGAAAATGCCCTTCCCAGGCTGGGACTGTGTGGACATGGTCCACATGTCCACATAGCATGACAGCAGCCCTCCAGCAAACTGACCCCAACACCCAGAACTAAACAAAATGATGAGTCCATGGCACGAAAACTCTGTTTTGACTGTCTGACCAGTAAGGGCTGCTTTACATAGCATACAGATCGAGAGAGATTGGGCCATTTTTTGATGTTTGAGGTCATTTGGGAAATCCTTTCAGGAGACCGTGGGTATTAGGAGGAGATAATACGATTTTAATACGGTTCAGGAGACCGTATTAAAATCATTAATAGATCAAAAATCGGGCAGTTATCTCAATGATCTCCACCCTAGTGTAAAGGAGGTATAACTGTCTGACTGGAAACTGTTATTACGTTTAGAGAGTGGGATTGTGCATTGATACGGTCCATATGACCACATATTATGACAAGGGTACTCCAGCAAACTGATTTAATCACCCACAATTAAATAAAATGAGGAGTTTGTGATATAAATTGGGTTTAACAGTTGAATTTTGAGTTGGGCTATAGACTTTCTGTCCAGACATAGTACCCAGGTTTTGAAAGCTCTGGGATTTTTTGTTTGTTTGTTTGTTTTTGCCCTACAATTAACCATGAATAATCGCAATCAAAAAATTGTCACCCTTAAATGTGCAATTAATTCGTTAACGCTGACACCACTAAAATTGCATGTGTTGCATTGTTATGCCTCGGTGAAAACGGAGGCATATGGTAATCACTCAATGCTTCTGTGTGTGGATGGTTTTGTGTATGTGTGTGTGTGTCTATCCATCTGTCTGCCTGTCTGTTTCAGCTCGCCCGGTCAAAATTAAGTGCAACAAAAGGCTTGTATTATTGTATCGCCATATTTTCTTGACTTTCAATTTGCCAGAATTCCAAGATAAGGCTTTGTTTTCGAAATAAACACAAATTTAACTCACTTGTACCATCAATGGAGCTGGGAAAAAAGGTATTGTAATAACTATGCCGGGCCAATAGACGCTGCAGTGCGACTTTTTTACAGCACAACATAGCACTTTTTTTACGGCATACGGAGCTGAACTGTTATAAAATAGCGGTTACTGAAAAAAGCATGTATTCAGCAACTACACCATTTATTCATCATCACATCTATTGTTTTCACACTGGTTTTGCTGTTTAATTTTGCAGAGGAAGGACGAGGTAAAACTCGTTAAAAACATGCTAAAAAATACAAGTCCCAACATTCCTTACCTGCAAATGGTTGCAGTGAACTGTGTATGTACCTGGAAACTCCTGCCAGAGGAAAGTACTGATCAATCCTCCAATACTGGGTGAACAAATGTCCATCTTTTTGCCTGTCTGTTTTCTTCCACTGCCATTAAACAGCAAAACCTCCTGTTCGTCTTGATTGTCATTGTATTGACATAGCTCCATCGCTTCTGTCACTTAAAATGTCTGCCACTTTGCCCTTCTTTTGTGTTTGGATTGCAGCTGTTCAAATCAGTTTGGTGGCTCTTGGCTGCCGCCAACAGTATGGGATGTGAACTGCAGATTATTTTTTATTGTGCATGCATGTACTCCAAAACTACTGGATGGATTTGGATGAAATTTTTACCAAAGGTGGTCCTTAGGCTAGAGAGGAACCCATAACATTTTGGTGATGATCCCAGAACGCATACCTCCGCCAAGGCTCTGGCACCGAGGCATCAGGACCTTGGTGCTTTCATTTTCAGTGAGCATTCCTAGCAATGGCTAATTGGCTAGAGCGGACCAATCCCCTGACCTCATACAATGAAACACAAAAAAATAACTATTTTGAAGAGCAAGTTATGATTTAAAAAGTCAAAGAGCTAAACTCCCCTTTACACTAAGTTAGAGCAACCAAGTTGTGATGTACTGTATGTTGGTTAAATTTATCCAAAAGTGTAATGCGTGTTTGATTTCTAAATTGTTGTTATGGACTATGATTGATTTTGGCATGACTTTATTTCATCACATGGTTTTTAACCTCAGACAGAAGAGATACACACTGTAATATGAATAATAATTTTCAAATATTTTAAGCAATATCAGATTTTTACCATATCATTACCATATCCTAAAATAACATAATATAATCACAATATCTGTAAAACGCGAAAATGAAAATTAGTAATAATCCTATCAGTCAGATTGTAATAATAATAAATAAATAATAATAATGAACTACATTTATATGGTGCTTTACATGTCAAGTGACATCTCAAAGCACTTACAGTGAGGGTATCTTCACACGGCCACTGTTTGGTCCAGACCAAAGGACTATCCGCAGATAGTTCAGTTTGTTTGGTGCAGTCTGAATGTGCATTCAAACTCTGGCGTGCACCAAACAAGGGAAATCTGGTCCGCCTGAAAACGGGGGTCTCAGTTCACTTGCAAACAAAGTCTGGTGCGCTCCACTTGCAGTGTGAATGCAAACAGACTATCCAGCAGACCAAAGGGTGGAAGTGCCCCTTGGTGTTTGTGTAACCATAGCAACACGTAGTCTGAGAAGAGGAAGTGGCGTTTACTGTGGCGCATTTTGGGTAGAAAATAATAAAGACAACCACGCAGATCCAAGAGATCCTTTTACTGGAGAAAGCCGAGGAGAAAAGTTAGAAAAAATGTCTCATTTGTGGCGGACAAACAACCCAGCTGAATGGAATGGATTTCCGGTTTCAGTCCTGGCCAATCGATGAGCTGGATTTTTCTTCTTCGCCGAGATTTTTTTCTTCCTGGTCAGTGGTGGTTTCAACTACAGCGCCCCAAAGGAACAGTTGTTGTAACTGCGTGATGTTGTCCAGGCAGTTTGGTCCGCTGCAGTGCGAATGCAAACCAAACCAAGGTGCAAAAATTCTCGGCATTTCCCACCCAATCGAACCGAGATCCCAGGACTATCCTGATGTGAATACAGCCTGAGTCCATTATTCATTCACTCCAGACAGACATTGATAGTAGTAAGCTACTACTGTAGCCACAGCTGCCCTGGGGCAGACTGACAGAAACATGGCAGCCAATCTGCACCATCGGCCTCTCCGCTCACTACTGAACATTTATACACATTCATACCCAGTGTCATGGACACTGGAGGCAAGGTGGTTAAAGTGTCTTGCCCAGGAACACAACGGTAGGATGGCTGGGGAGAGCGGGATTCGAACCACCAAACCTCTGGTTATTGGACGATCTGCTCTACCTCCTGAGCCACTGCCACGTACATTCGCTTCTCTGTTATATTTCTGCTGAGCACCAAGCTGGACGGCAGGAAGTTCCATTTTTATATGGTCTTTGGGCTTGACCCGGCCAGGACTTGAACCCCAACCTCCTGGTTGTGGCGTGGATGCTCTACCTCTGTAGACTGATTTTAACTGTATGCTTTTTTTTATTTTTTTTTTTAATTTTACTGTGAGTATACTGGTGCAAAAGTGTAAAAAATAGCCAAAATGGATTGCAAAACCAAAACCTTTATATAAAGGTAAGTACATGTAAATTTAATGTTACGTCATCATTGTTCACAATTCAGAGAATTTCAAGACATAAAAAAGAATTTTGCATCATTCATCTTCTTCCGCTTAATCCTTTTCGGGTCGCGGGGGGGCTGGAGCCTATCCCAGCATCTTTGGGCGAGAGGCAGGGTACACCCTGGACAGATCGCCAGTCCATCGCAGGGCCAACACAGAGAGACAGACAACCATTCACTCTCACAGTCATACCTAAGGACAATTTAGAATCCCCAGTTTGATGCCAATTAACCTAACTTGCATGTTTTTTTTTGGCATGTGGGAGGAAACCGGAGAAATCCCGGAGTAAACCCAAGCAGACATGGGGAGAACATGCAAACTCCACACAGATCACTGTTGGTCGGGGGCTGGGATCGAACCCAGGATCCCCCGGCCAAGGGTGAGTTGCTGTGCTGCCGCAGTGCTAACCACTCCGCCATATAAAGTGAAAATACCCATACATGTAAACAAAAATGTATAAAACAACATGTGACCATAATTCAAAAAGTTGACCTGATTGAGCAAAACCAATGTGATTTTTGGATTCAGCACATCAAAATTGTCCTAAATCAGCTAAAAAAACTTAGACAATAAATTTGGTGTTGACCAGTGTTATCGGGGTTATTGTGATATTGTGACTCATTAGACTTTTTGTTTATTTATTTGTTTCTTTGCTGCCACTCACCTTAAATGAATTTGTCTGCTTCCATCAAACATGAGAGTTTGAAATTTTGGGAATTATTTTGGGAACAATCACCCTGTTGCTGGGGTTTTTTTTTTTTTTTGTCTTTATTTTGGGAGTTGAATTGAGTTGCCGTGACTTTCTGACATGGTGCCACTGTCTGTTTCCAGTAAAAACAAAGAGTGCAAACATACTGTCTTCTGGCAATACATTCGCAGCCCAGCAGTGTCATTCTTGCTTCATCCCATATGGTACAGAGGAGGCACATTACTGTATGTAACGTGGACAAGCACCAGAGGGAGCGTTTGTTGAGCTCCACTTCTGTCACACCTGTGATTGGGCAGAGCGGCGATGCAAGGCAGCAGGGATGGAGGGATGGAGACGAGTGAGTGGAAGGGATGGGAAGTAGATACAGATGAAAGAAAAGGCAGTGACAGATTCAGAAGAGCGGCGGCGAGGGGAGAAGAGGAGAGATGGAAGCGGGGAGAGGAGTGGAGGCAGGGAACCCAGCAGGTGTTCCCAGCATGTCTGCCTCCTGCTCTGCAGGATCTCATCCTCAGCCAGGGGAATGATGACATGGCTACTGGCATGCAGGCCGAATAACGGGGAAAAAAAAAATCAACCATTTATGAGGCAGAGCAATACTGAGCAATTTCCAACTTTGCCTCTTAAATATAAAAAACAGAGACTGTTGAAGTAAATGCAATTTCAAACCTGTACATACAAACCCACCTAGATTTGTGTCTAATCAGTGTTCAGGCAGCGCTACACAACAGCCAAACAGGCTATAGAAGTCAGTAGAAGAAAAAATGCCATTTCTGATGAGGATAAACAGATTTTTTAATTTGAACGGCTTTCCAGGTTAACTGACTGATGGCAGCAGGTCTACAATTCTCTGTAAACCTAATCCTGTTTCTGCGTCAGCTGCTGTGTTTTTTATTGTGTCTGACACCACGTGGATTATGTTGGTTAATTCACAGCGAATCAAACAAAAGCTAATACTAATCCAGCGTGAGGCTGCAGTGTGATGTCTGATGCTCTGGATTAATTCACAACATTCCCCAACCAGCCTAATCCTCAAGGAACTGGGCAGGATGGGAGCCTTAACTGACAGTTTCTGCCTCGTTATGGCAGGGTGATATGCTTCACTTACTCCTTCCCTCAGAAAATCCATTCTGATGAGTGAGACAAAGGAGAAACCATTACAAAAAGAATATACTGGGTAAAACTTTCCCAACTGCTTTTCTTTGGCAGCCATTAAGATCATCTTCAAGCCTTTTAGAGAGTTCTCCATGGCCCTTAAGGTTTAGGTTTTGACATTTCCAAATCAATAGGAGGTAAAGAATTTTATATATATACTTTCATGAAGACTGGGTGAAAACACTTCAATCAGGCCTGCAGAGGACCTGACACAGGAGATGGGGAAATCGATCTGTAAAGAGCGGAGCCCTACCTGGGTTTAGTCTCAGTGCTCATCTGTTCCCAGTAACCTCAAATTCAGCATACGAGGGTGGCTCATTAAAGATTTTCCCTGACTCACTTCCACTTATTGTAAGAGGCTGAAATTGCACATGTATAAGCACTCGGAGAGCGCAGACCTCCGCCAAGCGCCACAGTTCCCCCGGTGATCCGGATCACCACCAAAATCTAATCATCTGTAGGATACCCCATTTCTGACAATCTCTGAAAATTTCATGAAAATCTGTCCATAACTTTTTGAGTTATCTTGCTAACAAACAAACAGACAGACAGACAGACAAACCAACGCTGATGAAAACATAACCTCCTTGGCGGAGGTAATAATACATATCTCTATAGGTCACGCGTTAATTTGCATCTCTGGACTCCAAACAGTTTCTCTTTTATAAGTGCTGAGGAGGAGTAAGATGTGATGATGGAGCCAGTTGAATGCAGAACAGTCATCAGGTTCCTCTACATGGGAGATGAGATGAGAGACTTATGGGGAGGATGCCCCATAGTATGACATAACCAACCACTGGCATCAACAGTTCATCTGTGGTTGGATATCGGTGGAAATGACATCCATTCCCTGGCAACCACAGTGCGCCACTGATGACGACGCCATCTGGCAAATGGAGGCCACCATTTTGGAGGATCACCACATAATTGTTCACTAACTAGACCAAGATATCAAGATCAGTGTGGGTTCTGTGTAAGAAAACCATCTGTGCCTATTTGCACATACAGAAGTTGTCTGTGCAATGGATTCCCCGGTTGCTCACACCTTTCCAGAAGCAGGAAGGATGTCACATGCTTCCAAGCTCTTTTAGCCATGTGTCAAGAAAACCTGGACCAGGACTTCTCCAGTGGCGCTTTTCCACTAGTACCCAGTCGGCCTTACTCTACTCTACTCGACTCGGTTCAGTTGTGTTTCCGTTGCAGCTGGGTACGCCTGGGGTGGGTGGGACTTTTTTACAGCAAGGCGGTGCCACACTCCCGTGACGTAAAACACGCGACCCAAGCAAAACATAACATGGCGGCTGTACAAGGCAACTCCTCGGTCTCTGGCTTTTTGTCACCGTAAAGGCCAAAAAGGACCACCAGAGAAGGGGACAGGCAGCGAGACGAAACACTCTGGGAAAGTACTGGAGCGTCTGGGAAGCCATAGAGCGGAAGACGTGAGGATACGAACTAGATCACATATGACGGTAAGCTAATGATTGCTAATGCTAGTTTGCTTTAAGTCCGCCGTACTACATTGTAATGTCTGCAGGTTATCGCTACTAGGTACTAAAATATGTATGCTGTGTGTGTGTTTCAGATGGCTCTGTTGTGGGAAAATTACTGCTTCAAACCGTGGGCCTGGCGTTCAACACAGCCTCTCACTGATGCCACCCCAGCTTCACAAACGATCAGTGGTTATAGAGCTTAAGAATGTCTGTAGAAACGTTTAGCTTCCTGTACAACAAATTGCTCTGATCTGCGTGAAAATCATGGAGAGACTGTTGAAACATCATGTCATGTACCTGCTCCAGCAGCACTGAGTCTGTGGTGGTGTCATGGCAAAAACTGTTCAGCTGACACAACTTGATCGCCAGGTTGTAGTTATGGGGTTATATTAGCCACAGAATATATATTCAAAACGTAAACAGTACTGAGTTAGGTATAATAAGATATATTTGATAATTATGATGCATTTTAGGCCAAAACAAACTCGATCTAGGATTAAAAGCAATTAAAATAATGTAGTCACAAGGTTACATGGAAAATACTTGATTTACTAGATACTGTACATGTACTGTAGAAATATATATTCTCTGCATCAACAATGTACTATACATGTATTCATGTAGTATTGCACTGGGAATTTTAACAATAAACCTTTGAAATTTTTGCAGATGTGTCTCTGTAATTTCCCAGTTTGGGATCAATAAAGTACATCTATCTATCTATCAATCTTTTGTTTTATATGTGAAAGTTACCACCAAGTGACATAAATTAAATACTAAAAGACTGGAAAAGCTGTCTAAGAACAATCCAGCAATTTGAGAAATCACTTTTGGTTTGGTGTAAGTCTGTCAACAGAATTATGAGCCATAAAGCAGTTTGTGTTAAAATGTTAAATCCCATTAAACTCTAACCCAGGGGTGTTCAATCATGTGTCATGGAGGGCCAAGACCCTGCAGGTTCTCTCTTCGACCCAGTCTCTTCAGCAGGTGTTTTCACTGATCAGCAGTCAGTGGAAGAAATTCAGTGGAATCTGCTGTTGAAGACACTGTTTGAAGGTAAAGCCTGCAGGGTCTTGGCCCTCCATGGCACATGATTGGACACCCCTGCCCTAACCCATTATGATAAAGTACAGATGCTAATATGGCCCAGAATTCCTCCATATATTGGTAATATCACTAAAGTGTGCAGTGTCTTCTCCGGTGGCACACCCAACAATTAAGTCTTCAGTAAATAAAATAATTGTTTTGGTTACTTTTTCTTAAAAATGAGCCAGTATTTTCAACGTCACTGATGAATGGTTTGTATTGACTCTTATCCCACCGGTGCCTTAACAGACAAAATAGAAAATCATGATGCAAACACATAAGTTACTAAATTGTTTATTACAACCAGCAGCAAATTCCAGATTATTCAGAATGTCCAAAATTCAAACTGTAAAAAAAAAAAAAAACTTAGAATGGGTCACACACGGCAGCCACGCTGCCTCACTCAGAAGCAGCTGGGATGTGCCACTCAAGCTGGTCCCAGTTCACCAGATCTTCAGCCTGCATCTCTGTAAATAGTGAGGCAAGGTCCGGTTTGGGTGGATCGTTTCCCTCTTGCCTAGACAAAAGACAGAAATGGGTGGTGGTTAATTAATGCAAGTTTAAAACATATTTGGGAAATACACTTGTTGCTAAAAGCCAGTGGTGGAATGTGACAAAAAAGTGCTTCGTTGTTGTATTTAACCACAATTTTTTTGGGGGGCAATGGATCAGCGTTCTCGTCGCGCCCTCCGCCAGTACCCGGGCTCGCCTGGGGAAGCTAATGATCCTACCAGCAGACTAAATTCGAAGAGACGACGCCTCTGTGCCAAGTCAAAGAAGAATCCTAGTCACAGTCCTAAAGCCGAAAGCAAACAGCCCCAAGAGCACTTTGTGGTAGGATCGGCCCTTCGCATATTACAACTAAACGTTGAAGGCCTATCTGCAGCCAAGCGAAGCCTTATCGAAGTCCTCACCTTCCAACATTCGATTGACGTAATCTGCCTCCAAGAGACTCATATTGGCACAGAGGAAGCTGGCCGCTTCACCATCAAAGGCTTTGACCTCCTGTGCTATGTTCTACATGCTAAACATGGACGTGCCACCTATGTGCGTTCTGACATAGTTGAAGCAAATCACCTGATAACAACACATTTCTCAGACACCATAATCATTGGTGGCTTCCATATTGTCAATGTGTACAAGCCCCCTAATGCCAACTGGGATCTGCAGGTCTTACCCACCCTACCCCACCCTGCCATCTATGTGGGGGACTTTAACAGCCATCACCCTGACTGGGGGTACCCAGCAGTGGACAGTGATGGGAAGGCACTTTCAGACTGGGCATCCAGAAATGACCTCGCTTTGATATACGACCCCAAACAAAGAGGAACCTTCCACTCTGCTAGGTGGAAGAAGGACTATTCTCCTGACCTGTGTTGGGTCAGCTCTTTGAATGGGGAGCCATATCCTACACAGATCCTCATTCTTGATGATTTTCCACACAGCCAACACCGGCCCCTGCTTGTACACATTGGCCTACAACTTCCAGTCATATACAGCCCAAGGAAGATGCGCTGGAACTTCCGCAAAGCCAACTGGAAGAAATTCAGTGAAACTCTGGACCGGAGCGTTGTTACCATCCCACTCCACACCATCACTGTAGATGAAGCATACAACCGCTTCTGCAGCGCAATCTTCAAGGCTGCCCATACTGCAATCCCACGAGGCTACCGACCCCTCTATGTCCCATGTTTGGACGGAGAAAGTGCTGCCCTCCTACAATCCTATCAAACATCAGGGGACCCAGAGATAGCAGACCATCTCATTGAATCGCTAAATACAGCTCGGCGAAAGAAATGGGAGGAGACAGTTGCTGACCGGAGCTTTACCCACTCTAGCAGGAAATGTTGGAGCCTCATCCGTCGCCTAGGAGCTGCACAGAAGCCCCCTAGCCAAAGCCGAGCATCCGTCACACCCAACCAAGTTGCATCCCACCTACTGACTATCGCCAAAGCACCCCAAGACAAAGACACCAAAAGAGCAGTTACAACTGAGCTAAAAAAACACCAAAAAATGCCTGTAGAGGAAACGAACCCTGAACCCTTCGAGGCTGCTGAACTGGAGAAAGTCCTACAGAGCCTGAAATGTGGAAAGGCAGCAGGATACGATAACATCTTCCCAGAATTCATGAAAAATCTTGGCCCCCGAGCCCTAACCTGGTTGACACAATTCTACACAAGGATCACACAAACAAACTCGATCCCAAAGAAATGGCGGACAGCAAAGGTCATTGCCACCCCAAAACCTGGCAAAGACCACAAATTACCAGCAAGCTACCGCCCAATCTCCCTACTCAGCGTTCCTTACAAAATCATGGAGCGCCTAATTCTGCAACGCATTTCCCCAGAGGTAGAGGATATTCTAAGTGTGGATCAAGCAGGTTTCCGCAAGGACCGCAGTACAGGAGAACAAGTACTGGCCCTAACCACCTTCATCGAAAATGGCTTCGAGAGCAGACTGAAGACAGGGGCTGTGTTTCTCGACCTTACAGCCGCCTATGATACGGTCTGGCACAAAGGCCTCCTCCTGAAACTTATAAAGGCGATCCCTGCTTGGGCAACAGCAATTATAAAAACCCTGCTGACCAACCGAAGGTTCAGAGTCCACCTCAGTCAGAAGACAAGTGCATGGAGAATGCAGAAAAACGGACTCCCACAAGGCTCAGTTCTAGCTCCAACTCTGTTCAACCTCTACATAAACGACCTGCCTACTACAAAATCCCGCAAATTCACCTATGCAGACGACATCTGTTTGGCATTCCAAGCACCAGACTTTGAACCACTGGAACGGGTGCTCACGGAAGATCTTGCCAAACTGGACCAGTTCTGCAAAATCTGGCGTCTAAAACCAAGCCCAGCAAAAACCGTCTCCAGTGTATTCCATCTCCACAATGCAAAAGCTGCCAGAGAACTAAACATCCACCTGAGCGGACTCAAGCTTAAGCATGCCCCAAATCCAACTTATCTTGGAGTGACCCTTGATAGGACCTTATCCTTCAAGGAACATCTAAAGGGGACGGCTGCTAAGGTGAAGGTACGAAACAACCTGCTCTGCAAGCTCGCTGGTGCAAAATGGGGGGCGGCAGTCTCCACCCTGCGCACCTCAGCACTGGCCCTTTCATACTCTGTAGCAGAATATTGTGCCCCTGTCTGGTCCAGGTCATCTTACACACACCATGTAG
Source organism: Pholidichthys leucotaenia (assembly GCA_020510985.1). Taxonomy (NCBI): domain Eukaryota; kingdom Metazoa; phylum Chordata; class Actinopteri; order Cichliformes; family Pholidichthyidae; genus Pholidichthys; species Pholidichthys leucotaenia. The sequence goes on along the minus strand of CM035842.1, from coordinate 138,537,684 downwards.
ACACCCAGCTCAACACAACCATGAGAACTATAACTGGAACAATCCGCTCAACACCACTCCCCTGGCTCTCTGTACTGTCAAACATAGCCCCTCCACACATCCGGCGAGCAGCATTAACTCAAAGGATGCTCCAAAAAGTTAAAGATTCTCCTCACTTACCAATCCATGCAGATATCTACACTCCACCCACTGCCCGACTTTCATCCAGACGGCCGATTTGGAAAAACCCTCCCCCAGCTGACTTTACCATCCAGACAGCTTGGCAAGAGGAATGGGAGACCAAGGAGGTCCCAAACAAACAGCTGGTGATAAACCCCAACCAACAGGTCCCGGGCACCAACCTCCCAAGGAGACAGTGGTCTACACTCAATCGCTTCAGGACTGGACATGGCCCCTGCTTGGCCAGCCTTTACAGATGGGGCAGTAGCCCTAGCCCTCTGTGCGCATGTGGAGAGGAGCAAACAATGGAACACATCATAGAGGCTTGCCCGCTCCAAAGACTGGAAGGAGGATTACACACCCTCCATACAGCAAACCAGGAGGCAACTGCTTGGCTTAAGGACTTTGCATTCGCTAAATAAATAAAAACCACAATTTTCATGTAGCTGCACCTCAGTAGATTTTACAAGGGCTGGGTTACATTTAAAATCAATTGTTTTTACTGTGGCCTCAGCAATCAGAATGAATTAATACATTCAGTTGAATGTGTGCATCACGGAGTATGGAGTCACTCAGTCAAAATATGGAATTTTTATCAATCAAAGTTTAGCCACAGCTCTGTCACCGCTGTGTCTCTTCTTGCCCTGGCTTCAAGTGTGGGTGGTGTTTTGCACTTGTATTGCAAAAATATAAAAGGAAGCACTACAATGGGTCTCAAATATTTGTAATGTGTCCTGTTATTATAATACTGCATTAGTTTATTGATGATAGACTAAACTACACATATAAACTGAATTATATTGATGACTGAACAACTCCCATTCCCCAAAGTGCAACATACAGTTATGAATATAACTCACAAAGGATCACACAAGTGATCTGACAAAAAAAAATAAATACATTAACAAGCGGTTTATTTTACAGTTGATGTGCCATTCATTTTCAATTATTCTGTAATTAATATTCACACAATCAAATAAATCTCAGTTCAGTCCCTTTTGTATTAAGTGGAAATTGTGCTACGTTGGTTTTGGCACTTCACCTATAAAAGCAAAGGATTTCAGTACGTTCCACGGTGGCAAGGTCCGTTGTGGGGCGGCTGCTTTTCCTTTCCTCTTGCCTAGACCAAAGACAGAAATGGATGGTGGTTAGTTCAAGCAAGTTCAACACATATACAGGTACATCTCAAAAAATTAGAATATCATGAAAACGTTCAGTATTTTTTGTCACTCATTTCAGAAAGTGGGTGGGCAATATAAGCTGCGGCTTCAGCCATCACCCATTTCAGATAACTTATGTTGAACTGTATAATCAGAGGAGTTTTTGTTTAATTTGACGTTGTTAGATTTTTTTCCCCTTTGTTATATGAAATAAAGATTCATCCATTCAAAGAAAGTAAAACTCATATATAGATTCATTACACGGACAGTGATATATTGCAAGTGTTTATTTTAATTTTGAAGATTATGGCTACAGCCCATGTTAACCAACATTTCAACGGCCAACATTTCTATTTAAAAAACATTTTTTAAAATTAATTTTATGTAATATTCCAATTTTTTGCGAAACTCTGTCCCACTCTACTCCGTACATGTACAAGTACATTTTCAATCCAGGGATTTATGGTGAAACAGCACAAAAACACTGTTCCAACACTTTTTTGGGGGGAAAATCCACAGAATAGGTGTGTGGGTCTATTCTGAGGCTTTAGAAAATTATATGAATCACTTTATAAATCACTGGTTTGACAATGCACTAGAATATGTTGAGATTTTGGATCCTGGGGTCCTCTTGACCTGTATCCGCAATATAAACACAATATGCTGAGGGCGGCTAACCCCTGGCATGTGGAAACAGATTCTAGAACGAAATTACACACAACTTAATGCACAGCACCAAAGTGCAACACATACAGAAACTAGGACTTTAACCAGGATTAACATATTTCATCGTTTTGCTCTCACAAGCGAATACTTCAGACAAAGCAAGCGCAAATCAGCAGAGTTGGCTACTAGCTAGCTAGCTACTAGCTAACACTCATTAGCCAGCACAGGACAGCGTTGTATTGCTCAAAAAAGTGAGCTTACCACCAACAGGATAAATAAGCGAAAAGATGCACAATATCACAAACCACTCACCATCGATGGTTCTCTCACTTTCATCTTCAGCTTGTCTGTAGTCCGGTTCTATGCTGGGCTGCCATCTGTTTTGGTGTGGGGTACCTCCATATCCCTCTGGATACTGATATCTACCACCAAGCACAGAAAACTCCACCCCTCTTCGTCGGACCACGGTGTAGATTTCTGCAAAACCTACACCGCCCTCTCTATTAATATCGTGTTTACTCGGTGACCGAGTTTACTTGGTGAACTTTTGCAAATGGCGGTTTGGCGATTCTTCAGAAGTCAGACGCTTTCATGACATTGCGCCCTGACCAATCAGTGGCCTGCAGTCTGTTGACATCACATTTTCGGCTCGACTTAGCGCAGCTGTACCCTGGCCTCAAGTCAGTACTAAAAAAGTACCTGGTACCAGGTACTAATGGAAAAGGCTACAAACCGAGCTAAGTAGAGCTGAGTAGGGCCGAGTGGGTACTAGTGGAAAAGGGCCACAACAGGCTAATCACACAGGATGAAACATGGGTCCACCACTATGATCCAGAGACTAAAGCCCAGTCAAAGCAATGGAAGCATTATGTCTCACTACCTCCAAAGAAGGCATGTGTCCAGTCCTCAGCAGACAAGTTTTTTTGGGACCAGTGTGGAGTATTGATGACGGATTTCCGGGCAAAGGGTACTACAATTACTAGGATTTACTACACATTACTGCTGCAATTCTTGAGGAAACTCAAACAGGCCTCTCTCCCCATCTGCATCCTCAGGACCTTCTACAGAGGTGTGGTGGAGAGTGTTCTGACATACTGCATTGCAACATGATACTCCAGCTGCAGTATGTCAGACAAAAAAGCCCTGCAGAGGATAGTTAAGGGAGCTGAGAGGGTAACTGGAGTTTCCCTCCCCTCTGTCCAAGAACTTTTTCAGAAGTTGTAGGAGCAGGGCACTGAACATTGTCAAGGACTACTCTCACCCTCTGCATAAACACTTTGAACTGCTGCCATCTGGCAAACGATTCCGGAGCATCAGAGGCAGAACCACCAGACTGATTAACAGCTTCCTTCCACAAGCTGTTAGGATGCTGAACAGTTGATCCGGAATCTTTCATACATACTGCTGCACCTTATGGACATTATGTATATTATTTGTATATTATAGTTCTAGTTAGTTTTCAAGTATGTCTCAGGGATGTGTGAATGGCTGTGTTGGGGTGGGGGGTGAGGGTGTGTGTGAGTGTGTCTTAAATTATGTTCTTTTTACTTATATGGATGCCGAGAGAAAAGCAATTTCATCTTGCCTGCACTACAGTCGTATGTACAGCAACATGACAATAAAGGTTGATTTGATTTGATTTTTGATTTGATAATTTGCGAAAGGTCATCAAAACCAAGAGGCATGGCATGCTGACCAAAGGTATTTGCCTCCTGCAAGACAATACCCCGATTCACAACTCACACGCTGCCCAGACGGAAGCACAGCCCTGCGGCTATGAAGTCCTTTCTCACCCCCTCTTACTCTCCCAACCTTGCACCATCTGACTTCCCCCTCTTTCCACCTATGAATCCATTTTTGAAAGACAAATACTTCCAAGACGGTGAAACACTGATTTCCTAAGTTGTGGCTCCTGACGCAACCTGCAGACTTCTACATGTGAGGTCTCCACGGCTGCATAAAGCGATGAGAGAAGTGTGTTACCCTTGGTGGTACCTAAGTAGAGAAAGACTAATAACTGTGCCAAGTTTTATTCCTCTCAATCCAATTTAAATGAGTCAGGGAAAACTTTTAATGAATTAGCCCTCGTATCTACCAAATACATTCACTGATTACACCATCTCACATAAGGATAGCTCTGCACAGTGGAAATATTCAAGCTGAATTTGTTGAAACAGTTTATTTGAAGGGGATATAGCTGACCAACAATAAAAGAAACAACTGATTAACAAAGAGAAAAAGTTAGTTTTGCTAATGTAATTACCAAGAAAAATTCGAAAATGATAATTTGCAATTGAACTGCAAATCATGAAGCTGCTTGCCCACACTATCAGTTGACAACAAATGTTTCCCATTTTTGTTTAAATAATAAAAACAGTGTGTGTAGGTTTGCGTGTGTGAATATATTTTGAATAGGCGACCCCTATCCTTGCCCCCATCCCCAGCTCCCTCCTTAGTGCCTCCCCAGTCGCTGCTCCAGAATCGTATTGGCCATTTCAAAAGATGCTATTGTATTATCAAGCCAGTCTGGTTAATTAGGCATCCAGTCCGCCTTCCTCTCTTCAATACACAATCCCTCTGGGCCCCACAGCTGCTCCTGCGATGGAGGTTAAGTGCTAAAACATGTTCCCCCTATACTACATGACTCACAGAGGTAGATTTCTAGTTATCGCGCCATGCTCTGCTCTGTAGTTCGGCACAGGGCAACAAAAAGGAAAAAAGCTCGAAAACCTGATCTGATAAGAGTTTTTTTGACTGTTTTTTCTTATTTATTTTTTGCTTCAACCAGCTTAAGAAAAGGCATTTAAGGCACATAAATTTAAGGACTTTCATTTGCATCAAACTCTGTTTCACAGCAGGACTTCAGTGGGTAAAAGTGCTTCTTTCTCCTGCTGACTTCAAACAGCAGGGCCCGATAAGAGCCCGCTCACCTCAAACTCCCTCTCCAGGAAACCATGTGATGTCATCAAGAGCAACTGACTCATTCCCCTGGAAATATAATTTACCAGTCATGCCTCAGCAAGTTTGGAGGAGCTTAGCCACGGTCGCATAAAAAATAATCACTGACCCAGCAGGAAAAGTCATGGCGATACCAACGCCAACTCCCAAATACAGAATGAGAAAACAGCACGAGGCATTTTTATGCAAAGGAGAATCTGGAAAAGCTGTCTGTTCCACGATGAAGCATTAAAACGCTATGTAGCATTTTAGCACCTAGTAAATCTGCAGTGTAATATAGTGATGCAAGGTTTCCTCTGCGGCTGTGTGCGTGTGAGCGCGCGACGTGTGTCCGTGTGCGCACCACGGTGAATGTGTTACAGGGCAAGTCGGTAAAGTGGCCCAATGTGAAAACCATCTTCCCAAAGTCAGAGAAATGTGATGTGGATTGACGCCGATAATAAATAGCCGCGATAACTGGGGGAGGAACCCATCATCCGGTGGTGAGATGGGTCCGCACGAGGACGAAGCAGCCATAAAAGCCTGAATGAAGAGATGTAAAACAATAAGGCTGGAGAGGAGAGGAGGAAAGGAGGGTGGGGGGGATAGGAGGGAGAGGCGGCGACCCTGGCGAGCAGGCAGAATATAGAGATAGAGAGATAAACAGAGAGGGATAGAATGAGAGAAGAAGGGGAAGGAGGAGGAGGGAAAAAAGAGTGAGAGAGAGAGAGAGAGAGGGTGAGTCAGCCATGTCTGCACTCCATCAAAAACTGTGTCAGTCACTCACTACCACCGACAACCTCACCTCATCTACCCTATGCTCCCCGCTACACTCTCTCTTCAACTCACACATTAATTTCACTTCTTTTAACCGGCAGCTAGGGTCGTCCTCGACTGAATGTCAGTCCTCTGTTTCAGGGTGACAGGAGAGTGAATGAGGGAGAAAGGAGCGAGGGCAGGCAGGCAGGCAGGAAGGAGGGGTGAAAACTGCTTGGCTTGCTCAGAGGCCTCCTCTCCACCCCCCACCCCCACCCCCCCCACCCCCATCTAAAGGTCTCACCCAACATGACCAACTCGTTTCCATTTTAATTGCTCTCTTTTTATTATTACTCCTTTCTCTTCAACTGGCATTTGGAGACATTTGGTGGGACACTGTGCTGAATCATACTGAGGCTCAGACAGAGCACAGACAGACCGGGCAGAAGGAGAATAAAGATACAGGTGATCGTCAGATTGATGCACAAACCCGGCTGCTGATGAGAATTATGGAAGCTATTCTCTGTGCTGGAAACCCCAATTAATCAATGCCAGCGTCGTTTGAACCCAAATCAGATCAGGACAAGAATTTATGTCCCAAGTTCTCAGTGAGGGCGATGGTTTTCTTTATCTACCCGGAGGAATCAGCCATTGATACATACACTGTTTGTGTCTCTGTGGGTGTGTGCGTGAGAGCATGTGCACACCACACCTTCATCCCACACGAGAGGCCTGATAAATAGAACGGGAGCGGTGTATATCTGGTCAGCATGGCATGCATGAAAAATAATTACACTTAGGCTGACATCCAAGGTCGACGGGCTTCAACAGCTGCCCACTCATTGCTGGCTATTTTTCCTTCTCCTGTCTGGACTCGGCTGGGTATGTAAAAAAAGCCACAATACACAGAGTGTTTTTCATGCTGTCATATGATAGCACATGAAGGCCTCGTTCGGTATACAGAGTCAACTCGAAAGAGCGTGCTCCTTGGAGAGTGAGGGTCATAGGATAAATAAAAAATAAGGAAACAAATGAAGGGGATGAGCAAAGTTTAAGGTGCACCCACCCACCCACCCAACACATAGTTCTACTTTCTTATAAGGAAGATTGTGGATAAAAGCTGTTTGCTAGTCTCATGCTGAAGAGTATTCCAGGGAAATGACTGCCCTGTGGTCCCACATCTCCAGCGGCCCACTGCGCACTCTCCCCTAGGAGAGAGAAATGGGCACGAGGAGATGGGGAGGCAGTCCTGGATGAAATTCAAGGCCAAAAGCACTCGTGACTCCTCCAGCTTCCCCATCCCACCTTGGGTGCAACTCATTACCTCGCCCCTGGATATAATAACACCCAGCAAGGAGTGACGTTCGGCTACAGTGGAAGAAATCAGCCTGTGTGCATGCATGAGTTGTAGTATGTGAATTCCCAGTGGAAAAGCAGCAGGAATTACACCCAATCCTGGGGTACGTGCCCACTCATAAGTGTCCTTCTGCAGCTTATTCTCTTTTATTAGCACCTCCTCTTCTTTCATTAACTGAAAAGGTTACTGGTGCATTTGTAATGCCCCCACATGGATTGCCTGTGTACCCTGTGTGCCCAGGGTTGATGTCAAACCCCGAGCCATCCCTACTAAACCCCCGTCCGCACGCACACACACACACACACACACGCTCATATGCACACACATCCTCCTTCGTCTCCTTCAGTTCCAAGAGGACATTTCAGTGGCACTGTCCTCCCCTCTGCCTTCTAAACACAAGTAGGGAAATATCACCCAGGGAATAAATAACTCGGCCAGGTTAATTATTTGGCAGAAGTGTCTGCGGATTAATAAGAATAAAAATGCAGAGGGTGGACGGTGCCGCTCCGAAAGGTGCGTGCAGTGGCATGGGGGGGGGGGGCGGGGGAGGTTGGCGGAGGAGCAGGAATGATGAGCAATTGAGTGGAGTTATTGGAGAGCAACAGTGCATGTGCTGGTTTCAGATAGATGTCGGAGCAGGGTCTAGCCCCAAGGCTGTGAATACGCTGTCTGGGAGCAGAGAGATTAACTAAGGCAGCTCGGTGACATCATGCCTGCAGAGACAGTTATGAGGAGTATCCATCACAGCCATCGCCTCTAAGGAATAAAATTTAAAAAAAAAAAAAACAGAATTATAGTTAGAATTAAATCTGAAAAATAAAATTATGCACCCGAATAGATGGGAGTGTACATTTGAAGGGAAAGCACCTGAATATTTATATTAGAATACAGATTTCTCGTGGCAGATGCATGCAAATCATAATGTCTACCTAAGTGTGCCGAAGTTCCCTCTCTTTCCAGAAGCATGAACTTAAGAGAGGAGAACTAAATCAAACCATCAGCTGATCAGTTCTGCAAAATGAGAGGCAGCCCCATGTGGCGTTATTATTACCACAAATGCACAAACAACCCAAATACCCTTAATCTAGTCAGGGGTAAAGCCTGTATTGACCTAGTGATGTTGTGTGTGTGCATCTCACTTTCTGACCTAGTCTGCTCAGTTCGGCGACAGAATCCTGAAGCCCTGTTCACCTGTGGAGGGCAGGCTGGGCTGGTTTTCCTCTCTCTGAAGAGATTTTTCGAAGAGGTAGAAAGAGGGACAGAGTGAGGGAGAGCTGATTTTCATTTGGATCCCCGTGTATTTTTCCTCTTTGAGAAAATATCTATTTATATGATCCCGCAAGCCTTTATGAAGTTACTGTGCTTTTATGGGGCTCAAAAGATTGTTGGTTAGATAAAACCCAGAGGAATACTAAGTCAGAGATGAATTACCTTATTACATGTCTGGCATAAACAGACCGGGACAACACAGTTAATGTGAAGTAAGACATGTACTTTATCCATTCGTCTGTTTTTGATCCGACAGTGAAATCTGCAAGTTTGCCAAACAAGAGAAAATCACAAGGAGAGATGTTAATTTATCTTGACAGCTGTGTTTCTGCCATTATTGACTGGCAGCCAGAGATCAGAGGTTATATTTTGAAAGCCAAACTTTGACTTCTATACAAGTAAAATACACAGAAAGAGAGGCTATTGAGTAAACGGACAGACTGAGAAGGAACCGAGAGAGAGAAAAAAAAAAAAAATCATATCTCCACAGAGACCACAGATCCTGGTCATTTCCTTGCACCCGTTTGTTTTGCCTTTCCCCTTCCCCCATCCGTCCACCCACCCATCCATCCATCTCCCCTCTCACCCTTCTCACCCTGCAGGGCAGGCCCTGCCTTCCATCTGTTGTCTGTCCCAGCTAGGAGCAGCCCCATTCCCCCTCTACACGCATTTACAATTCAATTAAAAACACCAAGCCCCTTCTTCCTCCTCCCTCTCCTCTTCCTCCTCCTTGTCCTCATCTCTTTTTTTAGCTTTGCCTGGATGAGCACAGCAGAAAGGCCCATACCCCATGTAGTGATGCAGTCATGACACACACTTACTAGGGGGACTGCTAAGCAATACTAAGGCCAGGGATGATGCAAACACACAATGACACATAAATACACACTTTGTGTGCAAGGGAGAGGGACACTGGGAGATGAGCATGCTGACGCATACAATGATTTTTTTTTTTTTTTTTTTTTTTTGTCCATCATCAGTTTGAATAGAAATATAATAGAAAACAGGGTTGGTGGGACTGAGCGCAGGAACAATACAGCTGAAGAAAGTGGGTCATACTTAGCATTAGAATAACGCATGCAATGATGATGTAACACCCAGTAGCTGTTGGGAACTTTTATGATACATTTCTTAAATTACTAGAAAATATCAGTCAAAGAAAAGCTGTCTGAATAAAGCTCAATGATTAACACTTCACTATTTTATGTATTGATTTTGCTTCAGAAAGTTGCTGCATAGAATAAATGTCGGGTCCCAAGCCAACAGTTTATCAACACTACATTTAAAGATGACTTTCACATAAGCATTTTCCCCCCCAGTATTTTTTATGATATAATCTATGAGTAAAAACACATTATGAAAGCTCAGGAATCTAAATGAAGTCCCCCATAAATTTTTCTCTCTCCTTATGCTGTAATGTGAAAGCAATATCCACAGGCATCCCTTCTCATGGAAAAAAGAGGAGAAAAATGAGAATCTTTAATATTTAATTATGGTGGTGCCAACATGCAACTTTTATCACTTTCTTATGTCATTTGCATCTCTGGCAAGCCCAGAAGATATACACAAAGAGCTAGTGAGAGAGACAGAGAGAAATGAGGAGAGAGAAATAAAGACTGTAGTGTCTGATGTAGAGAAACAGACAGAGAGAGAGAGAGAGAAGAGGACAGGAATACAGGAAGAAAGGGAGGCAAAGAGAACATGGTGTCATGGGGAACTCAGATGACAAGTGAATGAGCTTGGGGGGGATAAAGGTGGGAGATTTGGATAAAAACAAAAAGGGTGGAGCAAAATAAAGATTAAAAAAAGCTTTGGGAGAATGCAAGAAATGGGAAAAGCTCCAGAGACACCATACTAGATATAAAAGATGACTTCCCTACAACTGGATTTATACAATTACATTATCATCAGCTGCCAGATGCATGACTGACAGAGACATAGTTGTTTTGGGTGTAGTCTGTTAATATGCACCAGATGAACTTTCATAGATCTTATCACAGTCGGAGAAACTACTCTGTTTATTTTTGTTAAGAAATGAAATCAGTTGCAGTACTTAGAGATTAGCTCATATAGTCCTTTTAGCATACTTATTTACAAGAGTGTGCAATGGTTGGTCAAACAGGAATTCAAAACATTAGCTATATGCTGTATACAACTTTTACTGTTTGTCTTGAAAAGGGAACAAAACATGGTTTACACAAACACAAACTTTTCTGGATAAAGAGAAAGAGCATGTGACAATGCAACATTCTGATGCAGTGAAAACAGATGGTATACAGTCTTTAATAGTGTTGGGTAAGGTTACTGATACAACAGTTACTTCCAACCAAGCAACGTGATTGGACAACAGGCATTCCAGGAGTTATTATATTTCTCAATAAATGCATTTTCACATTTCACCAAATATGTATCACTCTGCCTCAGCTGTATTTTAATTACCTCCGCCAAGGAGGTTAGGTTTTTTTATTAATTAAATTAAAGTTGACATCAGTGGCTTCTTTTATGGAAGAATGGTAATACTGTGTTGGATACCTTTTTCCCCAATTGTGTGGTGCTGTTTGAAAAGAGACGGTCCTAAAAATCTTGAGCTAGTGTTTGATTAATTGTCTTGAATAGCCAATCAAAATGCCTTTGTGGTCGTGGACTCTTTGTTTCCTTTGAAAATACCAAGAAGAAGTGAGCGAACTTCATGGAGATGTGCTGAAGCTAAATCACTAACAACAAACTAGCCATGGCCATGACTCAACACGACCTGCAAAACGTACCCAACAGGTGGAGCGGTATGTATTTAAACACTGACTTCTGCACTGAACATTATTTAATTTGGTTGCATGTGTGTAAAATGACAATAGACCTATTCCTTTCAATATTATGCTCATTGAGGTGTTCAGCAACAGTTAACTGGATACATTCAGAAGGGACTGGCTGTCTAAGCAGTGCAAAATAATTGGTTAAACAAACAAAAATCATAATATTTTGTCCTGTAAAAAGGTAAAAGGTAAACTTTATTGTCATTCAATCCATACAGCCAATCGTGTACAGTAGAACAAAATTACGTTTCTCTTATCTACAATGTTAATCACATCTAGAATCAGAGGGGTCGATGCCATGCAAGGCGCCACCACAAATTTCCCTCCTCCGTTCCATTATTACTGAGCACCAAGCTGAACTGCAGGAAGTTCCACCTCTATATGGTCTTTGGCATGACCCAGCCGGGTCATGCCAAAGTATGTATTGCTGTCATTTAATAAACTGTGCTTGTGGAGCTGTTGTATAAAAGCAATATTACTCAAGGTTGTACAGCATCATGAATATATCACAGTGGTGAAGTATGTGTCTGACATCTACGACAAATCACTACAGTTATACTATATTCATTGATATCATAGTCCCTCTAGGGTAATATTGTTTAATTCTAAAAATAATTTGTCTGATTACAACGATTTATTAAATGCACTGATGAGAAAGAAATAATTAATATAGTTCATAAACTAAAAAAAAAATCTACAGATGTTAATGGTATAAACATGTTTATAATCAAAGAAATAATAGAGCCTAGTAAAAGCATTAGTACATACACTACCGTTCAAAAGTTTGGGGTCACCCAGACAATTATTTTTGCGTTTTCCATGAAAAGTCACACTTATTTACCACCATGAGTTGTAAAATGAATAGAAAATATAGTCAAGACACTGACAAGGTTAGAAATAATGATTTGTATTTGAAATAATAATGTTTTCCTTCAAACTTTGCTTTCGTCAAAGAATCCTCCATTTGCAGCAATTACAGCATTGCAGACCTAACATGATTGCACAAGGGTTTTCTAATCATCCATTAGCCTTCTGACGCAATGAGCAAACACATTGTGCCATTAGAACACTGGAGTGATAGTTGCTGGAAATGGGCCTCTATACACCTATCTAGATATTGCACCAAAAACCAGACATTTGCAGCTAGAATAGTCATTTACCACATTAGCAATGTATAGAGTGTATTTCTGATTAGTTTAAAGTTATCTCCATTGAAAAAAAAGTGCTTTTCTTTCAAAAATAAGGAAATTTCTAAGTGACCCCAAACTTTTGAACGGTAGTGTATCTTTAATCAGTCTTTGTTAAATGGAAAATTTCCTAACAAAATGAAAGTAGCTAAAGTACTCCCCTTATGTAAAGCTGGAGATAAACATTTGTTTTCTAATTATAGACCTGTCTCATTACTTTGCCAGTTTTCGAAGACACTTGAAAAAAATATTTGTAAAAAGACAATGATTTCATGACTAAACACAATATTTTGATTTGATTTTTGATTTGATTTTGTATACTTTATTGATCCCCAGAGGGGAGATTGAGGGCATCCACCTGGATGGATGTATGTGAACAGCAATATGGTTTTAAAGAAAACAGAAATACCATATTAGCCTTACTTGATTTTGTAAAAAGGATAACATAGTATTGGGGGGGGGGGGGGGGATATGCAGTTGCCATATTTCTTGATCTCCAAAAAGCATTTGATACTGTTGACCACAAGCTATTATTACATAAACTTGAACTGCATGGTACCAGAGGGATTGCACATAGTTGGATAACAAGTTATTTAGAGAAACGGTATCAATATGTTCATATAAATAGTATTAACACACAACTTTTACAGGCCACATGTGGTGTTCCTCAGGGTTCTGTACTCGGTCCATTACTTTTCATATTATAAATAAATGATCTTTGCAAAATCTTCAAAAATGTAAAATGCACATTATTTGCTGATGATAGAACTATATTCAGTAGTGGAAAAAACTGGAACAACTCTTGAACACTGTTGAGAAAGAACTACAAGGAGCACAAAAATGGTTTGATATTAACAAGTTATCCTTGAATGTAAATAAAAAAAAGTTTACCATATTTGGAAATCAAACTGCAAATTCAAATAGAAAACTTATGTTGAATGAAATAGAAATCCAAAAAAATAACTGAAACTAAATTCTTGGGAGTGTTATTGGATGAACAATTAAGCTGGAAACCTCATAAAACATGTGACAAATAAAATATCTGAATCTATCAGTTTTATAAAGAGCTAGACCTTGTAACTCAAGACTCACTCTCTCTCTTGTTTTGTTCACTTTTTGCTCCAATTTGACTTATGATGCGTCATGAACTGGGGTTGATGTTTCAACCCAGTTCTATGACGATGTGGCTGTGGTGCATTTTTTGCCTCCTATTTTCCATCAGGTGCTTTCAGGGAGCCTCTGGGGTTCGCTCAGCTCCCTGACAGCTCAGCCACGCCTCCCTCTCCTGTCAGTGGTATCAGCTGTGCCTCATTAGTGGGGTTTACTCTCACCCATGCTACACATACACACCGGCAATCTCTTTCCTCATTAGGTTTGGCATTATTTAAGCATTATGTCTGCTGGAAGAGCTTGCCAGATTATTGTCCTACCCTGTACTAGTTCTAGTCAGTGTTTGTACTCCCTCACCCATGACTAAATGCCCTGCCAGTTTTCCGGTACCGCTTCACTCTGGGTGGCGTTGATCTTTTCCTTCAGTTTGGGTTTTGTTTCACCTGGATAATTACTCGGACCAACTCGGACTGCTCCAGCTGTGTGAGTATAATTGTTCCATCCCTGCCATCCAGTTCTGTCTGGCAGTTCCTTTCCTGGGCACTCATCCGTTCCTCTGCTGCAGTCCCATCTGCCTACACATTGGAACATTTTCCCTGTGTCATACTCACCTGTTTCTGTAGAGCATCCTTGAGGACTTCCTTGTGTATCCAGAACTAGTCTTCTGTTATTTTGAACTGTTTATACATTCCCTGTTAATAAAGACACACAACTTACTCCTGCATGTGGGTTTTAATTATTTCCTCTGTGCGCCTCATAAAAGCGCACGGGGAATCATAACAGAATGATCCGGCCAGTTTAAACCCAGTGGAGAGGTTGTGTGTGTGTGTTCTCACCTTTTTGTATTTTCCCCTTTTTCGTTCAGTAATTCCCCAGCATGGATTTTTCTGTTTTTGGATTGAACCCAGAGGAGTGCGCAGCGGCAGACCGAGCGGTGAACTTCACTTTCTGGGCTCTTACTACCCACTCTCCGGAGATTAATTTTTATTTGCTGGACATTGCTGTCGGGGTGATGCACACATGCCCCAGCCTTTGGAAGTTTCCGGGGCTGGTGCTGCTGCTCACCCAAATTTGTGAATCCCAACAGCGTTTTGAGGAAGCGGTAAGAGGGACCTCCGCAGCACCACCAAGGCAGCCTAAGAAGTACTCCCAGAGGCCGAATGCCCAGCACACGCTTCCCAGGCCGGCGTCCTCTTCTCCCCGTCAGACTTGTCATCCTACTCCCGGGGAAACGGAGCTCGACACCGAGACAGTGGCTGACATTGTCACCAGCCAGGAATTCAGGCAAGTGCTACTACAATCACTCGTCCTGTCACCTGATGTAGTATGCCAGATTCCTGTGGAGAAGCTCCAGATTTTGCAATCCACTGGGGCTCTCCTGTCAGCTGCTGTCACTGCTCCCTATTCCTTTGTATCTATTTCTCCTGATTCCTCGCTGGTCCCAGGAGGGAGTAGCTGGATGCCGGAGGAGCCAAAGGAGGGGGAGGAGTCAACTTTGCAGCGTAAGAACTGTCCCTCATCGAAATGTTGGAAGAGAGCCTCCTCTTCGTCAACGGCCATGGATCAGATGCCATCCTCAACAGTTTCTACGGCAGAGCCTATCCCCGTGCCAGCTGTTCCGCCAGCTCGTGTCCTCTCTGCCCTGACCGCAGCCCAGGTTGCTGAGACATCTCCTCCCGTTGCCATGAGATCTACTGAGGGTTCTCCAGACGTTTCTACTGCTGCGTTGCCTGAGCCGGTTTCTCCTCCGTCCTCTGAGGGATCCGCTACAGTCATCGACGCAGAGGAGGATGGCAGCTCGTTGCCAGCAGCAGATAACATCCAGGGCCGGGAGGTCAAGCAAGTGATTTTTCGTTCCATTTCCTATAATAATGATGAACCTTGTCTGTCTCCTGGGAGAGAGCTTCAGGGTAGGCAGTCACCTGAGCGCTCTCCCCCCGCTGCTGTTGCCAAAGACTTATTGATCCCCTCTATGTCTCCTTCCCATCTTCCAGAGTGCCCGCCGGAAGCAAGCTGCCAGACCGTGGAGTAGTTTGTGGCGCTGGGTGATTTCAGACCAGAGCCAGCACGGAGTGAACCCCCAGCCGACACACCGGAGAGACCGCCTGCCTGGGGGAATTCGCCTGGGGGCACCGGGACTGCCATTACCATCATGACTGCTATGGAAGCTGTCGCAGCAGCGTCAGCACCCGAGCAGGACTTCCAGCAGACTGGGTCCAAGACGTTGTCATCCGGATCGACGGAGTCCTGGATGGCGGTGGAGCTTGAGTGCAGGCAAGTGCTCTCTTTTGGGGTTTTTTCTGCCTGTTCTACAGCAATCTTGCCTGGCTGTTTGTGAGGAGAGCCAGGTGCAGCCAGCCACTGCAGCTGGACTTGCCTTGCCAGACTCTGCCGCTGCCAGAAACCCTAACCTGTTTTCCTCTCCAATCTCTCCTGAGCCTTCATCCAGGGTCGCCAGAGAGGATCCACCACTGCCAGGAGTCTCCATGGAGTGGGTCCAACCAACCGGTGACGACCGTGGTCCAGCTTCTCCAGCGGGGGTCGACACGGGAGGTCCGCCTTGACCCAAGACCTCCATGGGTGCAGCACCTCCCCAGCCTGAAGAGCCGCCGCAACCTGGATCGTTGGAGTCCTGGACGGCGATGGAGCCCAAGTTCAGGCAAGTGTGCTCTTTAATTTCTCTCCCGCCAGTTTCTGAGCAATCTTGTCTGACTCTGGGTCAGGAGCAGCTAGCTGCTGCACCCGGGCTCACCTCGCCGGACTCTGCCGCTGCTGGCAACCCTGACCCTATACCTCTTTCCATTGTGTCTGAGCTTCCTCCTTGGGTTGCCAGAGAGTGGTCAACACCAACTGAGGCCGCCAAAGACCCAGCTTCATTGCCCGAGGTCGTGGAGAGCCCTGCTTCTTTCACTGGGGAGGTCACCGCGGGAGCAATGAGGTCCATGACGGCGACCACCGCAGGTACAACAATGCTCCAGCCGGAGCCCACCGTGGGTGCTATGGAACTCCAGCCGGAGCCCACCACGGGTGCTATGGAGCTCCAGCCGGAGCCCACCACGGGTGCTATGGAGCTCCAGCCGGAGCCCACCACGGGTGCTATGGAGCTCCAGCCGGAGCCCACCGCGGGTGCTACAGAGCTCCAGCCAGTGTCCAAGATTTGTTTAATTTGAGAGAGAATAATTATAATGTAAGGGGAATGTGAAGTTTTCAAAGACTAAAAATAAAAACAAATGTAAAAAAAAGAACAAAAACAGTTTTTCTTTTTGTGGAGTAAACTTGTGGAACAGCTGTGCTGAAGAGTTGGAATTATATTCTACATTTAACAAGTTTAAACGATTGGTTAAAGATACATTAGTTAAAAGTTACCAAATTATCTGAATTGTTGCGAAAATGTTTGACTTTGTTTGCTGTGAATACATTTAATTTTGATGGCTATGAAGATATTCAGATCAAATTAGATTGACATGAAAATACGTAATTTGTTTGTTTTATAGTGATTCTTCATGTTCATTAAGAGGGTTAGACATATATAAGCTTTAGCTTCAGTCTAAACCCTGTCTGTTAATTTGACCATTATTTTTTTCTTTTATTAATGGATTTTTTTTTTTTATCTTTTGTGGCAGATGGAAATAAATTAAATGAATGAAATTAAAGTTTACTGTCATTAAAAAGTATTGCATTGGAGTACTTTTGCACTATTGAAATAAGTTTTAATGAACTGATGTGCAGCCAGTACTTTTTAATGTCTTGGCTTTACCTTGTGGGGGTATAGTGTTGGACTTCTCCACCCAGAGAACAATGGACCAAAAGAAGAGGCGTCACCGGGGGGTATCAGATGGGACAGTAAGGACTATGTGCCCCCTGAGGAGAGGAGTAAATGCCAGAGCCGCTGGGAAAAGAAGAGTGTTGAAGCGGTGCTGGCGTTATGTTATGTTAATGTGCCACACAGTTCTTTGTTCAAACAACAATGTGCTATGGTCGGAAGTTCCAAGTCTTGATGCTTGGAAATAAAGATATAAAAGAGGAATGCACAGAGACCTGGGAATCTCTTTTGCTGTAAAATATGTTGGAGAAAGAATAAAGTTACTGTGTCGTCCAGCTCGTTGCCTCACCTGCCTCTTTTCTCCACAACCTTATTAAATAAAGAGGCAATAACAGTTTTATCTGAATCCCCTCACAACCAGCAAAGAACTTGCTCATGTCCCTCACTCACTGTCCCTTTAGTCAAATTAAAAGCTAACCTCTGGAGCTGTTGCAGCACCACCATTTTCATGCCCCATAGCTAGTGTTATTCTACCCGTAGAACTTTTTTCTGATTTTAGGTAGAGGTCCTTAGCAGCTATACATAAGATATTTATTGCCACTCTGCCAAAAAATAACACAAACACTTCTAAAGAAAATTTGACAATCACTTTTTCCAAACTTGGTAGATAGCTACACACATTCAGACAACGTGAATTATGTCCAGTAGTTACTATAACGTGTGTAAGACTACACAGCTGGCAGACAGGCAAATCACTGATTTTGTTTTCTGTCTACTAATTCCCTTTAGCCATCTGACTAAAAACAGCGAGGGAAAAAAAGGTGTTTAGATTGTGTGTGATTCCCTCAGGAAGCGTCGCCCCCAGAACTGTTTAGTTGTTAAGAGCCTTATGTGTCCTAGTGAACTACAGCCCAGTGTACACCCCCCCAAGACCCATCAACTGTCTCTCCCTGCAAGAAGGCCAAACTCCCAGCCTGTCTAAGCTCTGTGGCAGACTGCATTAATGACTGATAATGTGTGTAATTACCAGCCCAACTGCCACACGGAGCTGATGAAGAACCAAACCAACGCTCCACTCCTCATCTAGGGCCTCTTGTTCCCCCTCATTCACTCTGAATGGTGGTGGGCTCTAAATGAAGCCTTATTTGATGGTGCTGCACTTACAGGACTCACAGTCATTAAGACAGCAATCTAACTGAAAAGAGGAAGGAAAAACTGTCATTACCATAAGAATGCATGTCAAAGCCATTTTGATGTGGCTTCAATTTTAATGCAGCAGCATACTTGGACTATTTAGTTTATAGCACATATAGACCGAGTTCTCATTCAAATCACTGCCTGCAAACTGGAAGCAAACAACACACTAATGGCAGTTATTATAATCTTCATCTTTTCCTTGCCAAATGCATTTCTGAACAGTAATTTCCAATGGCATGGTATCAAAACCCCTTTGAATATTTAATACCCTGTGCACAAGAATGGGACTGAAGCCCAAGACCTCCACCTGTGTAAACCTATAAACCTTGTGTTCAAACCTCACGGCTGTGCAATGTTTTTCTGCTCTTTTCCTTGTTGTGGGAAGTCATGTGGGAAACGGGGCATGCGGGGACAATGGCTAGCAGCTACTGTAGGTCTCTGTGCTGATGGGAAGAGCAGATGGGAATTTTTCAGTGCATAGAAAGTCCCTGTTTTCCTATTGTTCCAATGGTAGGTTTGTGTAAGGGTGACTGGGTTGAGCTGATACAGAGGAAAACAGAGCAGTGCAGTGGTAGACAAGGCAGAGAGAGCAACTCTGTGAGCCTGTAACCCACAAGGGGTCCATCTTAAATCGTACAGCCTTGCCCAGTCTGCTATATACTTCTGGCCACACTCTTCACTGACTTTCAGGAATAAATAAGTTCCTGTGTTTTTAGCATTTAACAGCTGATGTACCGCACCTGGTTGGGCAGTTTCCTCAACCGAATCGCCTCAGGTTCTTTTGCCATGGCCCTTGGCTCCATTCTGTATTTCTGTGTGGTTAACCACTTTTGAGTGTTTCCTTTTGTATGTAAATCAGTATGTGTTGGCTCCCGTCCAGGATCAGTGTTTTCAGGCCCTCCACCCGGCATCTCTGTTGCCTGTGTCTCTGGTCTGCCTTCGTAAATGATTGGACAGGCGCTACAATCTCATGCACCAATTCAGCTGCAAAAGCAGCCCTGACACCTGCTTTGAAAAGTGAAACTAATTCATCAGTCAAGGGGCGGGGGGGGGGGGGGGTGATTTGATGTGAGCAGCTCAACACTGTTCCCATTGTAACTTTGCATGTGTTTGAATTTATTAGTGGCTCATGCCTTTACCTGTATCCACAACATGCTTTTGTTTCTCAATTTTGGTGTGCTGTCAGGTGCCAAAAACATTTCGGCATTACAATATACAGTTATACAGAGGATTTCTTTTTGTCAATTCATTTACTTTTTCTTATCCATCTTATTCCAGAGCTCAGAGCTTTTATTTATTCATGGTGTTGCCATTGTCACTCAAAGCACAAATTGGTTGAAAAAATGTTGAAAAGACGGCTTTGCCAACAGTCTAAAAAATGTCTAGATTTGGCTGGAAAGTAAAGGATGAATAGTCGTCTTTTTAAGATTGTTAAAAAGGCACTATACAATAACCAGCATCATTGATCTTCTGATCCTTTCTGGGTTGTGTGAGAGGAGTGCACCTATACCAGCTTCTTTGGGCAAGGGAGACAGTACATCATGGACAGATCACCAATCCATCACAGCACCTGACAGTCCCCCATCCAAGGTAGACCCTGCTTAGCTATCCAGCTCAGACAAGACCAGGGGCTTCATGTACAAAGGACCATGCTGCTTTCATACTGAAAGATGGCATACTCACAAAATTTGAAAAGTATGTGCGCACAAAAATTTTCAAATTTATAAAACTGTGCGCATGCGCGATTTCCCCCTCCTTTTCTTTATGCATCCCACCTCATGTGAAAAGTCAGCACACGTGCATGATCTCTTTACTCTGCCTTGGTTCCTCCCACTAATGACTATGTAAATGAAGAAAAATGCCCCTTTTGTCACTCTTCTGTCAAACAATGATCATCAATCCTGTGGGAAAGCACAACATTAAAAAAAAATAACTTCTTGGAGTGTGACACTGAGGTCTTGATAACGGAGGTGGAGGTCAGAAAAAAAAGTTTTATTTTGTTCTGACCCTCCGGAATCAACAATAAACCCAAGTTTACCGAGTGGATCGTGTTACAATGTATTGTATATGTGTTTGGCACATTATTACACTGATTCATAATACTGAATTACACTCATCCATTCACTGACTCTCTCTGACTTTTGGTCTTTTGGTTTTTTTGTCCACTAAATGTTTGCTTAATATGCATTGAGGGTTTTTTTGCCTGCAATCAAAATTTCGCTTACCCATTAAGCGTCAATTTGATAAAACATGTTTTTTGCTCTCGCCTATTGTGTCATATCATTTCTTTTCTTTTTTTCCTTTCTTCTTTATGACTGGCGCCTAGCGGCTGCCCCGGCCTTGGATGCGCTCTGCAGAGCGTGCCCAAATGCCAAGTCACGTTTCGTTACCTTGTATTCATACATGTGTAATGACAATAAAGTTGAATCTCATCTCATCTCATCTCATCTCATTATTGAGAAGTGCGGTGTAGTGACGTGCACTTCCTGTCACGTCACTGCACAGCCCTATTTAAGGCAGAGGGCATCCATATTCTGCCTCTTTGCCGGATGCTCATGCTGGTGCCTGCCGTGTGCTGTCCTGTATATTGTTCATTCAATAAAGCTGTATTCGCCAACCATCATCTTGTCTCATCCTTCACTCAGGTATTTCCATACATAATACAATGACAGTTCATTCATTCTTTTTTTTCTGTCGGATCATAAGACAAAAAAGAAAAGGAAAGAGAAAAAGACAACACATTTCGGACAGAAAGGGTGTATGCTGAAGAAGCAACTTGTGCCTACACCTCAGTTAATGCAGCTGGCTCAGAGTGAGATGAAATAAAATGGCATTAAAGTTAAAGTCTATAGACGGACCACTATATGACAGTGTGATGGGGGGGGGGGGGGGGGGCGGCTGACATGGGAAAAAAAAATGCTGTGAAAGAAAGCCCTCGGTAATCCACAAACAGACGTGATGTTCCTGAGAACAATAAGTAAATAAACACCATTGAATACCACTCCAATCTTAGAGCTGAATTTATAGTGACAAACCAAATCTGTATCAGAATCCAAATTAGTTACGACAGCCAGGTAGAAGCCTTTTAGTTCCATATTGTAATCTCCAAACAGAGATATTTTAGGCTGCATTCACACCAGCATAGTCCGGGGGTCTCGGTTCCACTGGTCGGGGAATGCCGAGAATTTACACACCTTCGTTTGGTTTGCATTCACACTCCAGTGAACCAAACTACCCGGACAATGTCACGCAGTTACAACAACTGCTCGTTTGGGGCGCTGTACCAACACTGACCAGGAAGAAAAAATCTTGGCGAAAAAGAAAAATCAGGCTCATCGACTGGCCAGGACCAAAAACGGAAATCCATTCCCTTCAGCTGGGTTGTTTGTCCGCCACAAATGAGACATTTTTAACTTTTCTCCTCAGCATTCTCCGGTAAAAGGATTTCCTGGATTTGCGCGGTTGTCTTTATTGTTATTTTCTACCCAAAATGTACTACGGTAAATGCCACTTCCTCTTCTCATACTACATGTTGCTATGGTTACACAAACGCCGAGGGGCACTTCCGCCCTTTGGTCCGCTGGATACTCCATTTGGATTCACACTGCAAACGGAGCGCACCAGACTTCATTTGCAAGAGAACCGAGAACCCCATTTTCAGGAGGTCCAGACTTTGCTTGTTTGGTGAGCACCAGAGTTCCAACACGTGTTCAGATGGCACCAAACGAACCGAACTATCTGCAGAATCCACTGTTTGGTCCTTTGGTCCGCACCAAACAGTGGCTGTCTGAATGTGCCCTTAGACAATGGAAATATCTCTTGACTCCGATACAGCTGCAAATGTTACTGCTGCAGGTACCGGGGTTCACCTGCAGGGATCCGCAATCTAGCTGCCTCCAAGTAGTCTGCAGTCAGGGGCTTCTCTTTGCCTCTGCCACGGCAGACATCAAGTAATTTTCACATCCCCAGACTGGTAAAAAAAATTGCATTAAATCTTTTATTAATTGCAACAGCACACATGTGATTTACTTGTTAAAGTGTCCCTGTGGCCTGGTCTATGTGGAATAAATAAAAAGAGCTCTTAAAATAAGAATATCAGAGTACAAGACTGCAATTCACACTAAAAATATGGACTATGCCAGGGGTGTCCAATCATGTGCTATGGAGGGCCAAGACCCTGCAGGCTTTACCTCCAACCAGTGTCTTCAACAGCAGATTTCACTGAACTTCTTGACACTGATTGCTAATACAAGTGCATGGAGAATGCAGAAAAACGGACTCCCACAAGGCTCAGTTCTAGCTCCAACTCTGTTCAACCTCTACATAAACGACCTGCCTACTACAAAATCCCGCAAATTCATCTATGCAGACGACATCTGTTTGGCATTCCAAGCACCAGATTTTGAACCACTGGAACGGGTGCTCACGGAAGATCTTGCTAAGCTGGACCAGTTCTGCAAAATCTGGCGCCTAAAACCAAGCCCAGCAAAAACCGTCTCCAGTGTATTTCATCTCCACAATGCAAAAGCTGCCAGAGAACTAAACATCCACCTGAGCGGACTCAAGCTTAAGCATGCCCCAAATCCAACTTATCTTGGAGTGACCCTTGATAGGACCTTATCCTTCAAGGAACATCTAAAGGGGACGGCTGCTAAGGTGAAAGTACGAAACAACCTGCTCTGCAAGCTCGCTGGTGCAAAATGGGGGGCGGCAGTCTCCACCCTGCGCACCTCAGCACTGGCCCTTTCATACTCTGTAAGCAGAATATTGTGCCCCTGTCTGGTCCAGGTCATCTTACACACACCATGTAGACACCCAGCTCAACTCAACCATGAGAACTATAACTGGAACAATCCGCTCAACACCACTCCCCTGGCTCTCTGTACTGTCAAACATAGCCCCTCCACACATCCGGCGAGCAGCATTAACTCAAAGGATGCTCCAAAAAGTTAAAGATTTTCCTCACTTACCAATCCATGCAGATATCTACACCCCACCCACTGCCCGACTTTCATCCAGACGGACGATTTGGAAAAACCCTCCCCCAGCTGACTTTACCATCCAGACAGCTTGGCAAGAGGAATGGGAGACCAAGGAGGTCCCAAACAAACAGCTGGTGATAAACCCCAACCAACAGGTCCCGGGCACCAACCTCCCAAGGAGACAGTGGTCTACACTCAATCGCTTCAGGACTGGACATGGCCCCTGCTTGGCCAGCCTTCACAGATGGGACAGTAGCCCTAGCCCACTGTGCGCATGTGGAGAGGAGCAAACTATGGAACACATCATAGAGGCTTGCCCGCTCCAAAGACTGGAAGGAGGATTACACACCCTCCATACAGCAAACCAGGAGGCAACTGCTTGGCTTAAGGACTTTGCATTCGCTAAATAAATAATAAATT
Source organism: Pholidichthys leucotaenia (assembly GCA_020510985.1). Classification (NCBI taxonomy): domain Eukaryota; kingdom Metazoa; phylum Chordata; class Actinopteri; order Cichliformes; family Pholidichthyidae; genus Pholidichthys; species Pholidichthys leucotaenia. The sequence goes on along the minus strand of CM035842.1, from coordinate 138,513,911 downwards.
GCTAATAAGTGAAAACACCTGCTGAAGAGACTGGGTAGAAGAGAAAACCAGCAGGGTCTTGGCCCTCCATGCCACATGGTTGGACACCCCTGGACAACACTATTGCTCGCCATTATATTCAGGCCAACCATGGTTTCCCAGCTTCACTTAAATTCTGGGGAATTGAGAGAATTATGCTTCCCTCTAGAGGTGGAGACATCATCAAGACTTTGCTCTGCAGGGAAGCATACTGGATTCACACCCTGAACACAGTGGAGCCCTTTGGACTCAATAAGGAACTTGGTTTATCTTGTTTCTTATTATATTTTTTGAGAATCTGATTTTATACTATTTAAAAAAAATATTTTAAAATGTCTTATAGATGTCATGCTACGTCATGTTATTTATTTTTGCTGCAAGGTCTGTGTCTATCATTAATTGGGGTGGATCAAGGGTGTGGCAACACCCACCCAACTCCATCAACCAATGGAGTTCAACTTTTATGGTTTTAGCTATAATTTCTCACACATGGTCTAGTGTCTGTTTAATGGCAGCCATTTTGTTCAGCTGTATGTGACTCTGAAGAAGACACAGATAGTGTCGAAACGTCAGTCTGTGCACCATTAAAGAATGTAAATTGGACAGTGTGTTCCAGACTCTCTTTCCTTAATGAATAAATAATGGCTGTTAGATTCAGAAAATTGTAACCAGCCACAACGGGAAGCATAAGCCAGTGTACTCCTAGTGCTGGTCCCAAGCCCAGGTAAATGGGGAGGGCTGCATCAAGAAATCAAATATGCAGGTCTTAACAAATGGGACTTCCATACTGGATCGGCCAGTGCCCTGGTTAACAACCACCACCAGAGCTGTTAACCAACAGGGTTGTGGCTGTTGTTGGCAGGTTGAGGAGGAGATGTTTGCATGTTAGGAGGCAGAGAAAGATGTGAGAGGTGAGATGGAGGTAGATTATCTGCTGTAGCAACTCCTAAAGGGAGCAGCCGAAAGAAGAAGATTCAGAAAATTGAAATTTTTTTGTTATACTTTTACATGGTTGATATACATTTATTTATAGTAATCTATGTATATTTTTGAAATTTGAGTTTTGGAAACTCCCTGTGATTGCTAAGTGCACTGCAACCTAATTTGCTCAACTTCTGATGGCTATAGGTTGATGTTTCCTTTCCAAAAAGACTACTAAAAAGGTTGGAGTATTTTGCAGTAGGAACAAAGCTAACATCAGACACTATTACAGCAAAATGAAAAGCAACAATTAAACTAGCTGCACTTTGGACATTGCTTTCATCAGGGAGCTGTAATAAGATCAAAGCACTTCTACATCTCTGGTGAAAGACAAAACCTGTATGAGTTTTACAAACTTACACAGGCTGTTGAAATCAACATTTAAAAAAAAACAACATTCTTTAAAAAAGTGATGTTTACATAAAGAATAGAAGAAGCCAACTTTATTGTCATTCAGTCCATACAGCCAATCATGTCATCATCATCATCATAGCTGTCTGTCATGGGTGGCAATGACTGTTTCATTTAGGTCTGATCCGATTCCTCCATGCAGCTCTGTCCTTAGCCTTCCGCTGCCAGTAACTCCTGTCTATATCCAGCTTCTTCAAGTTTCTTTTTACAGTGTCTTTAAATCTGAGCCTTGGTCTACCCTGATTGCATTTGCCCTTGCATAAATGTGAGTAGAGTAACTGCCGAGGGGGACGCTGGTGGTCCATCCTCTCAACATGTTCGAGCCATCTCAGGTTCATCTGTATTAGCATGTCCTCCATTGATGGTAGACCAGCTCGTTTCAACACTTCTATGTTGGTTATCTTGTCTTTCCATGAGATGTTCATTATGGCTCGAAGGTGTCTCATCATGTACATGTGGAGTTTCTTTACCTGCACTCTGTAGACAATCCAAGTTTCAGCACCGTACAATAGAGTAGCCAGTACTGTCACTCTACACTTTGCATTTCACACGGATAGACACATGTCGATTGTTCCACAGTCTCTCCCTCAAGTTTCCAAACACAGTGCTCGCTCTTCCCATTCTGAGAGATAGTTCATCCTCCAGCCTAGCACTCTCTGAAACAGTACTCCCGAGATACTTGAAAGTCTTGCACTTGACTAGTGGCTCTGTGCCAATGCTGATCCCTTCTGGTAGTGATGTTGATAACTGGAACTCTGGAGGTTGATAAAGGACTCTGTCTTCTTGATGTTGATTTGGAGGCTGAATTGGCTAGCTGCTCTTGCAAATTTCTCCACTAAAGATTGCATATCTTCCACACTGTGTGCAACAACAGCACTGTCGTCGGCAAAGAGCATTTCTCTTACTACCTTTATCGATGTCTTACGCTTGGTATTAAATTGTGCCACATTGAACAAGTCTGCTTCTTTCCTTGTTTGAATGTATACTCCTTCTGAAGTGTCTTTGAAGGCCACCTCAAGCATGGCTGCCAGATATAGCGAGAAGAGTGTAGGCGCCAGCACACACCCTTGTTTCACCCCATTGCTTACTGAAAAGTCTTTAGATACTGAACCACTCATTGCCACGTTTGCTTGCATACCTGTATGGAGTGCCTCGATCAGGCTGACAAACTTCTCTGTACAGCCAAATTTCTTGAGTACCTGCCAAAGTCCTTGTCGTGAAACGGTATCGAAGGCTTTACTGAAGTCTATGAAGACTACATAAAGCGGCATGTTCTGTTCGATACACTTTTCTTGAACTTGTTTCAAGCAAAAAATCATGTCCATTGTGCTTCTTCCACTTCTAAAGCTGCACTGGGTTTCCAGTAGTACATTATGCGAGGTGTGTTCATTGAGTCTGTTCAGTAGTATACATGATAGAATCTTACCAACAGTGGCTCGCAGTGATATACTCTACAAGAAGGGACAGCGCAGGCTGTTCCTACTGAGGAGACTCAGGTCTTTTGGTGTACAAGGGGCACTGCTGAAGACATTCTACGACACGGTGGTGGCATCAGCCATCACTTTTGGAGTGGTCTGCTGGGGCAGTGGCATTACAGCAGCCGATAGGAAGAGACTGAACAAACTGATCAAGAAAGCTAGCTCTGTCCTGGGGCAGCGCCTTGACCCAGTGGAGGAGACGGGAGAGAGAAGGATGGTGGCTAAACTGTCATCTCTGCTGGAGTCCGAGATCCACCCTATGCAGGACACACTGAATGCACTAAGGAGCTCATTTAGCAGCAGACTACATCATCCAAGGTGCACAACCGAGAGGTTTCATAGGTCCTTCCTACCTACGGCTGTCAGACTGTACAACCTAAGCAGGGCTGCTCGCAGAGATAGCAAAAAGACGTGACAACCTAATCGTATTGAATGCAAAAGATGCAATAGACTTACACAATGGTCCCCTCCGGTATACAACTAGGAAAATACCGGTCGCTACGGAGGGTGACAATATGTATGGGTACATAATCATACCATGTAGGATAACTAAGTAGACGGTTATGCTGTTTCATTCCATCTAGCTACAATGCTCTGCACTGTGTGTTTATATATTTATATATTTATTCCATCTAGCTACAATGCTCCGCACTGTGTGTGTTTATATATTCATATATTTATTCCATCTAGCTACAATGCTCCGCACTGTGTTTATATATTTATATATTTATTCCATCTAGCTACAATGCTCCACACTGCGTGTCTATATATTTATGTTTATATGTACATATGTATACTCGCTGCTCTTGTTTTTTTCTTACCTTCTGATTGTTGCTCTGAGTGTTGCTATCCCTGCGCTGTTGCAATCCTGGAATTTCCCCATTGTGGGACTAATAAAGGCTTATCTTATCTTATCTTAATTTCCACAATCTTTCCTGTCACCTTTCTTGAACAAAGGCACAATACTTGCATCCTTCCAGTCCTGAGGTACTTTCTGGGCATCCCATATCTCTTGGATGAGCTTGTGCAGACAGTTGGTCAGCTGAACACCACCAAATTTCCACACTTCTGCTGGAATTCCATCCCTTCCTGGAGCTTTACAATCCTGTGTTGTCCTGATAGCTGCCATTAGTTCATCAAGATTTGGTGGTTCATCCAGACTTGATACAGCTGGTCACTGCACTAGAGCTTCTTTAGCCTCTTCAGCAAGATCTCCAGAGTTGTTTAGTAGTTGGTCAAAGTAGTCTGCAAATCTGCCCAGGATCTTGTCTTTCTCCTGCAAAACCGTTTCACCATCCATAGCCTTTAGTTGGATCAGTCCTCTTGGTTTAGGGTCGTAGATTTCTCTCAAACTTGTGAAGAATGTTTTCATGTCCTTCCTGTCTGCTGCAGTTTGAAGTTCCTCCGCTTTTTCATTCCACCAATTTGACTTCATCTCTCTGGTGTACTTCTGTAGCTCACTCTGAGCCTTTGAGTATTTCTTCTTCTTCGACCTTGTGTTACACTGTAGGTTTTCCTGCCTAGCTGTATTCCTCGCTTCTAGTAGTTTCTTCAGATGTTCATCATGCTCATCAAACCAATCTTGATGTTTCCTCTCAGGGTGGCCTAATACATCATTCACAGTCTGATACACCGTATCCTTCAGTGTTGCCCATTTCTCTTCTATGTCATTCTCTGAGTTGTTGCTGTCCCAGTCTTTCAAGTTTTTATCCATTTCCTGTGTAAGTTCTTCCTGCTTCTTTTGACCTTTCAGTGCACTAGTGTTTAGTTTCCGTGATGGCTTCACACCTGTCCTGCAGTGCTGTTTTTGTCTGCAAATCCTTAATCTAGATCTCAGCATAACATGATCAGTACCACAGTCCACACCTCATTGCTCTGGTGTCCAATACATCCCTTGTGTCTCTCTGCCTTACTATGATGTAGTCTAACAAGTGCCAGTGCTTGGATCTTGGGTCCATCCATGTCTTCTTGTGTGTGTCCTTGTGCTTAAATAGAGTGTTGGTTATCACAATGTTGTACTCTGAACATAGTGCAAGTAGAAGTTCACTGATGAGTGTGGCATACATCTTCCTCTGTAGTGGGAGTCTCATAGTCATTATCCTGTCATTGATTGGCACCGGTTCCTCATCAAGCATTGCTGCTATCTCCTTTCTAACTGCAAAGCCCACTCCTGCTTCTCTCCTTTCTTGACTTGATTTCCCACTCCAAAAGAAGATGTACCCATGGTCTTCCAAGCTATCATATCAAGGCAATCTTGTTTCACTAAGTGCAGCTATGTCTACATTGTACCTGTTCATTTCCAGGGCCACAAGTGCAGTCTGTCTTTCTGGGCGCTGTGATGTTGTTCTGTCCAACAGAGTGCGTACATTCCATTCTGCTACACACAAGGCTGCTGTTTTCCTCTTCTTTTGTCTTCCTGCTCCTAGCTTACTTTTTACTGCCTGTCGGACTGTGAACAGATCAGCGCGGACCTTGTTAGCCCGGGTGATGTCCGAGCTGGTATGAGTTGTTTTCTGACTGACCATTTCATGAAACTGTTTGCAAAGTATTTGAGTACCGCTAGCTTTTGCTGGACTAGCAGCACACTGTTGGCAGATAAAGGTATTATCAATGGCAAGGACAAGCCAAGACAAACTGACTCCAGTATCTGTTGCAGTGGCTGACCAGATGATAGGTTTGTTTATCTGCTCTTTGTGTAGTGCATGTCACGATGCACCGACTGACACAGTCCACCACAGACCTTGCGGCAGATGTGTTTATCTGCCAGGATATCCGGTCTCACCCCGTGTAAATGGGAGTGGTCCACCACAGACCTGTAGCAGATATTATTTTTAGTTCTGCCAGGATGCCCTGTTTCATCCTCCACGCCCTCAGAAGGGCAGGGATGCCGGTTGAGTCGCCGATGGCCTGACCCACCGGTTTTCATGGTTATCCAATAGCAAGCAAGCCAATGCCTGACCTGACAAAAAAAAGGAGTGGGGGGGGGGGGGTAAGTCTCAGTTAAAAGCTGCCGATTTCTGACCAAAAAAGTGGAATTTTATGGGTAAAAAAGCTGCAACTTTAGTAAAAAGACAAAAGAAGTGTAAATTACCAACTGTTTACCACCTAAAACGCTGCAAATTTACGAACAAAAACAGTGCAAATACAGCCATGGACAAAATTGTTGGTACCCCTCTGTTAATGAAAGAAAAACCCACAATGGTCACAGAAATAACTTGAATCTGACAAAAGTGGTAATAAATGAAAATTCTATGAAAATTAACCAATGAAAATCAGACAATGCTTTTGAATTGTGGTTCAACAGAATGTTATGTTATGTAATGTTATGTCAACTGCAATACTACACAGAGTGAAATATTTGCTGAATCAACCCACACTATATACTTTGTATCACTCATTAATACTCCCATACATGACATATTGTACTGAAGTATGGGGAAATGTATATAAAACATATATCCAGTCTTTATGCTTCAGAAGAGAGCTATTAGAATAATAAACAAAGCTGCTTACAGGGAACCAACAAACCCACTTTTTCTTAAATTAAAAGCTCTCAAGTTGAAAGATCTGGTTGATTTTAAAACAATAGTAATAATGTTTAAAGCTAAGAATCTATCACTGCCCACAAATATCCAAAAGTTGTTCCAAGTAAGGGAGAAACAATATCATTTCAGAGGAACATGTATATTTCAAAAACCTTCAATGAGAACTACCACCAAGCAACACTGTGTCTCAGTGCAGGGAGTCAGACTGTGGAACGCTTTTGGACCTGAATTAAAATCATGTACAACGCTTGGACAATTTAAACAAAAACTAAAGGAAGCAATACTCCAAACATATATACAAGATGACATGTAAAAATCACATAAGGATTATCATATCCAGTCTGTGTTCTGCTGTTGCTTAGTTTTTGTCACGTTTTGTCTTGGCTTTGTTCTGATTTGTAATCACTTACTTTATTTTATTTTTGAATTCTTAGATGGAACATGGGTGGGCAATATAAGCTGCGGCTTCAGCCATCACCCATTTTGGATAACTTATGTTGAATTGTATCAACCGAGGAGTTGCTGTTTAATTTGACCTTGTTGGATTTTTTTTCCCCTTTGTTATATTATTCTGTTCCTTTCTTTTAATCTAATCTATCCGAAATAAAGATTCATTCATTCATTCATTCATTCATTTCTCAAATATGTTTTAAACTTGCTTTAATTATCCACCACCCATTTCTGTCTTTCATCTAGGCAAGAGGAAAGCAATTCACCCAAACCGGACCTTGCCTCACTATTTACAGAGATGCAGGCTGAAGATCTGCTGAACCGGGACCAGTACGAGGGGCCGATCCAGTTGCTGCTCAGTGAGGCAGCATGGCTGGCGTGTGTGACCCATTCCAGTTTCTTTTCTTTTTTTTTACAGTTTGAATTTTGCACATTTTAAATAATCTGGAATTTGCTGATGATTGTAATAAACAATTTATTGATTTATGTGTTTGCATCATGATTTTGTCTGTTAAGGCACCGGTGGGAAAAGAGTCAACAGTACAAACCATTTATCAGTGACTTTGAAAATAATGGCTCATTTTTAAGAAAAGTAACCAAAACAATTATTTGCTGAAGACTTTATTGTTGGATGTGCCAGTGCAGAAGACACTGCACACTTTAGTGATAGTCCCAGTATATGGAGGAATTCTGGGCCATATTAGCATCTGTATTTCCTAATAATGGGATGGAAGAGAGAACCTGCAGGGTCTTGGCCCTCCATGGCACATGATTGGACACCCCTGAGTTTGGGTTTAATGGGATTTAACATTTTAACACAAACTGCTTTATGGTTCATAATTCTGTTGGCAGACTTACACCAAACCAAAAGTGATTTCTCAAACTGCTGGATTGTTCTTAGACAGCTTTTCCAATCTTTTAGTATTTATGTCACTTGGTGGTAACCATCACACATAAAACAAAATAGAGACATCTGCAAAACTACAAAGGTTTATTGTCAAAATTCCCAGGGCAATACTATATGAATACATGTATAGTTCACTGTTGATGCAGAGAATATATATTTATACAGTATCTACATGTAGTCAGCAATACTCAATACGATATAAGATAAGATAAGATAAGCCTTTATTAGTCCCACAACGGGGAAATTCCAGGATTGCAACAGCACAGGGATAGCAACACTAAGAGCAACAATCAGAAGGCAAGAAAAAAACAAGCAAGCAAGAGCGGCTAATATACATATGTACATATTACTATAAAATAAATATATACACACACACACACACACAGACACACAGTGCAGAGCATTGTAGCTGGATGGAATAAATATATGAGTATATGAACACACAGTGCAGAGCATTGTAGCTAGATGGAATAAATATGCAAGTATATAAACACCCACAGTGCGGAGCAATGTAGCTAGATGGAATAATATGTAGATATATAAAAACACAGTGCGGAGCATTGTAGCTAGATGGAATAAATATGTAAATATATAAACACACACAGTGCAGAGCATTGTTGCTAGATGGGATGAAACAGCATAACCGTCTACTTAGTTATCCTACATGGTATGATTATGTGCCCATACATATTCTCACCCTCCATAGCGACCGGTCTGTTCCTAGTTGTATGCCGGAGGGGACCATTGTGTAAGTCTATTGCATCTTTTGCATTCAAAAAACTATTAGTTTGTTACGTCTTTTAGCTATCTCTGCGAGCAGCCCTGCTTAGGTTGTACAGTCTGACAGCCGTTGGTAGGAAGGACCTACGAAACCTCTCGGTTGTGCACCTGGGATGATGTAGTCTGCTGCTAAATGAGCTCCTCAGTGCATCCAGTATGTCCTGCATAGGGTGGAACTCGGACTCCAGCAGAGATGACAGTTTAGCCACTGTCCTTCTCTCTCCTATCTCCTCCATCGGATCAAGGCGCTGCCCCAGGACAGAGCTAGCTTTCTTAATCAGTTTGTTCAGTCTCTTCCTATCGGCTGCAGTAATGCCACTGCCCCAGCAGACCACTCCAAAAGTGATGGCTGATGCCACCACCGTGTCATAGAATGACTTCAGCAGCGCCCCTTGTACACCAAAAGACCTGAGTCTCCTCAGCAGGAACAGCCTGCGCTGTCCCTTCTTGTAGAGTGCGTCAGTGTTGTGTGACCAGTCTAGTTTATTGTTCAGATGAACACCCAGGTACTTATAGGATGTCACCATCTCGATGTCTGTTCCCTGTATATTTACTGGTGCTGTGAGGGGCTGCCCATGCCTGCGGCAGTCCACCACCAGCTCCTTAGTTTTCCTCGCGTTGATCTGGAGGCAGTTCCGATGGCACCAGTCCACGAAGTCCTGGATAAGCCCTCTGTACTCAGCTTCATCTCCATTGGAGATGAGGCCAACGATCGCAGAGTCATCAGAGAACTTCTGTAGATGGCAGTGTGTTGTGTTGTGTGAGAAGTCTGCAGTATAAAGAGTGAACAGGAAGGGAGCCAGCACCGTTCCCTGGGGGGCCCCCGTGCTACTGATGATCGTGTCGGACACACAGTCCCGGGTTCTCACAAACTGAGGCCGGTTCGTGAGGTAGTCCAGGATCCATGATGACAGGTGCTGGTCCACCCCTGCTCGCAGCAGCTTGTCCTTCAGGATCATCGGTTGGATGGTGTTGAAAGCACTGGAGAAGTCAAAGAACATGATCCTCACCATATTCCCGGGCTTCTCCAGGTGGGACAGAGAACGGTGAAGGAGGAAGATCACCGCATCCTCCACCCCAATGCCATGCTGGTAGGCGAACTGGAGTGGATCCATCGCTGGTTCCACCAGGGGGCGGAGGTGAGCAAGGAGCAGTCTCTCCAGGGTCTTCATCAAGTGGGACGTCAAGGCCACCGGTCTGTAGCTGTTCAGGTCTTTGGGGTGGGAAGTTTTTGGTACAGGTACCACACAAGATGTTTTCCACAGCTGTGGTACCCTCCCCAGTTTCAGGCTCATGTTGAAGATATACGTCACAATCCCACACAGCTGGTCTGCACAGGACTTGAGGAGCTTTGCGCTGATGCCGTCCGGTCCCGGCGCCTTCCTCGCTTTGATCTTCCTCAGCTCCGTCCTCACCTGGGTCTCGGTCAGGGTCAGGATGGGGGGCTGTGTGTTGGGAGTGGGGGGGGGTGTTGGTGGAGTGGGGAGTGGGCAGCAGGACTTGATTTCTTTAGAGGCAGCAGTGGTTGTTGTGCAGACAGGGGGGAGGGCGGTTGGTCAAATCTATTGAAAAACAGATTCAGGTTGTTCGCCCACTCCCTGCCCCCCGTGGCCTGGGGGGAGGTATTCTGGAGCCCCGAGATGGTTTTGAGGTTTCTCCAGACCCCGCTGATGTCGCTCTGTTGCAGCTTGTCCTCCATCTTCTTCCTGAAGCTGTCCTTGCCTTCTCTGATCTTTCTCCTCAGCTCCCTCTGTACGGACTTCAGCATCTCCCTGTTCCCCGACCTGAAGATCCTCTTCTTCTCTCTCAGAAGTGTTTTTATCTCAGGGTTGATCCAGGGTTTGTTGTTTGAGTGATGCCGTATGGTCTTGGTGGGAACGGATTTGTCCACACAGAAGCTGAGGTAGCCCGTGAAGGTGTGAATGAGGCCATCGATGTCCTCACCATGTGGATCGCAGAGCTGCTTCCAGGCGGTGGCTTCAAAACAGTCCTTTAGAGTGTCCATTGCCTCCTCAGACCATAACTCCACAGTGTGCATGGCCGGAGGTTGTCTGTGCACTAGGGGTTTGTACACCGGCCGGAGATGAACCAAGTTGTGATCCGATCTCCCGAGTGGGGGAGTTGTGATATATATTTCCAGTTAATCCATGTATTTCTCCATGTAACCTTGTGACTGCATTATTTTAATTACTTTTAATCCTAGATCCATTTGTTTTAGCTTAAAATGCATCATAATTGTTAAATATATCTTATGCCTAACTCAGTACTGTTTACCTGTTGAAATATATATTTAACGGCTCATATACTACAATATGGCAGCTGACTGATCCATGTTTTGCCACAACACCACTGGCTGGACCAGGTAAACTCCATGACGTCTCAAAAGTCTCTCCATGATTTTGACACAGATCACAGCAATTTGTTGCACAGGAAGCTAAACATTTCTACAGACATTCTGCAGGTCTGTAACCACTTCGCGTTCGTGAAGCTGGGGTGACATCACTGTGTTGAACGTTCAGACCCACCGTTTGAAGCAATATTTTTCCCACAAGAGAGCCATCGGAAACACACACACACACACACACACACACACACACACACACACACAGAGAATACATATTTTAGTACCTAATATCGATAACTTGCCGACATTACAATGTTGTACGGTGGACTTAAAAGCAAAGTAGCATTAGCAATCATTAGCTTACCTTGATATGTGATGTAGTTTGTATCCTCATGTTTTCTCCTTTATCCTGCTCTGTGGTTTCCTAAATGCTCCAGTACTTTTCCAGAGTGTGTAGTATCGCCGCCTTTGCATTCTGTTCTCCTTTTTTGCCTTTATTCTGGCAAAAAAGCCAGAAGAACGCAGACACCTCGTATCCTGCCAGCTTGTGTTTTGCGTAACGTTATGCTTGTTTTACGCCAGTTACGCTTGTTTTACGTAACGGGAGGGAGAGGATTGCACCGCCTCCGTGTAACTATATTCCCACCCACTTCAAATGGGACCTAGTGCAGTGGAAACACAAAGTGGGCCAAACTGTACCGTCTCGTCCCGAATCGTACCATACTGACCCTAGTGGAAAAGTGCCTTAAATGGTGGTGTTTGGTGGTGTTAAATCCTGCCGATCTGCACTAATCAGCAGGGAAAAGGAGAAGAAGTGGAATAGGTGATCCACAGCAGCAGAAATAATCCAGTTAACCCAGGAGGAGTAAACACATGACACCCAACAGATTACCCCCCATGACATCAGTGGGAACAGCTAGGACAAACTTCACACCTCTGTCCATTTACATGTTCCCTTCTGAGGACAATTCAAACAGAGCTGCTGCTGAGATGAAAACCAAAGGGTTAAAGGGTGACGTGGCTTTAACAGCAGCACTGACACCCACCCACCCACCCAACTGACCTGCTAGACAGGAACTAACAACTCCTCAGAGCTGTTGACACAATTTTTAACAACAAAAGAACATGCAAAAGAACCAAGATTCCTTTTGATTTAACAGGATAACAGTGTGAATTTTCTGGTCTGTGAATGAACAGAGCAGCAATAAGTGTTTTATGGAGTCACTTATTGAATTATAATGGTTAATCTAAGTCCCAATTTCAGGAAACATAAACTTCAGGGGACACTTAAACCCATGACACATTGTTTAAAATTTTGATGATTTTATTTATTTTATTTTTTTTTTCGCTTCTCTTCCAGTCCTTATGGCCACTTTCTGATTGCTTTAAGTTTTTAAAACATCATTTTTAGAATGTTAATTGACTTAAAGTACATTTCTAACTACACTATATCATACAATATGTTGTTTAACATACAATTTCATTTGATCACATTTAGATCTTAATTTAAACAAACAGAGTATTTGCAACCAACTTAATTAAGACTTGAACAAAAAACAATCAATCTGAGTACAATTGGGAGCATTTAAGAATAAAAATCTTTGGATTCCTTAATGAAGTTCTGCCTGTGAGATCACCTGCACTCAAACATTTCAAGTACCATTCATGGGACGGACCAGATTCCATACAAAAATGTTAAAATTTTACTTTGGCTTCGGCTTTAAGAGGTTGCTGTTCCAGTTAAAAGTCTTAAGTGTTGAAGAGTCCACTTTTGTATAAAGCAGCCAAGTCAGTATACCACTAAAGGCTCAAAGTCGCTAAAATAATCCAAAGGTTAAACCGGCTCTTGGTGTCATTTAAACCCTGCATGGCTTCAACAACGTGGAATCGGCATTTCACTTTGAAACAGATGGCAGCAAGTTATTGCAAACAAGCAACTTTAAAACACACATAAGAGTAAAGTTAAGAGTATTGCAAGAAGAAAAATAGTTTATTATAAAACACAGCTGTCTTACCTTGAAATGTCCTTTACAAATGAAGATATTCAAATTGAAGAACAGAGGAAAAACATAAAAACTGTCTATTTAGATAGATTAAAACTAGATTAAAACTAGATTTTGTCAAGAAAATTAATTGAGAGGGGAGAAAGCAACGACTGTATGGGACAAGAATGATTAAAATAGTAGTAAAGGATCCGATAGTATGAGCACTGATTCATGCATAGAAGGAAGTAGACAGGGAGGAGTGGAAAAGTCAAGGAAGGGAAATAAAAGTCCAGTTGTGGCGGTTCGGTTAACCCCCACAACAGATTAAGGACACTCAGCTCTCTTTTCTCGGTGTTTCCCGCTGCACTACTGAGATATAATGTGCCATTCATGTATTGTGATGCAATGTGCCACGCATGTATTGTGATGTAATGTGCCATTCATGTATAGTGTTCATGCGTCCTGTCCTTACTGTGACCTAGAGGCTGAGATCAATATGTAGATGTGCTTTGGTGTAACCCCCACAAACAGACTGGTCAAACACAGCGCTCGGCTAGAGCAAATAACAGAACAGTGAAATGTGTATTAATGTCTACAGGCAGACTCGTTTCGTCTGGCTCACTTCTGTGATGTTAATGTTGCCTTTCATGCATTGTGTTCATGGGTCCTGTCCTCACTGTGACCTAGGGACTGAGATCAATATGTCTCTCAAATGCAAATGTCTTATGCCTGTTCTGTTATCTCTTTGATCATACCAACTGCTGGGGTATGCCCTTGATGTATTGTTGTAGTCGAGTATATAAGATAAGATAAGATAAGATAAGATAAGCCTTTATTAGTCCCACAACGGGGAAATTCCAGGATTGCAACAGCACAGGGATAGCAACACTCAGAGCAACAATCAGAAGGCAAGAAAAAAAAAACAAGCAAGCAAGAGCAGCTAATATACATATGTACATATTACTATAAAATATATATATACACACACACACACACACACAGACACACAGTGCAGAGCATTGTAGCTGGATGGAATAAATATATGAATATATGAACACACAGTGCAGAGCATTGTAGCTAGATGGAATAAATATGTAAATATATAAACACCCACAGTACGGAGCATTGCAGCTAGGTGGAATAAATATGCAAGTATATAAACACACACAGTGCGGAGCAATGTAGCTAGATGGAATAATATGTAGATATATAAAAACACAGTGCGGAGCATTGTAGCTAGATGGAATAAATATATAGATATATAAATATAAACACACCCAGTGCTGAGCATTGTAGCTAGATGGAATAAATATGTAAATATATAAACACACACAGTGCAGAGCATTGTTGCTAGGTGGGATGAAACAGCATAACCGTCTATTTAGTTATCCTACATGGTATGATTATGTGCCCATACATATTCTCACCCTCCATAGCGACCGGTATGTTCCTAGTTGTATGCCGGAGAGGACCATTGTGTAAGTCTATTGCATCTTTTGCATTCAAAAAAAAAAAAAAACAAACTATTAGTTTGTTACGTCTTTTAGCTATCTCTGCGAGCAGCCCTGCTTAGGTTGTACAGTCTGACAGCCGTTGGTAGGAAGGACCTACGAAACCTCTCGGTTGTGCACCTGGGATGATGTAGTCTGCTGCTAAATGAGCTCCTCAGTGCATCCAGTATGTCCTGCATAGGGTGGAACTCGGACTCCAGCAGAGATGACAGTTTAGCCACCGTCCTTCTCTCTCCTATCTCCTCCATCGGATCAAGGCGCTGCCCCAGGACAGAGCTAGCTTTCTTAATCAGTTTGTTCAGTCTCTTCCTATCGGCTGCAGTAATGCCACTGCCCCAGCAGACCACTCCAAAAGTGATGGCTGATGCCACCACCGTGTCATAGAATGACTTCAGCAGCGCCCCTTGTACACCAAAAGACCTGAGTCTCCTCAGCAGGAACAGCCTGCGCTGTCCCTTCTTGTAGAGTGCGTCAGTATTGTGTGACCAGTCTAGTTTATTGTTCAGATGAATACCCAGGTACTTATAGGATGTCACCATCTCGATGTCTGTTCCCTGTATATTTACTGGTGCTGTGAGGGGCTGCCCATGCCTGCGGCAGTCCACCACCAGCTCCTTAGTTTTCCTCGCGTTGATCTGGAGGCAGTTCCGATGGCACCAGTCCACAAAGTCCTGGATAAGCCCTCTGTACTCAGCTTCATCTCCGTTGGAGATGAGACCAACGATCGCAGAGTCATCAGAGAACTTCTGTAGATGGCAATGTGTTGTGTTGTGTGAGAAGTCCGCAGTATAAAGAGTGAACAGGAAGGGAGCCAGCACCGTTCCCTGGGGGGCCCCCGTGCTACTGATGATCGTGTCGGAAACACAGTCCCGGGTTCTCACAAACTGAGGCCGGTTCGTGAGGTAGTCCAGGATCCATGATGACAGGTGCTGGTCCACCCCTGCTCGCAGCAGCTTGTCCTTCAGGATCATCGGTTGGATGGTGTTGAAAGCACTGGAGAAGTCAAAGAACATGATCCTCACCATATTCCCGGGCTTCTCCAGGTGGGACAGAAAACGGTGAAGGAGGAAGATCACCGCATCCTCCACCCCAATGCCATGCTGGTAGGCGAACTGGAGTGGATCCATCGCTGGTTCCACCAGGGGGCGGAGATGAGCAAGGAGCAGTCTCTCCAGGGTCTTCATCAAGTGGGACGTCAAGGCCACCGGTCTGTAGCTGTTCAGGTCTTTGGGGTGGGAAGTTTTTGGTACAGGTACCACACAAGATGTTTTCCACAGCTGTGGTACCCTCCCCAGTTTCAGGCTCATGCTGAAGATATACGTCACAATCCCACACAGCTGGTCTGCACAGGACTTGAGGAGCTTTGCGCTGATGCCGTCCGGTCCCGACGCCTTCCTCGCCTTGATCTTCCTCAGCTCCGTCCTCACCTGGGTCTTGGTCAGGGTCAGGATGGGGGGCTGTGTGTTGGGAGTGGGGGGGGTGTCGGTGGAGTGGGGAGTGGGTAGCAGGACTTGATTTCTTAGAGGCAGCAGTGGTTGTTGTGCAGACAGGGGGGAGGGCGGTTGGTCAAATCTATTGAAAAACAGATTCAGGTTGTTCGCCCACTCCCTGCCCCCCGTGGCCTGGGGGGAGGTATTCTGGAGCCCCGAGATGGTTTTGAGGTTTCTCCAGACCCCGCTGATGTCGCTCTGTTGCAGCTTGTCCTCCATCTTCTTCCTGAAGCTGTCCTTGCCTTCTCTGATCTTTCTCCTCAGCTCCCTATGTACGGACTTCAGCATCTCCCTGTTCCCCGACCTGAAGATCCTCTTCTTCTCTCTCAGAAGTGTTTTTATCTCAGGGTTGATCCAGGGTTTGTTGTTTGAGTGACGCCGTATGGTCTTGGTGGGAACGGATTTGTCCACACAGAAGCTGAGGTAGCCCGTGAAGGTGTGAATGAGGCCATCGATGTCCTCACCATGTGGATCGCAGAGCTGCTTCCAGGCAGTGGCTTCAAAACAGTCCTTTAGAGTGTCCATTGTCTCCTCAGACCATAACTCCACAGTGTGCATGGCCGGAGGTTGTCTGTGCACTAGGGGTTTGTACACCGGTCGGAGATGAACCAAGTTGTGATCCGATCTCCCAAGTGGGGGGAGTTGTGATGAGGTGTACGCCTCCTTAGTGTTTGCGTAGAACAAATCCAGTGTTTTATTGTCTCTAGTGTGGCATGTGACATACTGGGTGAAAGTGGGCAGAATGGGAGACAGTGAAACGTGGTTGAAATCGCCTGAGATGAGGAGAAGAGCATCTGGGTGTTCTGTCTGCAGCCTGCTGGTTACTGAATGGATGACGTCACGCGCTGTCCCAGCGTTCGCCGTCGGATTTGCATAAACAACAATGCAGATCACGTGTGAGTGTTCTCTCGGGAGATATGTAGGCCTCATGCTAACAGCTAGCAACTCAATGTCTTTGCTGCAGTGTCGTTGTTTAACAGTGATATGTCCCGGTCTGCACCAGTTGTTGTTAACATACATTATCACTCCACCGCCCCTAGTTTTGCCACTCTCTGGTGTTCGGTCAGCTCGAATCATGTGAAAACCCTCCAGCTCAATGTTAGCATCTGCTGCTAGTTCAGTTAGCCACGTCTCAGTAAACAAAAGGAGAGAGCACTCCCGGTAAGTGCTATCATAGCGGGAGATAGCCGCTAGCTCATCTAACTTTCCCAGTATCGACCGTACATTTCCCATGACAACAGATGGAAGGGAGGGTCTGTACCTTATATTTTTTGTCCTCCGCCTTACTCCAGCCCGGCAGCCGCGACGCTTTCGCCTCAATTCTCTCGGTATGTCGAGTTTTTCCAGTGGGACCGGGTGGCGGTTAAATGCTAGCAGCTCTTCCCTGTTGTATCGTATCCTGCTATAAACAGTGGCTCCGTCCACCGGCTCAGGAGACATTTGGGACGATCTGTGTGTCCGTGATATAAATGGGGTGAAAAAAAAAAAAGTGATCAAAAGAGAGAGGAAGGGAAAAAAAAAAACTCGGAATCGAGCTGCTGTTGCAAAAGGCAGCCTACTGGTGTGGCGCCGAGAGGAGAATATATGCTGCAACTCTGTAACGCAAACTCTCTCATTCTCATTCCCACTTCTACAACTGCTGCTGCTGGACACAGACATTGTGTCCCTCTTCTCTGAGAGCCATTTGGGCTCGCTCCCGGCGCCGTGCCCGTGACGGCGGTATGATAATAAACTCTACTTAAAATCTTCAACAACGCTTTAATTTTTTATCATCCGCCGCACTGGTGACCCCGGAATGCACACGTTTTGTGCAAACGCAGCCTTCTGATCTGGACAGCTGCACTGGTGACCCGTTCTTCAGGATGAGATCTGCACGTCTGAGATCTGCTCATCCACGCTGGACCGGCCGTGCTCACAGCTCCTCCACACGTGAGCGCAGGCGTCCTCCATGGCCGGTGGAGAACGCAACACGTGGACCTGAATGCACCACGGCCGAGCGGTGGCAAAGATCGTCTATTCCCTCCCACTGCTCCAACGCATCTGCACGAGCCTGAGGGACAAAAGATCGTCTATTTCCTCTCACCGCTCCAACGCACCATGGCCAATCTGCAGCCACAGCTTAATCCGGATTTTATCGGCGCTGTCTGCGCCGATCCCCACCAAGATTCTGCACCCTGGTTCTCCTCTCCAGCTGGCCCACCCACGCACGAGCCCCAGCGCAAGCACCGGGGAGTTACGAGGACAGTGCATCACGCACGGGACAAATAACGGCTCCAGAGACCGCCATCGTCCTCCGCCGCTGCTCGCAGAACCCTCAGAGCTGCTCGTTCACCTGAAGCAAGCACGCAGCTCGCCACTGGATTTTTTTTTTTTAATGGTCTCAGCCACGGCACATAAGGGATTTCAGCCGTCAGCTGTTCCCGGGGGGTTTTAGGGTTGCTCCTGCACCTAAAGCCAACAAGCCGAGTCCCTCTGCTTCTTTTTTCTTACAGCCACTATGCAGCCTCGCCGCTCCTGTTTTCTTCATGGCCACGAGAGGAGCCAGAGATTAATTTTTCTTCTTGTGGACCTCTGCACGTTCAACGGGACAGCCCTTCGACATCGCGGACCCACAAGCAATTTTTGCGCGGCTCGGACGAGTTCACCGTCCCCCTGCCGGCACTTACCCCCCTCCTCCCTCCCCCTCCGCCTGCAGTTAGCTTCTCCCACAGCTCGCTCCCATAGAGGGATTATCGAGGTCTCGGCCCCCTGTCGTGCCCTCTGGGGGGGAGCGTGTGTGGCGGTTCGGTTAACCCCCACAACAGATTAAGGACACTCAGCTCTCTTTTCTCGGTGTTTCCTGCTGCACTACTGAGATGTAATGTGCCATTCATGTATTGTGATGTAATGTGCCATTCATGTATAGTGTTCATGCGTCCTGTCCTTACTGTGACCTAGAGGCTGAGATCAATATGTAGATGTGCTTTGGTGTAACCCCCACAAACAGACTGGTCAAACACAGCGCTCGGCTAGAGCAAATAACAGAACAGTGAAATGTGTATTAATGTCTACAGGCAGACTCGTTTCGTCTGGCTCACTTCTGTGATGTTAATGTTGCCTTTCATGCATTGTGTTCATGCGTCCTGTCCTCACTGTGACCTAGGGACTGAGATCAATATGTCTCTCAAATGCAAATGTCTTATGCCTGTTCTGTTATCTCTTTGATCATACCAACTGCTGGGGTATGCCCTTGATGTATTGTTGTAGTCGAGTATATATGCTGCAACTCTGTAACGCAAACTCTCTCACTCTCATTCCCACTTCTGCAACTGCTGCTGCTGGACACAGACATTGTGTCCCTCTTCTCTGAGAGCCGTTTGGGCTCGCTCCCGGCGCGCATGCACGGCGCCGGGAGCGGAGCCCGTGACGGCGGTATGATAATAAACTCTACTTAAAATCTTCAACAACGCTTTAATTTATTTCATGCCGCTGCACAGTGCAAGGAGACCAAGCTCTGAAAGAATGAGTGAAAAAATGATATAACTTCACATGACCATATAAGAAGTTGTTCAGTACAACACCTAATAACGAGTTGTACTTGTATGTGCAAGCAGTTGTTCAGAACTCCTTATAAGAAGTTGTTCTTATATGGTCACATGACCATATAAGGAGTTCCTGCTAGGTTCTTCTAAGGAAGACCCAGTTCCGGAGCTCGGGTCGGGCCCAAGTTTTTAAGATTTTATCCCACCAGCTTCCAGAGTTTTCCCTATGAATTTCAGCCCCCAACTCCCAGTGGTTATACCTTTTCCACCTCTGTGTTTATTTAATAGTTCCCCTATGGGTGTTTAATAAAGATTTCCCCTCCTAAACTTCCACATATCAGGGGAGGCTGAAATTTATAGGGGTTATTGGGCTTAATATTATAGCCATAAATCCAACTTTTCAGCCCCCAAATCTCAGCAGTTATACCTTTTCCACCCGTGTTCATTTAACCACTTGCGCTCCGTTGTTCCACGGGCGGGCAAGTCTCTGCGTCCTATGACGCACGAGGGCGCACGAGAGCGCGCTCGTGCGCCCTCGTGCGCATGACGCATGATAAGGATATTGATGATGATGGTGTAGGTGGTGTGCCCTCCAAGCGCCACTGAAAAAAAAATCTGCAAACACAGCCGCAAACAGATTAGTTCATCTGATTGACCTCTCATTCGACTAATAAGAGCCCTGAATTGGGTTTCTGAAACCTTGACGAACCAATGAATGAAAACCTAGGAAGGAGGACCCGCCTCCCAACGCTTTGAATGCAGTGAGCCAATTGAAGCAGAGAAGTTCGTGAGCTGTTTTTTTTTAAGGCTGGGTGAAGACTGACTGCTGGAGCGGATCAAAAAAGGACACAGGAAGAGCTCCACAGACCCAGCAGCATGGAGACCATCCACAAATGCAACCTGTGTGACAGGGAGTGCCATTCGTGGATCGGCATGTTCGGCCCCAGGCGGTGCTTATTTTGTATTGGTTCCAGCAGAGTAGACGTTATGATTTCTTCCATGGTCATTATAGACCAACGGAGGCTGACGACGAAGGCTGAGTGATACACACGCCTTCGCCAGTCTTTTTTTAATTACTACTGTTATTTGTTTTGAAAAATCGTTCACCAAAAACCGCAATCATGGAAGCACAAAACCGCAATAATGGAATTATGTTTTGATCGAGTCGCGAGACCAGAACCAGAGCGGACCAGCGTCGCGTTCGTCTGACAATGAGAAAGAGAAGTTCGCCCAGACTCCGCTGTGAAGAGGTAAGGTGTTATAAGCTAAATTATTCTCTATCCCTGAAAATTGTGATCCAAAATGACTTTTGACCGATCAGTAAATTACAGCTGTGCGGTTCACGAAGTCTGAAGTTCGTGCGCCGTGGTACAAGGGGGTTGCTCGCAGTGTACAGGCTGTGAATGCCCCCCACCCCCGCTATTCTTCTGCAGCGAGGGGGGGGGGGGGAGCCGCGGTGACTGCACTGCTGTGCTACATCACCACATAAGGCTAATTCGTTGTGTAGCGATGGCTAAAATCCATCCTCCCTAGCGAGCGGGGGGGGGGGCGGGGACAACCCCCCCCCACACACACACACAGTAGCGGGGGGGGGAGCCGCTGTGACAGCGTTGCTGTGGAAACATGCAACGAGTGTAATCTCATGTAGCGAGGGCCGAACTCTGTCCTTGATAGCGGGGGGGGGGGGACGACCCCCCCCCACACACACACACACAGACACAGCCCTGAGTGTGACCTTTCCTTTGAGCCTAAAATGAAGCTTCTACATTGAATTATTCAAAAATTACAGACGTTTTTCCAAACTGTGCCATTTGGCACAATTTGGCACAGTTCCAAAACGCCTGGGAACAGCCTGAGAACAAAGCCGTGTAAAATATTCATTTTTTGTGGTATTGTTACCAAATTTGGATCTCAGCTGGATAACACTTGGTTCTACATTTCTGTTGCATTTTCCAGCCGGATCGGACAGCTGTGTGCTATTTACAAGCATTTGTATCCAAAAAAACACTGTGTCCAAATTTTTTTTCTTCAAGTTCAGTATGTTTAGATGACTGTAACTCCGTGGCCGGAGCACGTAGAGAGATTATGTTTTTTTTGCCAAAAAATTCAAAGTGTGTTCTTTTAAATGAGACCAACCCCATGAAGATGCTGCAAAGGGCTGAAGAACAGCTTTCGATTTACTTTGGGCATGTTATTTTTTGGAATTTTTAGGAAAATTGCCCGGAGTGCAAGTGGTTAATAGCGCCCCTATGGACGTTCACTGAAGATTTCCCTCCTAAACTTCCACATATCCAGTATTTATTTTAATATTCTAAAAGTGCCAATATGAAACATTTTTTACTGAGAAAATCAAAAGTATTTCAAAAATTATGAAATGGAACAATACTGTATAAAATATATATATATATATATATATACTGTATATATATATATACAGCTGTAGGTGCATTTTCAAATTGTGAAACGGATCATTGTCATTCACTCAAAAGAAAAAAAAATGTTGTATTCCTGAATATTTTTAAACATTTTCAACAATACAAACATTGTGAAAGGGCTTTCTGTGCCTGGCCAGGATGTGTGCCACTTTAAATGATGCCTCGGTTGAAGCATTGGCCTTCTTAGTCGGTTTAGCAAACAGAGATTGTTGTTTTTGGAGCATAGCTTTAAGCTCTTACCTTCTCATTTCGGAGGCTGCTTCCCACCGGAAAGTCTCGGGAGAAGTTAATGTGAACTTTGGTAAAAGTTATTGAAATTACAGGATCTGGTTGATTATTATACAGCACAGTTAATGTCTAAAGTCAGTAAAAAGTTTTTGCTACACAATATGCAAAATCCTTTTAGTCAGAGAGAAGGGAAATACAATTTATGGGGGAATACAAAATTTAAAAGGCACCTAGTAAGATCTACTAGGAACAGTTTTTGTGTGTCTGTGTATGGGGTAAAATTGTGGAATGGGTTGGGGGAGAAACATAGGCAATGTCCAAACATCCATATATTTAAATCAACATATAAAGAAATGATTTTTGAACAATATGAAAACAAAGGACAGTAATATTACACTGTCTTTAATGAAGGAAGGTTGTTATTGTTGAATATACAGTATATACTGTATATGCTGAGTTATTGTTGAATATACTGTACTGTATATGCTGAGTACTATTATTATTGATATCATTATTACTAGAATATTACAATGGTCGAAGGAGCCCGAAGGAGTTACATGGGTCCGCCCTCCAGTGGGTTCACCACCTGCAGGAGGGATCATGGGGGTCCGGTGCTATGTGGATTAGGTGGCGGTCAAAGGCGGAGACCTTGGCGGACTGATCCCAAGCTTTCTAAACTGGCTTTTGGTACGTGGAATGTCACCTCTCTGGTGGGGAAGGAGCCTGAGCTGGTGTACGAGGTTGAGCGATACCGGCTAGATATAGTCGGCCTCACCTCAACACACAGCTCTGGTTCCGGAACCAGTCTCCTGGAGAGGGGCTGGAGCTTGGCCTTTTCTGGAGTTGCCCCGGGCGAGAGGCGACGAGCAGGGGTAGGTATTCTTGTATCGCCCCACCTTGCTGCCTCTATATTGGAGTTTTCCCCGGTGGACGAAAGGGTTGCTTCCCTGCGCCTTCGGGTTGGGAAACGGGTCCTGACCATCATTTGTGCCTATGCACCAAATGATGTTTCAGAGTACCCACCCTTTTTGGAGTCTGTGACTGGGGTGCTGGAGGGTGCTCCTCCTGGAGACTCCATTGTCCTACTGGGGGACTTCAATGCGCACGTGGGCAACGACAATGAAACCTGGAGGGGGGTGATTGGGAGGAACGGCCTGCCCGATCTGAACCCGAGTGGTGTTCAGTTATTGGACTTCTGTGCTAACCACAGTCTGTCCATAATGAACACCATGTTCAAGCATAAGGGTGTCCATATGTGCACCTGGCACCAGGACACCCTAGGTCGCAGGTCGATGATCGATTTTGTTATCGTATCATCAGACCTGCGACCGTATGTCTTGGACACCCGAGTAAAGAGAGGTGCAGAGCTGTCAACTGATCACCACCTGGTGGTGAGTTGGATCCGATGGCAGGGGAGGAAGCCATTCAGACCTGGTAGACCCAAACGTATAGTGAGGGTGTGCTGGGAGCGTCTGGCTGAGGCCCCTGTCCGGGAGGTCTTCAACTCCCACCTCCGGAAGAACTTCAACCACATTCCGAGGGAGTCTGGAGACATGGAGTCTGAATGGGCCATGTTCTCCACCTCTGTTGTTGAAGCGGCGGCCCAGGGCTGCGGCCGCAAGGTGGTCGGTGCATCTCGTGGTGGCAACCCCTGAACCAAATGGTGGACATCAGTGGTGAGGGGGGCCATTAAGCTGAAGAAGGAGTCCTATCAAGCTTGGTTGGCTTGTGGGACTCCCGAAGCAGCTGAGGTGTACCGGCAGGCCAAACGGAGTGCAGCTTGGGTGGTTGCTGAAGCAAAAACCCGGGTATGGGAGAAGTTCGGTGAGGCCATGGAACAAGACTTTTGGTCAGCTTCAAAGAGATTCTGGCAAACTGTTCGGCGGCTCAGGAGGGGAAAGCAGCTCCCCGTCCACACTGTGTATGGTGCGGATGGGACACTGTTGACTTCAACTGGGGATATCGTCGGGCGGTGGAAGGAATACTTCGAGGATCTCCTCAATCCCACTGATACGCCTTCCACAGAGGAAGCAGGGTTTGGGGACGAGGGGGATGACTTGCCTATCACAGGGGCTTAGGTCGCCAAGGTGGTTAAAAATCTCCTTGGTGGCCGGGCCCCGGGGGTGGACGAGATTCGCCCTGAATACCTCAAGGCCCTGGATGTTGTTGGGTTGTCATGGTTGACACGCCTCTGCAACATTGCGTGGAGGTCGGGGGCAGTGCCTTTGGCATGGCAAACCGGGGTGGTGGTTCCTCTCTTCAAAAAAGGGGATCGGAGGGTGTGCTTCAACTTTAGAGGGATCACACTCCTCAGCCTCCCTGGGAAGGTCTATGCCAAGGTACTGGAGAGGAGAGTCCGGCCGTTGGTCGAACCTCGGATTCAGGAGGAGCAATGTGGTTTTCGTCCTGGCCGTGGCACATCGGACCAGCTCTTTACCCTCTCGAGAATTCTTGAGGGTTCGAGGGAGTTTGCCCAACCAGTTTACATGTGTTTTGTGGACTTGGAGAAGGCATTTGACCGTGTCCCTCGTGGATTTTTGTGGGGGGTGCTTCGGGAGTATGGGGTATTGGGCTTGTTGTTACGAGCTAGTCGGTCTCTGTACGACCGTTGTGAGAGTTTGGTTTGTATTGCCAACACTCGGTCGGAGTCATTCCCAGTGAGAGTTGGACTCCGCCAGGGCTGCCCTTTGTCACCGATCCTGTTCATAATTTTTATGGACAGGATTTCTAGGCGTAGCCAGGGAATGGAGGGTGTCATGCTTCGTGACCACATGATCTCATCTCTGTTGTTTGCAGATGATGTTGTCCTGTTGGCTTCATCCAGCAATGACCTACAGCTCTTGCTGGGACGGTTTGCCGCTGAGTGTGAAGCGGCTGGGATGAGAATCAGCACCTCCAAGTCCGAGTCCATGGTCCTCAGCCAGAAAAAGGTGGATTGTCCTCTCCGGGTTGGGGACAGGCTCCTGCCCCAAGTGGAGGAGTTTAAGTATCTTGGGGTCTTGTTCACGAGTGAGGGGAAAATGGAGCGAGAGATCGACAGACAGATTGGAGCAGCATCTGCAGTGATGCGGACGTTGTACCGGTCTGTTGTGGTGAAGAGGGAGCTTAGTTCTAAGGCAAAGCTGTCGATTTACCAGTCAATCTACGTTCCTACTCTCACCTATGGTCACGAGCTTTGTGTAATGACCGAAAGAACGAGATCGCGGATACAAGTGGCTGAAATGAGCTTTCTCCGTAGGATTGCTGGACTCACCCTCAGAGATAGGGTGAGGGTGAGTCCAGCAATCCTACGGAGAAACCGCTGCTCCTCCACATTGAAAGGAGTCAGTTGAGGTGGTATGGGCATCTCATTAGGATGCCTCCTGGATGCCTCCCACTTGAGGTGTTTCAGGCACGTCCCACTGGGAGGAGACCTCGGGGCAGACCCAGGACTCGGTGGAGAGACTATGTCTCCCAGCTGGTCTGGGAACGCCTTGGTATCCCCTCTGAAGAGCTGGAGCAAGTGGCTGGGGAGAGGGAAGTCTGGGCTTCTCTGCTTGAACTGCTGCCTCGCGACCCGGACCTCCGGAAAAGCGGTAGAAGATGGATGGATGGATGGATGGATATTACAATGGTATTATAGTATTATGATGTTTAGGATGGAATTATTTAAAGTATTATAAAGGCTAGGTGGGTATTATTATTATTATTATTTGTAACTACTATATGGCTACCTATTATTATGGTTATTATTATATGGTTACTTATTGCGCCTAGGTATTGTAAGCCATGTGGTATATATGTGATTATGATGACGATAATATTGTCTATAATTATATTAAATATACCAGAAGTATTTACTTATTATTATTGCAATTGTTATTAGATGATGGTATTATTGTCACTATAAACTATCATTGTCGTGTTATTTCTACTGCATAATTTAATTATAAGATGCATTATATATTATGGTATTGTATAATGAATGTAATTATGGGATGGATAATGACTAGAATGATAGTATAATTTATTGGGTCTGGAGAAGGGGTGGGACTATATAAGCACTGGCTTCTTCCCACTCCTTTTGAACAAGGCATTTTTTTATGTTTATTTTTTCTGGTTTTGATTCCTTGTTTTTATTTTTTTGTCTTGATTTTCAAATCAGTCAATCAATAAATAAATAAATAAAAAGAATATCGTGTGGTGACCCAGCACAATGCAGACTGATACTATTCACGCTCAGCAGGGATTGCAGACAGACAGAGAACCCCTGGGGGGACAACCAGAACAATGGACTATTGTTTATACATCCCCGGATGAAGGAGAGGATGTCCGGGCAGTAGTGATCATGCTAATCATATGTATTGACTGATATGTATACCAATATGCTAATGTACCATGCATTCTCTCTGTCTGTATAAAAGAGCTTCCAATACATGCCTCACAGCAGACACACAGAACACTGTAGCGCACAGCGCTACAAGTGCGTCTCATTATGTTGGAGGAAAATAAAACTCTGCAACCTTCCAGCTCGCCACATCTCGCCTGAACTTATTTGTTCCTCCACAATCTATATATTGAAAATGAATGGGACAACCAATATTGGCGACTGTTTCAGATCCCTTGTTTATTTGTCAGATCACTTATTTGTGTGATCTTTTATCACTTATATTCAAGGTAATAGTGCATCTTGCACTTCGGGAATGGGAGTTGTACAGTCATCATTATAATTATTTTAGTTTAGTTTATATCACTGTTCAGTGATGGAGTTCAGTGTAATATTGAATTGTCAATAATCAATAATAAATTGTCAATAAACTCATGCAGTACTATCACAGGACACATTTACAAATATTTGAGACCCACTGGCTGCTGCTTTACCCGTATGCCTGCGAAGGACTGCGATCCACCAGTCCTTCTTGTAGTTCCTTATAATTATTTCCAGAATAAAATATATTAGTATAATCAGCAAATAATATTATTTTTAATAATTTAGAAATTTGGAATGTATCATTTATGTATATGTTAGATAAATTGGTGCCCAATACTGACCCCTAGGGGACCCCACAGGCAATTCCCATACACCCAGACAGATATTCTCCCATCTTCACAAACTGTTGTCTCTCAGATAATAACTTGTAACCCAATTCAGTGCCACTCTCCTAATACCATACAACCGCAGTTTATCAAGAAGTACTGAATGATTTATTGTATCAAATGCTTTTGTAAAATCTATAACTATACCAATTGCATATTTTCCTTGATCTAATGCATTTATTGTCACAGTCTGAGTGCAGAGGGATTCATCCGGGCTCAGGTTGTCTGCCTTTTTTCATATTTGTACTGTTACCATTTTTGAGTTATCTCTTTTCCTGTATTGTTTCTCCATTTGTTGTCATATTGTTCGTTATGTGGCCGACACACATTGTGGGCTCACGCTGCCACAGAGACAGGACTGAATGTGTATTGCGGGGTGACACGTCTGCAAGGACTAAGGACTCGAATCTACAGGAGGTAACAAGGAAGTGTGAGATTTGTCTCTTTGTCCCACAGAAGACGCCCCGGAGGGTATTCCAGTTCATCAAGAAATGAGAGACAATGGTGAAGCTTCAAAGGGATGCTTTGTAACTGTATGTTGACTGAAGACACCATGTGGCTTGAATTCTGATGCTGGAAATGTATAAAAGGGGGTTGAAGTATGATTCTTTCTCTTTCCTGCTTTGAGAATGCTAGAAGCTGCGTTCTGTCAAATAAAGCTGGTTTTATGACTGAAACTCAGCCTCATTATTTGAGCATGCTTCTACAGTTATGTGTATATTCTGTTGTGTTTTCTCTCTCTCGGGGTTGACAGCTGTCAGTGGCTTTCTGGGGTTTCGCTCTGCGTGGGCGTGGCCCTGTCAGCTGCCAGCCCCAATTGCTTCTTTCTCCCTCATCATTCCCAGCTGGTCTAGATTGTTTCTTTGTTTTCTCCTGCTCACTCAGGTTTACCACACCTGTTGTCACTTATTTTAGTTTGGTCTTAGCCTTATTTAAGGGGCTGTGCACCATTGTTGGGCGCAGCACCCTACTATCAATTATCAACCCTTGCCTACACATGTGTCTTTGTATTGTCCTTTGCAATTCTCCTAGCGTTCGCTCCACGACTAGTGTTCCCAGGTGACACCGGTGTCTCCCCTCGCCTTTGCCTCCGCTACTTTGGCTTCACCCGTTTCTCTCTTTTTGACAGTTTTTGGTCTAATCTTGTTTGTGCACCTGTGCCTTATTCTCTATTAAAATCTGCAAACTCACTGCTGAAATTTGGAGCCTTATTTCTGCCCTAGCAAGGGATTTATTACATTTATTATTTCCTCTGTTGCTTCTGTGTGTCAGGTCAGGCATTGGCCTTCTTGCTACCAGATAACCATGAAAACCGGTACTACCTGTCTCATGGGTCGGGCCGTCGGCGACTCAACCAGCATCTCTGCCCTTCCGAGGGCATGGAGGGTGAAACAGGGCATCCTGGCAGAACTAAAAACAATATCTGCCACAGGTCTGTGGTGGACCACTCCCAGTTACACAGGGTGAGACTGGACATCCTGGCAGATAAACACATCTGTCGCAAGGTCCATGGTGGACTGTGCCAGTCGGTGCATTGTGACATGCACTACACAAAGAGCAGAGATAAACAAACCTATCATCTGGTCAGTCACTGCAACAGATACTGGAGTCAATTTGTCTTGGCTTGTCCTTGCCACTGATAATACCTTTATCTGCCAAGAATGTGCTGCTAGTCCAGCAAAAGCTAGCAGAACTCAAATACTTTGCAAGCAGTTTCATGAAATGGTCAGTCAGAAAGCAACTCATACCGGCTTGGACATCGTCCGGGCTTACAAGGTCTGCGCTGATCTGTTCACACTCTGACAGGCAGCAAAAAGTAAGCTAGGAGCAGGAAGACAAAAGAAGAGGAAAACAGCAGCCTTGTGTGTAGCAGAATGGAATGTACGCACTCTGTTGGACAGAACAACATCACAGCGCCCAGAAAGACAGACCACGCTTGTGGCCCTGGAAATGAACAGGTACAATGTAGACATAGCTGCACTTAGTGAAACAAGATTGCCTCAATATGACAGCTTGGAAGACCATGGGTACATCTTCTTTTAGAGTGGGAGATCAACTCAACAAAGGAGAGAAGCAGGAGTGGGCTTTGCAGTTAGAAAGGAGATAACAGCAATGCTTGATGAGGAACCGGTGCCAATCAACGACAGGATAATGACTATGAGACTCCCATTACAGCGTGTATGCCATACTCATCAGTGTATATGCCCCAGCAATGACCGACACAGAGGAGGTGAAGGGAGAGTTCTACAGTGATTTACGTGAAACTATCAGGCGTGTACCGACTGATGACAGGCTGATACTCGTTGGAGATTTTAATGCCAGAGTTGGTTCGGACACTGAGAAATGGAAAGGGGTGCTAGGCAGTCATGGAGCAGGCAAGTGCAATGCAAATGGTCTATTTAAGCACAAGGACACACACAAGAAGACATGGATGGACCCAAGATCCAAGCACTGGCACTTATTAGACTATATCATAGTAAGGCAGAGAGACATAAGGGATGTATTGGACACCAGAGCAATGAGAGGCATGGATTGTGGTACTGATCATGTTATGCTGAGATCTAGATTAAGGATTTGCAGGCGAAAACAGCACTGCAGGACAGGTGCAAAGCCACCACGGAAACTAAACACTTGTGCACTGAAAAGCCAAAAGAAGCAGGAAGAACTTACACAGGAAATGGATGAAAACTTGAAAGACTGGGACAGCAACAACTCAGAGAATGACATAGAAGAGAAATGGGCAACACTGAAGGATACAGTGTATCAGACTGCAAGTGATGTTAGGTTACCCTGAGAAGAAACATCAAGATTGGTTTGATGAGCATGATGAACACCTGAAGAAACTACTAGAAGCGAGGAATACAGCTAGGCAGGAAGACCTACAGTGTAACGCAAGGTCGAAGAAGAAGAAATACTCAAAGGTTCAGAGTGAGCTACAGAAGTACACCAGAGAGATGAAGTCCAATTGGTGGAATGAAAAAGCGGAGGAACTTCAAACTGCAGCAGACAGGAAGGACATGAAAACATTCTTCACAGGTTTGAGAGAAATCTACGGCCCTAAGCAAAGAGGACTGATCCAACTAAAGGCTATGGATGGTGAAACGGTTTTGCAGGAGAAACACAAGATCCTGGACAGATTTGCAGACTACTTTGACCAACTACTAAACAACCCTGGAGATCTCACTGAAGAGGCTAAAGAAGCTCTAGTGCAGTGACCAGCTATATCAAGTCTGGATGAACCACCAAATTTTGATGAACTAATGGCAGCTATCAGGACAACACAGGATGGTAAAGCACCAGGAAGGGATGGAATACCAGCAGAAGTGTGGAAATTTGGTGGTGTTCAGCTGACCAACTGCCTGCACAAGTTCATCCAAGAGATGTGGGATGCCCAGAAAGTACCTCAAGACTGGAATGATGCAAGTATTGTGCCTTTGTTCAAGAAAGGTGACAGGAAAGATTGTGGAAATTACTGAGGTATATCACTGCTAGCCACTGTTGGGAAGATTCTCTCACGTGTACTACTTAATAGACTCAGTGAACACATTTCCCAGAATGTACTACCGGAAACCCAGTGCAGCTTTAGAAGTGGAAGAAGCACAATGGACATGATTTTTTGCTTGAAACAGGTTCAAGAAAAGTGTATCGAACAGAACATGCCGCTTTATGTAGTCTTCATAGACTTCAGTAAAGCCTTCGATACCGTTTCACGACAAGGACTTTGGCAGGTACTCAAGAAATTTGGTTGTACAGCCTGATCGAGGCACTCCATACAGGTATGCAAGCAAATGTGGCAATGAGTGGTTCAGTATCTAAAGACTTTTCAGTAAGCAATGGGGTGAAACAAGGGTGTGTGCTGGCGCCTACACTCTTCTCGCTATATCTGGCAGCCATGCTTGAGGTGGCCTTCAAAGACACTTCAGAAGGAGTATACATTCAAACAAGGAAAGAAGCAGACTTGTTCAATGTGGCACAGTTTAAAGCCAAGAGTAAGACATCGAAAAAGGTAGTAAGAGAAATGCTCTTTGCCGACAACAGTGCCCTAGTTGCACACAGCGTGGAGATATGCAATCTTTAGTGGAGAAATATGCAAGAGCAGCTAGCCAATTCAGCCTCAAAATCAACATCAAGGAGACAGAGTGCCTTTATCAACCACCAAAGTTCCAGTTATCAACATCACTACCAGAAGAGATCAGCATTGGTACAGAGCCACTAGTCAAGTGCAAGACTTTCAAGTACCTAGGGAGTACTGTTTCAGAGAAAGCTAGGCTGGAGGATGAACTATCTCTCAGAATGGGAAGAGCGAGCGCTGTGTTTGGAAACTTGAGGGAGAGACTGTGGAACAATCGACGTGTCTATCTGTGTGAAATGCAAAGTGTACAGAGAGACAGTACTGGCTACTCTATTGTACGGTGTTGAAACTTGGACTGTCTACAGAGTGCAGGTGAAGAAACTCCACTCGTACGTGATGAGACACCTTCGAGCCATAATGAACATCTCATGGAAAGACAAGATAACCAACATAGAAGTGTTGAAACGAGCTGGTCTACCATCAATGGAGGACATGCTAATACAGATAAACCTGAGATGGCTCGGACATGTTGAGAGGATGGACTACCAGCGTCTCCCTCGGCAGTTACTCTACTCAAAGTTATGCGAGGGCAAACGCAATCAGGGTAGACCAAGGCTCAGATTTAAAGACACTGTAAAAAGAAACTTGAAGAAGTTGGACATAGACAGGAGTTCCTGGCAGTGGAAGGCTAAGGACAGAGCTGTGTGGAGGAATCGGATCAGACAGTCATTGTCACCCACAACAGACTGCTATGATGATGATGATGATGGATGATGATTATTTCCTCTGTTGCTTCTATTATTGCTAATGATGTTGTACTCTAAGCTGTAAATCCATATTGATTCTGATTAAGCAGATCATGTTTATTTACAAAGTTTTCTAATCTGTTGTGGGAAAGTTTTTCCAGAATCTTTGAAACTTGTGGGAGGAGCGACACTGGTCTGTAGTTTGTGTAGTGGTGTTTATTTCCTTGCTTGAATAATAGTATTATTTTTGCTATTTTTGTTGTCTATGGGAATGAGCCAGTTTGAAATGATAGATTACAAATATATGTAAATGGTTTTAATATGCCATCAACAGTTCTTTTTACTAGTGCCATATCAATACCTTAACTAGTGCCATATCAATACCTTAACATTCAACATGACTAGAGACACAAGGACTGATGAATCTCTGAGGATTTACTTCACCAGCTACTTGATGGAGGACACCTGCTGACAACTCATTCTGAGAGAGAAGCTTTTTTATTAAAAAAAAAAAAAAAGAAGATAAAATCAGAAGTGAGGAGGGAGAGCAGTTTTGACTGAAGCAGGAGACCCAAACCTTTGGTAGGGCTTTGGCCTCCACTGCTGGCTAACATCAACAGCTTCAGTCTGGGACTAAACTGCTGGCTAACTCCATCTGCCTCAGCCTAGATCTTCACTGTTTGTTAACATAAACAGCTCCAGCCTTGGCCTCTATTGCTGGTTAACATCAACTGCTTTTTCCTGGGACTAAACTGCTGGCTAATTCCAACTGCTTCAGTCTGCATCTTCACTGTTGGCTAACATCAAGCAATGTGCTAGCAGGCCACACAGCCTGGGCATTTCCTGGTTGATGATACCATAATTAAGAAGCACCATCTCAGCTAACTGAGGTTCATTGCTGGGCCATCCACGGATTCTTTTACTACAAGTTAAAGGGACAATACAACAAAGTGAAGATGGCTACCCGTAAACATCAAAGGAATATAACTGAGGCAGAACCAGAGTTTGTAACACTGGACATAGTTAAGGAGCTGTTGGATCAACAAAAGACATTCTATGAGGACCTTTTTAAAAGGCAGGAGACATCATTTAGATGTTTCACACAAATGATTATGGACTCAACCAATAAAAGGATCGATGGGATCGTGAAGGAGTTTCAAGATTTGTGTAATAGTTTAAAATATTCACAGCAGGATATAGATGATATCAAAACTACACTGGCTGTGAATAAAAGTGAGCTGAAAGATCTGAATAATCAAGCAAAACAAATTCACTCAAACTTCCAGTGAATCTAATGCCATCTTGGAGCAATTAGATCATCTGGAGAATCAAAGCAGAAGGAACAATCTATTAATTGATGGGATTACACCGGATTATGCAGAGGAATCATGGGCTGAGACTGAGCGAAAGGTACGTGAACTGTTTACCACAAAGCTGAAAATGGAAGGAGACTGTTCAAATTGAACGGGCTCACAGAAGAGGAAAATTTAGAGGCGATGCAAAAAGACCCCGAACCATAGTTGTGAAGCTCTTGAAATATAAGGACAAGGAACTCATCTTAGAAAAGGCAAAGGCACATTTGAAAAGTACATCTGTGTACATAAATGAAGACTTTTCTGAACGGTTGAGAAAAAAACGAGCTGAACTTTTGCCTGCCATGAAGGAAGCCAGAGGAAAGGGTAATTTTGCCATAATCAGTTATGACCGACTCATCATAAAACCAAGAAGAAACCTAGATGAGGTCTCCTAGATTGAATGTTGAATGGTTTTGGTGCAAGAAATTGTATTAAAGACCTTTGTCATAAATTATAAAATGCCCTTAAAATTACCAAAGAAAGGACTTAGAATTGCTTATCTTAATATTTGTAGTTCAAGAAACAAGGTAGATGAATTGAATACTGTGTTGACGGAAAATTTGTTACATATTATGGGTATTTCTGAGACACATCTAGATACTACTGTAGAAGATGAAGAAGTGGCAATTTATGGGTATAACATGTATAGACAGGATAGAAATAAATATGGAGGAGGTGTGGCATTCTACATTCAAGAACGCATACCAGTAAAAATAAGACAAGATTTAAATGTCTCAGGTGTAGAGGCTCTGTGGCTGCAAGTCCATTTACCTCATCTGAAGCCAGTGCTAGTTGGGTGTTGTTACAGGCCTCCAAATTCTAAAATGGAGTACCTTGAAGCGATATGTGTAATGTTACAGACAGTGACCAATATGAACAGAGAAGTTTTTTTTTGTTGGCGATTTTAATATTGATTGGTTCTCTGATACTTGTGTAATGAAGAAAAAGTTGAGTGATATGGCTGTTGTATGTAATTTATTTCAGATAATGCATGCACCAACAAAGATTAATATGTGTAGCTCAGGAACGTCATCCTCATGTTACGACCCAAGCGTGGGTTCTGTTCGCGCTCGGGCTAAGCTTTACTTGCTGCCGGCCTTGACAGCTGCGGGTTGTATTCTGGCCTCACCGGGCTCTTATTGTGAAGGTGCTCGGTGGGGCTTCCGCCTGTCAAGGCTGGTCAGCTGTGTGTCATTACTGCTCGTTAGTGTTCACCTTCATAAAGTGGGCACTAGCGGCAGTAAGGTTGCAGGAGTATTGTCAAAACCTCGTCAAGCCTTGTCAGAGCGTCATTAGACCTTCATGTCAGGTTCGTTATCTAATGCTATGTCACAGTTTAGCTCGTAGTGGGTGGGGTTCGCCCTGCGAGCTTGTGTATTGATTTATGTGTGTTTTTGCCGAGAGCGGCTCACAGTCTTGTCCTGTCTCGTTGTGTTAATAAATCACCATCTTCGCAAAACTCACTGGTGGACTCTTGGCGTCTTATGGTGATCCGCGAGGGTCACCGCATGACACCTCAACCTGTATAGATCTTATTTTTACCAACTGTGTGGATTTATGTTCAAGGGGTATCTCTGTACATTCTGGCTTTAGTGACCATAATATCATTGCATTTGTGAGGAAAATAAAAGTTCCTAAAATTGGACCAAAAGTGATATACAAAAGAACTTATAAAAACTTTTGCAATAAAGAATTTATGGAAGACATAAATAAGGTGAAATGGGATAATGTGGAGAAATTAACTAACACTGAAGATGCTTTACATTTATTCATGAAATTGTTCCTCCTTATTTGTGATAAACACGCCCCAGTTAGAAAGCTAACAGTTAGACGTAAAAAAGCTTCTTGGATTGATATGGAGTTACGCAGCAGTATGACGAAGAGAGATCAACTTAAAAAAGCAGCCATTTCATCTGGAAATTTGGCTGATTGGCAAGCCTACCGTTCACTGAGAAATAAAGTTACAAAAATGAATAGACAAAAGAAAAAACAATACTACCAAACTACGTTTAATATAAACATCGGTGATAGTAAAAAATTATGGAAAGTAATTAATGAGTTAATGGGTAAAGATAAAATAAGGAAAACTCCATCCTTTATTGAATTGGATTGTGGATTTATTACTAAAGCTCAAGATATTGCTAATTATTTTAATAACTATTTCTTGGATAAAGTGAATTTATTAAGAAATCAGATGCTATCAGTGAATGGTAAGTTGTCTGATACATTAATTAAACAACATATTATGAAGGGAAAAACATGTGAATTTGAATATAATAATATAAATGTTCAAGAAATGGAAAAGCTTCTTCTTTCTCTGAAATGTGATAAACCTTGTGGTTATGATATGATATGGTTAAGAAATTAAATTGCTAGGAGTTACAGTTGATGGAGCATTGTCATGGTCAACCCATATTAATAACACTGTTGCTAAAATGAGTAGAGGGATTTCTTTAATTAGGCGATGTGCTACCCTGTTTACAGAAAGAACACTAAAACAAGTATTACAATCTTTGGTCCTTTCCCATCAGGACTATTGTTCAGCTATTTGGTCTTGAGAAGAACTTGAAGAACAACTTGAGAAGAACAGAGAAACAATAATTCATGGTGACTTTAATATCAACTGGTCTGATAAAAAAGACAAACAAAAACTGAAAAGCCTCATGACTAAATTTAATTACCAGCAAATCATCAAAGGACCCACCAGGATCAGGTTCAGGTTCAGGTTCAGGTTACTTTATTTGTACCCGTAGGTAGATTTGTTTTGCAGTTGGTGACATCCATATTTACAAGCCACAATTACATTCAACATAGACACAAACACAGGCACACATCTTACAAAATAGGTAAATATAAAATATGTACAATATAATTTTTATAGCTTGTTCAACTCTTTGACAGCAGCAGGGACAAAGCTGTTTTTGTAGCGCTGGGTTCTACTTTTTGGGACAGCAAACCTCCGTCTGGAGGGAAGAAGCTGAAAGTTGCAGTGCAAAGGGTGGGAGTCATCATTTAAAATCGAGTCGGCCATCCTCTGTACTTGTCTGGTGTACAGGGATGTCAGGCTCAGCTGTGACTCACCAAGCAAACGACTGGACCATCTGACTACCTGATCCAAGGATTTCCTCTGTTTCAGTTTTATCTGACCAAACCATGACATTAAAGAAAAGGATAAAACAGATTCAATAAAAGCCCGATAGAACATAGTCATTATGGTTCGGTCAATTTGGAAGCGTGCAAGTTTCCTCAAACAATGCAAATTTTGCTGACCCTTTTTGCATACCCTTTCACAGTTCACCTCAAAGTTCAATCCACTATCAATAATCGTCCCAAGATATTTGTACGATTGTACACATTCGGTGGTCTGGCCTTTTAGTATGGTGACTTTGTGCCTGGGAGTTTTCCTCCTAAAGTCAATAATCATATCTTTCGTTTTTGTTGTATTCAGCTGCAGGTAGGAATCCTCACACCAGTGAACAAAGTCATCAACTACTGGGCCATGGCCACTCTCACCATCCTGGAGGAGACTGACAATGACTGAGTCATCAGCATACTTTATAATGTGTCTGTTGTCATGTCTGCTCCGACACATGTTTGTGTACAGGATGAAGAGTAGTGGTGACAACACACACCCCTGAGGAGAGCCAGTAGAAGAGCACTTTAGGTCAGACAATGTACCATTGACCCTTACTCTCTGCGTCCTGTTGGTTAAGAAATCCAGAATCCAACCCACCAGATTATTGCTTAAATCAAATTGTTGCAGGAGCCTTTCAACTAAAATATGAGGTTGGATTGTATTAAAGGCAGAAGAAAAGTCCACAAATAAAAGCCTGGCGTGTGTCCCATTAAAATCCAGATGTTTAAAAAGCATGTTAAACAGAGTGACAGTGGCATCCTCCACTCCTCTGTGAGGCCTATAGGCAAACTGCAGAGGATCCAATGCATGTTCAGTCTGCTTTAGGACCTCACATCTGACCAGTTTTTCAAAAATTTTCATTAAAATTGAAGTCAAAGCAACTGGTCTAAAGTCATTTACCGTTTTAGGACAGCTGGATTTTGGAACGGGAACAACCACGGCATCTTTCCAGATC
This sequence comes from Pholidichthys leucotaenia, assembly GCA_020510985.1. Taxonomy (NCBI): domain Eukaryota; kingdom Metazoa; phylum Chordata; class Actinopteri; order Cichliformes; family Pholidichthyidae; genus Pholidichthys; species Pholidichthys leucotaenia. The sequence continues at coordinate 138,476,487 of CM035842.1, read as the reverse complement.
TTAGGCACATGTTGTGTCTGTAAGGACTTATTGAAAATGTAGTGAAATATAGGACTCAGTTCATGTGCACAGGACTTTACCAGGCGTCCACATATATTATCAGGGCCCTGACTTTTGTTCACTTTTACAGCGCGGAACTCCCTTTCAACATCCTGCATCTCAATATTAAAGTGCTGATTGTCTTTGAGTTTCTGTTTCAAATCTTGGATTTCTGTGCTAAAATCAAAGGAGTCAAAACGACCATAAAAACAATTAAGAGCATTAGCCAGCTCTGTGTCTGAACTAAAACCATCTAAAAACACACGATTACTGTGCTCTGAAGGCCTGCAATTTTTTTCATACTGGCCCAGGCCGAACCAAGTTTATTTGCTGCCATCTTGCTTTCCAATTCTGATTTATAATTCTGTTTTGCTCTTAAAATTTCGGCCTTTAGCTCCTTAGTGGCAACCTGTAGCGCAGAAACAGACCCCTGTTTAAAGGCAAGTGCTTTCCTCTGTAAGCAGGATTTAACTGATTTAGTAACCCATGGTTTGTTGTTGGGATATATTTTGACACGTTTACGTGGAACAAACTTATTTTGACAGTGAGCCATGTATGAGCATGTGAGCTCAGCCAGAGAGTCCAAATCATCCCCGCAGGCCATTATGAACATCTTCCAGTCTGTACAGTCAAAGCATTCCTGGAGGCTGTGCTCTGAATCTTCTGTCCACACATCAATGTCTCTCGTCTCCACCTTGCCTCTTCTGAGAGCAGTTTTATATGTGGGCAGCAAATGAACACAGTTGTGATCTGATGATCCTACAGGAGGAAGGGGGAGTGATTTATAGGCCCTCTCTATGGATCCATAGCACAGGTCCAATGTCTTTTTTCGCCTGGTTGGGCAGGAGACATACTGATGAAAGTTTTTAAGTGTCTTCTTTAAAGAAACATGGTTAAAATCCCCAAGAATGAAGTTTGGCGCCTCTGGAGAAATTGACTGCAGCCGCTGCACCACATCAGAGATGGTGCTGGAGGCGGAGTCAGCGTCTGCCCTCGGATGAATGTACACAGTTGTGATGAAAAGTTGGGGAAACTCTCGAGGCAAATAAAAGGGGCGTAGCGACACAGACAGCAGCTCCACATGGGGTGTACAGATGCGCTCTCTGACCGTGACAGATGTGCAGTACTGCTTATTAATGTATAAACATACTCCGCCCCCCTGACGTTTCCCCGTTACCTCTTCCTGCCGATCCGAGCGCAGCGGAGCTCCAAAGCCGTCAATCCACAGGTCTGCATCCCGATCATGCGCAGTAAGCCAAGATTCAGTGAAAGCCATGACGCAGCAGTTCTTAAAATCCTTCTGGTAACGTACGTTGCCTTGAATTTCCTCCACCTTGTTTCTCACAGACTGTGCATTCCCAAAAATGATCGAAGGAAGAGGAATGTTACCAAACTGACGTCTCCTAAGGCGCAATTTCACACCTCCACGTCTTCCACGCTTCCTCCTGCCGCTTCTCTTTTCACCGCTGTGTCCGTCTCTCAAAATAAAGTCCGGCAGCTGAAATCTGGGCGCAATCAGAGACTCTGCACCAGCTGTGTTAAAGTGCAGCAACATGTCCCTGGAATATTGTATTCTGCCCGCTATTCTGCTCGCCATGGAGCCGAACGCGTTTACCTCAGAGACAAAGAGCCACAGCACAGAAAGCAGTAGTGCGAGATATGACAGGAAATCCATGTTGCAGATACCAGGGAGCTGTTCGCCATATATTCCACCAACGCTCCAGGGCAGAAACGACACAGAGGATTTTCTAAAAACGTAAACCAAACAATAACCAAACAACCAAATAATCCAACCAAATAACCAAACAATCCAGAACACTTATTGACATGGTATTTACTAATAAACCAGAACGAATAACCAGAACCTATAATCTTGTAACTGGTCTCTCAGATCATAACATGGTTCTTGCTGTCAGGAAACTTACTAAAAAGCGACTACAGTATTTTGGGGGAGTCGATATTGACAAATCAAATTTTATTATCCCCAAATCAAAAAATGAGGAGTTTGAACATTACTTAGAGAATCAAAATTGGGAGCAGCTCATGGCAACATGTGAAGTAGATGATTGTTGTAATTTTATAACTGCAACAATCACAAAGTCTATAGAAAAATTTTCAAAGCAAATTAAAAGTAGACAACAGAAGATTAGCCTACCATGGTTAAATAATGAAATAAGAAAACTTATGAAGAGGCGAGACTATGCACTGAAAACATCACTAACCTCCAAACTACAAAATGATCACCTTGTGTACAAAAGTTTAAGAAATAAAGTGGTACATGAGCTGCGAAAATCAAAAATATCTTATTACAATAAACTGATAGATCATGCAAAGGGTAACAACAGTTCCCTATGGAGGCATTTAAATAACTTAACTAATAAAAAAAACGATCAGAAGGGGGTAAAGGAACTTAGAATCAATGGCAAGACCGTCAGTGACAAGGCTACTTTGGCAAATGAATTTAATTCACACTTTGTGGGCTCTGTGGAAGACTTAACAAAAATTTTTGTGCTGCCAAATGTGCTCAACAACACAAATTCCATACTCCCAACAGATACTTTTCACATCGATGAGGTAAATGAGAAGTTAATTGCTGGTATTGTTAAAACACTGTCAAACTCAAAAACTAATGATATCTACAATATGAGCACCTCCTTTCTCAAAATGCACAGCAAAATATTAATCAAACCACTGACTCATCTCATTAATCTCTCCATTAGGTCTAGTACATTTCCATCTGGCTGGAAAAAAGCTGTCGTCATACCAGTTCATAAATCAGGCAGTAAAGACGATATATGCAATTACCGCCCAATCTCTATCTTACCAGTCCTATCTAAGGTTCTTGAAAAAGTTGTAGCTACACAGCTGATAGACTACTTACAAGACAGTCAACTTCTTCATCCACATCAATTTGGTTTTAGACCAGGATACTCAACAGAAACAGCAAATTGTTGCCTTATTGAAAACGTCAAACAGTCCTTGGACAGGGGTAATGTGGTAGGAGCTGTTTTTCTAGATCTCAAAAAGGCTTTCGATACTGTAAACCACAGTTTGCTTTTATCCAAAATGGTATCTTTTAACTTCTCCCCAAATACATTAGAATGGTTTGCATCTTATCTCCAGAATAGAGAACAGTGTGTAAAAGTGCACCAGGATAAATCCTCATTTTTAAACAACCGCATGGGTATCCCACAAGGGTCCATTCTTGGTCCTTTACTTTTCAGCATTTTTATTAATGACTTGCCGTTACACTGCTCAGCTGCAACATGCCAACTTTATGCAGATGATGCAGTTATTTACACAGCTGCCAAGACTCCAGCACAGGCTGCAGATGTACTGTCTACAAGTATGGTTGATGTCCAAGAGTGGCTCCTCAAGAACCATCTATTGCTGAACCTTCAGAAAACAGTCTCAATGTGCTTTTCAATCAAAAAATGTAACCTGCAACATTTTAAAGTTAATATACATGATCATGACATCAGTTTAGCTACAGAATTCAAATACCTTGGCATTGTACTAGATCCTCAACTCAAATTTAATCTTCATATAAAGAAAATTTCAAAAACAGTAAAAAAAAATCTGAACTGCTTTAAATTAATTAGATATTACATACCTTACGAAGCAGCTGCACTGTATATGCATTCTATGGTTTTTTCTCATATATCATACTGTTTGACAGTCTGGGCTCAAGCAGCCCCTTCCACAATAAGACATATAGGTTCATTATATAATCAAACCCTAAAAATCTTGGACAAAAAGCCCATTAGGTGGCATCACTGTAATGTTTTAAAAAAATACAACCTATTGAGTTTTGAGAGCTTCATTGACCTCTGTCTTCTGAAATTAACGTTCAAATGTTTCCATAAATCAGCACCCGAGCCACTTGCTGGTTTCGTCCAAAGACAGGACAGCAGCAGAGCCACCAGGAGTTCTGTTAACAATAACTGTAAAATATTCCACCGCAGAACCACATTTGGACAAACAGCTTTCTCTATAAAGGGCAGTCACATCTGGAACACAATGCCAAATGAAATTAAAATAATAACGGACTTTAAAACATTCACTAAAAATGTTAAAAACTGGCTGAAAAATAAACAAGAATGTACTCATGTATGAATTATCTGTCTGCAAAGTGAGAGTGAATGAAGGGAAGGAATAAATGTGTTTGTTTATAGTGAGTGACGGAGGGAGGAAGGCCTGAAATAGGCAAATGTGAGTTATGTTATATGTGTTAAATGTGAGTCAGGCTGTTATATTTGTGTATTTATAATATTTATAATATTTATGTTAAATGTGAGTCAGGCTGTTATATTTGTGTATTTATAATATTTATAATATTTATAATTGTGTATTTATAATTTTTCTGCATTGATGTATGTGGTTATTGTGTATATTTTTTATCTTGATTCTTTTTTCTAAAGCCCATCCAGGGACAAGAGTTGCAAATTAGCTAATAGCTATACACTCTATGTGCAACACATCAGATTGATTGTCTTTGATTAATTGTCTATGTTTATTGCACTGTCCCTGTCAAATAAACTAATCTACTACTACTACTAATGCCACAAGACAAGATCTTAATAAAATCCAGCTCACTCAAAAGAGAGCTGCTCGCCTAGCGCTCAGATGGTCATTACGAGATAGTGTTAAGGAAATGCATGCTAGACTATTATGGTTGACTGTGGATGAAAGGCTGACATATAGTTTGGTTCAGTTCCTAAGAAATATTGTTGTCTTTAGAAGACCTTTATATTTGTATTCACAGTTGATGTACACTACCGTTCAAAAGTTTGGGGTCACTTAGAAATTTCCTTATTTTTGAAAGAAAAGCACTTTTTTTCAATGAAGATAACTTTAAACTAATCAGAAATACACTCTATACATTGCTAATGTGGTAAATGACTATTCTAGCTGCAAATGTCTGGTTTTTGGTGCAATATCTACATAGGTGTATAGAGGCCCATTTCCAGCAACTATCACTCCAGTGTTCTAATGGTACAATGTGTTTGCTCATTACGTCAGAAGGCTAATGGATGATTAGAAAACCCTTGTGCAATCATGTTAGGTCTGCAATGCTGTAATTGCTGCAGATGGAGGATTCTTTGACGAAAGCAAAGTTTGAAGGAAAAAATTATTTCAAATACAAATCATTATTTCTAACCTTGTCAATGTCTTGACTATATTTTCTATTCATTTTACAACTCATGGTGGTAAATAAGTGTGACTTTTCATGGAAAATACAAAATAATTGTCTGGGTGACCCCAAACTTTTGAACGGTAGTGTATACAAATGATAGACATAATCACAATACCAGACAGTGTGTAATGCAACGATTTACTTTACCACTACCAAAAATAAATGCTTTAAAGAAAACTGTGATGTATAGGGCTGTGTCACATTGGAACAAACATCCATCCTGTTTAATTCAGAACAGAAATGGGAAAAGTTTCAAAAAGAAACTAAGAATGTTGCTTATGAGGAAAGAATTATGATGTTAATTGTTTATGGGTCATGTCTATTGGAACTGTTAATTTTATGGTTTGGTATAGAACTTAATTAGTCTGTAATGTTACTTTTTTTTTTTTAATTAATTTTTTTTTTTTTTTTTGCTGTAAATTGTAAACAGCGCTATTGTATCAATGTATTAATGTATGTGTGATTTTACTGTTTTTAAATTTTTGTGTGTGGACCCCAGGAAGAATAGCTGCTACTACGGTAGCAACTAATGGGGATCTAAATAAATGAAACAAACAAAGAAACCATCACAATCAGTAGATAATTTATTTTTACACTTTTCAGCAACAGATTTTACCTCTAGTTCATCCACTGCTGAGAGAAAGACTGACTGAGGGTTATTTCCAATCCATGTTTCACTCACAGTGTCGCTTCCTTGGTTTGTAATTTTTGCTGCCAACTCTGGTCCAACATTTACAAAAAATTTATTCATTCTATTTACTACCATGTTCTTATCATAATTATCACCACAATTATCAGCAAAATACTCTGGATATATCATTTCCTTAGTTCCATTTTTCCTTAATTTATTAAATACGTCCCACACTCCTTTTATATCATTATTTTCTTTTAACATTTTCCTATAATATAATTTACTAGTTCGGATTATTTCAGTTAATTTATTTTTATATGTTTATATCTTTTTTTAAGATTCTTTAGTTCTTAATTTAATAAAATTTTTATAGAGATAATTTTTCTTTGTACAAATATTTTGTAGCCCCCTGGTTAACCACGGGCAATTTTTGTATTTATATTTTTTTATTAATTTCTTTAATTGGACAGTTTTTATCATATGATTTAAATATATCAATAAATTTATCATATGTCATGTCCACTTTCTTCTCTCTATAGACAACATCCCAATTCTGTAACATTAAGTCATCTTTTAAAGCACTGATTGTACCATCTGTTTCTATTCTTTTATAAATAACCTTTTTACATGGTTTATTATTATTATTACTCTCATTAATCCCTGTAATTTTGTTATTAATATTCACACAGTCAAATAAATCTTAGTGCCATTTAGTCCCTTTTATATTTGTCAAAGTCTACCATCTGGTTGCCTACATATAGGCTACACCTCTTTGTATTCCACTTTCAAACAGCCTACATTTGGGCCTGTAAAGCCTGACTAGGATACCTGTTTCAGACAGTAATACTTGCATTCTACGGGCAATGCACTAGTCTATCTATAAATACACAAAGCCTCTGTCTGTATGTCTGTTCCATGCATATCTTTTGAAGCGTTCATCAGACTGACCAAAGATTTTATACTGTACATGTTTTGCTGAGGTTAGGAGGGTGTGCATCCCCCAGTACGGCGTCGCTCAGTCAAAATATGTAATTTTTATCAATAAAGGTTTAGCCACTACTCTGTCACCGCTCTGTGTCTCTTCAAGAAGTGTGGGCGGGGTACCACAACCATGGCACCACAACCATGCTGATTGGATAATACCAGGCATTGCGACCTGTCAGTCACCACAGTATTCCCTGGACAAAACAAGGAAGTGAAAAATGACAAATTTGACTAGAAAAAGATAATACTGAAGATTTAATACATAAAACAATATACCATAAAATTGCAGTGATTGCGTAGGTTTAAAGGATAAGGCTGTGTGTCCACCAAATGCATTTTTTTGTCACCTGACCACCCTGAACGTCTTTTTTTCAGCATTTGTGCACTGCGCTCTGAAAAAAAAGTCTGTGCCCTGTATCCCAGCTACAGTTTGTCACTCACAGCTCATCACTTCCGCTTTTCCCATGGTCACACTTTCTACTTATTTATTAATAGCAGTCTCTTAATAACAGTGGACAGGAAACGTATTCTAGCATTGGTAGCAGCTCTGGATGCAAAATATAATGACACAGACAACAGGAGTCTGAGTACTGAGTACTCAGACCGTTGTGTTGACACATGGAAATAAGCTATAGACAGCTTGCTCCTTCTGTAATTGATAGCATCGTAGATAGTGTTACAGCTTCTCTGCATCAGACTCTAGACATGGTGGCCCCTTTAAAAAAGAAAAAGTCTAATCAGAGATTTCTAACTCTTGGTTAAACACAGAAACTCATAGTTTAAAACAGAAGACTCGTCAGTTAGAAAGAAAATGGCGCTCCACTAATTTAGATGAAATCTACTTAGCTTGAAGAAATCATCTTTTAATTTATAAAAAAATCTCTAAGAAAAGCTAGAACAAGTTATTATTCTGCATTAACAGAACAGAACAAGAATAATCCCAGGTTTCTTTTCAGCACTGTAGCCAGGCTGACAAAGAGTCAGGACTGTCAATCCTAGCATTCCCTTAGCGCTTACTAGTCAGGACTTTATGAACTTTTTCAATAATAAAATTTCATCTGTCAGAGATAAAATCAGTCAGATTCTTCCCACTGTTAACTTAAATACAGTAACTACTACAACTCCTTCAACTGATATCTACCGGAGTGGTGGCTCAGTTGGTAGAGCATCTGCCCCACACCCGGGAGGCAGGGGTTCAAATCCCGGCCGGGTCATGCCGAAGACCTTATAAAAAGTGGAACTTCCTGCCGTCCAGCTTGGTGCTCAGCAATAAATGGAATGGAGGAGGGAACTCTGTGGCGGCGCCTTGCATGGCAGCAGCCCTCTGATTCTGCACTTGGGGTGTGTGTGATTAACACAGTAGATAGGTAAAGCACAATCTCGTTCTGCTGTACATGATTGGTTGTACGGTTGAATGACAATAAGGGTGATTTGATTTGATTGTTTGGATGAGTTTAATCCAACTGACCTTTTAGAGTTAGATAAAATAATTTCCTCATCCAAGCCTTCAACTTGTCTTTTAGACCCTATTCCTACCAGGTTATTTAAAGAAGTCTTCCCATTTATTGGTAGCTCTATCCTTCAAATAATCAATTCTTCATTAACATTAGGCCATGTACCGCAGGCTTTTAAAACTGCTGTAATTAAAAGGAGTTTTAGCTAACTATAGACCAATCTCTAATTTGCCTTTCATTTCAAAAATCCTAGAAAGAGTTGTTGCTACGCAATTATTTGACCACTTTTTTTTTTTTTTTTTTTTTTTTTTTTTTACTTATTTGTACCCGTAGGTAGATTTGGTTTGCAGTCTGGTGAGAAGCCACCGGCTGCCGGTTGCTGCGTGCGCGAGCGCCCTAAACCTACATGTTTTTGGTATGCGGGAGGAAACCAGAGAAATCCCGGAGTAAACCCAAGCAACACGGGGAGAACATGCAAACTCCACACAGCTCACTGTTGGCCGGGGGCTGGGATCGAGCCCACGGTCTCATGATCCCCGCAATCCCCCGGCCGAGGGTAAACTGTGCTGCCACAGTGCTAAACCACTGCGCCACCGTGCAGCCCAGCCCATTGCAGGAAAATGGTTTATTTGAAGAGTTTCAATCTGGGTTTAGAATCCATCATAGTACTGAAACAGCCTTAGTGAAGGTCACTAATGACCTCCTTATCGCACCTGATAATGGGCTTGCTTCTGTACTTGTCCTTTTAGACCTCAGTGCAGCTTTTGATACTATCGATCATAATATTCTACTTGATAGATTAGAACACTATGTTGGACTCAATGGAACTTCGTTGCAGTGGTTTAGATCTCATTTATCGGATAGGTTCCAGTTTGTTCATGTCAATAATGAGTTTTCTTTCAACTCAAAGCTCAGACATGGAGTTCCACAGGGATCTGTGCTAGGCCCTACTCTTTTTAGTTTATATATGCTTCCGTTAGGCAACATCATTAGAAAGCACTGTATACATTTTCATTGTTATGCAGATGACACACAATTATACCCGTCAATGAAGCCAGATGATAGTAATCAGTTAGTCAAGTTAGAAGCCTGTCTTAAGGAAATCAAAGCTTGGATGACTGTAATTTCCTGCTATTAAATTCAGATAAGACTGAAGTCATTCTTGTTGGTCAAAAAAACCTTAGAAATACCTTTCCAAATCAAACTCTTAGTTTGGATGCGGTTACTCTTTCTCTTAATAGTTCTGTGAGGAACCTCAGTTATTTTTGATCAAGATCTGTTTTTGAATTCACATATTAAATTTGCTTCCAAGACTGTCTTCTATCATTTGCATAATATTGCCAAGATTAGGAGCATCTTGTCTCAGAGTGATGCTGAGAAACTGATCCATGCTTTTGATAGCTCTAGATTAGATTATTGTAACTCTTTATTATCAGGTTGTCCTAAAACATCTTTAAAAAGTCTTCAGTTGATCCAAAATGCTGCAGCAAGAGTTTTAACAGGTACTAGAAAGACAGATCATATCTCTCCGGTTCTAGCCTCCCTTCATTGGCTTCCCATAGAGTTTAGAATTATGTTTAAAATCCTTCTTCTCACTTACAAAGCTCTAAACAATCAGGCCCCTTTTTATTTAAAAGATCTGATACTACCCTATTATCCTAACAGAGCACTACGCTCCCAAAATGCTGGATTACCTGTAATACGTAGAATCTCCAAAAGTACAATAGGAGGCAGAGCCTTCAGTTATCAAGCTCCTCTCCTGTGGAACCAGCTGCCAATCTGGATTCAGGAGTCAGACTCAATCTCTGTTTTTAAGAATAGGGTTAAAACCTTCCTTTTTGATATAGCCTACAATTAGGGAGGGATCATGTGTCTCTGAACCCTCCCTTAGTTATGCTGCTAATAGGTTTAGACAGCCGGGACCTCCAATAATGCACTGGGCTTCACTCCTTTCTTCACTCTCAATGAATTTTTTTTTTTTTTTTTTTGCTGGTCATTAACATCCGTTTGTTCGCTCCCATAGATTGAATCAGAATCAGAATCAGGTTTATTGCCATTGTTCATGTAGTACACAAACTAGGAATTTGTCTCGGTGCAATGCTGCAACATTAAACATGATAAGATAAAAGAAATAAACTATACATGCAATAAAGTGTAGAATAAGAGTAAGTGATACTGGTCAGCAGTTAAAATATATTAGCGAGCAGCAGATACTGTGGAGAACTATATAGTGCAGTCGGTAATGCAGGAAGAAAACAGTGATGATTGACATGAGTCTGGTTGAGCTGAGTCCCCATCGTGCCATTTGCTCTCTACATGTCTGTTCTTTTCATCTTCTCTATCCCCTCACCCCCCATCCAGTCGCAGCAGATGACTGCCCCTCCCTGAGCCTGGCTCTGCTGGAGGTTTCTTCCTGTTAAAAGGGAGTTTTTCCTCTCCACTGTCGCCAATTGCTTGCTCACAGGGGATTGCCTGATTGCTGGGGTCTTTCTGCAATTGTGGGGGTCTCCCCTTCAGTTGAAAGTGCTATGAGATGACTGTTGTTGTGAAATGGCGCTATATAAAGTTGAAGTGAACTGAAAACTGAGACTGTACCAGCATCCTATGGCCCGCCCTTAATTCTGATTGGCTGCTTAGAAAGGTCTGACATTGACGAGCTCAGCTGCAGTCTGAAAAGTTTAACTTTTTTCAACTCTGAGTGCCCTGAGCACCGCGACAAAAAGCAGCCACCGCCGAAAACATTTCAGCACTGAGGGCGCTCAGCGCTGTAGACACTGGACTACATACAGAATGAATAGAAAGCAGTCGCCCACAGCTGAAAAAACGTGTTTGGTGAACACGCAGCCTAATTTGCCATATGTGGAGAACATGAGATGCACGAGCAGACTGGGCGGAGCGTCAGTGGGGACCAGGTCTGACAAAGAACACCGGTGTATCAACACAGAACATGCTGGGAGAAGCAGCAGCCCGACCGGGTAGGTGGACCACGGTCTTTCACGGAGAGGCATGCCCAGCCTGCCCAGTCAGTGGTAGACAGGAGTACCTGCTGCTGCTTCACCCGTGTGATACCACTGTACTTTGCAGGACCGTGAGTCCCCCCTCCCGCATGAGTATCTATAAATTAAAAACTTAATACCCTCATGATTGTGGAGCGGAATGGCTGTGATGACTTAATGACCAAACGCAGGACACAAAAACACCCAAATAACAAAATAATTCATTTTTAGTTAAATATTTACTGACAAATGGGCAACACTGATGCAACAGTTGTAGTCAAACGGGTCCTTCTGCTGTGTATAATAATAAATAGATAGATGTACTTTATTGATGTTGGGTGTTTTGTAGTCAATTCGGTTGATTACAGTTTTAAATAACCTTTTAATTACAAAATATTGCTAAAATATAAACTGATGCACTACAATGGGTCTCAAATATTTGTAAACGTGTACTGTTATAGTACTGCATGAGTTTATTGACGATAAACAGAAGAAATTCAATATTAAACTGAACTCCAGCATTGAACAGTGATTTAAATTAAAATGATTATGATGACTGAACAACTCCCATTCCCCAAAGTGCAAGATACACTATTATGAATATAAGTGATAAAAAAAAATCACACAAATACTTTAAGTGATCTGAAAAACAACTAAACAAGGGATCTGAAACAGTTGCTAATATTGGATGTCCCATTCATTTTCAATAATTAGGTAGTCTGTAATTATTGTTCACACTGTCAAATAAATCTTCATGCCATTTAATCGCTTTTATGCGTATTTGTCAAAGTCTAACATGTGTGACTGCCGACATATAGCCTACACCTCTTTGTATTCCACTTTCAAACACAGCCTACATTTGGGCCTGTAAAGCCTATTTGGGATACCTCTTTCAGAAAGGAATACTTGCATTCTACGGGAAATGCACTAGTTTAAAAGAAAATAGCAAGATTCCTACCTAAATTACAGGTTCATTGCAACAGGCAATCCACAAGCGCCACACCCGCTCTGCATAATATGCAGTGCTCGGCTAGCTAATGAAGCCATGAAACCTTCAAAACTGCTTCGCCACATTGAGACAAAACACCCAGCATTAAAAGACAAAAAAAAAATGTGAACATGAAGGACAGAAACAGTTACTGAGGGCCACCACTTCAACAAATGTGTGTGCTGAAAGCATCATTCTTAGTGGCAGACTGCAATGCTAAAGCTAAGCCCTTTACTATTGGGGTGTGGAGAACGGAGGCAGGTGAGACAACGAGCTGGACAACAGATACTTTATTCTTCCTCCAACATATTTTACAGCAAAAGAGATCGTCGGGTCTCTGTGCATTCCTCTTTTATACCTTTATTCCCATGCATCGAGACTCGCACTTCCGGCCATAACCATTGTTGTCTGAACAAAGAATTGTGTGGCAAAGAAACATAATATAACGCCGGCTCCGCTCCAACACACTTCTTCTCCCCAGCATTTACTCCTCTCCCCGGGGGGGCACATAGTCCTTACTGTCCCATCTGATACCCCCCGGTGACACCTTCTCCTTTGGTCCATTGTCCCCTGGGTGGAGAAGTCAAACACCATCCCCTCACATTGGTGACCGCAGGACATGCCATGGAAAGCAAGCCGAGCACCGCCCCGGAGATTGCCTGGAGGGAGAGCACCAGCGCCGCGTGTGTGGTCCCAATCGAGCTTCACAACCCGACCACGTGGTTTTTGCACATAGAAGCCCAGTTTGCACTCCGCAGGATAACAACGGACGATACCAGGTATTACTACATGGTCGCTGCGCTGAATGCGCGCGCCACGCAACAGGTGACGAGCCTGCTCCAGGAGCCGCCGGCCCAAGGAAAATACTGTATGAGGCGCTCAAGAAGATGCTTCTCCAGCGCTATATCCCTTCTGACAGTGAGAGAGCAGAGAGGCTCCTAACGTGTTCAGAGTTAGGGGACAAATCAGCAGTGGAGCTCATGGAGAGCATGTTGGCGCTGAGGAGAAGGACGACGAGTCCTTCCTGTTCACCCACTTGGTCCTCAGGAACCTACCGGCTACAGCAAGGGCGATCCTGGCCAACTCACTGTGGCTGATTGCTAAGGACTACCGCACACTGGTGCAGGAAGCAGACCGCATCATTTCAGCGTGCAGACAGTGGCACCGGCATCCATGAGGGACTCCAGCGTGGTCAAGGAGCCGTTCATGGTAGCCGGGACGGACACCAGAAGACGAAGGAATGGGGTGATCTGTTTTTATCATCGCCATTTCGGCTCGAATGCCCAACGCTGCCTGGCGCCATGCCAATTCAAGAAGCCAGGAAGATGGCACGATCGGAATTCAGTGGCAGCTGCAACCGATGGCGACAGGAACAGACTGCTTTATTTCATGGACACACGCTCAGGAGGAGATGGTTTTTGGTGGACTCTGGCTCCCAGAAGAGCCTCATCCTGCTGGTCAATGCAGACAGGGTGGCAGGACGCAGTGGTCCCGAAAATTGATTCTGCCTGCTACTAAGGACATTTGCAGTGAGCTTTTTGGCGTGGCAACAAGCCCAGGGTTCCCACTGATTCTGCATTATGGTGAGTTGATATTATAGTGTAATAATTATTGTAAATGCCTAATATAAAGTGTAATTGTTGCATTCAGATTACATACTATGTACTGACTAAGGTTTTTGTTATTGGAACCCTTACACCTCTACCCGGTCCGTGGAAAAGTTTTCCTGCATGAAACTGGTCCCTGGTACAAAAAAGGTTGGGGACCACTGTCTTAAACAATGTCTTCCACTCAAGCTGTATTGAGGCTTAATGCATTCAGCAGTTTGAACAGCATGTTACTACAGCTTAAACAGAACAAACACCAGCTCACCACCTAGGAATGGACCCATGGAGTTATTCACACGGAGGGGCCACTTTTAACCAGAGCCACTGTAACACCAGACTCAAACATATTACAGATGGTAAGGAAAAAAGCATCACCACATTTTTGATCTACTCAGATTAACAATAGCTGATGTTTTCTTAACCTGATAGATCACTTTCTTCCAGATCTGTTTGTAGAATGTACAGAAATGAAGTGAAAATCTGTAAAGGAAGGAAAAGTATAACCCTATTAATTCTTGCAACTCCCCTTGACTTTCACTCTCTACTTTTCAATGTGTTTGTTATCACTTGTATACCATCCAGTCAATTGGTCAATAGATCAATGCATAACAAATGACACTTCGGGTGCTAATGACAACTTGGGATTAGGACAGATAATGCCTGCCATGGAAGATCAATGGATTTTCAGCAATCTTCAGTGTAACACATTGTAAAGGTGCCCACAATGACATACAGTATAACCCAGATCAGCTACAGAATGTGGACAGAACAGTAATGGTGCACCATTACTTTTTACTCTCACAATTGTGCCATAGCACCCTTTCATCTCGGTCAACACAGTGTCTTGGGATTCTTGAAAAGATTTGCCAGAGTGCCAAGATGAGAGACCGGGCTAATACTGAAATGTCAGAGAACGTTAATTAACACAGGGGCTGTAACTGTGATCACGGTTCCCTTGAGGAACAGAGGCAGTGTACAACCAAATCTCCGTGCCTCAGCTTTGCTTTTCAAGATCGATTGAAATAGATTTTCTGCTTCTGCACACACCTGAATTCTGTCAGCAGTGAGACATAAATTTGGCTTTGTCTGTGTTTATGGTAGTCCTGGTTTAAGTCCACTCTTCCTGCTCCCACATCGAAAACTCCTTTGAAAATGGGGCCATCAATAGGTTTGGTTGGATTTCATTCTACAAGTTAATTGTATGCTCCCACACACACACGTGCCTACTCTTAATGTCATAGGTGCACATATATACACAGACAGACATGAGTCTCTTTTTACTCAGCGCAAGGCTTTCACGGTTGACCTGCTTTTTAACTTTCTGATATGGATTAGGGGCAGATAATTTAGGGAGGAAAAGCATGGGGAATGGATGTCTTCTTGAGCTACAGGGCTTACAGGTAGTGCAATGTTATAATTCACAGAAGACAAAGTTAACACAGCTGCATCTTTGAATAACTATTGCTGTATCTTTAGTAGAGGCTGCATGAGGCTAAATTGTCTGACTAAAAAATGTTTCATTTCTAAATTTTCTGTAACTTTGGCTGCATTTGCCTCTTCACTGTGGCAATTCAGAAGTGACTCACCCAACTAAAAAAAAAATAACCTATCTGGTCATTTTTAGCATCAAGAATTGTAATCTACATGTTTATTTTGATATTAAGTTACATCTTAGCAGTTATAGAAATAATCATGAAGGTTACAGTTGGAATCTGTGTAAAGTGGACCCACACCTTGTCCTACTCCTAACCACCTAAAGAAACTTAATTGTGAGCCTAGAAATGAGTCATGAATCGGTACTTTAGCTCATGGCTCCAGGATTCTCTCCCATTATTCTCCCACTTGCCTACATATTTTAATTTAAACTGTGTTGAAATGGGTAAACATTATGGAAAGCACCAATGCCACTACGTATCTTCAACACTGTATGTAAGCTTGCACTGGGATTTGGGGAATATACATGATTCAGTGAACAAATCTTTTGAACAGATTTTTTTAGCAAACAAACCAGAAGTGATTCAGTACATTTTAATGAACTGTGGATCCCATCACTATTGCCTAAAGGTGACAGCAGATGTGGCTTTCTCTTAAATGGTGATAAGTTTATTTTAAGGAAGAAGGAAGCCACATACAGGAAGTGAAACAAGAAGTCACACACAAAGAGAAACAGCAAAATAATAGAAAAGGTATGTTGTGGTGATGGTTAACTTTCATTAATGGACAACACTCTTCAACCTTTGACAAACAATAGCTATTTTGTCTGTCAGTATCTCATCTAACAGTTACAGGTGGGTCAACATGAAGGGCTAACTGCAAGGTACGTACTTCCAAGTCGCTAATTAGGTTCATGCTCAACAACTACTTCTGGAGCATTTTTTTGCTGCTGAAAAGAAGAAGAAGCAGCCTTCTCTATTGTCTTTCAGTCCATACAGCCAATCATGTACAGCAGAACAAAATTATACTTCTCTTATCTACAATGTTAATCAAAGGGGTTGCTGTCATGCAAGGTGCTGCCACAAACAACTTCTCCTTTCTCCATTCTATTACACTGAGCACCAAGCTAGAAGGTGGGAAGTACAACTTTTATATGGTCTTTGGTATGACGCGGCCGGGGCTTGAACCCCCAACCTCCCGGTTGCAGGGCAGACACTCTATCAACTAGGCCACCACTCCAATTACTTCAAAAAAGGTCACTTCAACAGAATATACATACAGTTAACTACAAAAACAAGTGTTCCCTTGGTATTTTATTTCTTTATCCTCATTTTTTTTTTCCAGATACAGTACATTAATTTGTTTGACTTTGTATTATTATTATTAATTTATGTATTTATTATTCTGCAAGAGCTAGTATGAGCGAATTTCATGGGGGCATCTGCCTCAATTTCCTGGTTGCTTTTTTTAGGGAGAATTGTTAACTCAGGCGGACGTCTATGACATCTGCTGGTGACAGACCACCAACAGAAAAGAAATGCAACATTAAGCACAATATGGGCCAGAAGAGAAACATGGAATCAAGGAGATGTAAGCAACAGCATTTTAGGGAGGGGCACTGGCCAGAGCTGAACAAGGTATGTCCACACTCCTACATGCTTTGTGAATGACTAAACACTTAGCTCACCATATTGTGCACAGCAGCACATTCTGGACATCCCTAGACTGAAAAGGGTACCTTTGATAAAGCTGCACCAAGTAACTTTTTATGTTCCGGGTTGGAACACTGAAAAGACTATAGCGACTATGACCTCAGGCCCAAAAGCCAATCACAGCGTGCTTGCTTGTTTGTGGCTAAAGCTAAAGTTGTGCTCTGTGACTGGCTGTTGGGATGTAGTTGTAGACCATTCAGTGTACCTACCAAGAGCCTTGGGCTATGGGGGAAGCGACATTCACCCGGTCAAAAGTTGATGTTCCAACAAAATAACTAGTGCATTGCCCATAGAATGCAAGTATTGCTGTCTGAAACAGGTATACCAATCAGGCTTTACAGGCTCAAATGTAGGCTGTGTTTGGAAGTGGAATACAAAGATGTAGCCTTTACAGTGGTGTGAAAAAGTGTTTGCCCCGTCCTGATTTCTAATTTTTTGTATGTTCGTCACACTTAAATGTTTCAGATCATCAAACAAATTTAAATATTAGACAAAGATAACACTAAACACAAAATGCAGTTTTTAAATGAATGTGTTTATTATTAAGGGAAAAAAATCTAAACCTACATGGCCCTGTGTGAAAAAGTGATTCCCCCCTAAACTTAATAACTGGTTGGGTCACCCTTAGCAGTAACAACTGCAATCAAGTGTTTGCAATAACTGGCAATGAGTCTTTTACAGTACTGTGGAGGAATTTTGGCTCGCTCATCTTTGCAGAATTGTTGTAATTCAGCCACAGTGGAGGGTTTTCGAGCATGAACCACCCTTTTAAGCTCATGCCACAGCATCTCAATCGGATTCAGGCCAGGACTTTGACTAGGCCACTCCAAAGTCTTCATTTTGTTTTTCTTAAGCCATTCAGAGGTGGACTTGTTGATGTTTTGGATCACTGTCCTGCTGCAGAACCCAAGTGTGCTTCAGCTTGAGGTCACAAACAGATGGCTAGACATTCTCCATCAGGATTTTTTGGTAGACGGCAGAATTTATGGTTCCATTTACCACAGCAAGTCTTACAGGTCCTGAAGCAGCAAAACAGCCCCAGACCATTACACTACCACCACCACCATATTTTACTGTTGGTATGATGTTCCTTTTCTGAAATGCTGTGTTACTTTTATGCCGGATGTAATGGGACACACACCTTCCACAAAGTTCAACTTCTGTCTCATCCGTCCACAGAGTATTTTCCCAAAAGTCTTGGGGATCATCAAGATGTTTTCAGGCAAAACTGAGATGAGCCTTTATGTTCCTTTTGCACAGCAGTGGTTTTCATCTTGGAACTCTGCCATGCAGGCCATTTTTTCCCAGTCTCTTTCTTATGGTGGAGTCATGAACACTGACCTTAACTGAGGCAAGTGAGGCCTGCAGTTCTTTGGATGTTGTTGTGGGGTCTTTTGTGACCTCTTGGATAAGTCGTTGCTGCGCTCTTGGAGTAATTTTGGTTGGCTGGCCACTCCTGGGAAGGTTCACCACTGTTCCATCTTTTCGCCATTTGTGGATAATGGCTCTCACTGTAGTTCACTGGAGTCCCAAAAGCTTTAGAAATGGCTTTATAACCTTTTCCAGACTGATAGATCACAATTACTTTGTTTCTCATTTGTTCCTGAATTTCTTTGGATCGCAGCATGATGTCTAGGTTTGGTCTACTTCACTTTGTCAGGCAGGTCCTATTTAAGTGATTTCTTGATTGAAAACAGGTGTGGCAGTAATCAGGCCTGGGTGTGGCTAGAGAAATTGAACTCAGCTTTCCAAAGATGTGATAAACCACCGTTAATTTATGTTTTAACGGGGGGAATCACTTTTTCACACAGGGCCATGTAGGTTTGGATTTTTTTTACCTTTAATTATAAACACCTTCATTTAGAAACTGCATTTTATGTTCACATGTGTTATCTTTGTCTAATATTTATATTTGTTTGATGATCTGAAACATTTAAGTGTGACAAACATACAAAAAATGAGAAATCAGGAAGGTGGCAAACACTTTTCCACACACCACTGTATTTTCACTGAGCAACTCCATACTCGGGGATGCACACCCTTGTAACCTCAGCAAAGCATTTATAAAATCTGAGGTCAGTCTGATGAACGGTTTGAGAGATATATGAGGAACACACACACAGATTTCTTGCATTTATAGATAAATTAACACTTGAAGAGTGAGCTGGTGTCTGTGACATTTGCCACTTAAAAGTTTTTTCTTATATTTTTGTAGATTTGTTTTTGTTTTAACATGCTGTTTGCATTAAGAGCCACTAGCTTTATTTAGGTATTACTTGGTAAGGAAAACATTTGTGAATTGGCTCGAAACACCGCTATTTACACAGGGGAAAAAACTTAGGTGCACCTCAAAAGTGATATCAAGGACTCCATTGTCCGTGGGTTACAAGTTGGGATTGAAAATGGGGGGGGGGGGGGGAGAGGGAGAGAGAGAGAGAGAGAGAGCGAGAGAGGAAAAACAACACAAATTCATAAATAATGTCCCCACTGAATTTTAGAGGTCTGCCTTTGACTCGTTAAAGAGATTGCAAGTTAGCAAACTGCCACCTCACTCGGGAGACAAGTGGGCGGGTGGGGGATGTGGAGGTTGAGGGTGTTGCAGGCGGGTGAGGGAGTGCAGCGATAAATCCATTTACATCCTCCCCTGTTTTTGCTCCC
The DNA here is from genome assembly GCA_020510985.1 of Pholidichthys leucotaenia. Lineage (NCBI taxonomy): Eukaryota > Metazoa > Chordata > Actinopteri > Cichliformes > Pholidichthyidae > Pholidichthys > Pholidichthys leucotaenia. The sequence continues at coordinate 138,456,787 of CM035842.1, read as the reverse complement.
ATGGACTCTGCTCGCATCTCCCTATTCAGGCTTGCTTACCTGGCAAGCCGAGTGTGACTAAAGAAAATTCCCACAGCCTGAGGTGGGATTGAAGGTAGGCTGTGAGGAGACAGAGGAAAGGTTGGGGGTTGGCTGTGGTGTCAGGGGGGCTCGTCACCGAATTACTCAAAGCTGCAACCCACCTTCCCTCTCCCAGCCCCCCATGGCTTAATTATCATGTGCAGCCTAGTGGAGATGAAAAAACGGAGACTCTCACATGAACACCCACACAGGGAGGCATGGAGGATTCCTTCTACACACATGCAGACACACAAATGTACAAATGGGAGGAGAGAGAGACAACATGGTCTGCTTTTAATCGAAGCTAATCGGCTAGGAAAATAAACATGCTGGCATGGCAGACATCTATCTTTGGCTGAGGCTGAAGCTGCTAGATAAGGAGAAACAGGCCTCGCAGACATGTGTTCCCCCCTTTAAAACACTGCCTGCTTCTCGTTGGGAGAATTAAGCTTTAATATGGATCTTAGGAGGAAGCGTCTCCAAGGTGAAGAGGTGAAAATATGGGATAGATTTTTTTCAAAGACATCAGTCATCTTTAACTGCGTTCTATTTGTCAGAGTGGCTCTTCTTTAATGGACTTTCTTGAAAAGCCACAACAGAAAAAAAGCTTTGAAAGGCATCAGAGGATTACTCAGACCTTCTGCAGCTGATCTGTTTAAGTTGAAACATTGTTTTGCATAATTTTTTAAGTAGCCAAGAAATGCCCAGTGAAGACTTCTTTTTTTCTTTGCACTTCTCCAATATCACAGCTCTGTAGAGATAAAAAAAAGAATGAATGAATGAAAATCAAGGGTTACTTTGCACGATGTACACGCTAATCATATTTTTGGAACAAAGATGCACAGCAAAAGTGCAGTCCCACTGCCAAGCTACAAAATGCAGGTTTAACAGCATTTCTCTTTTTTTCTCCACTTTTCTACATTACTTACTGAGTTTCCTTTCTCTGATGTTGTATAGAAAGTACATATTTGAACTGATGCCTAGAAAAAGAATTGTGTCTGGATTTAGATGTTCAACTTTATTGTTAACTGCTAGGCAAAATTATATGACGAAATTCTGAAAACACTAGACAAGAAAACATTCAACTGCACATTCCACAGATGGCCAAAGTTCATGAACTTTTATGGTTTTGGCTCTGTACACTGAAAACCGTTAATTACTCCACCAACAGTGGCCAAAAATAAAAGTACATTCACTCTTCATCTGATGTCTTTGATGTCTGACCACAGAATCCTGACCGCTTTTTCAACTGTCGGAAATGGTGGGCCTGCAGGGAAACAGGCATACACACATGCACTCACACACATAAGTCAGGTACGGGGCTAATTTGCGGGGATCACTGCACTGACCCAGACCAGATAAGGTGCCAGTCGACGAAACTTCCTTCATTTCCTCTTGTTGTTTCACTATGGGAGCTGAGGCAGCCACCAACCAGCTTAAGGACAGCAGGGCTAAAAGGTGAAAGCCACGCTCGGCTGAACTTCAGGCCTGATCAAAAGGAATGCGACCTGGGTTTGGAAAGGTAGTAGAGCTTATCGGCCCAGCTGCGAGGCTTTGGAGGAGAAGATCCCAAGTGCCAGATATCTTCAGGTAAAGCCACGTTTCCCCTGGAATGAAGAAAACTCCCACTTTTACTTATTTCTCTTTAGTCTCTTTCGGGCATGCATGACTTTCTATTTACTAGAGAGAATCAGGTTCAGTTTAACAACATAATGCTTTTAATTAAGTTTACAGAAGCAACACAAACACATTTACAAACTTTAGCAGGAATCTAAGTATAATGAATGCTGTTTTTTTGCTGAAAATACAGCATGAGCAAATCTACCTACGGGTACAAATAAAGTAACCTGAACCTGAACCTGAACCTGATGAGCTTCATACTGTGATATTCCCAATTCATTAGCATTCTCGATTCAAGTGGATTAAACAAAATGGATGCAGGCTATCACTCAGTGGGTTGTGAAGTGTCATTGCTAAGCACCATCTTTAGACACACGACAACTGCCATCTTCATTTGGCAGTCAGGAAAGGTCATACTGTATATAGACAAGACTGCAGAGTGGGAAGTTGCATAGGTGGATTACAGTCATTTAGCACTAATTAACATAGCCATATATTAAATTTGAAGCACCATTTTTTGACAATCTGTACAATACTGAGCAGAATAATAAATTCCCAATGCATTTAAAGTGGAAGTTTGCAGGTGTCAGTTCAGCAAGTGCTGTATGATATGCCTATATGCTCAATGTACAGGGTGCAGTAGGCACCATCTCATATTTTAAGGAATTCATAGTAACCCTGACAGAATGCATGTATGAGAAAGGGAATGCCTCTTACAGAAGTGACAAGGCTCCTGAAACAATATTGACCCTTCTTGTGAGTTTTTCAGTTTACATATCGTAAAACTTCTAATTTTTTTACAGGAACTGGACACTGGTGCAGCAGGGACAATGAAATCTTGTACGGGATAATTTATGACCCCTGAAAATTTGCATGTCTTTTGATATTGTGTTTAATGCCACAGCAATTTTTACTTGCTTTTACTACTTTTATGATTTCTATTGAGCCATAGCTAATAGAACTAGAGTATCAACAGTTTCTGCTGGAAACCTTGACACAGATATTTAATGTTCAAAATGATGAGCTCAGCTGATGGATATGAGTCATTATTGAACAATGAAGATCATATATTTAAAATGCCAAGAGTATTCTGCTACATAATCTGTCTGTGAGGTCCATTCTATACTCCTTGCTGTGAAAAGTTCATCAGGAAGAACCTTCAAGGGGAACAACTACAGGACTCGAGGCAGGGCTAATAAACAACCTCATGCATGAGCATGTGGTGGAGCCTGAAGAAGAGCCCAAGACCAAGAACTGCCATAAACAGGATAAAACAATGAACCTCCTGGTCAGAATAGGCCATATAGAAGCAAAAATTAAACCATATGGGAAAGAAATTCACCTCAAAATTCCAAACAGGACATCATAAAAAAAATTAATGGAATTCAGAATTATTCACATCAGAAGATTTTAGAAGATCTATAAGTGATAAATGTAGCAGTCCAGATCTGAGAAGCAAAAGCAGAACCATTAACAGGAAATATTCCTGGATACAATACTATAAGAGTCATAAACGACCCCTCTTGGTTATTTAGGCTGCATTCACACCAGGATAGTCGGGGGGTCTCGGTTTGATTGGCCGGGGAACACCAAGAATCTCTGCAACTTCGTTTGGTTTGCATTCACACTGCAGTGGGCCAAACTGCCTGGACAACGTCACGCAGTTACAACAACCGCTTGCTTGGGGCGTTGTAGCCTAAACGAACTGTTTGCTCGACCGCAGATGACTAAGAAGAAAAAATCTCGCCGAAGAAGAAAAATCCGGCTCATCGATTGGCCAGGACCAAAAACGGAAATCCATTCCCTTCTGCCGGGTTGTTTGTCCAGTCACAAACGAGGCATTTTTTTAACTTTTCTCCTCGGCTTTCTCTGGTGAAAAGATTTCTCGGATTCACGTGGTTGTCTTTATTGTTATTTTCTACCCAAAATGCACTACAGTAAACGCCACTTCCTCTTCTCAGACTACGTGTTGCTGTGGTTACACAAACACCGAGGGGTACTTACGCCCTTTGGTCCGCTGGATACTCCGTTTGCATTCACACTTGCAAGCGAACTGAGACCCCCGTTTTCAGACGGACCAGAATTCGCCTGTTTGGTGCACACCAGAGTTCGACTGTGTGTTCAGACTGCACCAAACGAACCAAACTATCTGTGGATAGTCCTTTGGTCTGGGCTAAACAGTGGCCGTGTCAATGTGCCCTTAAAGTCACTAAAAGAACTTGGCTGCCTGAGGATTAAGATTGGTAAAATGACAGACACAACTGATAAACTACAGATTAGCAGTTAGCTAGTCACTGGAAAATGAAACCAATACTAAAATCTAGCTGAACTTGAAAGAAATCTCTCACCCAATGTAACAGTTTATGACTTAAAGGGGTTGAAGTGGATCAACAGCAGAAGTCTCTATGCCAACTTTAATAACATTAAAGATTATTTACATCAGTTTAAAGAGCCATTCAATATTGTGGCAATATCAGAGACGTGGCTCAGTGAAGAGAAAGGAGTGGATTTTACCATGGATGGCTATGAATTAAATTATATAAATAGAAAAGTGAAAAAAGGAGGAGGAGTTGCAATTTATGTTGACAAGAGCTTGAAATACAAGGTTGTTGAAAACCTGCCAGTAACTGTGGATGATTTATTTGAATGTATTACAATAGAAATCTGTCTGGACAATGTGAAGAATGTAGTAGTGAGCTGTGTATATAGAACACCTGGATCAAACATTGACTTATTTAAGGACTGGATGGAAAAAATGTATGCAAAACTAACTCATAAAGTTATGTTCATCTGTGGGGATTTCAATATAGATCTGATGAATTCAAAACAACATAGTTTGACAGAAGAATTTATCAACACAATGTACAGTATGGGCTTACATCCAACAATTACCGGACCTAGCAGAATCACGTCACACAGTGCCACACTAATAGATAACATATTCACAAACATTATGGAAAATAATATCAGGAGTGGGCTTTTATTGAATGATATCAGTGACCACCTGCCGATTTTTGTTGTCTATCAATGTGATTATAGAAAGAAAAAGTATACCAAAAATATTAAATATAAAAGAATAAGAACCGAAGAATCAATGTATTTACTGACAAAGGAATTATTAATACAAGATTGGAAGATAGTTTATGATGAAAATGATATAAATAAAGCATATGATAAATTTTTACAAATATTGCAATCATTGTACAATAAAAACTGTCCTATAAAACAATACAGTGACAGACAACAACAAAAAAAATTCCTTGGGTCACTAAAGGGTTAATAAATGCATGTAAAAAGAAGAATACATTATATAAACAATTCATTAAATGCAGAATGGTGGAAGCTGAGATCAAATATAAAAGATATAAAATAAGCTAACTAATATAATGAGGACCTGTAAGAAAGAATATTACAACAGAATATTAGAGGATAACAAAAATAACTTAAGAGGAATATGGCAAATACTCAATGGGATTATTAGTAATCAACCTAAGAATGCTAATTATCCAGAATATTTTATTGAAAATGGCAATTTGATAAATAATATGGAGGATGTGGTCAGTGGTTTCAATAAATTTTTTGTAAACGTTGGTCCTGAATTAGCAAAATCAATAGTGACAGCAGAAACAAACAACAGTGGTTCTGTAAATGAAATAGAAGATAGAAATCCAAACACAATCTTTTTGGGTGCAGTTACTGAAAAGGAAATTATCGAGACTGTGAGTAAATTTAAGAACAAAAAAATCAACGGACTGGAATGAAATTGACATGACAATAGTGAAAAAAGTAATTGAAGGAATTGTTAGGCCACTCACCCACATCTGTAACCTGTCATTTCAAACTGGTAAATTTCCAAAAAAATGAAAATAGCCAAGGTAATACCTCTATACAAAACAGGAGACAGTCATTGTTTCACAAATTACAGGCCAGTCTCTTTACTCTCACAATTCTCCAAAATACCTGAAAAAATCTCCACTAAGAGACTGGATGATTTCATTGAAAAACACAACCTCCTTACAGATAGCCAGTATGGTTTTAGAGCAGATAAATCTACATCTTTGGCACTGATCGAACTTATAGAAGAAATTACTATTTGTATAGATTAAAAAAAGGTTGCTGTAGGAGTATTTATAGATTCAAAGAAAGCTTTTGACACCATTGACCACAGAATACTACTCAGGAAACTGGAAAGGTATGGGATAAGAGGGGTAGGACTGAGTTGGGTGGAAAGTTATTTAAGTAACAGACAACAATTTGTACAAATTGGTAAGCACAAATCACCCTTCATGGACATCACTTTTGGTGTGCCCCAGGGGTCAGTTTTGGGACCCAAACTCTTTATTTTGTATATAAATGACATATGCCAAGTATCAAAAATTCTGAAATTTATTTTGTTTGCGGATGACACAAATATTCTTTGCACTGGTGAGAATTTGCAGCAGGTTTTAGAGGTGGTCACAACTGAAATGAAAAAGTTAACGCAGTGGTTCAACAAAAATAAATTATCTCTAAATCTAAAAAAAAACAAAGATTATGTTGTTTGGAAATTATAAAATAAATCATGAAATAATGGTAACGATAGATGATACCAGAACACAAATAGTACAGGAAAATAAGTTTCTGGGGGTGACGCTAGACAATAAAATCTGCTGAAAACCTCACATCAGTCACATCCGGGCCAAGTTAGCAAAATGTATAGGCATAATGGGGAAGACAAGACACATCTTGGACTATAAATCATTGGTCTTACTGTACAATTCACTGTTTCTACCTTATCTTAACTACTGTGTAGAAGTCTGGGGAAACACCTACAAGACCAACCTACAGTCAATATGCACATTACAAAAAAGAGCTATAAGGATAATAAATAATGTAGGATATAGAGACCATACCAATTCGTTGTTTTTAAAGTCACATGTCATAAAGTTCATCGATTTAGTTAAATTTATGACAGCACAAGTAATGTACAGGGTAATTAATAATCAACTCCCAACTAATATACAAAAAATATTTAAAAAAATAGACAATGATCATAATTTGAGAGGAGACTTAAACTTTACAAAACCCAGGATACGAACAACCAAGAAAAGTATGTGCATATCTGTCTGTGGGGTGGATTTGTGGAACAGTCTGGAGCCAGAACTGAAACTATGTACAAACAGAATTCAATTCAAAAAGAGGTATTGTAGCCGCACATGGAAAAAACATAATGAGTAGCATCTTAGATAAGAACAAAGAGTAGAGTTTCCTTGGAGATAACAGGAAGTTGTGAAATTGTCATCTTTTGTGTGTCAGAGACTGCTAGGAGGATCCTTTGTGTGTCAGAGACTGCGAGGGGGATGTTAAAGGACTAAGGAAGTGAATGCAATGTGACCTTTGATGTGAATGCAATGTGACCTTTGATGTGTAGAAGCGGCTGTAGGAAGACCTGAGTATTTAAGAGAAGAGTTTTGTCTGAGATGTCCTCTTTCTACTATGCTCATGTGTGAGATGTGTAATAACCTGCCTGAGACAAATCTGCCTCGTCATTTACACACTCCACACTGGTGACCCAAGACGAAGCATGCAACACGAAGAGAGTTCCCCGGAGCCAGCCTCGTTGGGAGCCCCCAGCCAAGCGTATGCCGTTACAATCCAGCTACCGGATTTTTGGCAGCACAATCCGCGCTCCTGGTTCCACCTGGTTGAGGCGCAGTTCGTCCTCCGGGGGATATCGGTGGATGACACGAAATTCTACCATGTGGTCGCAAAGCTCGACACCCACATGGCTCAGCATGTGGAGAGTCTGCTGGATCAGCCACCAACCAGCGACAAATACGGAGCGTTGAAGGCCGCACTCATCCAGCACTACACACTCTCGGTTGAGGAGAGAGCAGAGAGACTCCTGACGCGGACTGGGTTAGGGGATTGCAGGGCTATTGACCTGATGGAGAGGATGCTGAGATTGAAGGGCTCGGGTGACGACCACTTCATTTTTACCCACCTCTTCCTCCGAAACCTTCCGTCAGCAACGAGAGCGGCCCTGGCCAATTCGCCGTTGCTGGCCAAGCGGGACTACCGTGCGCTGGCCCGGGAAGCACACCGGATCATCATGGCCAGCAGAGAGCTCACGACCACGGCAGCAGCGACGGAGCTCGGCGCGACGGCCGGAGAAGGCGAGGAGCCATTGATGGTGGTAGCAGAACCACCGACAACAATGGCGGCGGGGGACAAGGAACGCGGAGGAGACATCCTTTGTTTCTACCACCGCCGCTTTGCAGAGAAGGCACGCAAATGTATACCACCGTGCCAGTTCAAGCGCTCGGGAAACACCAAGACCGGGGGTCGGTAGCAGCTGCGACCCTCGGGGAGGAGAACAAGCTGCTCTACTTGACGGACGCACGCTCGGGGAGGCATTTCCTCATGGACACCGGCGCCCAGTTGAGTTTCATCATGCCGTCCTACGCCGACCGGCTGGCAGGTTCCAGCGGCCCTGAGATGGCAGCAGCAAACGGCTCGGAAATTAAGACCTTTGGTGAGAGGACTCTACTTCTGTCGCTACATGGCCGTGCATTTGAGTGGACTTTTGTCATAGCAGCATTGAATTTCAATATATTGGGGGCTGATTTTTTGTGCTCACATGGTTTGTTGGTTGATGTCGCTAGCAGGCGCCTGGTTAATGCACTGTCTTTTGATTCTATCCCCTGTACAGCTCGAGCGTCCCGGCCAACAGCACAAGCCAATGTCACAGCTGCAAGTGGTAAGTTCCACACACTGCTCACTCAGTTCCCAGCACTCACGGTCCCGACATTTTCGGCAGCCGTCACTAAACACTGGGTGGAACATTTTATTACCACCACCGGTCCGGCCGTTTTGCAAAACCTCGGCGCTTGGACGCAGCTAAACTGGCCATAGCGCGCGAGGAGTTCGCCAACCTGGAGAGGTTGGGCATCATCAGGCGTTCAAACAGCCCATGGGCTTCCCTGCTACACATGGTCCCTAAAGCTGACGGTTCGTGGCGACCTTGCGGGGATTTCCGCAGGTTGAACAACGCCACAGCACACGACCGCTACCCAATTCCTCACATCCAGGATTTTTCCGTTCACTTGGCAGGAGCGCGAGTTTTTTCTAAAATAGACTTGGTCCGCGGTTACCACCAAGTCCCAGTGCGCACTGAGGACATACCCAAAACAGCGGTGATAACTCCGTTTGGTCTATTCGAGTTTTTGCGCATGCCATTCGGGCTTAAAGGGGCGGCACAGACGTTCCAACGCATGATGGATGCGGTGCTGCGCGATCTCCCTTTCGTATTCGTCTACCTGGACGATATCTTGGTAGCCAGCGCGTCCGAAGACGAACACGAAACCCACCTCACGGCGGTTTTCCGGAGGTTGGGAGAGCACGGTTTAATAATCAACCCAGCGAAGTGTCAGTTCGGGGTGACGCAGATTGATATTTTGGGGCACCGCGTCTCTCCCGAAAGAGCGGTTCCGCTGCCTGACAAAGTGCGCGCGGTAGCAGATTTTCCCCGACCGCAAACGGTCGGGCGTTACAGGAGTTTTTGGGAATGGTGAATTTTTATAACCGTTTCCTCCACCGCGCAGTGCAGCTCATGCAACCACTGTATGCTGCGCTCAAAAAACAGGAACCCGTGAATAAGATCGAATGGTCCCCGGAGCGAGAGCGGGCGTTCTCGGAAGTCAAGGCAGCCCTGGCAAACGCTGCGTTGTTGGCACATCCAGACCCAACGGCCCGCATAGCGCTCACTACTGACGCGTCAGATGTGGCCATAGGGGCGGTCGTGGAGCAGCGTGTAGCCGGGGCTTGGCAGCCGCTCGCCTTTTTCAGCAGGACTTTGCGCGATAGTGAACATAAATACAGCGCGTTCGACAGACAGTTGCTGGCTCTCCACTTGGCCATTCGCCATTTCCAGTTCTGGCTGGAAGGACGCTGTTTCACCGCGTTCGTTGACCACAAGTCACTAACATTCGCGATGGCCAAGGTTTCAGAACCGTGGTCGGGCTGGCAGCAGAGACAGCTGGCCGCGATCTCAGAGTTTACTACCGTATTCAGCATGTGTCGGGTAAACTGAATGTAGTGGCAGACTGCCTCTCACGCGCCGTGGTGGCCCCGGTCCGCGTGGGGATAGATTACACAGCCTTGGCCGCGGAGCAGGTTAGTGACACGGATGTGCGCGCACTCCAGTCTGGACCAACAGGGTTAAGGCTGGAGAGCAGGGTGCTGCAAGACGGGATGCCCCCCCCCAATCTGCGATGTCTCCACTGGGCGACCGCGTCCCGTGGTACCGGCCGCGTGGCGCCGCCGCGTTTTTGACTCGATTCATTCTTTAGCGCACCCGGGAGTGCGCACGTCGGTCAAGATGGTAGGAGAGAAATTTGTGTGGCCGAGCCTCCGCAAACAAGTGAAAGAGTGGGCAGCAGCCTGCATGGCGTGCCAACGAGCCAAAGTACACAGACACACGAGAGCTCCCTTGGAGCCGTTTCACATCCCGGCTAAGAGGTTCGACCATGTTCACGTGGACCTCGTGGGCCCCCTCCCGCCATCACAGGGGTGCATGCACCTTCTGACAATGGTGGACCACACCACGCACTGGCCTGAGGTGGTTCCACTGGCGTCAACCACAGCCGAGGAGGTGGCACGCGCGTTTTTAACAGCATGGGTGGCGCGTTTTGGAGTCCCGTCAGACATTACGTCCGACAGAGGCCCTCAATTTGTTTCCGAACTTTGGTCAACAATGGCCCGCAGCCTGGGTGTCACAATTCACCGCACAACCGCGTACAATCCACAGGCTAATGGGTTATGCGAACGTTTTCATAGGTCATTGAAAGCGGCTCTCAGGGCGTCACTGACGGATGCAAATTGGGTAGACAAGCTACCGTGGGTTTTATTGGGGTTACGTTCTGCACCTAAAGAGGACTTGGAAGCTTCCCCGGCTGAACTCGTTTTTGCGCAGCCACTTCGGCTGCCCGGGGAGTTTCTCCCAGATAATCCTGCGCCGGGCAACTCCCCGTCTCAGCTGTTGCAGCGTAGCATTGACACAGGCATGCTGCCGGGCCCTGTTCACCACAGTTTTCCGCGCGTTTTTGTGCCTAAAACTTTGAAAAACGCAGAGTTTGTTTTTGTCAGACATGATGCACATCGCCCCCCACTGCGCCCACCTTATGATGGACCGTTCAGAGTGCTGGAAACAGGGGACAATCATTTTTTGCTAGATTTGGGGGGTAGGAGGGAAAAGGTTGGCATAAACAGACTCAAACCCGCTTTTGTGGTGGCGGACGAGCAAGTGCTGTTGGCGAGGGCCCCTCGGCGTGGAAGACCCCCACGGGGAGCTTCCCAGAGTAAAGTTTCCCCAGAACACCCGCAGGGACAGACAAAAGGTTTTCACCCCCAAACAGCAGCTCCCCAGCATGAAAGTGCCGCGGAAGCGGTGAATCCTGGTTACAGCAGATACGAGAGAAGACGGAAGCCCAAGCAGCATGTGGATTGATGTTTAATGATTCTGTCACAGCATATGGACTGTTATTCTTTTGTTCGATTCAATATGCTCGGGGGGGGGGGGGGGTGTAGCCGCACATGGGGAAAACATAATGAGTAGCATCTTAGATAAGAACAAAGAGTAGAGTTTCCTTGGAGATAACAGGAAGTTGTGAAAGTGTGATCTTTTGTGTGTCAGAGACTGCTAAGAGGATCCTTTGTGTGTCAGAGACTGCGAGGGGGATGTTAAAGGATTAAGGAAGTGAATGCAATGTGACCTTTGATGTGTAGAAGCGGCTGTAGGAAGACCTGAGTATTTAAGAGAAGAGTTTTGTCTGAGATGTCCTCTTTCTACTATGCTCATGTGTGAGATGTATAATAAACTGCCTCAGACAAATCTGCCTCGTCATTTACACACTCCACAGTATAAACATTATTTGCTGAAAGGATATACTGTATGTTACAAGGGTAGTATTTATATGTACGATTCACTATGCTCACTCTGGGACACTATGGGACACTATGGAATGGTGGGTGGGATATATCTGTGCTGTTTGAGGCTGGTTTTGATGTATGGACATCAATGTATGTTAGGATGGATGGGTGTTAATGTTGATATGTAAAAAATACAGTAAATTGTTTACTTGGGGTCTTAAATGTGGTAATTTGTATATAATTCACATGGGTGTATTTATGGAAAAGAGGAGATGGAATTAATAAGTGTTCACTTCTTCCTTCTCCCTTTCGAACACTGTATACTGTTACTTTATTGCATTTGTCATTTGTATTGTTTTTGTTATACTTTTTTGTTCGAAATAAAGTATCTATCTATCTATCTATCTATCTATCTATCTATCTATCTATCTATCTATCTATCTATCTATCTATCTATCTAAAGGGGTCATTGACTGAAAAATTGTGTTGTAGATTTTAACCATCTGAAATGCACCTATTGTTCACGTGATTATTGGAAAAATATCAAAACACACAGCCTTTATCTCATTTTTCTCTCCAAGAATCCGTTTAAATACTTCCAAGTATTTTCCTGTACATCAAGAAATTCAAAACATCACTAAAAGGTAAACGTTACTAGCCTTGATACCTGCCCGCTGCCCTATTATTGGCCAGCCTAGCTGTCTGTCATGGAGCTGCGCGGGGAGCCAAAGGCATTAGCTTAGTCAACAGTGGTACTAGGGAGCTCATGTTTATGTTGTTTTTTTGGTTTTATTTTACATTTCGGTCACTTTAACAGACATCCGTTTCCACCTGGTTCACTAATCCACAGTCACGAATATATCTCACGTCATTCTGGTTTATTTTATTTTCACCGTGATGCTACATCATTAGCACCACCAAGGCAGTAAGCTGAAGCTAGCAATTTAGCCACCAGTCTTGTCTCATTCATGAATGTCTCTGTGCTTATTGTACTCCAGGGACCAGTCATATCTTTACTACTGAAACCACACACCCCTGCCCATCAGTGATGCATTATTTCATTCATTCTTTGAGACAAACTTACATTAAGACAAACTTAAAGTTTGTCTTAAAGACAAACTTACAACCAAAAAAACATGTAGGTTTAGGGCGCTCGCGCACGCAGCGACCAGCAGCCGGTGGCTTGTCACCAGACTGCAAACCAAGTCTACCTACGGGTACAAATATGTAACAAAAAAAAAAAAAAAAAAAAATAGTATGCTCAGGCTAGATGTGAGCCAGCCAGTTTATGTTAGCAATAGTGATGTAAAAGGGAGAGTGGAGTTGAATGCGGTCTGAGAGATTTAAAGAAACATGTACTGAAACCAGATGTTCTCAGAAAGGTTGCAAAAGATGATTCACAAATGATGCTGCCATGATTAAATAATTCAAGAAAATTTGACCACAGCATGTCACAAACATTCCATTAAGACATGTGTGAGCTGTTGAAATGTGGAAAAGGTGCAATCAATGACCTATTTAATATGCTGCCACATCATGCTGGTGTGACACAACAACTGTGAGTTATTTGGGAAATATAGTATGTACTAAAACCATGTACTGTATAAGCCACAAGAGACTGTCACTTTACCAGACAGATGAAGCCAGCATTGTTATGTATTCCATATTTTAAAACAACTTCACTGTCATTGTCTTTTAACCTCAGCTGAAGCGAATCTTGCTGATAGTGCTCTAAATCAATTATCTGACTGGAAATGTGAGTTACGCTGTTTTGTGTTGCAGTGTCTCAGACTTTAATTTAATTGTTTCTGTATGTGAGATCGTGTTTGCATGCATGTTTACACATGTGAGTGTCTGTGCCTGCCCTGCTGCAGTGCATACTGCATCTGTGGTGATGCATCATTCATGATTTTAATTGCTTGTAATTAAGCTGGACCCAATTAGCAGAAAGATGATCAATAATTGTTGATCAACACACAGGTGCATTATCTTCAGTGCAAGGGGTAGTGCAATTGTGGACTTAGCTGAAAAGTCTGTTTTCTGCAGAGCTACATGCAAACTAATGTAATCAATTTGACTCTCCGCAGTACGGGACACTTTCCTGGTGACAAGTTATATATTGAATTCCCTCCTCACTTTTCAAACCCATGTTTACTTCATATTACTGTGCAATTATGTGCTGACTAAAGACTGTGTGGGGACCTAGCTGGCAAAACTGTGCATGCTCACACCCATGCTGAACCATCTCTGGGAGTGAATATGTGAAAACTAGAGCAATGATAAGACGGCAAGCAAGCAAGTGATGAGGAAAGTTTAAAAAGAGGAAAGTCTTTGCATGTCTTTCCCTTCTTTGACCCACTAACCACATGGTACTCCAGCGCTTTGCTGAGCTGTGGTCAATATTGACGTTGTCATTAAGCAGCTCTCTGGTAATGAGGGTGGGGAACGATGTCCTGGGAGAGACATAAGACCTTCAAGGCATGTGTTTTTGTATGCACCATGCTTTCAAATTAAAACTGATGCACTTCAGAAAGTTTGTCGCTTCTTAAATCACAATCAACTTGCAGCTTGTAATTATAGTTTTGACTTGACGATGCATTCCATGGCGTTTTTAGCCCCACATAAACACAAATTGCATGCAGAAATGGAAAGCTGTCAATGACATGATGGTTGGTCTGGAACAGTTTAGACCACATAAGACACATGCGGAGAGAGAGAGAGAGACAGAGAGCGAGAGAGAGAGAGAGAGAGAGAGAGAGAGAGAGAGAGAGAGAGAGAATGGTCTGTTACTGAGTATATAGGGGTCACAAGAGTGTGAACTCATACCTCACTGGGCCTCACTAATGGCCATGCAAACATACATTTAGCTGTGACACAAAAATCCAGAAGTACAAAACCGTTCATCATTGCATCTGAGAAGAAGCAGCCTCAAACTGAAAAGGCAAAGAAGTGGAGACAATAAAAGAAGGAAAAGCAAGGGTTGGAAGTTTTATGTAGCTGCTGCAACAGACAGACCTAGGTGTGCGTCACAATATGGGATAGGGCACAAAATAAGATGGCATTTTGGGATTGTGTGTTTTCCCTTAGGCCCACCCTGTCTGTGTCTGGGTAAACACCGCTGTTGCTCAGCTCAAGCAGCAGTTGTGGCAGCCCATGGCCACTACTGCCACTGGAAGCTAAGTTTACTGTGACATGTGATGGGATGATGACAAGCAGCTAGAGCCTGCAGAGAAGCTCAGGGACTATGTAACCATCTGCAAAATTGTATAGTATTGACCACGTCTACTGTAACTGCAAAGGACAGTTTATCTGCTATTGCCAAATTTTTTATATGATATACTATAACTGTGTGGGAAGGAGAAGCTATGCAAGTGAGCCCACTGAGTATACAAACAGCTCGTTAATCGCATCCTCTACAAAGAGTTATTTTAGATAACTAGCTAGTGCCAATGTTTAGACAATCTAAAAGCAATAAATATTCAAATTGAATTATAGTTTTATATGCCATACCTCTACCAGCACTGCTGTCCAAGTCTGCATCTGGGCAATTGTGAAGGATTTGCTGAATAATCAGTTACATTGTACGATAACTGCATTTTGTAAATGTCGAGTAACTTCCAAAATATATCAGTCTGTTCCAGAAACCCTGCCTGCAGGGTTTTTATCTTTCTACTATAAAGCACACCCTTAAAAAAAAATCAGATTTATGTACAATATTATAGAGGATGTTGCTGAAAGAGTGGCTGATTTTTTTAAAACTAAAACCAAAATCACTACAGGATAAAATGTTCTGATTACTCCATGCACATGTTCTCCCTGCATAAAAAGAAAAGCAACAACATCCTCATTACCGGATACCATTTGGCAGTGTATTTTTCTTCAAGACATTTGCCCCAGCTAGTTCTGACAGACATGACACTTCTTTGAATTTTTATGCGTCTTATGGAGGGGGACACATTGAGTGTTTCAAGTATGCAGTGCCATGCATGGTATGGTAGCTGTAGAAGTAGCCTATGTGTCTTCTTTAGATTGTTCTCCATGCGCTGTCTGAAATATTGCCAGTGGATTACAGACTAGCAGGAATGACAGCAGCTGCATTTCATACAAATGTTGTGAATACATAATGCATAGCATTGTCTGCATGATCCCTTTCACATGCTAATACCAACCTTTCTACAGATGTCTCAGAGGTATGTGCCAGTGACTGTAGAGTGTCAGAAGGGGTAAAAATAAAAAGGAATAAATAAGGAATCAAATGCACTGGAAACTCATCAGTATTCTGCTTACCATCAGTTATATAAAATGCTGTGAAAAAGTATTTGCCCCTTCCTGATTTCTTATATATTTGCATATTTGTCACACAAATATTTCAGCTCATCAAACAAATTTTAACATTAGACAAAGATAAACTG
Source organism: Pholidichthys leucotaenia (assembly GCA_020510985.1). NCBI lineage: Eukaryota > Metazoa > Chordata > Actinopteri > Cichliformes > Pholidichthyidae > Pholidichthys > Pholidichthys leucotaenia. The sequence continues at coordinate 138,440,786 of CM035842.1, read as the reverse complement.
AGTAAATACAAAATGTAGTTTTAAAATGGTTATTTCATTTATTAAAGGAACAAAATTATCCAAACCTTCCTGGCCCTATGTGGAAAAAGTAAGTGCCCCCGTACATCATGAATTAACTGTGATTAACCACATTTTTTGGAAAGGCAAGTTCAATTTCACTCACCACACACAGGCCTGATTACTGTCAGACCTGCTGACTATCCAAGGGAGGGTTCCAAGGTGAAAAAGACACTGCTGACCAAAAAGAACATACAGGCTCGTCTCACATTTTCCAAAAAACATCTTAATGATTCCAAAGACTTTTGGGAAAATACTCTGTGGACTCAAAAGACAAAAGATGAAGTTTTTGGAAGGCATGCGCCCCATTACATCTGGTGTAAAACAAGCACCGCATTTCATGAAAAGAACATCACACCAACAGTCAAACATGGTGGTGGTAGTGTGATGGGATGGGGCTGCTTTGCTGCTTCAGGTCCTGGATGACTTGCCGTAATTATGGAACCATTAATTCTGCTCTCTACCAGAAAATCCTGAAGGAGAATGTCCAGCCATCAGTTTGTGACCTCAAGCTCAAGTCCTCCAATGTGGCTGAATTAAAACAATTCTGCAAAGAAGAGTGGACCAAAATTCCTCAACAGCAACATAAAAGGCTCATTACCAGTTACTGCAAATGCTTGATTGCAGTTGTTGCAATGGTGATTTTTGGTGGTGGCCAGGGGTGGCCAGGGCTACCCCTGGAATCTGATTGGCCACCCCTGTGGCCACCCTTAATTTGATAAGCAGTTTTACACATTTGTCAAACAAAAGGGAAACTATCAACCAATCATGACAGCTCAGGTGATTTGCTGATTTGGGTCCAGTTTAGTTCAAAGCTATATGCAAACTGAAGTTGTCAAAGCTGATTTCTGGTCAGTTGGATGCATACTTATCGGGTCTATTGGGATCTGAGGAAAAAGGCACCTGCGTTGGCGTTTCATCATCCTCCATTGATTGCCTGTGGCCGGTGTTCTGAAATGGCAGAACACCGGCGGTTCAAACCAGGAGAGGATGCTTATCGCTATACCATCTGTTTAAGACAAAGTCTGTCCTCTGACAGGTATGGTCATTCAGTGTCAAACTTCCATTTGCACGTGTGAAAACTTTTTTTCCAGCACACAAACGTGTGCTTTTGTTTTAAACTGGACCTGTGAGTCTGAATAAAGATTTTATACAGCAGGGAAAATACAATGGTGCAAAAAAGTGTTTGCCCCCTTCCCGATTATTACCTCCGCCAAGGAGGTAATGTTTTTGCCGGGGTTTGTCTGTCTGTCTGTCTGTTTGTCTGTTTGTCTGTCTGTCTGTTGGTTAGCAAGATAACTAAAAAAGTTTTGGACGGATTTCGATGAAACTTTCAGGCGTTGTTGGAAATGGTACAAGGAAGAACTGATTACATTTTTGTGGTGATCCGGATCACCGTCCAGAAGAAAACCGCCATTACGGAAAATGCCATTTCCGTGAATAACTACTGAACCACTAATCCTATCATTGTCAATCCAATTGCTAGTCATATGTTTTCATGGTGAAGGAATCTAATAAAGTACACACAAACACTGTATGGGGGGAACTGTGGCCGCCATTACGGAAAATGCCATTTTCCTGAATAACTACTGAAACACTAATCCTATCATTGTCAATCCAATTGCTAGTCATATGTTTTCATGGTCAAGGAATCTGAAAACGGACACACAAACACTGTATGGGGGGAACTGTAGCCGCCATTACAGAAAATGCCATTTTCCTGAATAACTACTGAACCACTAATCCTATCATTGTCAGTCCAATTGCTAGTCATATGTTTTCGTGGTCAAGGAATCTGAAAACGTACACACAAACACTGTATGGGGGGAACTGTGGCCGCCATTACGGAAAACGGCATTTTCGTGAATAACTACTGAACCACTAATCATATCATTGTCAATCAAATTGCTAGTCATATGTTTTCATGGTCAAGGAATCTGAAAACGTACACACAAACACTGTATGGGGGGAACTGTGGCGCTTGGCGGAGGTCTGCGCTCTCAGAGTGCTTTTCTAGATTCTAATTTTTTTGTCTGTTTATCACACTTAAATGTTTCAGATCATCAAACAAATTTAAATATTAGACTGTGGTGGACACACTCATGGAGATTCTGTGACTCACATTTTAGGTCAGAACAAAGGCAGGAAGCTGCAGGAATATTAGCTTTGGTATGCAAGGCCTGAGACTGTGGGGGTGCAATTAAAGGATTAAGGAAAGGATGCATGGGAGACAGTGGAAGTGATATCATGGAGAGAAATGCATTGTGACTGTCTTTATAATGCAAAGTGGTGTGACATGTGATCTACAAAGGTGAAGTCCCTGATATTTAAGGATGAGAGTTTACTGTTTCATTCTCTTTTTTCTCTCTGCTGTGAGATGATGGTGTTGTGAATAAAGTTGACTTTGAGAGAACTCTGTCTCGTCATTTTCACATCACCACACTGGTGACCCAAGACGTATCATGGAAGAAGAAAATACCCCCGGGCCAGCCGCATCAGGAGCCCCCAGCCAAATGAATGCCGCTACAGTCTGGCTACCGGACTTCTGGCAGAACAATCCGCGCTCCTGGTTCAACGTAGTTGAGGCGCAGTTCAACCTCCGGGGGATATCTGTAGATGCCACGAAATTCTACCACGTAGTCGCAAAGCTGGACAACAACACGGCCCAGCATGTGGTGAGCCTGATCGACCAGCCGCCGGAGAGCGACAAATACGGCGCGTTGAAGGCTGCACTCATCCAGCAATTCACCCCCTCGGCGGAGGAGCGAGCGGAGAGGCTCCTGGCGCTGACGGAGGGGGAAAACGACATGCCCACGAGCCTGATGGAGAAGTTGTTGAGATTGAAAGACTCTGACGATGATCACTTCATTTTCACCCACCTCTTCCTCAGGACTCTACCGTCAGCAGCGAGAGCGACCCTGGCCAGTTCGCCACTGTTGGCCCTATGGGACTACCGCGCGCTGGGCCGGGAGGCGCAGCGGATTGTCAACGCCACCAAGCGGCGCGCAGCCACAGCCGCTGCAGCGGAATGCGGTGCGACGACCGGAGACGACAGGGGGCCAGAGGCAGCGGTGCCAGACTCACCAATGACGGCGGCGGCGGCAAGGGCCAGAGAACGTGGACCGGACGTCCTTTGTTTCTACCATCGCCGCTTCGCAGAGAGGGCACACAAGTGTGTACCGCCGTGCCAGTTCGGGTGTTCGGGAAACGCCAAGACCGGGGGTCGGTAGCAGCCGCGGCCCTCGGGGAAGAGAACAAGCTGCTCTACTTGTCGGACGCACGCTCGGGGAGGCAGTTCCTCGTTGACACAGGCTCCCAGTTGAGCTTCATCCCACCTTCCTACGCGGACAGACTAGCTGGTTCCGGAGGTCCCCGGGTGACGGCAGCGAACAGCTCGGAGATTAAGACCTTTGGTGAGAAGACTCTGCTTCTGTCTGTACACGGCCGTACATTTGAGTGGACTTTTGTTGTAGCAGCAGTAAATTTCAATATGTTGGGGGCTGATTTTTTGTGCTCACATGGTTTGTTGGTTGATCTCGCTAACAGGCGCCTGGTTAATGCACTTTCTTTTGATTCTATCCCCTGTACAGCGCGAGTGGCCCCGCCAACAGCTCAAGCCAACGTCACAGCAGCAAGCGGTAAGTTCCACACACTGCTCACTCAGTTCCCAGCACTCACGGTCCCCACATTTTCGGCAACAGTCGCTAAACACGGGGTGGAGCATTTTATTACCACTACCGGACCGCCCGTTTTTGCAAAAGCTCGGCGCTTGGACGCAGTTAAACTAGCCATAGCATGCGAGGAGTTCGCCAACCTGGAGAGGTTGGGCATTATCCAACGTTCAAACAGTCCATGGGCTTCCCCCCTGCATATGGTCCTGAAAGCTGACGGATCATGACGCCCTTGTGGGGATTTCCGCAGGTTAAACAACGCTACAGCGCACGACCGCTACCCAATCCCACATATCCAAGATTTTTCCGTTCATTTGGCAGGGGCGCGCATTTTTTCTAAAATAGACTTGGTCCGCGGTTACCACCAAGTCCCAGTGCGCACTGAGAACATACCCAAAACAGCGGTAATAACTCCGTTTGGCCTATTCGAGTTTTTACGCATGCCATTCAGACTTAAAGAGGCTGCTCAGATGTTCCAGCGCATGATGGACGCGGTGCTTCGTGATCTCCCTTTCGTGTTCATCTACCTGGACGATATTTAAGTAGCCAGCGCGTCCGAATACGAACACGAAAAACACCTGGCCATAGTTTTCAGAAGGTTGGGAGATCACGGGTTAATAATCAACCCAGCGAAGTGTCAGTTCGGGGTGGCGCAGATTGATTTTTTAGGACACCGCGTCTCCCCCGAAGGAGCAGTTCCGCTGCCTGACAAAGTGCGCGCTGTGGCAGATTTTCCCCGGCCGCAGACGGTCAGGGCGTTGCAGGAGTTTTTGGGAATGGTGAATTTTTATAACCGTTTTCTCCCCCGTGCGGCGCAACTCATGCAGCCGTTGTATGCCGCGCTCAAAAAAAGGAAACCCGCGGATAAGATCGAGTGGCCCCCGGAGCGGGACCAAGCGTTCTCGGAGGTGAAAGCAGCCTTGGCAAAGGCTGCGTTGTTGGCACATTCAGACCCAACGGCCCGCATAGCGCTCACCACTGACGCGTTAGAGGTGGCCATAGGGGCGGTCGTGGAGCAACATTTAGCCGGGGTTTGGCAGCCCCTCGCATTTTTCAGCAGGACCTTGCGCGATAGCGAGCGTAAATACAGCGCGTTCGACAGGGAGCTGCTCGCTCTCCATTTGGCCATCCGCCACTTCCAGTTCTGGCTGGAAGGATGCGCTTTCACCGCGTTCGTTGACCACAAACCGCTAACATTCACGATGGCCAAGGTCTCTGAACTGTGGTCAGGCCGGCAGCAGAGACAGCTGGCTGCCATATCAGAGTTTACCACTGATATTCGGCATGTGGCGGGCAAACTCAATGTAGTGGCAGATTGCCTCTCGCGCGCCGTGGCGGCCCCAGTCAGCGTAGGGGTAGATTATGCAGCCATGGCCGCAGAGCAGGTTAATGACGCGGATGTGCGCGCGCTCCAGTCTGGACCAACAGGGTTAAGGCTGGAGAACAGGGTGCTGCAAGTCGGTATGCCCCCCCTAATCTGCGATGTCTCCACTGGACGGCCGCGTCCAGTAGTACCGGCCGCGTGGCGCCACCGCGTTTTTGACTCGGTTCATTCGTTAGCGCACCCTGGAGTGCGCGCGTCGGTCAAAATGGTGGGAGAGAAATTTGTGTGGCCGAGCCTCCGCAAACAGGTCAAAGAGTGGGCAGGAGCCTGCACAGCGTGTCAACGAGCCAAAGTACACAGGAACACGAGGGCTCCTTTGGAACCATTTCACATTCCGGCCAAGAGGTTCGATCACGTTCATGTGGACCTCGTCGGACCCCTCCCGCTGTCACAGGGGTGCACACACCTTCTGACAATGGTGGACCGCACCACGCGCTGGCCTGAAGTGGTCCCGCTGGCATCAACCACGGCCGAGGAGGTGGTGCGCGCGTTTTTAACAGCTTGGGTGGCGCGCTTCGGTGTTCTGTCGGACATTACGTCCGACAGAGGCCCTCAATTTGTGTCCGAGCTTTGGTCGACAATGGCCCCCAGCCTGGGTGTCACAATTCACCGCACAACCGCGTACAATCCAAGGCTAACGGGTTATGCGAACGTTTTCATAGGTCATTGAAAGCGGCTCTCAGAGCGGCACTGACGGATTCAAATTGGGTTGACAAGTTACCATGGGTGTTATTGGGGTTGCGTTCTGCGCCTAAAGAGGATCTAGAAGCCTCCCCAGCTGAGCTAGTGTTTGCGCAGCCACTCCGGCTGCCTGGGGAGTTTCTCCCAGATAACCCTGCGCCAGACGCCTCCCAGTCTCAGCTGTTGCGGAGTAACATAGAATCAAGCACGCTGCTCGGCCCCGCGCACCACAGTTTTCCGCGTGTTTTTGTGCCTAAAACTTTGAAGAACGCAGAGTTTGTTTTTGTTAGACACAATGCGCATCGAACTCCGTTGCGACCGCCTTATGACGGACCATTCAGAGTGCTAGAAACGGGGGACAAGCAGTTTTTGCTAGATTTGGGGGGTAGGAAAGAGAAAATTGGCATAAACAGACTTAAACCCGCTTTTGTGGTGGCAGATGAGCAAGTGCTGTTGGCAAGGGCCCCGCGGAGAGGTAGACCACCTCGTGGGGCTTCACACAGTAATGTTTCCCACAAGAATGTTTCCCCAGAACACCCGCAGAGACTGACAAAGGGTTTTCGCCCCCAGACGGCAAACCCCCAGCGTGACAGCGCCGCAGAGACATTGAACCCCAACTTCAGCAGATACGACAGGAGGCTGAAGCCTATACAGCATGTGGACTGATGTGTATTCTCTTGTTGTTCTGTTGTCTAAAATGCTGGGGGGGGCTTGGTGTGGTGGACACACTCATGGAGATTCTGTGACTCACATTTTAGGTCAGAACAAAGGCAGGAAGCTGCAGGAATATTAGCTTTGGTATGCAAGGCCTGAGACTGTGGGGGTGCAATTAAAGGAATAAGGAAAGGATGCATGGGAGACAGTGGAAGTGATATCATGGAGAGAAATGCATTGTGACTGTCTTTATAATGCAAAGTGGTCTGTGTGACATGTGATCTACAAAGGTGAAGTCCCTGATATTTAAGGATGAGAGTTTACTGTTTCATTCTCTTTTTTCTCTCTGCTGTGAGATGATGGTGTTGTGAATAAAGCTGACTTTGAGAGAACTCTGTCTCGTCATTTTCACATCACCACAAGACAAAGATAACACAAGTAAACATCAAATGCAGTTTTTAAATGAAGTTTATTATTAAGGGGAAAAAAATCCAAACCTACATGGCCCTGTGTGAAAAAGTGATTGCCCCCTAATCCTAATAACTGGTTGGGCCACCCTTAGCAGCAACAACTGCAATCAAGCGTTTGCGATAATTGGCAATGAGTCTTTTACAGCGCTGTGGAGGAACTTTGGCCCACTCATCTTTGCAGAATTGTTGTAATTCAGCCTCATTGGAGGGTTTTCGAGCATGAACCGCCTTTTTAAGGTCATGCCACAGCATCTCAATCGGATTAAGGTCAGGACTTTGACTAGGCCACTCCAAACTCTTCATTTTGTTTTTCTTAAACCATTCAGAGGTGGACTTGCTGGTGTGTTTTGGATCCTTGCCCTGCTGCAGAACCCAAGTGTGCTTCAGCTTGAGGTCACGAACAGATGGCCGGATATTCTCCTTCAGGATTTTTTGGTAGACAGCAGAATTTTTGGTTCCATTTACCACAGCAAGTCTTACAGGTCCTAAAGCAGCAAAACAGCCCCAGATCATCACACTACTACCACCATATTTTACTGTTGGTATGATGTTCCTTTTCTGAAATGCTGTGTTATTTTTATGCCAGATGTAATGGGACACACACCTTCCAAAAAGTTCAACTTCTGTCTTGTCAGTCCACAGAGTATTTTCCCAAAAGTCTTGGGGATCATCAAGATGTTTTCAGGCAAAAATGAGATGAGCTTTTATGTTCTTTTTGCGCAGCAGTGGTTTTTGTCTTGGAACTCTGCCATGCAGGCCATTTTTGCCCAGTCACTTTCTTATGGTGGAGTCATGAACACTGACCTTAACTGAGGCAAGTGAGGCCTGCAGTTCTTTGGATGTTGTTGTGGGGTCTTTTGTGACCTCTTGGATGAGTCGTCGCTGCGCTCTTGGGGTAATTTTGGTCGGCCGGCCACTCCTGGGAAGGTTCACCACTGTTTTGTGTTTTCGCCATTTGTGGATAATGGCTCTCACTGTAGTTCACTGGAGTCCCAAAGCTTTAGAACCATTTCCAGACTGATAGATCTCAATTACTTTGTTTCTCATTTGTTCCTGAATTTCTTTGGATCGCAGCATGATGTCTAGCTTTTGAGGATCTTTTCATCTACTTCACTTTGTCAGGCAGGTCCTATTTAACTGATTTCTTGATTGAGAACAGGTGTGGCAGTAATCAGGCCTGGGTCCAGCTAGAGAAATTGAACTCAGCTTTCCAAAGATGTGATAAACCACAGTTAATTTATGTTTTAACGGGGGGGGGGGGCACTTTTTCACACAGGGCCATGTAGGTTTGGACTTTTTTTTACCCTTAATAATAAACACCTTCATTTAAAATATGCATTTTGTGTTTACTTGTGTTATCTTTATCTAATATTTAAATTTGATGATCTGAAACATTTAAGTGTGACAAACATACAAAAAAATGAGAAATCAGGAAGGGGCAAACACTTTTTCACACCACTGCACACCTGAGATCTACTTTAAAGGTGGAGTCACACTACAATGTTTGGACCGCCTTTTACTGGTGTTTTGGCAAATGTATGGCTCTGCTGGCAAAAGTTGATGATTGCTGGTGTTCGTTGGCAAACGGTGGCCAACGTTATGTTCTTTGAACATTTTCAGCCTGCTGAAAATTTGCCATTTGGAAATAAACGGTGAAAGTTGTGCTCAGTTTGTAAAAGTTCTTGAGCGCTGGGCTGTTATGCAGGGTTCACCAAAGTCAGCCTGAGTTAAAGCTGGGTATAGCATTTGGACTGACTTTCACAGACGTTTTGAAAAAAATCAGAGAAATACTCAACGCAGGTCAGCTGACATGAGCATCAGGCAATGCTCATATAAAGATCAGCGTTTGTGAAGGCTTCCTGCAATTCTGAACCTGCTTCTGGAGTGAACACATCTCTGTTGGGCATATGTTTCAGTATTTATTTTTGTTTTATATTCCTATGTAGTTACTACTGGATACAATTTTCCCCTGTTCATTCATTCATTGATCTAAAAAATAATATAATAATGTCATAAGCTTCCCGTGCACTTTTCCACAGCGCACGGAGGAGGAAAAGGAAGAATGGACTTAAGTGCTGAGTTACACCAAACACACGTTTATTGACACCCAAAACAGACAAAATGACATGGACAGCTCGGGTTAAACTTAGAGTCCTCCACAACGCCCAACAGACACGGAAGAATATAACTGGGCGACAGCCAAAACGTACCAGTTGTGCTGCATGGGGGAAACGCTATCATAAAGCGTAGCAGCACAACTATGCACAGAAACGCTAACAGTCTACTCACACTGTAGGGGCAGTCCGAGTAATCCAGTCTCCCAGCGAGCACATACAAACGGTCCTTCTGAGACGTGACTGTCACATGGCGGAGAACAACCATGTGAACATGTACAATGGTCCAGCGGTGTTTGACTAGCAAAGAGCTGCTTAAGTACAAACACCGCTGGCAAAATCAATTGGCAACACCTGGGCAAGGCTCGGGAAAGATGATTACCGGGGCGCACAGCTGACTGTCAGAGAGGGGGGCGTGGTTGGACCGGAGAATGTTAGACAGCGCCCACCAGGAAGCGGGTCAAACAGCTGCCTAACGATTGCCGGCCAGAGCAGTGGCTACAAGCATGGAAATAAACAATACACAGACGAGAAATCAAAACATAACAATACATGAGAACCCCAATGCCTGAGCCACCAAGAACGATCAGAACCAAGCCCACAGGAGAACACTGGCTCGGTTCATGACAGAGCCCCTCCCTCTAGGGGTGGATTCCCAGACACCCACGGTAACATCAAAAAAGAACCCCCCCCCCCCCGCAACCCCAACAGGAATAACAACATGAACCCGGGTGGGAGGTAGGGGGGAACAGGCAAGGAGGGAACACAATGCCCCGCCCAGAGTCCACAATTAACCCCCCCCCCCCCAAGTCCAAAGACGTGGAGGCTCAGGAGGCCGCCCAGAGTCCCAGGCCCAGCTGGCAGTCTGATGACCAGAGTCTGGTGGCCTGCCAGAAAACGCAGGCCATCTGGCCCAGAGACTCAAGCCCTATGTCATAAACTTCCCCGTGCGCTTTTCCACAGCATGCAGAGGAAGAGAAGGATGGATGAGGATTTACGTGCAGGGTTCACCAAACACACCTTTATTGACAAACAGTTCAGAATGTAAAGACTAGCAGAAATGAAACAGTTGTGCACATAACGGCTGACACAAATAGCATGAAGCAGGCAGACCACTGTGCACCGTGGCCACAAAAACTGACAGGACAGAATGCTTGTGTAAATTTGAAATTCTCAAGGACGCTCGACTGGCACGGGAGAAGAGCCGGGCAGCAGTGCCCGAGCATAGCAGTTGTGCTGCAAGGGAAATTGCTACAGACAAGCATAGCAGCACAACTGCAGACAGAAACGCGGAAAAGCTCTTACTCATCATGCAGGAGCAGTCTGAGTCATCCAAGGCTGACAGCGAGCACAAACATGAAAGATCCTTCAGGACGTGATGGTCAGACGGCAGAGAATAACCCGTCTAGCGGTGTTTGTCTAGCAAGGAGCCACTTAAATACAAACACCGCTGGCCACACAAATTGAACACACCTGGGCGAGGCGCGGGAAAGATAATTACCGGGGCTAGGAATGGCTAATGGAAACCAGAGGGAGAGCGAGGGGGTGTGGCTGGACCAACAGACTGTCAGCAGCGTGGGAGAAAGTAGGTCACCGAGGCTGACTAACAGCTGCCGGTCAGGCAGTGGCTATGGATAGGGAATAAGTACAGAAATACACAAAATGCACATAAAACAGTAAAACCAAAACCCACTGAAAGATCAGGGCCGAGCCGGGGAAAGCCAAGCCGGCTCAGCTTGTGACACCCTCAGGCAGTCGGCCAGCATTGTAATTCCACCAGGGCTGGCGGGATGAGGCAGGAGGCGGCCTGCCTACCGGGAAGCTTGCTGGTGGTTGACCGGACCGAAGGGAGGGAACCCTCATGGTGTAGGACCGGGAGGAGAAGGGGGCCACGGCGTCCTCATGGTGATTCGCAGCGCCCGCAGTGATCCCGGCTTGGGACCCAGCTGCACCCGCGGTGGACCCCGACCGGGCCGGCTCCACTGCACCCACAATGGACCCCGACCGGGCCGGCTCCGCTGCACCCACGATGAACTCCAGCGGGAGCCTTGCTGCACCCACGGTGACCTCCGGCTGAGGCTCTCCAGCACCCACAGTGACCTCCAGCTGAGGATCTCCAGCACCCGCGGTGACCTCCAGCTGAGGGTCTGCAGCACCCGCAGTGGACTCCAACTCCCTTCCCCAGGAGCCAGACAAGATCTCTCAATCACTGGCAAATGAACTACAGGAGAGATTACTTGCCTGTACTCAAGTTCTACCACTGTCCAGGACTCCGACGCTGCTGACGATGACGTTCTGGGTCCCGTCGGCTGGAGGTCTGGTCTGGGGGATGACTCTGCTGCGGTGGTACCCGCAACAGGCGTGATGGTGGTTGCAGTCTTACTTGGTTGTAGGTCCGGGCGGAACCGACCCGGACGTCATTCAGCTGGGCTTGGAAGCCGATGGCTGGAGAATTCAGTGCAGGGAAGCACGGAGGCAAGGTGTGGCGTGATTCAAGGAAAAGAATCAGACGACTCCGCACCCAGCACTGGTCCTGATGGGAATAAATAGGGCCGCAGGAGATGACAGGCAGGTGCGTACACAGGTGCCGTGATTGGCGGCCATGACAGTATATCTGTAACCCGTCTCTCCAAACAGGTATATTTCCCAGTGCAATGAAAATTGCCAAAGTAATTCTGATATACAAGACGGGTGACAGAGGGGAATTTTCAAACTATAGGCCTATTTCACTATTGCCGCAATTTTCCAAGATACTCGAAAAAATATTCTGTGAGAGAACTGATAACTTTATAATGAAGAATAATTTATTGTGTAAGCAACAATATGGGTCCAGACACAAGAGGACAACTGCATTTGCTCTAATGGAATTTATAGAAAAAGTATCAACTGCTGTAGAAAATAAAGAGTATTCAGTTGGGGTATTCCTGGATCTTAAGAAAGCATTTGATACAGTGGATCATAAATTATTGTTAAAGAAACTACAAAATTATGGTATTAGGGGGGTAGCACTGTCCTGGTTATGTAGTTACTTAAAGAACAGATATCAGTATGTATGTGTTGGTAGCAAAAACGCAGTTACTGAAGGTTACTTGCAGAGTCCCACAGGGTTCATTTTTGGGGCCATTGTTATTCAAAATGTATATAAATGATATATGTAAAGTTTCGGAAAAAATGGATTTTAATATTGTTTGCAGATTACAGTAATTTATTATGAAGTGGAAGCAATTTGGAACAACTTTTGGATATACTCAGAAAGGAATTAGGAAAGCTCAAACTGTGGTTTGATTCAAACAAATTAACGCTCAATTTAAGTAACAAAATTTATAGCTTTTAACAACCATCACAACAACTCAGTATCTAAACTCAGTGTAAATAGTGTAGAGATTGAAAGGGTATCCGAAATTAAATTCCTTGGAGTAATAATTGATAATAAACTGTGTTGGAAGTCACATATTAATTATATTAAAGGTAAAATATCCAAATCAATTGCAATACTACACAGAGTGAAATATTTGTTGAATCAACGCACACTACAGGTACATCTCAAAAAATTAGAATATCATGAAAAAGTTTAATATTTTTGGTCACTCAGTTCAGAAAGTGAAACCCATCTATTATATAGAGTCATAGACTCTATATAATAGTGATATTATAATAGTGATATAGGCACAGAGAGTGATATATTTCAAGTGTTTATTTATTTTAATTTTGATGATTACGGCTTACAGCCCATGAAAACCTCAAATTCAGTTTCTCAAAAAATAAGAATATTACATAAAATTAATTTTAAAAAAATGTTTTTTTAATAGAAATGTTGGCCGACTAAAAAGTATGTCCATGTACACACTCAGTACTTGGTCGGGGCTCCTTTTGGATTAATTACTGTATCAATGTGGCGTGGCATGGAGGTGATCAGCCTTTCATACTGCTGAGGTGTTATGAAGGTCCAGGTTGCTTTGATAGTAACCTTCAGCTCGTCTGCATTGTTGGGTCTGGTGTCTCTCATCTTCCACTTCTCATCTTCCAATTAATCAGAAAGGAGCCCCGACCAAGTATTGAGTGTGCACATGGACATACTTTTCAGTTGGCCAACATTTCTATTAAAAAAACATTTTTTTACAATTAATTTTATGTAATATTCTATTTTTTTGAGAAACTGAATATGGGGTTTTCATGGACTGTACGCCATAATCATCAAAATTAAAATAAATAAACACTTGAGATATTTCACTTTCTGTGTAATGAATCTATATAATATATCGGTTTCCCTTTCTGAACTGAGTGACAAAATATTGAACTTTTTCATGATATTCTATTTTTTTGAGATGTACCTGTATATACTTTGTATCATTCAGTAATACTCCCATACATGACATATTGTACTGAAGTATGGGGAAATGCATATAAAACAAACATATATCCAGTCTTTATGCTTCAGAAGAGAGCTATTAGAATGATAAACAAAGCTGCTTACAGGGAACCAACAAACCCACTTTTTCTTAAATTAAAAGCTCTCAAGTTGAAAGATCTGGTTGATTTTAAAACTGCAGTAATAATGTTTAAAGTGAAGAATCTATCACTGCCCACAAATATCCAAAAGTTGTTCCAAATAAGGGAGAAACAATATCATTTCAGAGGAACATATATATTTCAAAAACCTTCAATGAGAACTACCACCAAGCAACACTGTGTTTCAGTGCAAGGAGTCAGACTGTGGAATGCTTTTGGACCTGAATTAAAATCATGTACAACACTTGGACAATTTAAAGGAAGAAATACTCGATACTTATTTACTAATTACTACTTCGATACTTATTCCCTGTGTCATTCCACTTTCTTAAATGTAACTTGTTTTGTGAACACGGTTGCCTTGATTTCTTTGTATGTATGGATTACTTGGGTTGTTACTGATATCTGGTGAAAATCTCAGATCAATGGCTCCATCAGAAATATGTTTAATGAGAAAAATGTTGGCATGCTCAAAAATGTTGGCATGTTAAATATACATTTATATATACACATATACGTATATGTATACACACACACACACACACACACACACACACACACACACATATATATATATATATATATATATATATATATATATATACATATACACATATACATATATACATACTGTATATATGTATATACATATATATGTATATACAGTGAGAACAACCACCAAACAACACTGTATTTCAGTGCAAGGAGTCAGATTATGGAACGATTTTGGACCTGAATTAAAATCATGTACAAAGCTTGGACAATTTAAACAAAAACTAAAGGAAGAAATACTCCAAACATATTTACAAGACGACATGTAAACTCACATAAGGATTGACATTTCCAGTTTGTGTTGTGTTGTAGCTTAGTTTTTTCTTTTTTTCTTTTTTTCTTTGTGACACTATGTCTTAGATTTGTTTTTGAATAGTAACCGCTTAACTTAGACTAGCTCAGTTTTTCTTTTACTCTCAGTCACATTTTGTCTTAGCCTTGTTTTAAATTGTAATCGCTCTTGTCTTGTTTTCTCTTTTTTCTCCTTTGAATTCTTGGGTGGAATATGGGTGGGCAATATAAGCTGCGGCTTCAGCCATCACCCATTTCGGATAACTCACGTGGAATTGTATAGTAGAAGGAGTCTTTGTCTAATTTGACCTTGTTGTTATATTATACAGTTTCTTTTAACCTGTAATGTACTATCCGAAATAAATAAAATTCATTCATTCATTCATTCATTCATTCATTCATTCATATATACACTACCGTTCAAAAGTTTGGGGTCACTTAGAAATTTCCTTATTTTTGAAAGAAAAGCACTTTTTTTCAATGAAGATAACTTTAAACTAATCAGAAATACACTCTATACATTGCTAATGTGGTAAATGACTATTCTAGCTGCAAATGTCTGGTTTTTGGTGCAATATCTAGATAGGTGTATAGAGGCCCATTTCCAGCAACTATCACTCCAGTGTTCTAATGGTACAATGTGTTTGCTCATTAAGTCAGAAGGCTAATGGATGATTAGAAAACCCTTGTGCAATCATGTTAGGACTGCAATGCTGTAATTGCTGCAAATGGAGGATTCTTTGACGAAAGCAAAATTTGAAGGAAAAAATTATTATTTCAAATACAAATCATTATTTCTAACCTTGTCAATGTCTTGACTATATTTTCTATTCATTTTACAACTCATGGTGGTAAATAAGTGTGACTTTTCATGGAAAACACAAAATAATTGTCTGGGTGACCCCAAACTTTTGAACGGTAGTGTATATATATATACTGTACAGTATATATAGTGGGGAAAAAAGTATTTAGTCAGCCACCAATTGTGCAAGTTCTCCCACTTAAAAGATGAGAGAGGTCTCCAATTTTCATCATAGGTATACCTCAACTATGAGAGACAAAATGAGAAGAAAAAAAATCTAGAAAATCACACTGAAGGATTTTTAATGAATTAATTGGTAAATTCCTCGGTAAAATAAGTATTTGGTCACCTACAAACAAACAAGATTTCTGGCTCTCACAGACCTGTAACTTCTTCTTTAAGAGGCTCCTCTGTCCTCCACTCGTTACCTGTATTAATGGCACCTGTTTGAACTCGTCATCAGTATAAAAGACACCTGTCCACAACCTCAAACAGTCAGACTCCAAACTCCACTATGGCCAAGACCAAAGAGCTGTCAAAGGACACCAGAAACAAAATTGTAGACCTGCACCAGGCTGGGAAGACTGAATCTGTAATAGGTAAGCAGCTTGGTGTGAAGAAATCAACTGTGGGAGCAATTATTAGAAAATGGAAGACATACAAGACCACTGACAATCTCCCTCGATCTGGGGCTCCACGCAAGACCTCACCCCGTGGGGTCAAAATGATCACGAGAACAGTGAGCAAAAATCCCAGAACCACACGGGGGGACCTAGTGAATGACCTGCAGAGAGCTGGGACCAAAGTAACAAAGGTTACTATCAGTAACACACTACGCCGCCAGGGACTCAAATCCTGCAGTGCCAGATGTGTCCCCCTGCTTAAGCCAGTACATGTCCAGGCCCGTCTGAAGTTTGCTAGAGAGCATTTGGATGATCCAGAAGAGGATTGGGAGAATGTCATATGGTCAAATGAAACCAAAATAGAACTTTACTGTAAAAACTCAACTTGTCGTGTTTGGAGGAGAAAGAACACCATAGCTACTGTGAGTCATGGGGGTGGAAACATCATGCTTTGGGGCTGTTTTTCTGCAAAGGGACCAGGACGACTGATCCGTGTAAAGGAAAGAATGAATGGGGCCATGTATCGTGAGATTTTGAGTGAAAACCTCCTTCCATCAGCAAGGGCATTGAAGATGAAACGTGGCTGGGTCTTTCAGCATGACAATGATCCCAAACACACCGCCCGGGCAACGAAGGAGTGGCTTCGTAAGAAGCATTTCAAGGTCCTGGAGTGGCCTAGCCAGTCTCCAGATCTCAACCCCATAGAAAATCTTTGGAGGGAGCTGAAAGTCCGTGTTGCCCAGCGACAGCCCCAAAACATCATTGCTCTAGAGGAGATCTGCATGGAGGAATGGGCCAAAATACCAGCAACAGTGTGTGAAAACCTTGTGAAGACTTACAGAAAACGTTTGACCTCTGTCATTGCCAACAAAGGGTATATAACAAAGTATTGAGATGAACTTTTGTTATTGACCAAATACTTATTTTACCGAGGAATTTACCAATTAATTCATTAAAAATCCTTCAATGTGATTTTCTGGATTTTTTTTTTCTCATTTTGTCTCTCATAGTTGAGGTATACTTATGATGAAAATTGGAGACCTCTCTCATCTTTTAAGTGGGAGAACTTGCACAATTGGTGGCTGACTAAATACTTTTTTGCCACACTGTATATATAAATACACGGGGGGTCTGGGGTGTCAGGGAGAGGTAGTACCTTTGGCAAGGGGGGCACGCCATGTCCTTTCCAGGGCAGCTCGCCTGCCACTGGTCCTCACCTGACACTCAACTTTCACCTGTGGCTCCTCGAAGCTGTCGCATGCAACAGTGGCCACCCCCCAGACAACGGCTTTGGCGAGCCAGCTGAACCAGGTGAAGGTAGCTGACGGGTCTATAACCCTCAGTGAGTTAGGCTTGGGCCGTGTCAGCCCTATTGCATGCGAAGACTGACTCCCGGCGGAATGAGTGGAAGAGATCACCTGAGATCCGACGGTTGTGAAGGCGGTGGCAGCAAGTGTCGTGGAGCGCCTAGAGCCGGACATGGCACCGATAGAAGTCCTGGTCATCCACTGCAGCCTGGCAGCCTCCCGTCGTAACGGTTCCCCATGCCACTGGATCAAGACTCCCCAGGCCGAGAGAGTGGGATTGCCCCTGTGCAACGGTCTTCTCACTATAAAGCCTTCACGCACAGGTCCCTTTTGCAACTCATTACCGATCTGTCAACTCATACCCCTCAAGTCCTGTGGCGATGGGCGCGTGGCGAAGCAACAGGTGGAGATGATCACTGGCGGTTGTAGTTACAAACCTGCACACAGGCGGTCCATGGGCAAGTGGTCGCTCTGCTCCTGAATCCAAGGGCAACAGGACAGTTCGGCAGCACCTGTGGGTGACTGGGCAGCCTCTTTAGGACAGCACTGCCCACCCTCACACGAGGGAGGGGGCTAGAAAAGGTGCCCCAGACAAATGCTTGCCCTTTTAGCGTCTGGTCAGCTTACCGCAGCTGACAGACTCATCCTTACAGCGGTCGAACAATACAAAAGAAGGAAAAACTCAAGAGGTTCATTTTGGGAGCCTGGAATGTCCGAACACTTCTGGATAGAGCCGGTACATTGAGACCGGAGAGAAGAATGGCGCTCGTTGCAAAAGAGCTCCAGCGATATCGGATAGACATCGCCGCATTCAGCGAAACCCGCCTTGCTGATGAAAGGTCCCTGAGAGAAGAGGGAGGTGGGTACACCTTCTTCTGGAAAGGAAAGCCGCAAGCTGAGGACAGGATACATGGTGTTGGATTTCCCATTAGAACAGCACTGCTGAAGAACATACCAGCCTTGCCAGTTGGAATCAGCGAGCGTCTCATGAAATTGCGCATTCCTCTCAGCAAGTCCAGATACCTCACAGTCATCATTGCATATGCTCCTACGCTCACCTGCCCAGACGAAGACAAAGAGCAGTTCTATGAACACTTTGACCAGGTCATCAGGTCAACCTCTCAGAGTGACAAACTTGTTGTGCTCGGCGATTTCAACGCTAGAATAGGAAAGGACCCCAGCAACTGGGAAGGCATTCTGGGCAGACATGGAGTAGGCAAGATCAATGACAACGGCCTGCTCCTCCTCAGTAAGTGTGCAGAACACAGCCTTTGCATCACTAACACCTTGTTCAGGATGGCAGACAAGTACAAGACCACCTGGATGCACCCGCGGTCAAAACACTGGTACATGATCGATTTTGTCATTGTACGCCAACATGACATCAGGGACGTCCATGTGACCCGTGCCACGAGAGGTGCTGAATGCTGGACTGATCACAGGCTGGTCAGAGCTGTAATGACACTGCACATCGCTCCGCCTCACAGAAATCGACCCAAGACTGTCAGGGCCTCCTACAATGTCACCAGACTGAAGAATCCAATCTGTCTGACAGAGTTTCAAGAAGCACTTGACGAAAAACTCCAAGATGGTCTGACCTCCGAAAGCAGCTCCGAGAAATGGTCCTCCTTCAAAGATACCATAGCTGAGACTGCAAAGGAAGTGCTCGGAGCCAAAACTAGAACCCATGAAGACTGGTTCGACGGAAACGATGACAAGATCAGAGAAGCCCTCCATACTAAGAACAAGGCTTACATCGAGTGGCAGAATGACCCGTCCTCCGTCTCCAAGCGTGAAAGATTCAAAACTCTGCAGGCAAAAGTCCAGTCCAACCTTTGACTGATGCAGGACCAGTGGTGGCAGGATAAAGCAGCTGAAGTCCAGCACTACGCGGATATCCACAATTCCAAGAAATTCTTCAGTGCTCTGAAGACAGTCTTTGGCCCCTCCGCATCAGGCTGCTCCCTGTTGCTGTCCTCGGACGGTTCGACCCTGATTAAAGACCAAGAGGGCTTGATCAAGCGCTGGCAAGAGCACTTCAGTAATCTGCTTAACCAACCCTCATCAGTTGACACAGACGCACTGAATCAGATCCCCCAGCAGCTAATGCAAGACTCGCTCGCAGAACCCCCGTCCATAGACGAAATTAAGAAGGCAATCCTTCAGACGAACTTGGGCAGAGCGTCGGGAAAGGATGGCATTCCTGCCGAGATCTACAAGGCGGCAGGCCCCAACGCCCTTGAAGCCTTTTATGATGTCCTGCTGAGTATCTGGGAAAAGAAGGAGATGCCTGATGACTTCCGTGATGCCTTAATTGTCTCCATCTACAAGAACAAGGGAAGCAAATCCGACTGTGGCAACTACAGGGGCATCTCCCTCCTCTCTATTGCAGGGAAGATCTTTGCCAGACTCATACTCAACAGACTTATCATAGTATCATAGCAGAATCTCCCAGAGGCACAGTGCGGCTTTAAGCCTGGCAGAAGTACTATTGATATGATTTTTGCCATGAGACAACTCCAAGAGAAGTGCATTGAACAAAACATGCCCCTATTCTCTGTCTTCATAGATCTGACCAAGGCTTTTGACACGGTCAATAGAGAGGCCCTCTGGACAGTCTTAGAGCGTGTCGGATGCCCCCCAAAGTTTATATCGATGATCAGGCTTTTCCACGACGGTATGACTGGCCAGGTCATCTCCAGCAGGAATGTGTCAGAAGCCTTTGCAATCAGCAACAGTGTGAAGCAGGGCTGTGTCCTAGCTCCAGTCCTATTTAACGTGTTCTTCACCTGCATGCTGTCCCATGCTGTCCGAGACCTGGTGAAGGGGGTCTACATTCGCTACCGTTTGGATGGCTCCCTCTTTGACCTGCGTCGTCTCACTGCCAAGACAAAGAGCCTGCAAACCCTCCTCCAAGAAGTCCTCTTTGCTGATGACTGCGCCCTTGTGGCCCACGCAGAATCCGACCTGCAGATGATGTTTGGCCACTTCTCTGAGGCTTCAAAGCTCTTCGGCCTGACCGTCAACCTCGGCAAGACAGAGGTGCTTCACCAACCTGCACCAAACACTCATCCACCTGCACCCAACATTGTCATCGACGACACACCACTTGCCAATGTCGAACATTTCAAGTACCTGGGAAGCACCATTTCCTGTGATGGCTCCCTGGACAAAGAAATCACCTCTAGAATCGGCAAGGCTAGCCAGGCACTGGGCAGACTCCGCACTCGAGTGCTCAACCAACACAGTATCCGGTTATCAATTAAACTGAAAGTTTACAATGCTGTGGTACTTCCCTCCCTCCTCTACGATTGTGAAACATGGACGCTGTATCGCAGACACGTCAAAAAGCTGGAGTACTTCCACATGCGAGCTCTCCGCTCCATACTCGGAATCAGCTGGCAAGACCACATCACCAACTTGGAGGTCCTGGAGCGTGCCAACTCCACCAGCATTGAGGCCATGCTTATTAAGGCCCAACTTTGATGGGTGGGGCATGTCATCCGAATGGAGGAGTTTAGGATGCCAAGACGCCTGATGTATGGTAAGCTCCAGCTTGGCAAGAGAAACCGAGGCCGCCCAAAGCTGCGATACAAAGATTCTGTGAAAGCAAACATCCAGTGGTGTCACGTCAAGCCGAAGGAACTGGAGGAGCGTGCTATGGACAGACCAGAATGGAGAGCCTTAACCCACAAAGCTGCTGCCAACTACGAAGAAGCACGACGCCAGAAACTCACTGATGCCAGAGAAAAGCGACACAGAGCTGCATCAGCAGTGATTACAACAACGGAATTCCAATGCCCCCACTGTTCAAGACTCTGCACAACCAGGCTAGGACTGCAGAGCCACCTTCGTGTGCATCGATGAGCTGCAGAATGCAAACGTCATCATCGGATCTGATGGACAACCACAACGATAAATACACACACACACACACACACACAAACACTAGCTTAGCTAGCTTTGTCATGAAGTTAATGAATAGTGGCAGCTTTGCACTACTAGCATCAGCACAAAACGTTTATGAAAATCAGCTAGCGTTTTGTCGGTTTCTGCTTCCCTGATTAGGTATTACCTAGAAATATGAACATTTATTTTCTGAAATAATGACAGAAGGTGTATAAAAATTATACAGAATACAGATACATTTGTTCAATAAGGCTAACATTATGGCTAATCAGGGTGTCAATTTAAAATGGAGCCAAGTCAGCAGAGGCTCACAGAGTAATCAGAAATTGCAGTCAAGTAAAGGTAAAATGTTGTGATATTCTCTACTCAGTTGTAGGTCAGAGCAATCATAAAATATGAGAGGAAACTGCAATCTAAAAAAGTAAAAGGTAATGCGTAACATTTGCCAATTTGTAATTTTCCCCCTCTTTTTTGAGTATTTTCTCATAAATCATATTTTGATCACTTTTTTTTTCACCCCACTTATATCACGGACACACAGATCGTCCCAAATGTCTCCTGAGCCGGTGGACGGAGCCACTGTTTATAGCAGGATACGATACAACAGGGAAGAGCTGCTAGCATTTAACCGCCACCCGGTCCCACTGGAAAAACTCGACATACCGAGAGAACTGAGGCGAAAACGCCGCGGCTGCCGGGCTGGAGTAAGGCGGAGGACAAAAAATATAAGGTACAGACCCTCCCTTCCATCTGTTGTCATGGGAAATGTACGGTCGATACTGGGAAAGTTAGATGAGCTAGCGGCTATCTCCCGTTATGATAGCACTTACCGGGAGTGCTCTCTCCTTTTGTTTACTGAGACGTGGCTAACTGAACTAGCAGCAGATGCTAACATTGAGCTGGAGGGTTTTCACATGATACGAGCTGACCGAACACCAGAGAGTGGCAAAACTAGGGGCGGTGGAGTGATAATGTATGTTAACAACAACTGGTGTAGACCGGGACATATCACTGTTAAACAACGACACTGCAGCAAAGACATTGAGTTGCTAGCTGTTAGCATGAGGCCTACATATCTCCCGAGAGAACACTCACACGTGATCTGCATTGTTGTTTATGCAAATCCGACGGCGAACGCTGGGACAGCGCGTGACGTCATCCATTCAGTAACCAGCAGGCTGCAGACAGAACACCCAGATGCTCTTCTCCTCATCTCAGGCGATTTCAACCACGTTTCACTGTCTCCCATTCTGCCCACTTTCACCCAGTATGTCACATGCCACACTAGAGACAATAAAACACTGGATTTGTTCTACGCAAACACTAAGGAGGCGTACACCTCATCACAACTCCCCCCACTTGGGAGATCGGATCACAACTTCATCTCCGACCGGTGTACAAACCCCTAGTGCACAGACAACCTCCGGCCATGCACACTGTGGAGTTATGGTCTGAGGAGACAATGGACACTCTAAAGGACTGTTTTGAAGCCACTGCCTGGAAGCAGCTCTGCGATCCACATGGTGAGGACATCGATGGCCTCATTCACACCTTCACGGGCTACCTCAGCTTCTGTGTGGACAAATCCGTTCCCACCAAGACCATACGGCGTCACTCAAACAACAAACCCTGGATCAACCCTGAGATAAAAACACTTCTGAGAGAGAAGAAGAGGATCTTCAGGTCGGGGAACAGGGAGATGCTGAAGTCCGTACAGAGGGAGCTGAGGAGAAAGATCAGAGAAGGCAAGGACAGCTTCAGGAAGAAGATGGAGGACAAGCTGCAACAGAGCGACATCAGCGGGGTCTGGAGAAACCTCAAAACCATCTCGGGGCTCCAGAATACCTCCCCCCAGGCCACGGGGGGCAGGGAGTGGGCGAACAACCTGAATCTGTTTTTCAATAGATTTGACCAACCGCCCTCCCCCCTGTCTGCACAACAACCACTGCTGCCTCTAAGAAATCAAGTCCTGCTACCCACTCCCCACTCCACCAACACCCCCCCCCCACTCCCAACACACAGCCCCCCATCCTGACCCTGACCAAGACCCAGGTGAGGACGGAGCTGAGGAAGATCAAGGCGAGGAAGGCGTCGGGACTGGACGGCATCAGCGCAAAGCTCCTCAAGTCCTGTGCAGACCAGCTGTGTGGGATTGTGACGTATATCTTCAACATGAGCCTGAAACTGGGGAGGGTACCACAGCTGTGGAAAACATCTTGTGTGGTACCTGTACCAAAAACTTCCCACCCCAAAGACCTGAACAGCTTCAGACCGGTGGCCTTGACGTCCCACTTGATGAAGACCCTGGAGAGACTGCTCCTTGCTCATCTCCGCCCCCTAGTGGAACCAGCGATGGATCCACTCCAGTTCGCCTACCAGCATGGCATTGGGGTGGAGGATGCGGTGATCTTCCTCCTTCACCGTTCTCTGTCCCACCTGGAGAAGCCCGGGAATATGGTGAGGATCATGTTCTTTGACTTCTCCAGTGCTTTCAACACCATCCAACCGATGATCCTGAAGGACAAGCTGCTGCGCGCAGGGGTGGACCAGCACCTGTCATCATGGATCCTGGACTACCTCACGAACCGGCCTCAGTTTGTGAGAACCCGGGACTGTGTTTCCGACACGATCATCAGTAGCACGGGGGCCCCCCAGGGAACGGTGCTGGCTCCCTTCCTGTTCACTCTTTATACTGCGGACTTCTCACACAACACAACACATTGCCATCTACAGAAGTTCTCTGATGACTCTGCGATCGTTGGTCTCATCTCCAGCGGAGATGAAGCTGAGTACAGAGGGCTTATCCAGGACTTTTTGGACTGGTGCCATCGGAACTGCCTCCAGATCAACGCGAGGAAAACTAAGGAGCTGGTGGTGGACTGCCGCAGGCATGGGCAGCCCCTCACAGCACCAGTAAATATACAGGGAACAGACATCGAGATGGTGACATCCTACAAGTACCTGGGTATTCATCTGAACAATAAACTAGACTGGTCACACAATACTGACGCACTCTACAAGAAGGGACAGCGCAGGCTGTTCCTGCTGAGGAGACTCAGGTCTTTTGGTGTACAAGGGGCGCTGCTGAAGTCATTCTATGACACGGTGGTGGCATCAGCCATCACTTTTGGAGTGGTCTGCTGGGGCAGTGGCATCACTGCAGCCGATAGGAAGAGACTGAACAAACTGATTAAGAAAGCTAGCTCTGTCCTGGGGCAACGCCTTGATCCGATGGAGGAGATAGGAGAGAGAAGGACGGTGGCTAAACTGTCATCTCTGCTGGAGTCCGAGTTCCACCCTATGCAGGACATACTGGATGCACTGAGGAGCTCATTTAGCAGCAGACTACATCATCCCAGGTGCACAACCGAGAGGTTTCGTAGGTCCTTCCTACCAACGGCTGTCAGACTGTACAACCTAAGCAGGGCTGCTCGCAGAGATAGCAAAAAGACGTAACAAACTAATAGTTTTTTTTGAATGCAAAAGATGCAATAGACTTACACAATGGTCCTCTCCGGCATACAACTAGGAACATACCGGTCGCTATGGAGGGTGAGAATATGTATGGGCACATAATCATACCATGTAGGATAACTAAATAGACGGTTATGCTGTTTCATCCCACCTAGCAACAATGCTCTGCACTGTGTGTGTTTATATATTTACATATTTATTCCATCTAGCTACAATGCTCTGCACTGGGTGTGTTTATATTTATATATCTATATATTTATTCCATCTAGCTACAATGCTCAGCACTGGGTGTGTTTATATTTATATATCTATATATTTATTCCATCTAGCTACATTGCTCCGCACTGTGTGTGTTTATATACTTGCACGGTGGCGCAGTGGTTTAGCACTGTGGCAGCACAGTTTTACCCTCGGCCGGGGGACCGCGGGGATCATGAGATCGTGGGTTCGATCCCAGCCCCCGACCAACAGTGAGCTGTGTGGAGTTTGCATGTTCTCCCCGTGTTGCGCGGGTTTACTCCGGGATTTCTCCGGTTTCCTCCCGCATACCAAAAACATGTAGGTTTAGGGCGCTCGCGCACGCAGCGACCAGCAGCGGTGGCTTATCACCAGACTGCAAACCAAGTCTACCTACGGGTACAAATAAGTAACAAAAAAAAAAAAAAATTAAAAAAAAAAAAAATATTTATTCCACCTAGCTGCAATGCTCCGTACTGTGGGTGTTTATATATTTACATATTTATTCCATCTAGCTACAATGCTCTGCACTGTGTGTTCATATATTCATATATTTATTCCATCCAGCTACAATGCTCTGCACTGTGTGTCTGTGTGTGTGTGTGTGTGTGTGTATATATATATTTTATAGTAATATGTACATATGTATATTAGCTGCTCTTGCTTGCTTGTTTTTTTTTTTTTTTTTTTTTTTTTTTCTTGCCTTCTGATTGTTGCTCTGAGTGTTGCTATCCCTGTGCTGTTGCAATCCTGGAATTTCCCCGTTGTGGGACTAATAAAGGCTTATCTTATCTTATCTTATCTTAAATTTGTATGTATTTTTTTTTTTTTGCTTTAAATTTGTGGCCTTTATAAATTTTCAACTTTTTCTTTCAACTACATATTTTTACTCATAAATCTGCAACTCTTGTTCTAAATATGAAAATTTTTACCACAAAACGTGACTTTTTTTCTTGTACCTTTCTGACTGAATTTGTGAGATTTTCTCATTGATTTGAGACATTTTACTTGCAAACTTTTAACTTATTTCTTACTAATTTGTAACTTTTAATCAAAAATTGATGACTTTTCTGGCCATAAATTCACTATTTATTTGTAAACCTTGCCATATTTTCTTGCATATTTGTTATATTTATGACTTTCCTCTTAACCAATTTGGAAGGTTCTTACATGTGTTAATCTTGGGAAAACTGAACAACATATCCACATCAAACTAAATTATGTAAAGAAAGATTAGACAAAAATTAATATTTGCTGATCCTGGATTGAACTTATAATTTTACTGAACTCAAATTAAAAATTCACTAACATTACTAAGGATGGAGTCATTTCTGGTAAGAACAATTTATTGCAGTATAAACAACGTGTCTAACTTGTTTACAAATCAGTGAAATTAAGTTACTCAGAGTATCACTAAATGTACTTAAGTAAAAGAACAGTTTTTTCTTCACAAATACAATCAAGCAACAGTAAAAAGTATCCTACAATAAAATTAATCAAAGTACAATTTTGCACAAATGTTAGTTGAGCATTATATACTTAAGTAAATCTAACTAATTAATATCCACTTCTGAACTTTAGCCAGTAGATTCAAATAGCTACAACAAAGAACAACTGCAGTCGTGTTGATTTGTTTTTGTTTGTAATATCAATTAGTTCTGCAGTGGCAAGAGGCCATTTTAAAAGACTGTATGACAAAATTCTTTGTTATACAATTTTTGATTTAAATGCCAGATGGTTTAACTGCAATATTTCTTTCCCTTTTTATTATGCAATGTTAAAAAATGATCAAGGCTGTTATTGAAGTTACCAAAACCTAGGAACAAAAAAAAAAAAAAAAAACAACTGTAAAAATTAGCTTTTTTTTTATCATTAAACCAGGCTTAAATCTGTTATCTAAGGGTTTCCAGGCACCTTAGAATCCCTGTATTTCACACACTGACCACTAACCAAAGTTAAATTTAATCCTGCTGTATGTATTGTTGATTGTTCATGATTGGTTTCGTTTTTTCCAGGCATAATACAGAAATAGATATGGGGCATTGAAAGCTTCTTTAAAAAATGACAGTAAGTGAGCAGCCAAGAGAGAGCAGGAATGAAGAGCAGTCAGCTCCGTCTGCAGAACAAGGTAGGTTATGTTCAGATAGATCCTATGTGTCCTGGGTAAATATGCAGGGATATGCCATGCTCTTTTTCATTCAAGTTGTCACTCCAGTTATACAAGTCCATTTTTTCTTAAACAGTTACTGAAGAAAATGAAAGTACCAAGGTGCTGATGCCTTGGTGCTAGAGCCTTGATGGAGGTATGCATTCTCAGATCATCACCAAAATGTTATGGGTTCCTCTCTAGCTCAAGGACCACCTCTGGTAAAAAATTTCATCCAAATCCATCTCCTAGTTTTGGAGTATTCTTGCTAACACACAGAAAAGATAAGAACCTTGGTGGAGGTATGTGGTCTAGGGTCATCACCAAAATGTTATGGGTTCCTCTCTAGCTCAAGGACCACCTCTGGTAAAAATTTCATCCACATCCATCCAGTAGTTTTGGAGTACACGCATGTGCAGTGAAAATAATCTGCAGTTCACATGCCCGTACTGTCGGCGGCAGCCAAGAGCTACCAAACTGATTTGAGCAACTGCAATCCAAACAAGAGAAGAGCATGGTGGCAAACATTTTAAATGGCGGAAGCTATAGAGGTATGTGAACACAATGACAATCAAGACGAACATGAGCTTTTGCTGTTTAGTGGCAGAGGAAGAAAACAGACGGGCAAAAAGACAATTCAATTCAATTCAATTCAACTTTATTTATATAGCGCCATTTCACAACAACAGTCATCTCATAGCACTATCAACTGTAGGGGGGACCCCCACAGTTGCAGAAAGACCCCAACAATCAGGCGATCCCCTGTGAGCAAGCACTTGGCGACGGTGGAGAGGAAAAACTCCCTTTTAACAGGAAGAAACCTCCAGCAGAACCAGGCTCAGGGAGGGGCAGTCATCTGCCGTGACTGGCTGGGGGGTGAGGGGATAGAGAAGAAGAAAAGAACAGACATGTAGAGAGCAAACAGCACGATGGGGACTCAATCTATGGGAGAGAACAAACAAATGTTAATGACCAGCAAAAAAAAAAATATTTCATAGAGAGTGAGGAAAGAAGTGAGGCCCAGTGCATTACTGGAGGTCCCCCGGCTGACTAAACCTATTAGCAGCATAACTAAGGGAGGGTTCAGAAACACATGATCCCTCCCTAATTGTAGGCTATATCAAAAAGGTAGGTTTTAGCCCTATTCATAAAAACAGAGATCGAGTCTGACTCCCGAATCCAGATTGGCAGCTGATTCCACAGGAGAGGAGCTTGATAACTGAAGGCTCTGCCTCCCATTGTACTTTTGGAGATTCTAGGTATTACAAGTAATCCTGCATTTTGGGAGCGTAGTGCTCTGCTAGGATAATACGGTAGTATCAGATCTTTTAAATAAAAAGGAGCCTGATTGTTTAGAGCTTTGTAAGTAAGAAGAAGGATTTTAAACTTAATTCTAAACTCTATGGGAAGCCAATGAAGGGAGGCCAGAACCGAAGAGATATGATCTCTCTTTCTAGTACCTGTTAAAACTCTTGCTGCAGCATTTTGGATCAGCTGAAGACTTTTTAAAGATGTTTTAGGACAGCCTGATAATAAAGAATTACAATAATCTAATCTCGAGCTAACAAAAGCGTGGATCAGCTTCTCAGCATCACTCTGAGACAAGATGCTCCTAATCTTGGCAATATTACGCAAATGATAGAAGGCAGTCTTAGAAACAAATTTAATATGTGAATTGAAGGACAAATCCTGATCAAAAATAACTCCAAGGTTCCTCACAGAGCTATTAAGAGAAAGAGTAACTGCATCCAAACTGAAAGTTTGATTTGGAAAGGAATTTCTAAGGTTTTTTGGACCAACAAGAATGACTTCAGTCTTATCTGAATTTAATAGCAGGGAATTACAAGTCATCCAAGCTTTGATTTCCTTTGCAGAAAGACAGACATTTGTTCACCCATTATTGGCGGATTGATCAGTACTTCCCTGTGGTGGGAGTTTCCGGGCACATGCACAGTTCACTGCGACCATTTGTGGGTGAGGAATGTTAGGACTTGGAGTTTTTAGTGAGTTTTTAACGAGTTATATCTTGTCCTTCCTCTGCAAAACTAAACAGCAAAGCCAGTGTAAAAACAATCGATGTAATGAATAAATGGTGTAGTTGCTGAATGTGTGTTTTTATTCAGTAACCGCTATTTTATAACAGTTCAGCTAGAGATCGACTGTAACAGGAAGTCATCCATGTGCTGTAAAAAAGTCGCACTGCTGCCTCTAGTGGCCCAGCATAGTTATTGCAATACCTTTCCCACCAGCTTCATTGACGTTAAAGGTGAGTTAAATTTGTGTTTATTTTGAAAACAAAGCCTTATCTTGGAATTCTGGCAAATTTAAAGTTGAGAAAATATGGCAATACAATGATGCAAGCCTTCAGTTGCACTTAATTTTGACTGGGTGCGCTAAAAAGCTGGTGACAGACGGACAGATGGATGGACAGACACATACAACCACACACACACAGACACATTAACTGAATACCGTATGCCTCTCCGTTTCACTGAGGCATAAAAATGAAGGTAACTTTAAAGACAGAGGAACAGAATTAAACAGACGAGAGAGAGAGAGGGAGAGAGAGAGAGAGAGAGAGAGAGAGAGAGAGAGAGAGAGAGAGAGGTGTGATTAACATCATGTTCCCACATTCTGAAAACATTCAAAGCAAAACCTCTAATGGTGTCTTTGTGAATTTAGGTGAAGAATCGCTTCACTGGACCAGCCAGCAGTGTCTGAAAGTCCGCTGGCTTATCATGGTAAATCAAATCCAGACCTTAGTTTACACATGATATTATTTAGATCTAGACAGAAAACTGAAAAATAAAGGAATATGTGCAATGCCAGTGTGTCCAGGAGCCTACTGTGAAAATGATTAAAATTTTTTCATTACTTTGTGTACTTTATCGAGTCAAGACACTGATTCTGAGGCCATATCAACAGGTCATGCTGAGAAGGATGATGTAGACGTTCATGCTGCAAAAACAAATGCTGCCCCACCTGGTCCTGATGGTATGTGCAATGTTCTATGTGCCTTCTATGTACGTGAATATCATGTTTAATGGTGTAATACTGACTACTTCACCTTATAACATACAGTTGCAGTTGCAGTCAAAATCATTCAACCCCCACTGCAAATGAGGTTTATTGGCAAAATGTACAAACTAGCAGCTGTTTACATTAAACAAATCAAATAATTTAAATAGCTCAACACAACTAATATTACAAGTGGCTTCTCCAAATTCAACACAAAATTCCACCTTTAATGACTACTCCAGTTTCATATTTATTCAACCCCTTCTTGACAAACATCTTTAGAGCTTAGTAGAGCACCCTTTTGCTGTTATGACTTGCTGCAAACATGAGGCATAGTCAGATACCAGCTTCTGGCAGCATTGTGAGGAATCTTAGCCCATTCCTCATGGGCAAAGACCTCCAGTTCACTAATATTCTTGGGTTTATTTGCTGCAACCACCTTTCTTAAATCCTATCAGAAATTTTCAAGGGGTTCAAGTAAGGCAACTGTGATGGCCACTCTAGTATCTTCAAGGACTTTGTTTGCTTGAGTTTGTGACAGCACTTTGACAGGAGAAGTAGTCTGGTTTGTGCAAGAGTAAAGTAAGAATGTTTATTGCATGGAATGGAACCTTTGATTTCGAAAAGTGAAAAAACAAACATCAAGAATTTAATAAAAAACACTTGTTGAATGGAAACATGAGTTTTTGAGTTAAATTAATAGTTATATACTGTATATGTTGAAGAAAAGCTGTGTGATATTTAAGGATAGTCACGTGGCAATAAACTATTAAACCTCTTCCTGACTTGGCCACCACATACAGCAGGGAAAATAAAGGTAAAGCCATCTTTATTGTCATTCAATCCATACAGCCAATCATGTACAGTAGAGCGAAATTACATTTTTCTTATCTACAACGTTAATCACAGCTAGAATCAGAGGGGTCGCTGCCATGCAAGGCACTGCCACAAATCTCCCTCCTCCGTTCCATTATTGCGGAGCACCAAGCTGGACGCCAGGAAGTTCCACTTTTATATGGTCTTTGGCATGACCAAATCCCGGCCGGGATTTGAACCCAGGCTTCCCGAGTGTGGGGCGGATGCTCTACCAACTAGGCCACCACTCTGGTTATAAGTAACACTTTTCTATTTACCTTCAAATTTACTTTTACCTATACCTAATGGTGTCTCTGTGAATTTAGGTGAAGAAGAATCAGCTTCACTGGACCAGCCAGCAGTGTTTGAAAGGCCGCTGGCTTATCATGCTAACTCAAATCCAGACCTTAGTTTACGCATGATATTATTTAGAACTAAACAGAAAACTGAAAAATAAAGGAATATGTGTAATGCCAGTGTGTCCAGGAGCCAACTGTGATAAGTATAGAATAAGTAACAGTAGGTAGAATAAGTAACATTTTTCTCATTGAACATATTTCTGATGGAACCATTGATCTGAAATTTTCACCAGATATCAGTAACAACCCAAGTAATCCACACATGCAAAGAAATCAAGGCAACCATGTTCACAAAACAAGTTACATTTAAGAAAGTGGAATGACACAGGGAATAAGTATCGAACGCACTTGGTGAAATTCATTTAATATTTAGTAGAAAAGTCTTTGTTGGTAATAACAGCTTCCAGTCGCCTCCTGTATGGAGAAACTAGGTGCAGGCATTGCTCAGAGTGATTTTAGCCCATTCTTCCACACAAACTGTCTTAAAATGTTGACGGTTCCGTGGGTGTCTTCTGTGAACTCTGATCTTCAGTTCGTTCCATAGATTTTCAATTGGATTCAGGTCAGGTGACTGACTGGGTCATTCTAGCAGCTTTATTTTCCTTCTCTGGAGCCAGCTAAAAGTTTCCTTGGCTGTGTGTTTGGAATTATTGTCTTGATGAAATGTCCAGCCTTGTTTCATCTTCAGCATCTTGGCAGATAGTAACAGGTTCTTATCAAGGATGTCTCTGTACATTTGTCCATTCATCTTTCCTTCAATGATATGAAGTCTGCATGTACCATGTGCTGAAAAACACTCCCACACCATGATGCTCCCGCCTCCAAACTTTACTGTTGGTATGGTGTTTTGGGGCTGATGTGCAGTGCTACTTCTCCTCCAAACATGCTGTGTGTTGTGGCATCCAAAACGTTCAAATTTGGTCTCATCTGACCAGACTATGTTCTCCCAGTATTTTACTGGATTGCCCAAATCTTGTGCAGCAAACTTTAAACAACCTTCAACATGCTTTTTCTTCAGCAATGGAGTCTTGCAAGGCGAGTGGGCATACAGCCCATGCCAGTTGAGTGCAATACTCTTCTGATAATTCTTTTGACTCCTCTGTCAGAAGTCTTGCGAGGAGCTCCTGGTTGTGGCTGGTAAAATGATGTTCTTTCCACTTCCGAATGATGGCTCCAACAGTGCTCAATGGAACTTCAGCAGTTTAGAAATGTGCCTGTAACCAATGCCATCATTATGCTTTGCAACAATATGGTTGCAAAGGTCTCGAGAGAGCTCTTTGCTTCATGAGCTTTACTGCTTTTCATGCTTTTCATCATGAGTTCTTTGTTGTGTGACAATCTGATATTCACTGACCTTTTTTTTTTTTTATTTAAGTTTTTGTAAAGGGTATACAGGTCATTACAGCATTGCATTGTTTACATTTTCATCCCACGTTCCCTTATATTTTGCTATTTGACAACATTGGTAGAATAGTTATTACAACACCCCCTTTTTTTTTTAAAGTGAAAGAAAAAGTGAAATTAAAGAGAATTAAATTTAAAAACAAACAAACAAACAAAAAACGAATAAACAAACAAACAGAACAGCAAAAAACAAACAAACAGAAAATTAAGTAATTAAAAGTAAAAGAGCATCTGAGTAGCATTGGAACAAAGAGTGGGACCATCATTGAAATGGTATTTGTCAAAGATTAGATCTAATGGAAGACACATATGCGATCCAGGGTTGCCAAAAGTTCATGAACCCATCCATGTCCTGTCTCAGTGTGAATGTCAACTTTTCCATCGAGTAAATGTCTTGAATCACGTTAATCCAATCTTCAGGTGTAGGACAGTCCTTCAGCATCCATTTTTTAGTTAGGGCTTTTTTACTTGCCAATATTAAAACATTGAATAAGTATTTATCTCCTCGTCTTTCCAGTGAGTCCGGTAGTAAACCCAAATACAAAGTTATAAAAGAAAAGGGAACTGTTATTTTGAATATTTTCCCCAATATTGTCTGTACATTGGTCCAATATTGGTGGATAACTGGGCATGACCAAAACACATGAAAATGATTTGCAGTCTTTTCACCACACAAGCGCCAACAGTTCAACCCCTTATGGGTAAATTTGTTTTGTGCAGGTGTTCTGAAAAATCTTAACAAATTTTTCCATCCAAATTCTCTCCACTGCAGGGATAAGGTACTTTCCCATTGCTGTCTATTTAGCTTTTCCCATATTTCCAATTGTAAAGTGAAATTCCCCTCTTTTTCCCATCTCTCTTTTATATATGATGTGTTGTCTCCTTTTAAGTCTTGAAGACCTTGGTATATTTTAGAAATGTATCTGATCCCTGGGATCCCTTTATATGCCATTAAGAAGACCTTCAGAACACCTGACTGGGCCCTTTCCAAATCCCCCTTTTTAAGTATATTGTTTATGTGGTGTCTAAGCTGAAAGAACCTGTAAAGGTCTTGATTTATTAGACCTTGTTTTTTCAAATCTTCAAAACTTCTTAAAGTTTGCCCCTTAAAGAAATCGTAATATTTTATCAGCCCTTTCTCTTTCCACTCTTTAAATCTAGTGTCTGTTTTATTGGGGGTAAAGTCTTGATCATAGGCAATCCATTGCAGAAGTCGATAGGGCTCTTTAGTTTGATTCTCTCTGACTATCTTAAACCAAATTTTTAGCGGGGTCTCTATCCACGGGTTAGTGTTATTCAAGAGTTCAGGTAAGGCATTGTTCCCTATTATCGCCTGTAGGGGGATGTCACTTGTTATTTGGCATTCCATCTCCTTCCATTGTGCAGTGTAGACTGGGTTACATATCTCTACTAAAGTTTTAATTTGTGCAGCTATAAAATAGTCCCTGATATTTGGCAGCGCGAGCCCACCTTTGTCTTTGTTTAGCTGTAGGGTTCTATATCTGATTCTAGGTCTCTTGCCCTGCCATATGAATCTTGAGATCCTTCTGTCTAGCTCCTGCCATGTTTTTTGGGGGGGTTCTTCCGGTATTGTTTGGAAAAGGTATAGAAGACGTGGGAGTATATTCATTTTGACTGCTTCAATGTGCAGTACCTAAGAATGGTATCATATTCCATCTTGCTAGGTCAGATTTTATTTTTGTCACCAGTGGATCATAGTTTAGTGTTATAATTTTGTTGAGTTGTTTCGGGATATTGATCCCCAGATATTTCATAGATTCCAACTTCCAGTTAGTTTTGAGTTCACTTAGTGAATAATGATTTGGGTCATAGTTGAATGTTAAAACTTGGGTTTTATGCATGTTTAATTTGTACCCTGATAAATCTCCATAGTCTGAAAAAACTGAGATTAGTTCTGGTAAAGAAGTGTCTGGTTGCCCTAGGTATATTAAAATGTCATCAGCAAAGAGTGCTATTTTATGTTCCTTCTGACCAAGTGTAATACCTTGAATTTTTTGATTTTGTCTTATCCATTGGCTCAGAGGTTCTATGAAGATTGCAAAGAGCAGTGGAGACAGGGGGCAGCCTTGACGACATCCTCTTTCCAGCTCAAAAGATGATGATAAATTACCGTTAATCCTTATTTTAGCTGTTGGTTTTTTATATAATGCCTGTATATGTATATGTACATATGTATATTAGCTGCTCTTGCTTGCTTGTTTTTTTTTCTTGCCTTCTGATTGTTGCTCTGAGTGTTGCTATCCCTGTGCTGTTGCAATCCTGGAATTTCCCCGTTGTGGGACTAATAAAGGCTTATCTTATCTTATAGTTCTAATGAAGTTGTTATGAAAATTGAAACGGGATAAGATTCTATATAGGAAAGACCAGTCAACCGAATCAAATGCTTTTTCAGCATCTAATCCCAATATGACTGCATTTAAGTTATATTTTTTTATATGATGAATTATGTGTAAAGTGCGTCGAATGTTGTCTTGTGTCTGTCTTTGTCTTATAAAACCTGTTTGGTCTAAGTGAATTAAGTCTGTCAGTATGTTTTCTAACCTTTTGGCAAGGATAATGGTAAAAAGCTTATAGTCCTGATTTAATACACTGATTGGTCTGTAGTTGGAGCATTCTAGTTTATCCTTTTCAGGTTTAGGTATAACTGCAATGACCCCTTCTCTCCAGGAGGGGGGGATTTCCCCTGTGTGGAGGACATAGTTAAATGTTTTCAAGAGGAGAGGAGATAGTTGCTGTTTAAAAGTTTTGTACCATTCTGCTGTATAGCCATCTGCTCCTGGGGATTTGTTAGCTTTAAGCTTCATAATTGCTTTTTCCAATTCTTTAGGTTGTATTTCTGACAGTAGTGTTTTATTTTGTGATTCCGTAAGTTGGGGAAGGTGTAATGTGTTTAGGAATGTCTCGGATGCGTTTTTATATTTTTGTGGGAGTATAAGTTCTTGTAGTAATTCTCGAAGCTTTTAAGAATATCCTGAATTCTGAATTTTATTTCCTTTGATACTGGGTCTCTGATTTTGTAGATTGCTCTTTCTGTTTGTTGTTTCCTCAATTTATAGGCTAGTAATTTTGCCGATTTACTGCCTGCTTCATAGTGTTTTTGTTTCAGAAATGTAAGTTTCTTCTGGATTTCTATTGTGTAGATCTCATTTATTTGATTTTTAATTTCTTTAATCTTGAGCAAGCCATTAGAATGAGTGTTGTTTTTGTGTTCTTTTTCTAGGTTCTTGAGTTCTGACTCTAGTGCGATTAGTTTTTCTTGTCTCAGTTTCTTTTGGGTTGCCAGTTTTGCAATAATTTTTCCCCTTATTACCAGCTTTGCACGCATCCCACAGTATTAAAGGGGATACTTCTCCATTATCGTTTTCTTCCAAATATTTGAAAATATCTGATTCCAATTCATCTTTCAGTGGTCCTTTCAGGACATTTGAATTCAACCTCCAGGAAAATGTATTATTTGTGTATTTTTGGATGTTTAAGTCCATATAGATCGGACTGTGGTCAGAGAGATCCATCAGTCCTATTTTACATGTTTTTACTCTTCCAATGTCTCTATTAAACATAAAAAAGTAATCAGTCCTTGAGTAAGATGAATGTGGCGTTGAATAAAAAGTATAATCTTTTACATTGGGGTTGAATTCCCTCCATACGTCACAGATTCCCATTTCTTTTAGTAGCATCCGAGTTTTCCTATTTTGAGTGTTATTTTG
This sequence comes from Pholidichthys leucotaenia, assembly GCA_020510985.1. Taxonomy (NCBI): domain Eukaryota; kingdom Metazoa; phylum Chordata; class Actinopteri; order Cichliformes; family Pholidichthyidae; genus Pholidichthys; species Pholidichthys leucotaenia. The sequence continues at coordinate 138,404,541 of CM035842.1, read as the reverse complement.
ATGTGAAGAATTACCTGTTGCATCCCAGTATGGATTCAGTCTTAGATTGATGTCTCCACCACATATCACTAAACCTTGGGCTTTAGTTATCATTAGGTCGAATACATTTTTATAAAATTTCCGTTTAGCCCCTGGTGGTGCATATACATTCAGCAGGGTGATATCTTCTCCCTCTAGCCGCCCAATTACCAAACTGTACCTCCCTTCTTTATCTTTGTGTTCTGATTTTTTTTCAAATGTAATTTTGGTTGATATCAACGTCGCTACTCCCCTCCTCCTCCCTGATTTATATGAAGATGAAGAGATCATTTTAAACCCTTGTCTATTGAGTTTAGTGTGTTCCACGTCTGTTAGGTGGGTTTCTTGTAAAAATATTATTTCTGCTTTGTCTTTTTTCATTTTGCGTAGAATCTTGGATCTTTTAACTGGATTCAGGATCCCTTTTACATTATATGAGGCTATTTTGGTTACACCCTGTTTCTCCATTGTATTTTCTTATTTAGTATAACAGTGTGGTGGCCCTCTTTTTTGCTACTCAGAAACTGAAAGAACATTAAGAACATAAAAAACATTAAGAACATAGTGTATGAGACTTTAAAACAAAAAACTGTCAAAAAAAACTTCCTGAGCTGGGGTCTCTTTAAAGACCCTGTAAGAGCCCTGATGGAGTGTAGGCTCTAAAAAAAATTCCTCAAACTCTGTTACGTGTTGAGGGCCCTCTCTTACCCCTGTAAGTTGTCCCATGTTTTTAACGTGAATTTCAGATCCCAATCCGAATTTGTAATGATTTTTTTTTTTTTTTTATGCCTATACCCTATGAGATTGTGTGCACCCTCCCACCCCCATCACAGCAAACATTCACTCTAATACAGTATTTGTTAGTGTGGGGAGAACATGTGGGTCATTGTTACATTTCTATTTTAACAAGATTTTTTTTTTTCCTTTAAATTAAGAAGACATTTGTTTCTAATGCTATAACTGCTCCATGAAAGGTTTTACCACATGCTGATTCTGCATCTCCTCTAATGTTTGTTACCTTGTAGGAGGGGGGGTGGAAGTGCAGAATGACTGAAAAGAGAAGAAAAAAAAACAAAACAAAAAGGTCGCTATTCCTTCCTGGAACTGGAAAGCTTATCTTTGTAGCTCTGGGGCTGGGTTTCCCGCTGCTGGCCCGTGGATTTAGAAGGTCTTTGAGTGGACCACGTTTGAGCTCTGATTTTCTCGCTCAGATTCGCTGCAGGTTTAAACACCGTTACCCGGAGCCCTCTTCTTGCCATGTCAATTGTTGCTTCTTCCGCTGAATTGTACAGACATGACTCTTCACCGTAAAAGACCCTTAACTTCGCCAGAAATGGCGTCTGAAAGCGTAGATTCTTTTCCCGTAGAACCTTTTTGGCGTCGTTATATTCCCGTCGCTTTTTAAGAACCTCAGGGGCGTAATCGTGCTCCACGAAGACTTTTCTTTCTTGATGCATAAATCCTTTTTTCTGCCAAGCCCATCTTACAACCTCTTGTTTTATTTTGAAATCGGAGAATCTTACCAACACTGAACGCGGGTGTGTTTCTGCCGCTGGCTTTGCGGCTAATGTACGATGGGCCTTTTCTATTTTCAAATCGGTGGTTTGTGGAATATCCAACTTCTCTCTCAATAAGGATTCCACGCATTCCGCCACTGTGTTGAAACTATCTTTAGCTCCTTCTTTCAGACCGTGAATTCTGATGTTATCTCGTCTCTGTCTTCCTTCTTGGTCGGTTAGCTTAGCCTCCAGCCTTGACTGTTTTCTGTGTAAATCCAGCATAGAATCTTCAAGCACTTTTACTCTTTCTTCAGCTTCCAAGATTCGGTTTTCGGCCTGGTCCATTCTGCTGTTCGTCCTTTTTAGTTCCTCTCTGAATTCATGAAATTCGGCCCGAAATCGTCGTAATTCATCATATAGCGATTTCAGGCTGACCTTTTTGTTAGCTAGGCCCAGCTCTTCGTCTCCTGAATGGAGGTCTTCGGGATCGGATTCTGCGGCCGCTGCGCGTCCTGACCTGGGGAATGTCAGTTTCTTCTGTTTTTGGTTAGGCATGGTGTTTTTGTCTTTTGATTTTTATTCTTCCAAAAATCCGTTAAGTCTGATTTTGAAGATGTTTTCCTTGGATTGGATCTGGGAGGTTCAGCGTTAAGTTGCTATCACCATGGCGTCCAGACCGGAAGTCTCACTGACCTTTTTAAAGGTTATCAGTCAGGACTTAACCAGCTGAAATAAATTTGCACTGAGGAAGCAATGATGGATTTCAGCTGGTTTCTTGGCTATGCTTTTTTGCACCGCTTTTTCTATATATGTTCAATACTTATTCCCTGTGTCATTCCACTTTATTAAATATAACTTGTTTTGTGAACAAAGTTGCCTTGATTTCTTTGTATGTATGGATTACTTGGGTTGTTACTGATATCTAGTGACAATCTCAGGTCAATGGCTCCATCAGAAATATGTTTAGTCACGTGTTGACGTGTTTAATACTTATTTTCCCCGCTGTATAAGCGCCGACTCCTACCTTGGCCACCCCAGTAAAGATTTTCTGGATATGTCATTGAGTTGTTGCTGTCACGGGTGGCACAACCAGTTATTAGGCTTTGGGGACAATTATTTTTTTCCCCACAGGGCCAGGTAGATTTGGATACCTTTGTTCCCTTATTAAATTAAACCATTATTTAAAAAGTGAATTTTGTATTTAATTTGGTTATCTTTGTCTACTATTAAAATTTGTTTGATGATCTGAAAACGGGCAGTGCGGTGGCGGAGTGGCTAGCACTGTGGTAGCACAGCAACTCACCCTTGGCTGGTGGATTCTGGGTTCGATCCCAGCCCCCGACCAACAGTGATCTGTGAGGAGTTTGCATGTTCTCCCTGTGTCTGGTGGGTTTACTCCAGGATTTCTCCGTTTTCCTCCCACATGCCAAAAAAACATGCAAGTTAGGTTAATTGGCATCAAACTGGGGATTCTAAATTGTCCTTAGGTATGACTGTGAGAGTGAATGGTTGTCTGTCTCTCTGTGTTGGCCCTGTGATGGACTGGCGATCTGTCCAGGGTGTACCCTGCCTCTCGCCCAAAGATGCTGGGATAGGCTCCAGCCCCCCCCCCCCCCCCCCCCCCCCGTGACCCAAAAAGGATTCAGCGGAAGAAGATGGATTAATGGATGGATGGATCTGAAACACTTAAGTGTGGCAAATATGAAAAAATATAAGAAATCAGGAATGGGGCAAATACTTGTTCACAGCACTACATAAGCAGCTATTAGAAAAGAATAAAATGTTGAGAAATCACTCACCTTCATGCGGTGAAGAAGAAAAAGTTGAGGTTCCAGTCAGCTCATTGATCACTGGATCTTTCCAGAGCAACTTTCAGAAACCCTTCAGAAGTTATTTACTGCCATCCAGAACAGGATCCAGGCCTATACAAATGTATGGCAGAGTCATCAGGATCTGTGATTAGCATGTCTGAAAGCACTGTATAATCACCGCTAAAGGAAGTGCTCTCAGCAGCATTCAAGCCAGACACTAAATCCTGATCCACTTAATTGTATGGTGTTACAGTCAAGGCCTACAGGCACTAAATGTTGTTGTGAGATGAATGAAATGTTCATTTGGCATTTTACACCAAGTTCCCACACGTAATTACATTTGGATGTTTTCTGCATTTAAAGCACTGTCGGTTAATGAGTTTAGACAGCCGTACTGAATTTAACAGCCAATATCTAAAATTGGTTATAAACGAAATGGCAAGTTAACCTTTAAAAATATAGGTTCAGTCTTGGACTTAATTATAAGGACAGTTACAGACGTAATCAATCGGTGCTTTCAAACAAAAAAGTATTGGAATGCTTTTAGGGGTACTTTTGGTTATTGAAGGTATTACAGGAGCTACAGTCCATCTGTACATCTTTATTTTTTATATTCTCACTGCCTTAGATCAACCTAGCGTGGCATGAGGGTTAACTGATGTTTGCCTTGCTGTGCATATAGGGAGCTGAAGGATCACAGAGTAAGTGAAAAGTCTTGTTAAAGACTAGAATCATATTGTATTTCCACTGCCATATGTACTTTAAGTTTAGTGAAGCCCTGACTCCCCTGCGGGACCATATCTGTTTTATTTTCATTTCAGCAGCAGGAGCGTTATAATGTGTGATAAGCTAAATAAAGAGTATGATTTACTTAAAGCCTACAACTCCTTTCAAGCCTAATTTGTGTTTGTATTGGAAAAATAAGCAGGATTCAAACGAGAAAGGTAAAAACTTTGCTTTCATCTTAAAATTTTGTCCCCCTGTGGCATAATGCAAACTCATATCTCGCGGTAGGCACTGATTTCCTTGCAAAAACGGTGCAAAGATGTCAGCATTTATGGAGACAGACAGGAAGAGTTTGTGTTGTAAAATGGAGGAAGCGGGACATTGATGTCAGTAAGAGGAAGACAATAATCTTTCAAGGGTTTTGCTTTTTGAACCACATACACTCTTGTGTTCTTAAAGGGCTCACTGGATGAAAAATGGTATGTTTGCAGGTTTTAATTGTTTGAAATGTGTTTATTGGTCACGCGATTATTGAAAAAAATCAACACATGGTTTACATTATTTTCTTCTGATTCCCCTCACCCTAATAGACATCCCTGTTCCCATCTGGCTCACTAATCCACAGGCAATAATAGATCTCACATCATTCTGGGTTATTTTGTTATATTTTTGCCTTGATGCTCTATTGAACTGTTAGCATTAGCATGCTAGGTGGTCAGAGGCAGTCATTGCAAACGGATACAACTTGCCTCTGCAGGGAGAAGGTGACACACATGCCGCCTAGCATTAACTTAACTGATTTTGATTGCTATTTTCTATAAATTCTATCCTCCCACCTCTCCACTGGGATCCTTGTTCATCTAACAACGTTTAACCATTCATTCTTAGATGTTATTTTAGCTTAGTTAAAGTTTTATTTTCTCAAACTGGGATCCAAGGATGCTTGCATAAGCTAGCAGTTTAGCCACTCATTCACATATGTTTCGGTGTGCCTATCGATGACTAAAACCATACACCCTGTCAACCAGTGGTGCATTCTGTCGTTCATTCTTTAAGACAAGCATTCATGGCACAGGCTCAGGGGTAACAGCTTGAGTCGATTCCCCAGGTTGAATCTGAGAGATATGGTGTCTCGAGCAGGGAATTTCTTACAATATTCCTTACATTTGTTGGTGACAGAAAAGTATTTTTAACAGTTTTACAGAAATTCTCCACTTGCACCATTAGCCCCATACTTCATGGAGCAGCAGGAAGCAAAGAATGCTGGTGAGTGTTGCAATTTGAGGGGTTCCATCTGGGTTCACCGGCAGTCCACAACAGTAAAAAAAATACTGGTGAAAGAAACCCTCAAATCCAATGCTTGCCAGCTCTGGCCGCTCGCCGCTCCATGAGCAGGGCCACCTTAACTTGCCGTTAAGGCCCTGGGGCTTAGAGGTTTTGTAGGCCCGCCCTTCCGCTCCTCCCAACAGAATCTCAGTTTAAAAATGATACATTGCAAGAAAACACAACTATAGCGCAAAAACTCAAGGTAGTGGCTATGGATACGTTAGCTGTATTCCTATACAAAAATTTCTATTGGTATGGAAGAGTTGACAATCCGACAAAAACCCTTTCAGATCAATTCCAAGCCAGCTGCTGCTGTGGCTTAGGGAGATAGTATGTTGAGCCTGTAATCAGAAGGTTGCTGGTTCCCATCCTGCTCTCGGCACCTTGTCTAAACCATTTTACTTGATATGAGATGAAATTTACACTTAAAATTAAAAGGTTAGCCTTAGGATTTTGGAGCGGGTAAGGTTAAAAAGGGAGTAAATAGATATCAATTAAAAATTTGAAACACCTGGGGGTTGTACGCTGTAGTGCGGTGAATTTTGACCCCCAGGCTCTGAACCATCGCAGACCAGAGTTCTGAAACGAATCGTGGACCTCTGTCGGACGTGATGTCCGATGGAGATGTGCTCCTCCTGGGACGCGCTGGCTACCAGAATGTCGTCGTGTAAGTAGACAAAAACGAAGGACAAGTCATGAAGCACTGCGTCCATCATCCTCTGGAAGGTCTGCGAGACACCTTTTAATCCGAACGGCATGCGTAAAAACTCAAAAAGGCAAAAAGGAGTTACAGTGATCCCTCACTTATCGCGTTTAATGGGGACCAGAACCGACCGCGAAAAGTGAAAAACCGCGAAGTAGCGTCACCCCCCCCCCCCCAAGGGCGTCACAAGCACTATTTTGCACAAAAAGGCACAAGAGGACAGCGAAAAGTGCCACTAAGCAACACGAGCGATAAAGAACAATGAATGCGGTCTTCCTTCGCTGGGTATGGGCGCTCTGCAGGGAGAGAAGCTGGGTAAAACGTCTCGGCCAATCAGCTTGCGAGGTAAAACGTCTCGGCCAATCAGCTTGCGAGATTCCCGAGCGGTGAAGAGGTGGGCGGAGAGGAGTGGAGCGGTGGTCAGAGAGGTGGATTTTGAGTTGTGCGGGCTCTCCGTGTTGATACTTGATGTTCTAATGTAGTCTCCCTGCCTTCTGCTAGCGCCCGGGCAACTTTCGTGCCATTTTTTCTCAATTTTGAATTTATTTTTTTATTTTTTTTTTTATTTAAGTTTTTGTAAAGGGTATACAGGTCGTTACAGCAATGCATTGTTTACATTTTCATCACATGTTCCCTTATTTTCTGATATCTGACAACATTGGAAGATTAATTCTTACAACACCCCCTTTTTTTTTTTTTTAAAGTGAAAGAAAAAGTGAAATTAAAGAGAAAAAAAACAAAAAACAAATAACAAAAAAAAAACAAACAAACCAGTAAAAAACAAACAAAAAGAAAAAGTAAGTAAATAAAGATAAAAGAGCATCTGAGTAGCATTGGAACAAAGAGCGGAACCATTATTGAAATGGTATTTGTCAAAGATTAGATCTAATGGAAGACACATATGCGGTCCAGGGTTGCCAAAAGTTCATGAACCCATCCATGTCCTGTCTCAGTGCGAATGTCAACTTTTCCATCGAGTAAATGTCTTGGATCACGTTAGTCCAATCTTCAGGTGTAGGACAGTCCTTCAACATCCATTTTTTAGTTAGAGCTTTTTTGCTTGCCAATATTAAAACACTGAATAAGTATTTTTCTCCTCGTCTTTCCAGTGAGTCCGGTAGTAAACCCAAATACAAAGTTACAAAAGAAAAGGGAACTGTAATTTTGAATATTTTCCCCAATATTGTCTGTACCTTGGTCCAATATTGGTGGATAACTGGGCATGACCAAAACACATGAAAATGATTTGCAGTCTTTTCACCACACAAGCGCCAACAGTTCAATCCCTTATGGGTAAATTTGTTTTGTGCAGGTGTTCTGAAAAATCTTGCCAAGTTTTTCCATCCAAATTCTCTCCACTGCAGGGATGAGGTACTTTTCCATTGCTGTTTATTTAGCTTTTCCCATATTTCCAGTTGTAAAGTGAAATTCCCCTCTTTTTCCCATCTCTCTTTTATATAAGATGTGTTGTCTCCTTTTAAGTCTTGAAGACCTTGGTATATTTTAGAAATGTATCTGATCCCTGGGATCCCTTTATATGCCATTAAGAAGACCTTCAGAACACCTGACTGGGCCCTTTCCAAAACCTCCTTTTTAAGTATATTGTTTATGTGGTGTCTAAGCTGGAAGAACCTGTAAAGGTCTTGATTTATTAGGCCTTGTTTTTTCAAATCTTCAAAACTTCTTAAGATTTGCCCTTTAAAAAAATCGTAATATTTTATCAGCCCTTTCTCCTTCCACTTTTTAAATCTGGTGTCTGTTTTATTAGGAGTAAAGTCCTGATCATAGGCGATCCATTGCAGAAGTCGATAGGGCTCTTTAGTTTGATTCTCTCTGACTATCTTAAACCAAATTTTTAGCGGGGTCTCTATCCACGGGTTAGTGTTATTCAAAAGCTTAGGTAAGGCATTGTTCCCTATTATCGCCTGTAGGGGGATGTCACTTGTTATTTGGCATTCGATCTCCTTCCATTGTGCAGTGTAGACTGGGTTACATATTTCTACTAAAGTTTTAATTTGTGCGGCTTTAAAGTAGTCCCTGATATTTGGCAGCGCGAGCCCACCTTTGTCTTTGTTTAGCTGTAGGGTTCTATATCTGATTCTAGGTCTCTTGCCCTGCCATATGAATCTTGAGATCCTTCTGTCCAGCTCCTGCCATGTTTTTTTGGGAGGTTCTACCGGTATTGTTTGGAAAAGGTATAGAAGACGTGGAAGTATATTCATTTTGACTGCTTCAATTCTTTGTGCAGTACCCAAGAATGGTATCATATTCCATCTTGCTAGGTCAGATTTTATTTTTGTCACCAGTGGATCATAGTTTAGTGATATAATTTTGTTGAGTTGTTTCGGGATATTGACCCCCAGATATTTCATAGATTCCGACTCCCAGTTAGTTTTGAGTTTGCTTAGTGAATAATGATTTGGGTCATAGTTGAATGTTAAAACTTGGGTTTTATGCATGTTTAATTTGTACCCTGATAAATCTCCATACTCTGAAAAAACTGAGGTTAGTTCTGGTAAAGAAGTGTCCGGCTGCCCTAGGTATATTAAAATGTCATCAGCAAAGAGTGCTATTTTATGTTCCTTCTGACCAAGTGTAATACCTTGAATTTTTTGGTTTTGTCTTATCCATTGGCTCAGAGGTTCTATGAAGATTGCAAAGAGCAGTGGAGACAGGGGGCAGCCCTGACGACATCCTCTTTCCAGTTCAAAAGATGATGATAAATTACCGTTAATCCTTATTTTAGCTGTTGGTTTTTTATATAATGCCTGTATAGTTCTAATGAAGTTGTTATGAAAATTGAAACTGGATAAGATTCTATATAGAAAAGACCAGTCAACCGAATCGAATGCTTTTTCAGCATCTAATCCCAATATGACTGCATTTAAATTATATTTTTTTATATGATGAATTATGTGTAAAGTGCGTCGAATGTTGTCTTGTGTCTGTCTTTGTCTTATAAAACCTGTTTGGTCTAAATGAATTAGGTCTGTCAGTATATTTTCTAACCTTTTGGCAAGGATAATGGTAAAAAGCTTATAGTCCTGATTTAGTACACTGATTGGTCTGTAGTTGGAGCACTCTAGTTTATCCTTTTCAGGTTTAGGTATAACTGCAATGACCCCTTCTCTCCAGGAGGGGGGGATTTCCCCTGTGTGGAGGACATAATTAAATGTTTTCAGGAGGAGAGGAGATAGTTGCTGTTTAAAGGTTTTGTACCACTCTGCTGTATAGCCATCAGCTCCTGGGGATTTGTTAGCTTTAAGTTTCATAATTGCTTTTTCCAATTCTTTAGGATGTATTTCTGACAGTAGTGTTTTATTTTGTGACTCCGTAAGTTGGGGAAGGTTTAATGTGTTTAGGAATGCCTCGGATGCGTTTTTATGTTTTTTGTGGGAGTATAAGTTCTTATAGTAATTCTCAAAGTTTTTAAGAATATCCTGAATTCTGAATTTTATTTCCTTTGATACTGGGTCTCTGATTTTGTAGATTGCTCTTTCTGTTTGATGTTTCCTCAATTTATAGGCTAGCAATTTTGCCGATTTACTGCCTGCTTCATAGTATTTTTGTTTCAGAAATGTAAGTTTCTTCTGGATTTCTATTGTGTAGATCTCATTTATTTGGTTTTTAATTTCCTTAATCTTGAGCGAGTCAGTAGAATGAGTGTTGCCTTTGTGTTCTTTTTCTAGGTTCCTAAGTTCTGACTCTAATGTGGATAGTTTTTCTTGTCTTAGTTTCTTTTGGGTTGCCAGTTTTGCAATAATCTTTCCTCTTATTACAGCTTTGCATGCATCCCACAGTATTAAAGGGGATACTTCTCCATTATCGTTATCTTCCAAATATCTGAGAATATCTGATTCCAATTCATCTTTCAATGGTCCTTTCAGCACATTTGAATTTAACCTCCAAGAAAATGTATTATTTGTGTATTTTTGGATATTTAAGTCCATGTAGATCGGACTGTGGTCGGAGAGATCCATCAGTCCTATTTTACATGTTTTTACTCTTCCAATGTCTCTATTAAACATAAAAAAATAGTCAATCCTTGAGTAAGATGAATGTGGAGTTGAGTAAAATGTATAGTCTTTTACACTGGGGTTGAGTTCCCTCCATACGTCACAGATTCCCAATTCTTTTAGTAGCATCCGAGTCTTCCTGTTTTGGGTGTTATTTTGATGTGGGGAATTACCAGAAGCATCCCAGTATGGATTCAGTCTAAGATTGAAGTCCCCACCACATATCACTAAACCTTGAGCTTTAGTTATCATTAGGTCGAATACATTTTTATAAAATTTCCAGTTAGCCCCTGGGGGAGCATACACATTCAGCAGGGTGATATCTTCTCCCTCTAGCTGCCCAGTTACCAAACTGTATCTCCCTTCTTTATCTTTGTGTTCTGATTTTTTTTCAAATGTAATTTTGGTTGATATCAATGTCGCTACTCCCCTCCTCCTCCCTGATTTATATGAAGATGAAGAGATCATTTTAAACCCTTGTCTACTGAGTTTATTGTGTTCCACGTCTGTTAGGTGGGTTTCTTGTAAAAATATTATTCCTGCTTTGTCTTTTTTCATTTTGCCTAGAATCTTGGATCTTTTAACTGGATTCAGGATTCCTTTTACATTATATGAAATTATTTTGGTTACACCCTGTTTCTCCATTGTGTTGTTTTGTTTAGTATAACTGTGTGGTGGCCCTCTTTTGTGCTACTCAGAAACTGAAAGAACATTAAAAACAAGAAAAACATTAAGAACATAGTGTAAAAAACTTTAAAACAAAAAGCTGTCATAAGAACTTCCTGAGCTGAGGTCTTTTTAAAGACCCTGTAAGAGCCTTGATGGAGTGAAGGCCCTGAGGGAAATTCCTCAAACTCTGTTACGTGTTGAGGGCCCTCTCTTACCACTGAAAGTAGTCCCATGCTTTTAATGCGAGTTTCAGAACCCAATCCAAACTTGTAATGATTTTTTTTTTTTCCTTTTATACCTAAACCCTGTGAAATTGTGTTCACCCTCCCACCCCCATCACATCAAACATTCACGCAAAAACAGTATTTGTTAGTATGAGGAGAACATGTGGATTATTGTCACATTTCTATTTTAACAAGTTTTTTTTTTTTATTACAAAGATGTATTTGTTTCAAATAATATGATTGTTCCATGAAATGTTTTACCACATGCTGAATATGCATCTCCTTTAAAGTTTGTTACCTTGTATGAGGGGGGTTGGATGTGCGGATTGATTCAAGAGAAAAGAAAAAAAAAAAAAAAAAAAAGGTCGCTATTCCAACCTGAAAACGGATAGTTTATCCGCGACGCTCTGGTGCTGGGTTTCCCGCTGCTGGTCCGTGGATTTTGAGGGTCTTTGTGTTGTCCATGTTTGCGCTTTGATCTTCTCACTCGGGTCTGCTGCGGGTTTAAATACCGTTACCGGGAGCCCTCTTTTCGCCATGTCAGCTGTTGCTTCTTCCGCCGAATTATAGAGACACGTTTCATCGCCGTAGAAGACCCTTAACTTTGCAGGAAATGGTGTCTGAAAGCGCAATTTCTTCTCTCTTAACACCTTTTTCGCGTCATTGTATTCCCTGCGCTTTTTAAGGACCTCCGGGGCGTAATCGTGTTCCACGTAGACTTTTCTCTCCTGGTGCATAAATCCTTTTTTCTGCCAGGCCAGTCTTACAACCTCTTGTTTTATTTTGAAATTGGAAAATCTTACCAACACCGAACGTGGGGGCGCTTCCGCCGCCGGCCTAGCAGCTAATGAACGATGTGCCTTTTCTATCTTCAAGTCGGTGGTTTGTGGAATATCCAATTTCTCTCTTAGTAAGGATTCCACGCATTCTGCCATTGAGTTAAAACCATTTTCGGTTCCTTCTATCAGACCATGAATTCTTATGTTGTCTCTTCTTTGTTTTCCTTCTTGGTCGGTTAGCTTAGCCTCTATAGCTGCTTGTCTTTTGCGTAGGTCCAGCACAGAATCTTCGAGCACTTTTATTCGATCTTCTGTTTCCAAGATTCGGTTCTCGGCCTGGTCCACTCTGCTGTTTGTCCTTTTCAATTCTTCTCTGAATTCCCGAAATTCGGCCGTAACTTCTCGGCGAAATCGTCGTAGCTCCTCAAATAGTGATTTCAGGCTAACCCTTTTGTTAGCTATCACCAGTTCCTCGTCTTCTGAACGGAGATCTTCCAGTTCAGATTCTCCGGCCGATACGTGTCCTGGCCTGGAGAATTTCAGTTTCTTCTGTTTTCCTTTAGACATGATGATTTTGTCTTTTGATTTTCACTCCTCCAAAAATCCGTTAAGTTTGATTTTCAAGGTGTTATCCTGGATTGGGTCTGAGAGCTTCAGTGTTAAGCTGCAGTCGCCATGGCGTCCAGACCGGAAGTCCCTCAATTTTGAATTTTTGATGAATATTTTTGAAAAATCCGCGATGCACTGAGGGCGCGAAAGGTGAAACGTGAAGTAGCGAGGGATCACTGTATTACTGGTGTTTTTGGAACGTTCGCCTCCGGTAGGTTCCTGAGGAACAAGTGGGCGAACAGGAAGGACTCGTCGTCTTTCCCCCTCAGCCCCATCATGCTCTCCATCAGCTCCACTGCTGATTTGTCTCCTAACTCCGAACGTGTTAGGAGCCTCTCTGCCCTCTCACTGTCAGAAAGGGTATAGTGCTGGAGAAGCATCCTTTTGTGCGCCTCATATTTTCCTTGGGCCAGCGGCTCCTGGAGCAGGCTCGTCACCTGTTGTGTGGCGCACGCATCCAGCGCAGCGACCACGTAGTAATACCTGGTATTGTCCGCTGTTATCCTGCGGAGTGCGAACCGGGCTTCTATGTGCAAAAACCACGCGGTCGGGTTGTGAAGCCAGAAGCCTGGGAACTTGATTGGGACCACGCATGTGGTGCTGGTGCTCTCCCTCTAGGCAGCCTCTGGGGCGGTGCTCGGCTTGCTTTCCATGGCACGTCTTGGGGTCACCAGTGTGGAGAAAGGAGGCAGGCGAGACAACGAGCTGGACGACAGTTACTTTATTCTTCCTCCAACATATTTTACAGCAAAAGAGAATGCCGGGTCTCTGTGCATTCCTCTTTTATACCTTTATTCCCATGCATCGAGAGCCGACACTTCTGACCATAATCATCGTTGTTTGTACAAAGAATTGTGTGGCACATTAACATAACATAACGCCGGCTCCACTCCAACACACTTCTTCTCTCCGGCAGTTCCTCCTCTCCCTCCTCCTTTTTATCAGATCACTGCAAAAGAAATAATCACATCATGGACTGGGACAACGCAAAAATTATTGGATCGGACAGCAAACAGACACAAACGCTGGATCAAGGAGGAAATCAGGAAGCGAGAAAAAGATAGCATGAACTGGGATGAGGGGGCCTTTATGCTTTCCCACACCTGGGACTACATTCTCCAGAGACCATCGGACGACAGAAAGCGGGGCCGGCTCAGTGGATCTGACATGTCTGCTGGGCTGGCCCACCTACGAAAGTCAGCTGATAAAATGACACCTTGCAGCAATCAGCTGACACTTCTGACGAAGGCTGCAGTGAACAGTCGAGACATGTAAAGAAGGTAAAAACATCTCCTTTCTATTTTTGTCTTTAATAAGAACAAATTGTGGTTATTTGTCAAATATCAGTTTTTGTAAATCTTGAGTCCAGCCCGATCTCTCCACGGCTGACCCTCCGTTCCTGCAGGTTCACCACCATGGACCTCAGAAATAAATGAGAAAAAAGAGGGGAAACAAATTAGAGAAATCTGATTATCACTTCAGATGTGATAGACATTTTTACGATCAGCATAATAAAATTATTACAGATGTCCTTTCCCTCCTCAGCTCCATTAACTGCTCCGTTTTCTCTAAAAATAACCTTCGGGTTTTTTTTTTACAACACCACAAAAGCAAATAAATAACATCAACTTCCCGATGTCTCTACAGGACTTTAAAAAGTTATCTTAAAGCAAGTTATTTCAACCACGTCATACTGTATTTTTATATTACTGACATTAGCTAATAAACTGACATTAATGGGGAAAAAAGGTTTGACTTCAGAAAAAAATAACAGTTCAACATGTTTATTTAATACATTAAGTGAAGCATACAGCACATCAAAAAAAAAAAATAATGCCACGTAACATGAGTTTAAATAATCGGATGTTGCTGTTTTCTGGATTATTGTTGTTTTCACATTCAAAATGCTGCATAATTCAAGCAAAAAACTTACTTTGAACTGTTTCTGACTTTGTTCCGCTTCTGCCTGAGCTGAGAGGGAAAAAAAGAAGCCAGGCTGAGCCACGCACTGAATGCTGGGATATGCCAGGACCACAAGGATCCTCTTCATGCATCCTCCGTTTTTGGGGTTTTGAAGGCTGCATTTGTCGGCCCCATGTGAACGAGCCCACGGAATGGGACATCCTTGGATGCAGCACGGTGACGTATCTGGCCTAGAAATGCACACTTGGAGGATGCAGAACCTCAATTGAGACACAGCCAGTGTGATCTTTTTTATTGGCTCATGATAGGCCCCTGACCTTTGTAGGCCCCTGGGCTTCAGCCCAGCCTAGCTCAGCCTAGCCCATGCGTTAAGGCAGCCTTGTCCATGACATACTACCTTTAAAGATCCTAAGGCTGACTCCGGGGGCTGACTTGACTTGTATTTGGTTCAAGATACATCCGAGCTAAAGGCTAGGAGCTAGCCAGCTAATGGCTAAGTGATGTAGGAAGGAGGGCAGAGTTGCATCTGGTCAGTGATTTTTCTTATTCTTAAAGTGACAGCATTAAAACAAAGTGTTTTCAGAAAGGCTGGAAAAATAACAAAAAACAACTTTGCAGCAATAATTAAATATTATGTTATTTATTAGAATATGTCAAAAACAATTCATTAAGATGTGTGAGCTGTTAAAATGTGGCAAAAGTGCAATCACTGACCCCTTTAATGAAGCTTATCTATTGAAATATTATTCATGTCTTAATCTTGATGCTTCAGTCCTTGGAGGTACATGTCCTTGGAGGTGCATATCTCCTAGGCAACATGGAAATCAAATGCATGTTCTTAAATTGTGCTGGACCAATATATCTTCCTTTGAGTGCAGTAACTAAAGACTGAAATTTAATCTTGTTTTACGTTTGTTTGTTTCATTCCATTTCATAGCTAATTTTTCACAAATAACAACTTTTCACAAGTAACAACAAAAACAACTTTATGTTGACTGTGAAAAAAAAATCACTTCTTCCTGTATATGACCCTGGACTTCAGTGTTGATCTATTGGTTTGTGCCTACTCGCTTATTTTACCAGCTGCTGCCAGGGTGCAACATTTTAAACACATCAGTTGTCCATCCTGCAACAAAAATACAACAGCAGGACAATCTTTTGTTGAAGTCTTCTCACTCTGAAAAAGCAACTATAAAGTGTCCTCTAAAAAGAGTTTTGCAAACTGTTGCCAAAGTCGTGAAACGTCCCCATTGTGTGAATGCACCTAATACATGTATATTTCCCTGACACTAGATGTTAGAGATAGATGATTTATCCACTGTTTTTACTTCACTTGTTACTTCCACAGTTTGAGATGAATTGTTGTTTCCACTGTTGAAAGAACTCTACTGACCTTCCACCATTAAAGTGCTAAAAAAAAAAAAAAAAAAAAAAAAAAAACTCTGGACAGGTTTACCATGTCTTCCTGTGTGTGGCTCCAGATCTGAGATCAGCCATCTGTTTTACTTCTCTGTGATTTTCTTCCCAGCGAGGGGACAAACAAAACTGATTTCTAGCCAGAAATCCTTTTTGTGAGATGCTGGACATCAGTTTAGGTGTCTGGTCTCAAGTTTCTATCATGCTGGTGTGCATTAGCTGCCCCCTGACTGTTGACTTTCCAGCCCACTGCTGTGTCTAAATAAACACTGGCTGGATTTAGACTACCTCTCCCATCTACCCTGTCAGTATTGCTCAGCCTTATCTGATCCAAGCCACAGAGACTGGACAATGTGGCAAATCCCCACCCCATACACACATACTGAAAACAACTTCTGCTTTAAGCTCCAACAATTAACATAATTATCAAAATGGTTTTTGTAAACTGCAGCTGGATATTTAAGAGATATTTAGATAAATAATGAAGAAAAAAATTGTGAGTAACCCTTGCACTTTGACTTTTCACCCAAGGCAGACAGCATTAACGGAAAACAGATTCCTTTGCCAGAGTGCTGCTCTTTTCAATAATAATTATGATTGTAAAAAAATTAGAAAAGGAAAAAAGTTTCCAGAGTTTAGATACATGGACACAGGGAATGAATTTTTATTTCATATTCTCTTCAAGTCCATTATCCAGCCTTGACCAAAGCCAAAACTGGATCTGCACTGGCATTGATTGTAGTTGGTCTCTTTAAAAGAAACTATTGATTGTCTGCAAAAATGCCAATGAGCTACTAAAGACAAATACGACCCTCTATTCTTTCAATAATAAGTAGTCTACATGAGCAAAACATTCATTGACACTAAGTGGAAAATCTTGAAAGGGGAGGAAATATGTCTGCTCTCAGATGGATCCTCCTTTGGGCAAAAGCAGAGGTCCTAACACACATTTTAGTGACCTATTAAGAGCATTATGGACCCCTCGTCCACATCGGCACTTGGCTCGGGTAATCTGGCCTATCCTCTTAAAAGTGGAATTGACTGAAAGAATTGATTCTCACTGGGATGGGCAGACACAGTCCCAATAATTACCTCATGTAAATCTCTGCAATCATGTATGAACCGTCAGCATCTTATGCTCATATGCATTCTCTCTGCTGCTATTCTTTGGTAACTTATAGGCAATATTTATGATAGTATGGATGGGTGATAAAGGGAAGAATTATCTGCAGAAAAGGATGAAACTTGATAAGAAAAAAAAAATACTTTAGCCCTGCTAGCCAATTGTCTGGTGACCTACAGAGCTCAATATACTGCGACTTGTGCAAAATACTGCAACCACAGAAAAGAACTGCAAACAGACAAACATACAAGCGCTGCAAAAAAGTCACAAAAATTGCAAATAGACAAATGTGCTGGGAATACCCACAATATAATGGCAGTGACTCCACAGTAAAGCGGTGGGGCATAGAGGTCATAGAGGTCATGTTCATGTTGAAAAGTTGTCAGATTTTATCCATTTCTTTTATTAACAAAATGGCCATCAAACTAAAACTTTTGTTTATTTAAAACAGATGATGCATGTTAATAGCAAATGACTAGAGCCAGGCTAACATGATCTACAGCAGTGGTCCCGGGTTGGGGACTACTTGGCAGTGGGTTGCTGAGAGCCGAAGAGAGAAAAAGTAAATAATTTATTCTGTTCTACTGACTTTCAAATGTTTTAGTTTGAAAATGTACCTGATATTCTTTTTTCACCTGACCCAGATCTTCCCTTCCTGGCTGATTTCCTGTGGGTTCCACACATGACCAGGGTTGGAGCGCATCATACGAGTCAACCCCGCACGCACAGGAGACTGGCTGTCCAGGGCCACAAATTTATACGCGCCTGGGATAGTGTCCCCACCACCGACATCCTGGACTGAAGTGGAGTGAAGGTGGAGCATCCTAACCCCCACAGAAACACTGGCATGAGGGGCCAGAGTGGACCGGACACGGGGAACACTGTCCTCCTGTAGAGAAACAAGTCTGGGCCACCCACTGAAGGTGAGTTTTCTTTAAACACACACTTTGTTTCTGTTCATTTAACCTCCCCCTTGCCTGAGTCTGCGTATCTGTCCACCTGTTCATCTGTCTGTCTGCGTATCCCCGTTCTAACTCAAGAGGAAATTATGCTAGGCTGACCAAACTTGGTACATAAGTTGAACATGGGAGTAACATGTTTGGCTATACGTTTGGGATCAAAAGGTCAAAGATCAAGCTCGCAGGGTCATAAAAGGTCAAAATCACTTTTGGCTCATAGTGACTTTATTATGAATGAATCTTTATTTATTTCGGATAGATTAAAAGTACAGATTAAAAGAAACTGAATAATATAACAAAGGGGGAAGAAAATCCAACAAGGTCAAATTAGACAATAACTAATTTTATACGTTACGCTATACGTTTGGGATCAAAAGGTCAAAGATCAAGCTCGCAGGGTCATAAAAGGTCAAAATCACTTTTGGCTCATAGTGACTTTATTATCACAGATAGGGCTACCAAATTTTAGCACAACCTAGAATGCGGTCTGGAACACGTCTTGAACATCCAGTGACCTTGACCTTGCAGTTGGCCTTGATGATTAGTAAAGTCGGAAAATAGTTCATGACGTCCCATCAGAATTGAAGCAGAAAATCAACCACTGATTTTCCCTACTATATGACATTCCAGCAGAGACAGGGCTGGAAGGAATGGGTCTACATCTCTGTTTAGTGCAATTCTAGTTAGATTTTTGTTTTGTCTGTTTGCAGTTATTAACATAAGATGCATTGTGTTGAGGCAGTAGCAGTGTGGTGAGCTCTCTGGGCCACTGCACAATTTCTGTAGATTATCAAAATATGGAAAAAACATACACCAGCGAATATTAAGGCAAGTGCAAATACATGTTGATATTGAATTCTTGGATTACTTAGAAAAAGCTGTGCTCTAAGTTGTAATGTGTGATTCTAATCATTTAAAATGTGATCTTTTCTGGGAGTATCACATAAATACTCTGTTAGAAAAAAGCATCCACTTTATATCAAAAGGAGAATGCTGGCACTCCTGCCCAGTGTACCCAATTGGATTGGTTAGACATGACCAGTGGCAGCCAGTCAGCAGCGGAGGTCGACACGCAACAGATGGAGTTCTCAGCTCATCTCAGAGTGCTGCTAACAAACCTGCTGTAATGCTAGCTGAAGTGACTGTAGTCGATCATATTATTAACTTTAGCTGATCGTTGTAATGCATTTACAGTTGAAACCAAAACTTTACATACACTATAAAAAGACACTTTTTTCTCTCACTGTGTTACATTAAATCACACTAAACTTTTCCTGTTTTAGGTCAGTTAGGATTACCAACATTATTTCTATTTGCTAAATAATTTTTATATTTGCTAAATAACTTTTTAAAGAATTTTTTATTACTTTCTTCAAAGTCAGAAGTTTGCATACACTAAGGTTACTATGCATTTAAACAATTTGGGAAGGCCCAGATGATGATGTCATGGATTTGGAAGCTTCTGACAGGCTAACAGGCAACATTTCAGTTAATTGGAGGCACACCTGCGGATGTATTTTAAGGCAAGATATCATGAAGAAAATTGACCTCCAAAAGTCTGGTTCATCCTTGGGTACAATTTCCAGATTATCTGAAGGTGCCATGTTCATCTGTTCAAACAATTATACTTAAGTTGTGGAGAATGGGGAAAGATGAGGCTGAGTTTATTTCTCAAGTCAGATTTATTCACATTCTCCAACATCATCCAAACACAGAAAGAGAAAAGAGAATGAATCTTCCAACATCTGTCCCTTTTATACTCAGGACATCAAACATACAGTCACATGGTACGTAATCCCAGTCACAATGTAACTTCCCCCCGATCTTAACACACTCCACCTCTCAGTCTCTGGCCGCTGGGCGAAATCCCCCAAGGCTATCTCTTTGCATGCCAAAGACTAAACTTCACACCCTCGTGTTATCTCCAGAGCGGCACAGTCCTTTGTTCCGTCTCAGATGTGAAGCCTAAGGTGGTATACATATGAATCATGCAGTCATATACAAATGTGCATATATGTGCCCCACATGACCCCCCCCCCCCCCCCAAACGTCTAAGATGGAACAACCGTAATAATAGTCTGCAAGTCATGGTAAAATTATTACACATCAGTCCACATGACGCTTGGGCCTCAGTCGCCTCCCATATCTGCTGTAAGCGGGCTTTACCACTCTCGCGGCGCCCTCCTGCTGGGGAGCTGCTTCCTGAGGATTAGAACTGTTAGTCAATCCCTGTGGGTGTCCTGATGAATGCTCCTTAGGGGGTCTGCCGCGCCGAGGAGCCGTAGCCAACAGCACATTTTCGTCGGCCAACACAAAGGCGGGTTTGAGTCTGTTTATGCCAATCTGTTCTTCCCTGCCCCCCAAATCTAGCAAAAAATGCTTATCCCCTGTTTCCAGCACTCTAAAAGGTCCATCATAAGGTGGCCACAATGGGGGGCGATGCGCATCGTGTCTGACAAAAACAAACTCCGCATTTTTTAAAGCCTTAGGCACAAAAACGCGCGGAAAACTGTGATGAACGGGGCCAGGAAGCGTGCTCGATCCCACGTCACTCTGCAACCGCTGAGCAGGGGGGCACTCTGGCGCAAGATTATCTGGGAGAAATTCCCCGGGCAGCCGGAGTGGCTGTGCAAAAACTAACTCAGCTGGGGAGGCTTTTAAATCCTCTTTAGGTGCAGAACGCAACCCCAATAAAACCCATGGTAGCCTGTCCACCCAATTTGCATCCGTAAGCGACGCTCTGAGGGCTGCTTTCAATGACCTATGGAAACGTTTGCATAAACCATTAGCCTGCAGGTTGTACGCGGTAGTGCGGTGGATTGTTACCCCCAGGCTGCGGGCCATCGCTGACCAAAGCTCGGAAACAAATTAAGGACCTCTGTCGGACGTAATGTCCGACGGAACTCCAAAACACGCTACCCATGTCGTTAAAAACGCGCACGCTACCTCCTCGGCTGTGGTTGATGCCAGTGGGACCACTTCCGGCCAACGCGTGGTGCGGTCCACCCTTGTCAAAAGGTGTGTGCACCCCTGTGACGGTGGGAGGAGGCCTACGAGGTCGACATGCACATGATCGAACCTCTTAGCCGGGATGTGAAATGGCTCCAAGGGAGCTCTAGTGTGTTTGTGTATTTTGGCTCATTGACAAGACACGCAGGCTGCTGCCCACTCTTTAACTTGCTTGCGCAGGCTCGGCCATACAAATTTCTCTCCTACCATTTTGACCAATGCGCGCACCCCCGGGTCCGCCAGAGAATGAATCGAGTCAAAAACGCGGCGGCGCCACGCGGTCGGTACCACCGGGCGCGGTCGACCCGTGGAGACATCGCAGATTAGGGGGGGGCATACCATCTTGTAACACCCTGTTCTCCAGCCTTAACCCTGTTGGTCCAGACTGGAGCGCGCGCACGTCTGCGTCACTAACCTGATCCGCGGCCATGGCTGCATAATCTATCCTTGTGCAGACTGCGGCGGCGCGCACTTCCGCATCGCTAGCCTGCTCCGCGGCCATGGTTGCACAATCTACCCCTACGCGGACTGGGGCCGCTACAGCGTGCGAGAGACAGTCTGCCACCACATTAAGTTTACCCGCTACGTGCTGAATATCGGTAGTAAACTCTGAGATTGCAGCCAGCTGCCTCTGCTGCCGGCCCAACCACGGTTCTGAAACCTTGGCCATCGCGAAAGTAAGCGGCTTGTGGTCAACGAACGCGGTGAAACAGCGTCCCTCCAGCCAGAACTGGAAGTGGCGAATGGCTAAGTGGAGAGCTAACAACTCCCTGTCGAATGCGCTGTATTTTCGCTCGCTATCGTGCAACGTCCTGCTGAAAAAGGCGAGTGGCTGCCAAACCCCGGCGACCTGCTGCTCTACGACCGCTCCTATGGCCACATCTGACGCGTCCGTAGTGAGCGCTATGCGGGCCGTGGGGTCTGGATGTGCTAACAACGCAGCGTTTGCGAGGGCTGTTTTGACCTCCGCGAATGCGCGCTCCCACTCAGGAGACCATTCGATTTTGCTTGTGGGTTTTTGTTTTTTTAGCGCGGCATACAATGGTTGCATGAGCTGCGCTGCGAGGGGGAGGAAGCGGTTATAAAAATTTACCATTCCCAAAAACTCTTGTAACGCTTTGACCATTTGTGGCTGGGGAAAATTTGTTATTGCGCGCACTTTGTCAGGCAGAGGGACGGCTCCTTCTGGAGAGATGCGATGCCCCAAAAAATCAATCTGCGTCACCCCGAACTGACACTTCGCTGGGTTGATTATTAACCCGTGCTCCCCCAACCTCCGGAAAACTGCCGTGAGGTGATTTTCGTGTTCGTCTTCGGACGCGCTGGCTACCAAGATGTCGTCCAGGTAGACGAACACGAAAGGGAGATCACGCAACACCGCGTCCATCATGTGCTGGAACGTCTGCGCAGCGCCTTTAAGCCCAAACGGCATGCGCAAAAACTCGAAAAGGCCAAACGGAGTTATTACCGCCGTTTTGGGGATGTCCTCAGCACGCACTGGGACTTGATGGTACCCGCGGACCAAGTCTATCTTAGAAAAAATGCACGCCCCCGCCAAATGAACGGAAAAATCTTGGATATGCGGGATGGGGTAGCGGTCATGCGCTGTAGCGTTGTTCAGCCTGCGGAAATCTCCGCAAGGACGCCATGAGCCGTCGGCTTTAGGGACCATGTGAAGCGGGGAAGCCCATGGGCTCTTCGAACGTCTGATGATGCCCAACTTTTCAAGGCTGGCGAACTCCTCGCGTGCTATGGACAGTTTAGCTGCATCCAAGCGCCGAGCTTTTGCAAAAACGGGCGGTCCGGTGGTAGTAATAAAGTGTTCCACTCCGTGTTTAGCGACAGCTGCTGAAAATGTGGGAACCATGAGTGCTGGGAACTGAGTGAGCAGTGTGTGAAACTTACCACCTGCTGCTGCGACGTTGGCTTGTGCTGTGGGCGGGGTCACTCGGGCTGCACAGGGAATAGAATAAAAAGAAAGTGCATTAACCAGGCGCCTATTAGCAAGATCAACCAACAAACCATGTGAGCACAGAAAATCAGCCCCTAACATATTGAAGTTCACTGCAGCTATAACAAAAGTCCACTCAAATGTACGGCCGTGGACGGACAGAAGCAGAGTCTTCTCACCAAAGGTCTTAACCCTCGAGCCATTCGCTGCTGACACTCCGTGACCTCCGGGACCCGCCAGCCGGTCAGCGTATGTAGGCATGATGAAGCTCACTTGGGAGCCTGTGTCCACGAGGAACTGCCTCCCCGATCGCGCATCTGTCAAGTAGAGCAGCTTGTTCTCCTCCCCGAGGGCCGCAGCTGCTATCTACCCCCGGTCTTGGCGTTTCCCGAGCTCCTGAACTGGCACGGTGGTATACATTTGCGTGCCCTCTCTGCGAAGCGGCGATGGTAAAAACAGAGGTCGTCTCCTCCGCGATCCCTGGCCCTCACCGCCGCCGTTGTTGGTGGGTCTGCTACCGCCGCCTCTGGCCTCCTGTCGTCTCCGGCCGCCGCGCCGAGCTCCGTCGCTGCTGCGGTGGCAGCGCGCTGTCTGCTGGCGTTGAGAATCCATTGTGCCTCCTGGGCCAGCGTGCGGAAGTCCCGCTGGGCCATCAACGGTGAACCAGCCAAGATCGCTCTTGTGGCCGACGGTAGGGTTCTCAGGAAAATGTGGGTGAAGAGGAAATCGTCGCCGTCTGAGCCCCTCAGCCTCAGCATGTCTTCCATCAGGTCGACGGGTGTGCTATCTCCCAAGTCGTTCAGGGCCAGTAGTCTCTCCGCTCTCTCATGGACTGAGGGAGTGAAACGCTGGATGAGCGCAGCCTTCAACCCGCCGTATTTGTCGTCGGCCGGTGGGCGCTCCAAAAAGCTCTGCACATATCGAGCCGTGCAGTTGTCGAGCTTGGAAATGACGTGGTAGAATTTGGTGTCATCTACCGTTATCCCCCGGAGGGCAAACTGTGCCTCGACCAAGTGGAACCAGGAGCACGGGTTGTCTTGCCAGAAGTCTGGTAGCTTGACTGTGGCTGCGTCCGCCTGGCTGGCTCCTGACGAGTCCGGCTCAGGGGAATTATTTCTGCTCATGATACGTCATAGGGTCACCAGTGTGGAGAATGGGGAAAGATGAGGCTGAGTTTATTTCTCAAGTCAGATTTATTCACATTCTCCAACATCATCCAAACACAGAAAGAGAAAAGAGAATGAATCTTCCAACATCTGTCCCTTTTATACTCAGGACATCAAACATACAGTCACATGGTACTTAATCCCAGTCACAATGTAACTTCCCCCCGATCTTAACACACTCCACCTCTCAGTCTCTGGCCGCTGGGCGAAATCCCCCAAGGCTATCTCTTTGCATGCCAAAGACTAAACTTCACACCCTCGTGTTATCTCCAGAGCGGCACAGTCCTTTGTTCCGTCTCAGATGTGAAGCCTAAGGTGGTATACGTATGAATCATGCAGTCATATACAAATGTGCATATATGTGCCCCACAAAGTATAAATACCATGGGGAAGTCAAGCCATCATACCGCTCAGGAAGGAGACAGGTTCTGTGTCCCAGAGATGAACGCGTTTTGGTGTAAAATGTGTGTATCAACCCCAGAACAAAAGCAAAAGACCTTGTGAAGATGCTGGCTGAAGCTGGTAAAAGGGTGTTATTATCCACAGTGAAATGAGTCTTGTACCAACATGGGCTGAAAGGTCCCTCAGGGAGAAAGAAGCTATTACTCCAAAAGAAATATAAACAACTAGAAAAGCACTTGGAGAGCGCAGACCTCTGCCAAGCGACACAGTTTCCCCCATACAGTCTTCAGATTCCTTGACCATGAAAACATATGACAAGCAGTGGTTCAGTAGTTATTGACGAAAATGGCATTTTCCGTAATGGCGGCCACAGTTCCCCCCATACAGTGTTTGTGTGTACGTTTTCAGATTCCTTGACCATGAAAACATATGACAAGCAATTGGATTGACAATGATAGGATTAGTGGTTCAGTAGTTATTCACGAAAATGGCATTTTGCGTAATGGCGGTTTTCTTGTGGACGGTGATCCGGATCACCACCAAAATCTAATCATCTGTAGGATACCCCATTTCTGACAATCTGTGAAAATTTTATGAAAATCCGTCCATAACTTTTTGAGTTATCTTGCTAACAAACAAACAAACAGACAAACAGACAGACAAACCAACGCCGATGATCACATAACCTCCCCCTTTGGCGGAGGTAAATATGCTCAAGTCACACAAAAATGATTATGCATGGAATGAATGTTGATTGGAGTGTGTGTGACTCACTTCCCACCTCTGCTGTTTAACTGTGGAGAGGAACTTATCGTTTATACAGGACAGATTGGAGAGCAGCACCAGCGCAGACTCTCTGTGCCCAGCTGGCCGACCATGTGTGTCCATTCTCTGGCTACAGACAGCCACAGCCACTGGTCCTGTGCCCTACTTCTCTGCAGTTCATGCTACCCTGATGCATGTGTGGGTGCATATGGTACATCTGGCCGTTCCTCTCCACAACCATGGGCGTATTAATGTTTACATTTTTAGGCATAGCTGCTCGCATACACTGGAAAGAGCACCAGCGGACACTCTATCTCCCATTGGCTGGCTGTGTGACTTCACATCCTGGCGAATGACAGCAGTAGCACCGTGCCACTTGCGTCCTCTCAAAGCTTGTCCTGCATAGCACCATACGTACAGTATTCCAAACAGTCAGTCAGGCACTCTGTAATCACAGCAGCATTATATTATAAGTTTTCAAACATTAGATCTTCATTATTATCGCTTTCTGGCCAAATTTGATGCTTTTCATTTCCTGTTTTTCCATGCTTTATTCATGAAGCACTCCAGTTGAGATGTTGAGTTTTATCCACTCAGCCTTGAGTCAATCCTAAACCCCAACCAGCAGTTTTCTGAAGTACCTACCCCTGATTAGGGCCATGTTTCAGTGGTTACGAGTTCCTGAAAATGTCTCCTTTCAGGAAGGTTCCTGTAGTGGAGACATGGGGGAAGTTCCTGCAAAATTGGTTCCTGTAATGGAAACAGGGTTTCGTTGTGCGTGTTCACTGTATGGAATGTAGTCACATCTGAGGTAACTTGTTTCCTGCTTTTGCATGATTTTATTTCCTAATACCTGAAATCAAGAAAGAGCAATACTGTCTGAAATTTTCCAAATAACGCAGTCAATAAAATCTAACTATGCTAGCAAGGTTGAGGGAATTAATATGTCTGGTTTCAAACTTAAGCTTACATTAGGCCTGAAATGATTAATCGACGTTGTCGACGACGTCGATCATAAAATTTGTTGATGCAAAATTTTAATGTCAATGCGTCATTTAATTTTAACTCTGTGAGAGTGAGAATTTTTGTCCCCCTAGTGCAGGGGTGGGCAATCATGTGCCACGGAGGGCCATTCCACTGCTGATTTTCTGTTCCACCCAGTGCTTTCAGCAGGTGTTTGCTCTAATCAGCTTCAAGGATTGCCAGTAATTGAAAACACCTGCTGAAGACACTGGGTGGAGCAGAAAACCTGCAGTGGAATGGCCCTCACTGCCCACCCCTGCCCTAGTGGCAGAGCGCAGCACTGCACCTGTCTTCTCACTCTGACATGATCGCCTGCCTTGGGGATTTGTACTGATTGTACTGATTTGCCAGTTTCAAAAGGTGGCAGACATCTGTTGGAGGACTCACTGGATGACACATAATACACCAAAGAAGAAGAACTCCTCATTTCCTTTTCCTGTTTAACATTTAGCCCAGAAAGCTAATATGTTCGCGATCGTCACATCACTTTTTCGGCTTTGTATGCTGAAAATAGCCATGGGATACAAGCGAAATTTATGTCGGATAATCATAAGACTTTGTAGATGTGGTACAGACTTTAAATTACCGACAGAATGCAAAATATGGACCATGATGTGTGAAAATGCAGCGACTACATCAGCCAGCCATCCACCCAGCCAGCCAGCCCCCCTTTGTCAACAGTAAGTGACTTATTTTGGGTTTTTTAAATGTATTGATTTCTTGTTCACATACTTTGAAGATAAGATGATGACGTACCTCTGTAAAAAAAAAAAAACGGTGTCAAAAGACTGAACCATTCTTTGTGTAAATACGTCCAAAGCCCAGTTTTGACTGAGTTATGGAATTTAAAGAGCTGCCGCGACATTGTGCAAATTAGACACGTAAATCTATTCCTATCTGAAACTTTGGATCATATTTTACATCTTTCTAATTGACAGTAAGCCATTATCTCTTGCAACTTTCAAGTTATAGCCTTGGAAATCTGAACTATTTTATGGACTTTGGATGTATTTACACAAAGAATGGTTCAGTCTTTTGACACTGTTTTTTTTTTACAGAGGTACCTCATCATCTTATCTTCAAAATGTGTGTGTAAGGACTTGCTTAAGAAGCTGCAATATGTTGATCTGGATGATTGTTGCTACCACTGATAGACTGCTAGCCCTTGTTTGCACATTTGTGGCAGGAGTTCGTGGGTCCAATTCCGCTACAGAGCCCCTGGTCCATCTGTCTGAGGATGAGTGGCAGTTTCATTTTCAACTTAGTTTACTCTCCAATATTACTTTTACTCCGGTGATGGCAGAATTTCAAGGTCTAGCTAAAAGCTTTGGCTAGCGCTATCCCTCTGACGTGTGCATAAGCGCATCTTCCACATGTTCCACAAAAATTTGTTTCACGTTTGGGCTGAACACACCTTTTGAACGATTTTTAAAACTATAATTTTATAGTTACGTTATCTTTAGCATGCTTTGTGTGGACGGCTTGGTATGAATGGCACTTAAATCAGTTAGCTCACCACTGAACGCCTAGTTAAAAAATACACGGTCGGCCACTGAGGTAAGGCAAAACATGCACTACAGCCCCAAACAAGAGCTGTGCCAACAGGAAGCAGAGATGGACATGAGAGAAACAATCGCAATTTGT
This sequence comes from Pholidichthys leucotaenia, assembly GCA_020510985.1. Classification (NCBI taxonomy): domain Eukaryota; kingdom Metazoa; phylum Chordata; class Actinopteri; order Cichliformes; family Pholidichthyidae; genus Pholidichthys; species Pholidichthys leucotaenia. Next base: position 138,376,780 of record CM035842.1, on the reverse strand, counting down.
CAACTAATCAAAAAAACAGTCATTAGATTAGTCGACTATCAAAATAATCATTTGTTGCAGCCCTAGTTTACATACACATGCTGTAAACTACCAGCTAACAAACTGTCCACCAATCTCAGATTAAGTGTTATTCATAAGGCCCCTCACTCTATGCTAAATAGGCAGTGAGCATGCACATATGGCTATGGAGCCCTAAAAAGCAGCTGTGAAGATGGGAGGGTGCAGGATTAGGGCCTGAGCCTTACTCAGATGGGACATTTCCATGACAGTGAGCTCCGCCACGGCTTAGCAGCCTCGCTCCTGTTTATGCTTTTTGGAGGAGAAGCCGGATTCCCTCCCAGTGACAGATGGCCTTTGAGCCACAAAGTGCAGTGTTTAGACTTAGCTTGCTCTGGGGCAAGAAAGCAAAGCTCTGATGACACAGCATTCGGCAAACAACTCCCAAATGCAGAGGTGGTGACCACATAGAGCACGGAGAACTGGCTGACCCACCAAGCAAGTAACCAAATAACCAGAGAAGCAGCTCAGCTTCAGTCAAATCTGCCAATGAGGGGGAGGCATAAAGAAGGGACACCAGAGATAATGATGGGTTTAGAAAGCAAAGAAGTAGTTGGCCTGAAGCTACATGACACGACTCAATTTAGATTCAGCACAGTCCAATCTGGTGCTTTTGCTTACTTCAGACCAAATGCCCCCTGACTGAATCAATACACCCTGAAAAAAGATAGCATTGGTTCTGCTTTTAATTAAGAGGATTGTTAAATTTGGTCAGTTGAAGTGTAAAGAGATTTCTTTGTAAGCAGGCACGGTGGAGCAGCAGATTTTGCATTAGAGGGTAAACAGTGAGTGAAAAGGACCAGCTGCTGGAGAGAATTAGCCCAGTCTCATCTGATCCAACACAAACCAAGTGCTGCTTACTCTCAGAAAAAAAAAATCTGGCCTGACCCAGTCTGACCCCTCATACAAAGCCAGAGAGGCCCTGAAGGCAGTGAATTAATTGCAGCCCACTAAGCCTGATACACCATATCTTAAATAGGAATGGGTTGCAGGCCCATAAGTGCTCTAGCCTGGACAAGAAAAGGCCTAAAATGGGAAATTATGTTCAAACTGTAGACAGTAAACAAAAACAAACACGTTGGGAATGGTTTTGTTCGGTGGACAGGCCCTACAAAACCCTGCAAAAAGCAACGATTGGCTTTTGTGCCGACTGACATGCAGTACACGGATAACTGAATTGCTTCCGTAAACAAAACAAGCAGCAAACAAGAGGGGAAAAAAACTTCCGAGAGCTTCCCTCTCCCATCCTCTACATCTCCCATATCCTGGGAAAATGGTTGATGAAAAAAATATCATCCCCTCACATCTCCTCACGCTGAAATTCATTTAGAGAGCGGAGGCGTTACTCACCATGTTTACCCTGGCTGCTCACTCTTCAAGCCCACACTGCTGGAGCCACCCAAATTGGCCTCTCGCACCATATAGATTTCCCATCAAAGACCAGCATCTAAAGAAGACACAGCGAGGAGAGCGGGAGACGAGGAGAAGCAGAATGTTTGTCAGCCTGATCGCTCAGCCTTTTGTCTCCCTCAAATAATAATAAAAAAAATACATATCCTCAGATTAATAAGACCAATAACACAGAGTGATGGTTCATTGCAGTTGGGAAAGGACTGCCTTATCGCTCCAATCACTGACTTGTAACATGAATTATGCAGAAGAAAAAAATGTAATGTAAGCAGATGATTTAAGCAGACACCAACAATACCATACGCTCACAATGCATTTAATCTACTTTATGAATCACACTTAGCCAGGTGCTGAGTGAGGCTGAGGACACTCTTGAACACTGTGAACATACTCATGCTTGTAATGGCCCAGGCAGCATGAGGAAGAAGAAATGTCATGTCTAGGGGCTTCGGACATCAGTAGATCAATAGACCCTGACAAGGAATTTTAAAAGATACTATCTGTCTGACTGCTGGTGGCAATAAACTGAAGATTAACCTTTACGTCCCTCCCAGTCCTGGGACGTACCCTGAAGGGCAAGCTCCACTGTTTACTAATCAACAAAAGTTGTTTTTTCGATACCTCAAGATCAGGGAATAGCTTAACGGCTCTGTACTCGGCCCCGAAAGTTATTGACTTCCTTACCAAACTGATATGAGCATCATAAATGTGAAGGATGAACACTCCACAGCCAAGTATTATATATCACTTGTGCAGTTCCAGATATGCGTACGGCTAGTTTATTAAAAATAAACACCATATATTATAACTATGCTGCAGGACAAATGTAATAATTCCTGTTGCCATGTGTAGAACTACGGAAAATGGAGTCACATGACAAGAGAACGATGGGGTTGTCGTTCAGAAGAGCCTGTGTGGCTGGCGTGAACGGCAGTGTTCTTTGTGAGCCACAGGGAAACAAGAGCTCTTTTTCTCCTCCAGAAGCATGATCCTCTTTCACCTTTGAGCTGGGAGCCAAAGTTTTGAATGGCTGTGACCTCCGTGGCCTCTGCCGGCCCCCACCGGCCTCCAACCTTCCAGCTGTTCATCCTTCCAGTCCAGCACATTGTCCAGTGTTGCTGGTTTGTAGAGGCAGGAGGACCAGCACCCCTCTGGGCCTAGGAGCTGACCCACAGGCCAAGGCCACAACACCACAGGCATAATACCGGAGTTCCCACATGAGCAGTGGAGCATGACGAGAAAGAAAAAAGATAGAAAGTCTGGAAAAGTGACTGGGTTAAGGTGGTGGTGGGGTGGGAGAAAAATAGAAAATAAGGCAGAGAAGTGGAAGATTGATGTTCTCTGCACAGGAGTGGAAATCGGGAAAGAGAAAATTTATGAGGGATGAATAAACAGAGAAAAGGAGAATAAAAACAGGCTGAGGGGCTAAATGTGGTCAGAAGATGTACGTTGTGACAAAGCAATAAGACACTGCTGAACAGACACAGGCAGACGCCAAGGTGCAATAGAAGAGCTTGCTTCCCCTTCTGCATGGCTGGCTCCGATGACAAGACAGTATTCCCTCAGCTCCCGCCGCTAACTGGATGATAGCACCAATCTCTCTCTTCTCGCTACCCTTCTCGCTTTCTGTCTGCTTCTGTCTTGTCATTAATTTTCTTTCCTCCCCCTCCCCACCACTTCTTCCTTCACCCCCAGCTGAAATCATATCCATCCAGCACCCTTAAAACGATGGGTGTCTAAAGCAAACATTACCCTATTACTCTGTTTGTTTACCTGTGAAAATTCGTCGCTTCAGGCCTATCTCTCATTAGGGTAGCCAAACAAAGGCAAAGGTAACTTGAGAACACTTTAAAAATGCCTATAATTTGATGATGCTAGTGAAGGAGGGGGCGTTTTTCTATTTTTTTTTTAGCACTCACAAATGGAAATCGCCTCTGTACAGAATGAAAGCCTCTGAGGGCCATCCACTTACTATGAAATGTGATGATACCACCCCCCCACCCCCACCCAGACACCAGTGGAGCTCAGTTTAGCATTACCTTTTTTTCATATAAAACATCTGCCTCATTCTTCCTCCCTTTACATTGTACACAAAATATTCCTAAATTGCGTTCTGTCAAAAACTCCATGAGAGGATGGATGACTCACAGAAGTTGTGAGCCTATGTTTCCATACATTTAGCTGGGCCTCATAACCCAATGATTCAGTGGATTTTTCATTGAAAAGGAGTGCATTTGAATATGAATGTGTGTGTGTGTGTGTGTGTGTGTGTGTGTGTGTGTGTGTGTGTGTGTGTGTGTGTGTGCGCGTGTATCCATGCCTGGTTGGTTGGTGGGGTGTTGGCAGGGTTGTGGATACCCTGCTGGGACCAGCCCTGCCTGAGCAGCCTGGTGGAGAGGACAAGTTGTGGCATGTACACACTCTCACAAACACACACACACACACACACACACACACACACACACACACACACACACACAGCAGCTGCTCCTTCTGCAGCTGCTGCTGTCGCCCAACCCAGGGCTCCCTGTTCCAAAGGAGGGTGAGAGAGGAGGAGGGGGGTGTTGGTGGAAGAAAAGAAAGGACCAGGAGAGGGGGAGGAGGAGGAAATCTAGGAAGAATAGGAGAAATTGGAAAGGAGAGCGAGAGAGAGAGAGAGCTGACAAAATAAACTGAAAAGATATGAGGAAAAGGAAGGCAATGGGAGTGAGAGGGAGAGAAAAGTGGGGGAAAAAAAACGAGTTACAGAGGCTCAAAAAAAAGCATCTCCAAGGTACACTGAAATGCACATCTTAACTCTCACCCAGTAACAGGTGAAAAAATAACCATTATCGCCTCCATTGCCAAACAACACTATCCTACACATGTAACTAACAACTTGCCACCAGAAACAATTTATTTAATAGTCATCCAGTACACATCTCCAAATGTAACACAAACTCCAGTGTGTAATACACAGAACACTAAAGCTGGATTCTGTGTTGTACTGTGTACTTAATGAAATATATAATAAAAGGGACCTCGAGAGCGGAGCGGAGGTTCACTTCATTTATTTGTAGAAACTCTCCATGCGCATGCGCGCATGATACATTCACTGACCATTCTGTATCACTACATCACCCCCTTTTAAACCAATGTTTCCCAGCTGTTTACAAAAATCAAATCCTCAAAATAAACTTTGAATTTACACCTTCTGCATCTCATTATTCATCTCATTCTTGTCCCCTCGTTTTTGTTTTTTTTTCTAACACAATACTGCAACATTCAAACTCGTAACACATAAGAATTTAACTGAGAGGCAGGGTGGACTACCTGATCCTCTCTGTTGTGGTATGGAGGTTTATTCTGCTCCATGTATACACACAACACTATACTACAAATTCAGTCTTTTGACTGGCTTGACCGCTCTGCCCACTCTGGTGCGTATACCCGGATCTGGGGTGGTCGATGGTGAAGGCACAACTCTCAAATGAGAGCGGTTTCTTCTGAGACTGCCCTTCGACGTGTCAACGACGTAGGACCTCGGTGTCCCAGCTGATCCGGAAACTACTCCAGTGCGTGGTTCGTTCTTGATCCAGACTCTCTGGCCTGGCTGGAGCGGTTTCTTCTCCTGTGCTCTGTGCCGTGTGTTATATTCCTCAGCCTGTTTTCTTTTAAGCTCTTCATCTTTCCTCTCAAAAGCTCTCAAGTCCGGCCAAGCTGGTGTGAGGGTGCTTGGACATACTGGGAGAGGTGTCTGGATGTTACGCCCCATTAGGAGCTGCGCGGGGGATGCCCCATGAGCGAGAGGGGTCGCTCTGTATGCCATCAGTGCTTTGTGAGGGTCCTCATTCTTCTGCAACAGGGCCTTCACGGTTCTAACAGCGCGTTCTGCTTCTCCGTTGCTTTGAGGGTAACGGGGGCTACTGGTGAGATGCTGGAATTTATAATCTGCAGCAAACTCTGCAAACTCTGCTACTGCAAACTGTGGGCCGTTGTCGGTGATGAGTGTGTCAGGCACTCCATGACGGCTGAAGATGGCTTTCATTTTAATAATCACAGCTGACGCTAGAGTGCTTGTGACGTTGGCAACCTCAATGAATCGGGAGTAGTAGTCAATGACCACCAAGTAATGACCTTTCTTCCATTCAAACAGGTCGGCGGCTAGCTTTTGCCATGGGCGTGATGGCAAGGGTGTGGTCAGGAGAGGTTCTGGTGCATTGTGACATTCCTTAGCACAAACTTCACACTGGCGTACCTTTTCTTTTATCTGACGTGTCAGACCTGGCCACCATGCTGCTTCATGAGCCCTCGCCATACACTTCACCATTCCCTGGTGGCCCTGATGAAGCGTTTCCAAAATGTTTGGTTGCATGCTTGCTGGAATCCCTATTCTTTTCCCTTTCATCAGGAGACCATCAGCCATCAACAAGTCATTTCGGTACTGCCAATAGGACTTCAGCTGCGGAGCTGAACTCTGTCTGTCCCAACCTGTGCGGATCAGAGAAGACAGCCGTGCACACACTGGATCCTCTTCCTGAGCTTGCCTAATCTGCATCAGTTTCTCTTGCGATGCAGGCAGTTGCTGAATGACTTCATTGATGTGAGCTCTCACGTCACTCTGGAGCACGAGATCCTCCTCTGTAGTTGCACCTTGAAGGGGAGCTCTTGAAAGAGCGTCTGCTGCTATGAGATTTTTTCCCGGAACATGCACAATGGTGTATGTGAACCGCAGGAGTCTCAATCTGAATCGCAACACACAAGGGGGAATTTCATCAAGTGCTCTTGTGCTGAGGAGACTTATCAAGGGTTTGTGGTCTGTTCTAACCTCAAAGTGCAGGCCCAGGAGGTAAGTTTGGAACCGATCACACGCCCACGTGATGGCCAAGGCCTCTTTTTCAATTTGGGCGTATCTACGCTCCGTTTCTGTCATACCGCGGGAAATAAAGGCCACTGGCCTCCACTCTCCTGAAGGTTGAAGTTGTGACAAAACACCCCCCAGTCCGTAGGAGGATGCATCTGCTGACACCCTAGTCGGCCTGTCAGTGCAGTATGGGGCAAGTACAGCCGATGAGCTGAGCTCTTCTTTCACCTTTGCGAAGGCTGTCTGTTGAGCTGGCCCCCATGTCCACATGTTATCAGCTTTCAGGAGGTCCCTGATCGGTCCTGTGATCTCTGCAATGTTTGGGGAAAACTTTCCCAAGTAATTCACCATCCCCATGAATCTTTTGACGTCTGCCACGTCCTTGGGTGGTGGCATGGCCGCAATGGCCCTGATCTTGTCGGGATCTGGCCGTATTCCCTCTCCGCTGACAATATGCCCGAGGAATTTCACCTCAGTCACTGCAAACTGGCACTTGTCGTTCAGGGTGAGGCCTCGCTGCTGTAGGCGTTGCAGCACTCGATGCAGCCTTTCATCATGTTCCTGTGGTGTGGCTCCAAACACCAAGATGTCATCTGCATGACAGACCGTTCCTTCCAGGCCATCCAGCATTTGTGTCAAGCGCTTCTGGAAATGCTCTGGTGCTGAGGATATTCCAAAAGGAAGTCGGTTGAAACAAAAACGTCCAAATGGCGTGATGAAGGTGGTGAGTGGGGACGATTCCTTATGCAAAGGAATTTGCCAAAAACCTGCAGTGGCATCTAGCTTTGAAAAAATTCTAGCTCCAGCTAGTTTAGCAAGCGTCTCATCGACTGCAGGGAGGATGTGTCTTTCTCTGCACACGTTGTCATTTAGGTGGGTGAGGTCGACACATATACGGATTTTTCCGTTTGGCTTTGGTACTACGACCATTCCGGAGCACCACTCAGTTGCATCTTCTATGGGTGAAATAACTCCCATTGCCTCCATCCTATTCAGCTCCTCTTGAACTTTCCCTCTTAATGACAGAGGCAAGCGGCGTGGCACCGCTAGGGCAAATGGAGTGGCATTCTCTTTCAGTTTAATCTTATATTCACCCTCTAGCTTCCCTAAACCAGTAAACACTCTGGGATATTGCTTCACATAAGCATTCTCTGTTGCAATGGCATCTACTTGACTAAGCAAGCTGAGGTCTTGTATGGCTGGCAAGCCAAGTAGTGGAGTAGCTAACCCTGGGACAACATACACCTGCTGCTTCACAACAGAGCCCTTGTAGCTCATGTCGGCGGTAAAGCATCCCTGTACTGCGATAGGAACATTGCTTGGTCCACACAGTTTTTTGCTTGGTGGTGAAAGTTTCCCGTGTAGCTTTTCAGAGTACATGTGTTTTGGGATGGCTGTCACTGCAGCGCCGGTGTCAAGCTTGAACACTACCTGCTGGCCATTTACTCCAATCGACCTCTTCCACGCAGCATTAGGTGGAGGTGCCGTAGTCATTGTGCCCAAAAACAAAGTCTCCAAACTTTCACACATGTCCTTCTGCTGAAGTTCCTCCACTCTCATTTTTGTTTTGCACAAAGCAGCAAAATGCCCCTTTTTCTGACATTTCTTGCAGTCTGCATTGCGAGCAGGACATTCTTTAAATGAATTTGCATGTGCTTTTCCACACCTGCCACATCTGTCTTTTGCATTTGTCTGACCTGGTCTGTGATTTGTTTTGTTTCCTTGTTGACCCGATTTTTGTTTGTGCTTGAACCTAACTGCATCCATATTAGCTCCTTCAACACCATCCGTGCTAGTCTGTCTCAGTGTGGTTTGTTGCTTTTTAATTTCCTCGTTTTGGCGAATCTTCGTCATTGCTTTCGTTAAAGTCAGCTTTGAGTCGAGCTGTAACTTCTCTGAAAGCGTGTGGTCTTTAATACCCACGACTAAGCGATCTCTTATCATCTCCTCTTTGAGGATTCCATACTGACAATACTCAGCTAGCTTGTGGACGGCTGTGATGAACGCCTCGGCTGATTCACCAGGCTCCTGGCAGCGTTTGTTAAACTTGGCCCTCTCATATATCACGTTATGTTCACAGATGAAATGTTTTTCAAATGCGTCTCTTACTTTCTCATAGTCTTTCTTGTCCGCTTCAGCCAGTGCTAAAGTGTTAAGCACATCATCTGCCGAGTCTCCCATAGTGTATATTAGCGAGTTCACTTGATACTCTTGACTCTTCTGGTCGAGTCCGGCAGCCATGCGGAATCTTTCAAAACGTCTGACCCAATTTGGCCAACTAGCGACATCCCTGAAGTCAAATGCCTCGGGCGGGCTTATGGAAAATAACGTATCCATTACCTTCCGACGTCTTCGTCACGTTGTGGCTAGCTTGGAATGTTTGCTAGTTCAGCTCGTGAACTTGAAAACTTTTTTTTTTTTTTTCCTCTGTACAGCCCAACTGGAAGGAAACTTCACTTACATGCTTTTTAAAGCTTCTGTCTTCATATTAGAGACGGGTCGCCGACTTCTGACACCATGTGTTGTACTGTGTACTTAATGAAATATATAATAAAAGGGACCTCGAGAGCGGAGCGGAGGTTCACTTCATTTATTTGTAGAAACTCTCCATGCGCATGCGCGCATGATACATTCACTGACCATTCTGTATCACTACAGATTCATGCTGCATTTCCGCTTTGGTCCGCATCTGCTTTGGACGAGCCCAGCGCGCATGTGGCGCTGTACATGCTCACTTTTTTTGTCTACCCAGGCCAAGCGGTTGACGCATGTGCACAACCATCGTTTGTAGTTTCATTCCCGCCCTATAGGTAGTGCCAGTGAGCTGACGCGCCAGATTTTTTACCAGCTACAGCAAAGAAACGCGAGAGCAACACACATCAACAACTATGGCGTCATTTACCCATCACCGAGAGCAAAAGGAGCTGCTGTTACTATATCTGGCGGCAGAATTACAAAAAAAAGAGAAGGTATAGCGTGCCACCACTGAACGAGAACCGGGCCACGAATGGGGAATTCAGTACCTCTTCGTCTTCTTTGTCTACTTTGACTTTGTATGCTGTGTCGATGGCACCACCTCCTGAACCGTACGTTCAGTCTTGCGCATGCACTGTCAACATGTGGGCAGTGGTGGCCTAATTTTTTTTTTTTTTAGATTTAGTATACTTTATTGATCCCCAGAGGGGAAATTGAGGGTCATCCACCACCTGGATGGATGAAGCAGCCACGATACGGCGCTATCTCTTAACCATTCACACACACATTCACACCTAAGGCCACTTTAGAGTCTCCAATTAACCTAACCTGCATGTTTTTGGCATGTGGGAGGAAACCGGAAAAATCCCGGGGTAAACCCACGCATACACGGGGAGAACATGCAAACTCCACACAGATCACTGTTGGTCGGGGGCTGGGATCGAACCCACGATCCCACAATCCCCACGATCCCCCGGCCAAGGGTAAACTGTGCTGGCGCAGTGGTTACCTCAGTGGTTACCTCACTATCACCCTCAGGGATGTGGACTGGTGAGCGGAGGGTCGCGGGTTTGATCCCTGGACTGGCAGGATTAGATCTGGGTGGGACAGAACATAGCAGTGTTCTATCACTGAGCAGCTCCACTGGAGCAGCTCAGTGGCCACAGGTCAGTCTGTGGTTGTACTGGGCAGCTTCCTGGTGTGAATGTGAACAGGGCGTCCATGAAAAAGAGAGATTGCCTCTCAATGGAACTACCCTGTGTTATGTCAGAGGTTGGAGCCAAAGGAGGAGACCAGCTGTAGAACTGAACACATGTTTATTAGACAGGGCAGTGCAACCTAACCACACCAAACCGCTATGCAGAGAAAACGTCCAAGAGACCTCCCTCCTACCTGCAGCCCTTCTTATAGCCACGGGAGTGGCGGAACCGGAAGACGGAGCCACCACCCCATGGCTATAAGAAGGGCTGCAGGTAGGAGGGTGGTAGGAGGAGGGCACAAAACATATACATATAATATGAACCATATAAATGACTATATAACATCCCCCCGCCCCCACCCTCCCTGTAGAAAAGTCCAAAACACACATACAACCAAAACCATTCCCAATTTGTAACCCGAATCACCCACTAAGGAAACCAAACTAAAATCACCAAAAGGGTCCTAACACACTCACACAAAACAACTAAAATTAGGGAGAATGGGTGGACTGCCGTCCTACCCTCCACACGGCAAGGCGGATTATTCTGCCGCCTGTACTGAATAAGAGTCCATGTATAAACTAAAACCTTACTGCCGTGTTTCCTAAGCTGAACAAAGCACAAAACAACCCCCAGAACTATAAATATGTACACCAAAACACTCAGAACACATGTACTACCAGAACCTATATGCACATGGCTCGGAGAAGATGAGCCCATGGGCCCCGTGGACCGTCCTTTATTCAGTCCGCCCCTGGAGGTGGCTCACCTCCCGGTTCGCAGCTGGTCGTCTCAGCCCCGGTGCACCTCCTCCTCCACACAGCTGGATGCTCTGCTCGTCCAGGCCCACGTCTCTCGGTCTTCCCCGGGGCATGCCGTAGCTCGTTCGGGTGCCTCCATGAGCCATCTGACAGCAGGAGGTAAGCGTCGCTCTGCCTGGCCACCACCCGCAGCCAGCCCTGGTGCTCCCCCACCTGCTGTTTGGCCCGTACCCGCCGTGACCTTGCCTCCACTCAAGTCCGAGCCAAGTACGCAACTCCCAGCGGGGCTCTGCTCGGCTTGCAGGATCTCTGTCTGGCACTCGTCCTCTCAGTGCCAATTGGTCTTGCCCCGACCTATTCTAAGTCTGCTGGAGGCTCGCCGATATGGCTCCACGTCCACCGGTCCACTTCAGCCGAGCTCCGGGAACACCTGGGACCATTCCTTCGGCATCACTCGTCGGTGCAGGCGCCCCCCTGTGCCACCCAGCACCCTCGTCCAGGGCGACTCGGGCTCTGGCACTGGGACCCTCCTGCGGTGACCCTGAGTGTGACAAGGCCTGTCCACTCTCTGGGGTTCCGATCCACTTTTCATCCCACACGTCATCCTGTACTCTCGGAACCAGTCGGCCCCACAGTCCACAGCCTGACTACTCTTCCCCAGCGCCGCTCTTAATGGCGAAACCGAGGTCATAGAAGAGGTTGCATCCCGTGATGTTTGCGCCACGGGCCATCACAATGAACTCCACATCAGCAATCTCCGCCAACTTGTACCGAGCCATCAGTCTGATTGTTCCCACCATGGCCAGCCATCCTCCTCCATAGCTGCAAAGTGGTGCTGGGCCAGCTCCAATCCCGTAGTGTAGAAAAAATTGCCTCACTGTAGCCCAGTTCAGCAAGAAACTCTCCGCCCCTGTGTCGATCAGCATCGACACCTCCATTGCATCCAACTCCACCGTGCAATATGTGTGCCCACTGGTGCTCAGGGACACAGTATGGATCACTGTTGGGGTGGGGGGTGGGGGGTTGAACTCCTCTGTGTGCTCCTTGCTCGGCTAACTGGCATACCCTCGCGTAGTGATGTAAACGGCCACACCTGCCGCAGCGCTTCCCTCTTGCCAGACAATCTCTGGCTTTGTAGCGGCGCTTCGTGGACCCACAACCCATACATCTGGGCTTCCCCTGGGCAGACCTCATCCTCACAGCAATGGCACTTCCCGCATCATCCTCGACGCTCCCATCGCTGTCCGGGTCCACTACTTGTGTAGCCATGGGGGATCCTAACTCTCGCAGTGACACTCAGCTCCCGAGTTAGCTTATCTGCTGCCTCCAGCTGAAGAGCCAACTCGACGGCCCTAGACAGCGTCAACTCACCCAGAAATGTGAGCAGCTTTGACCGGACCGTAGCACAAGTCGTATGTTCCGCCAACTGGTCGCGAACCATCTCTTCCTCCAATGATCCAAACCGACACTCGGTGGCCAGCTGCCTCAAGTCTGACTCAAACCTTTGGATGGACTCGTCCACCCGTTGACGGCACTGTCGAAACTTAATTCTCCAGACGATGATGTTGTCCGGTGGTCGGAAATGGTTCACCATTAGCTCAACCACCTCTTCATAATCATCCGCGTCACCAAGCGTGCCCAAGATCCTTTGTCCCTCCATTTCCAGGTTATGCACAAGAAATGCACGTGCCCTCAATTTCTCCATCCTTCCCAGGTCCAGCGCCACCATATACGTCCGAAAAGCATCGTACCACCTAGGCCAGGGAACAGGTGGCTCGCCCAGGAGCTCCAAGAACGGCCGAATAGGGGGACCACATGCTTCCATACTTCTAGTTTTATCCACTTTTGTCCTCGTTGCCAAATGTTATGTTGGAGGTTGGAGCCAAAGGAGAAGACCAGTTGTAGAACTGAACACATGTTTATTAGACAGGGCAGTGCAACCTAACCACACCAAACCACTATGCAAAAAAAACGGCCAAGAGACCGCCCTCCTACCTGCAGCCCTTCTTTTAGCCACTTGAGTGGAGAAACTGGAAGACGGAGCCACCACCCCATGCCACACAAATAAGAGCACAAAACATATACAGTACATATAATGTGAACCATATAAATGACTATATAACATCCTGTATAAATAAAGGTTAAATAAAAAAAAATAAAAATAACGCCGTCAAGTCGTGGGCAGGCCGCACAGTTATAAAATTTGGGCTGCAAGAAGTCGACCACAGAACAGCTCTGTGGACACTAGCGGACTGGAGATGATGACGTAAATGTCGTCACACAAGCCTTCCTGTTGCGCGTACGTGGACAGTGGAGATGCAGCATGAATTCCGCTTTACTCCAAGGGTTTGATGTGATACCAATGCAGAGTGCTTTAAACCGTTATTCTATGTAACGAGCAGCAGGGGGAAAAGCTTCCGATTACAAAAAAACAAAACCGTGCATAGAAGTCTGTGGGAAAATATAAGTGTTTCTGACCTGAAGCAACAATAAAGTTTATATATACAATACAGTACAAATACTATAAAAAGAATGGTAAAGCCATCATTGGTTCAGGCTTTTACTATTGACTGATTGACCATTTGCTACCATAGTAATGAACGTCTCTCAAGCTCTGTTCAAAATTGTTCACTCACTCCCTACCTCCCTACTAGCTGTATAGTGACTTCAGATCTAGTGGACTACATAGTAAATGTAATATAACAATAAAATTATCAGCTTTCAAATACTACTATGCTTGTTTGTGTGGCGCCATTAATGATGTCATCATGGTGAAATAGTAAAATGTAATAGACTAACAGTATTCGAAGTTCAATACCTTCATGTGTTTTGTAGTAAATATATATTAAACCAAATTGTTTTTAGTGTATTAATAAATATGAATACCTGAGGCAGTTGATGTGAAGCTCTCCTCTCTGCTCCACTGGCTGCGCATTGCATTATGGGATAGATTGGCTAATCTAATGACCATCAGTTGTACACTACTTTTCAAAATGTATTGTGGGATATTTTGAGTGCACTATATAGTGAATGAAATTTTCAGTGAAGATTCGTACAGCACTACAAAATGGCTGATTCACTATATGGGGAACGAGCGAACATTTTGAACACAACATTTCTTGTTCCATTTAGGAACACTGAAAAGACTGCTACTATGGCAACCTATGACCTCAGTTCCAACGGTCAGTCACTGGGTGCTTAGTTGTCCGTGGCCACAGTTGTGCCCTGTGATTGGCTGTTAGGACTGAGGTCATAGTCACCAGAGTTATAGTCCTTTCAGTGTTCCTACCAGGAACAGAGCTGTTGCAGGCAATGCGGGCCCACCCAGGCTGTGGGAAAAGTGACATTCACCTGGTTAAAGGTTGATGTATCTTCAAAATATTTTTGGAAATATACAAAACCTTACAGAATGTTGCTTTAAACCAGGGCTGGCCAACCAGTTGATCGACTGGTCGATCTCGAGATAGTTAAAGGTCGATCACAAATCGAACACCACACAAGCCTCACGCTCGAGCGGATGCATAGAGCAGAGGTGGAGCTTCAATCCAGCTTAAAGGGGTCATTGAATGAAAAATGGTGTGTTTTTGTCTGAAATGTGTCCATTGGTCATGTAACTATCCAAAAATATCAAAACAGTCATGTCACGGACAGCTTGGTGACAAGGATCCCTCTCAGCATGACATATGCTCAAACAAAGGGGGGAAGGGGGACATGGCCCCAAACCTGAAAAAAGAAAATTAGAGAATTGCCCCCCCTCCATCATCACAATCCCCTCCATGTCATTCTACACATTTGAACAAAATGTATTTGATACATAAATGCATTTTGTTCTTGAAAATTTGCAGCTTTTCACAAAAAAATGTAATTTTTCTCATTAATTTACCATACTTATTTGCAAATCTACAACTTTGTTCTTGTAAATGAACTGATTTTTGCATCTAAAACTTGAATCTCTTTCTTGTAAATTTTTGATTTTTTTGACCAGTAGCTCTTGTGATGTTGAAAATCCTAAAGCTGGGTTCACACTATAGCGTTTGGACCAACTTTTACTGACGTTTTGAAAAATCAGAGAAAGTAGTCCAAATGTTGGTGAAATTACGTTCGTGAGCAGGTTTTTTTTAATCCAGCGAACACCAACTTTTACGAACTTTTGCTAGCATTGGCCAGCGTTGCATTCAGCACTGGCAAACTTTTGCCAACTTAGACTAGTGTATGTGTAGCTGTTGCCAACTTATGTTAACTTAAGCAAACAAATACTCAGCGCAGGTCAGCTGACATCAGCGTCAGGCAAAGCTCATATAAAGATCTGCATTTGTGGAGGCTTCCTGCCATTCTGGACCTGCTTTTTTTGGGTGGATTCATACTACAATGTTTGGACCAACTTTTACTGATGGTTTGGCAAATGTCTGGCTTTGCTGGCAAAAGTTGATAAAAGTTAATGATGGTTGGTGTTTGTTGGCAAATGCTGGCGAAAGTTATGTTTCTTGAAAATTTTCAGCATGCTGAAGTTTGCCGATTTTTGAAAATAAATATTGGTGAAAGTTCTGTTTGGTTTGTAAAAGTTCCTGAGCGCTGGGAAAAGTTATGCAGAGTTTGCCTAAGTCAGCCTAAGTTACACTCCATTGGCAAACGTTGACTGAAATGCTGGTGGAAGCAAATGCTTTGAGACCGAAACTCACTTCAGACATGTACAGACAAAAGAGAAATGGAGAGAAGGGGTAAATAAATAAATATATATATATATATATATATATATATATATATATATATATATACTGTATATATATATATATATGTGTGTGTGTGTGTGTGTGTGTGTGTGTGTGTGTGTGTGTGTGTGTGTGTGTACATGTAGATATATTGTGGGACCACATGTGTATCACTTTAAGCTTCACATCTCAGACAGAACAAAGAACTGGGCCTCCTGTGAGATAACAGGAGGATGTGAAAATTTAGTCTTTGGTATGCAAGAGACGACCTTGGGGGATTTCCTGGTCTCCCAGAGACTATGAGCAGGATGTTGTAGGATTTAAGGAAAGATGTATTGTTGCCTGTGATTAAATGCAATATGACTGTGAGCTTTGAGCAGGATGTTATAGGATTTAAGGAAAGATGTATTGTTGGTTGTGATAAAATGCAATATGACTGTGAGCTTTGAAAGTCCTGAGTATATAAAGGACGAATGTCTGTGTTTACTCCCTCTTTCTGTTTTGCTGATGTTGGAGAATGTGAATAAACCTGACTCGTGAGATAAACTCTGCCTCGTCATTTTCACATTTCCACACTGGTGACCCTAAGACGTATCATGAGTGAAAGAAATTCCCCCGAGCCAGCCGGGTCAGGAGCTCCCAGCCAAGCGTATGCCGCTACCGTCCAGCTACCGGACTTTTGGCAAGACAACCCGCGCTCCTGGTTCCACTTGGTCGAAGCACAGTTCGCCCTCCGGGGGATAACGGTAGATGACACGAAGTTCTACCATGTGAATGCCAAGCTCGACAACTGCACGGCTCGGCAGGTGCAGAGCCTTTTGGAGCAGCCACCAGCCGACGACAAATACGGCGGGTTGAAGGCTGTGCTCATCCAGCGCTTCACTCTCTCAGTCCAGGAGAGAGTGGAGAGGCTCCTGGCTCTGAACGACTTGGGAGATGGCACACCCATTGACCTGATGGAGGACATGCTGAGGTTGAGGGGCTCAGATGACGACGACTTCATCTTCACCCACATTTTCCTCAGAACCCTACCGTCGGCCACGAGAGCGACCCTGGCCGGTTCGCCGTTGTTGGCCCAGCGGGACTTACGCGCGCTGGCCCAGGAGGCGCACCGGATTCTCAACGCCAGCAAACAGCGCGCGGCCACCGCAGCAGCGACGGAGTTCGGCGCGACGGCCGGAGATGGCGGGGGGCCAGAGACGGCGGTAGCAGACCCACCGATGATGGCGACGGCGGGGGCCAAGGATCGCGGAGGAGACACCCTTTGTTTCTACCATCGCCGCTTTGCAGAGAAGGCACGCAAATGTATACCACCGTGTCAGTTCAAGCGCTCGGGAAACGCCAAGACCGGAGGTCGGTAGCAGCTGCGGCCCTCGGTGAAGAGAATAAGCTGCTCTACTTGACGGATGCGCGCTCGGGGAGGCAATTCCTCGTGGTCACAGGTTCCCAAGTGAGTTTCATCACGCCTTCCTCTGTCGACCGGCTGGCGGGGCCCGAAGGTCACGGGACATCAGCAGCGAACGGCTCGGAGATTAAGACCTTTGAGGAGAGGGCTCTGCTTCTGTCCCTACACGGCCGTACTTTTGAGTGGACTTTTGTCATAGCTGCAGTGAATTTCAATATGTTGGGGGCTGATTTTCTGTGCTCACATGGTTTGTTGGTTGATCTTGCTAACAGGCGCCTGGTTAATGCACTTTCTTTTTATTCTATTCCCTGTGCAGCCCGAGTGACCCCACCCACAGCACAAGCCAACGTCACAACGGCAAGCGGTAAGTTCCACACACTGCTCACTCAGTTCCCAGCACTCACGGTTCCCACATTTTCAGCAGCCGTCGCTAAACACGGAGTGGAACATTTTATTACTACCACCGGACCGCTCGTTTTTGCAAAAGCTCGGCATTTGGATTCAGCTAAACTGACCATAGTGCGCGAGGAGTTCGCCAACCTGGAAAAGTTGGGCATCATCAGGCGTTCGAACAGCCCATGGGCTTCCCCACTTCACATGGTCCCGAAAGCTGATGGCTCGTGGCGACCTTGCGGAGATTTCCGCAGGTTGAACAATGCCACAGTGCACGACCGCTACCCAATCCCGCATATCCAAGATTTTTCCGTTCATTTGGCGGGGGCGCGCATTTTTTCTAAGATAGACTTGGTCCGTGGTTACCACCAAGTCCCAGTGCGCGCTGATGACATACCCAAAACAGCGGTAATAACTCCTTTTGGCCTATTCGAGTTTTTGCGCATGCCGTTTGGGCTTAAAGGCGCTGCGCAGACGTTCCAACGCATGATGGGCGCGGTGTTGCGCGATCTCCCCTTCGTATTCCTCTACCTGGATGACATCTTGGTAGCCAGCGCGTCCGAAGACGAACACGAAAACCACCTCACGGCAGTTTTCTGGAGGTTGGGAGAGCACGGGTTAATAATCAACCCAGCGAAGTGTCAGTTCGGGGTGACGCAGTTTGATTTTTTGGGGCATCGCGTCTCTCCAGAAGGAGCGGTTCCTCTGCCTGACAAAGTGCGCACGGTAACAAATTTTCCCCAGCCACAAACGGTCAAGGCATTAGAGGAGTTTTTGGGAATGGTGAATTTTTATAACCGCTTCCTCCCCCGCGCAGCGCAGCTCATGCAACCATTGTATGCTGCACTAAAAAAACAAAAACCCACAAATAAAATCGAATGGTCTCCGGAGCGAGAGCGCGCATTCTCGGAAGTCAAAACAGCCCTGGCAAACGCTGCGTTGTTAGCACATCCAGAACCAACGGCCCGCATAGCACTCACTACTGACGCGTCAGATGTGGCCATAGGGGCGGTCGTGGAGCAGCATGTAGCCGGGGCTTGGCAACCGCTCGCCTTTTTCAGCAGGACTTTGCGCGATAGTGAACGAAAGTACAGCGCATTCGATAGGGAGTTGTTAGCTCTCCACTTGGCCATTCGCCACTTCCAGTTCTGGCTGGAGGGATGCCGTTTCACCGCGTTCGCTGACCACAAGCCACTGACATTCGCGATGGCCAAGGTTTCAGAACCGTGGTCAGGCCGGCAGCAGAGGCAGCTGGCCGCCATCTCAGAGTTTACTACTGATATTCAGCATGTGGCGGGTAAACTGAATGTAGTGGCAGACTGTCTCTCGCGCGCTGTGGCGGCCCCGGTCCGCGTAGGGATAGATTATGCAGCCATGGCCGCGGATCAGGTTAGCGACGCGGACGTGTGTGCGCTCCAGTCTGGACCAACAGGGTTAAGGCTGGAGAACAGGGTGTTGCAAGATGGTACGCCCCCCCTAATCTGCGATGTCTCCACTGGGCGACCGCGTCCTGTGGTACCGGCCGCGTGGCACCGCCACGTTTTTGACTCGATTCATTCTCTGGCGCACCCGGGAGTGCGCGCGTCGGTCAAAATGGTGGGAGAGAAATTTGTATGGCCGAGCCTGCGCAAACAAGTTAGGGAGTGGGCAGCAGCCTGCATGGCTTGTCAACAACCCAAGGTACACAGACATACGAGAGCTCCCTTGGAGCCGTTCCACATCCCGGCTAAGAGGTTCGACCATGTTCACGTGGACCTCGTAGGCCCCCTCCCGCCATCACAGGGGTGCACACACCTTCTGACAATGGTAGACCGCACCACGCGCTGGCCGGAAGTGGTCCCACTGGCGTCAACCACAGCCGAGGAGGTGGCGCGTGCGTTTTTAACAGCATGGGTAGCGCGCTTTGGAGTTCCGTCGGACATCACGTCCGACAGAGGCCCTCAATTTGTTTCCGAACTTTGGTCAGCAATGGCCCGCAGCCTGGGGGTAATGATCCACCGCACAACCGTGTACAATCCGCAGGCTAATGGGTTATGCGAACGTTTTCATAGGTCATTGAAAGCGGCTCTCAGAGCGTCGCTTACGGATGCAAATTGGGTGGACAGGCTACTGTGGGTTTTATTGGGGTTGCGTTCTGCACCTAAAGAGGATTTAGAAGCCTCCCCGGCCGAGCTAGTTTTTGCGCAGCCACTTCGGCTGCCCGGGGAGTTTCTCCCAGATAATCCTGCGCCAGAATGTTCCCCGGCTCAGCGGTTGCAGAGCGGCACGGAATCGGGCACGCTGCCTGGCCCCGTTCACCACAGTTTTCCACGCGTTTTTGTACCTAAGGCTTTAAAAAACGCAGTTTGTTTTTGTCAGACACGATGCCCATCGCCCGCCACTACGACCACCTTATGATGGACCATTTAGAGTGCTGGAAACAGGGGAGAAGCATTTTTTGCTAGATTTGGGGGGCAGGAAGGAAAAGATTGGCATGAACAGGCTCAAACCCGCCTTTGTGGTGGCGGACGAAAATGTGCTGTTGGCCAGGGCTCCTCGGCACGGCAGACACCCCCCCCCCCGGGACATTCCCCAGAACACCCACAGAGAGTGACAAACAGTTCTCACCCCAAGACAGCAGCGCCCCAGCGGGATGGCGCTGCAGAAGTGGCGAAGCCCGCTTACAGCAGATACGGGAGGAGACTGAGGCCCAAGCAGCACGTGGGTTAATGTGTAATGATTTTATCATGACATGCAGACTGTATTCTGTTGTTCCATCTTAGATGTTTGGGGGGGTCATGTGGGACCACATGTGTATCACTTTAAGCTTCACATCTCAGAGAGAACAAAGAACTGGGCCTCCTGTGAGATAACAGGAGGATGTGAAAATTTAGTCTTTGGTATGCAAGAGACGACCTTGGGAGATTTCCTGGTCTCCCAGAGACTATGAGCAGGATGTTATAGGATTTAAGGAAAGATGTATTGTTGCCTGTGATAAAATGCAATATGACTGTGAGCTTTGAGCAGGATGTTATAGGATTTAAGGAAAGATGTATTGTTGCTTGTGATAAAATGCAATATGACTGTGAGCTTTGAAAGTCCTGAGTATATAAAGGACGAATGTCTGTGTTTACTCCCTCTTTCTGTTTTGCTGATGTTGGAGAATGTGAATAAACCTGACTCGTGAGATAAACTCTGCCTCGTCATTTTCACATTTCCACAATATATAGTATATATGCTCTTCTCATCTCCGGTGATTTCAACCATATTTCACTGTCCTCCATCCTGCCCACGTTCACCCAGTATGTCACATGCCACACTAGAGGCAATAAAACACTGGACTTATTCTATGCAAATACTAAGTAGGCGAACACCTCATCGCCACTCCCCCCACTCGGGAGATCGGATCACAACTTGGTTCATCTCCTGCCAATGTACAAACCCCTAGTACACAGACAACCTCCGGTCATGCGCACGGTAAAGATATGGTCTGAGGAGGCAATGGACGCTCTAAAGGACTGTTCTGAAATCACTGCCTGGGAGCAGCTCTGCGATCCACATGGTGAGGACATCAATGGCCTCACTCACACCATTACGGACTACATCAACTTCTGTGTGGACAACACTCTACCCACCAAGACCATACGGTGTTGCTCGAACAACAAACCCTGGATCAACCCTGAGATAAAAACACTTCTGAGAGAGAAGAAGAGGATCTTCAGGTCGGGGAACAGGGAGATGCTGAAGTCCGTACAGAGGGACCTGAGGAGGAAGATCAGAGAAGGCAAAGACAGCTTCAAGAAAAAGATGGAGGACAAGCTGCAACAGAGCGACATCGGCGGTGTCTGGAGAAACCTTAAAACCATCTCTGGGCTCCAGAATACCTCCTCCCAGGGCACGGGGGGGGCAGGGAGTGGGCGAACAATCTGAACCTGTTTTTTAATAGGTTTGACCAACCGCCCTCCCCCACAACTGCACAACAACCACTGCTGCCTCTAAAGTCATCGAAACCTGCTGTCCACACCCCACTCCACCAACAACCCCCACTCCCAGCACACAGCCCCACAACCTGACCCTCACCAAGACCCAGGTGAGGACGGAGCTGAGGAAGATAAAGGCGAGGAAGGCCTCGGGACTGGACGGCATCAGCGTGAAGCTCCTCAAGTCCTGCACAGACCAGCTGTGTGGGATTGTGTAGCACATCTTCAACCTGAGCCTGAAACTGGGGAGGGTACCACAGGTGTGGAAAACATCTTGTGTGGTACCTGTACCAAAGACTTCCCACCCCAAAGACCTGAACAGCTACAGACCAGTGGCCCTGACGTCTCACATGATGAAGACCCTGGAGAGACTGCTCCTTGCTCACCTCCGCCCCCTGGTGGGACCAGCGATGGATCCACTCCAGTTCACCTACCAGCATGGCATTGGGGTGGAGGATGCAGTGACTTTCCTCCTTCACCGTTCCCTGTCCCACCTGGAGAAGCCCAGAAATGCGGTGAAGATCATGTTCTTTGACTTCTCCAGTGCTTTCAACATCATCCAACCGATGATCCTGAAGGACAAGCTGCTGTGCACAGGGGCGGACCAGCACCTGTCATCATGGATCCTGGACTACCTCACTAACCGGCCACAGTTTGTGAGAACCCGGGATTGTGTGTCCGACACGATCATCGGTAGCATGGGGGCCCCCCAGGGAACGGTTTTGGCTCCCTTCCTGTTCACCCTTTATACTGCGGACTTCTCACACAACACAACACACTGCCATCTACAGAAGTTCTCTGATGACTCTGCGATCATCAGCCTCATCTCCAACGGAGATGATGCTGAGTACAGAGGACTTATCCAGGACTTCGTGGACTGGTGCCATCGGAACTGTCCCCAGATCAACGCGAGGAAAACTAAGGAGCTGGTGGTGGACTGCCGCAGGCAAGGACAACCCCTCACAGCACCAGTAAACATAC
Source organism: Pholidichthys leucotaenia (assembly GCA_020510985.1). NCBI lineage: Eukaryota > Metazoa > Chordata > Actinopteri > Cichliformes > Pholidichthyidae > Pholidichthys > Pholidichthys leucotaenia. The sequence continues at coordinate 138,354,588 of CM035842.1, read as the reverse complement.
AGGGAACAGACATTGAGATGGTGACATCCTACAAGTACCTGGGTGTTCATCTGAACAATAAACTAGACTGGTCACACAATACCGACGCACTCTACAAGAAGGGACAGCACAGCGCAGGCTGTTCCTACTGAGGAGGCTCAGGTCTTTTGGTGTACAAGGGGTGCTGCTGAAGACATTCTACGACACGGTGGTGGCATCAGCCATCACTTTTGGAGTGGTCTGCTGGGGCAGTGACATTACAGCAGCCGATAGGAAGAGACTGAACAAACTAATCAAGAAAGCTAGCTCTGTCCTGGGTCAACGCCTTGACCCAGTGGAGGAGATAGGAGAGAGAAGGATGGTGGCTAAACTGTCATCTCTGCTGGAGTCCGAGTCCCACCCTATGCAGGACATACTGAACGCACTGAGGAGCTCATTTAGCAGTAGACTACATCATCCTAGGTGCGCGACCGAGAGGTTTCGCAGGTCCTTCCTACCTATGGCTGTCAGACTGTATAACCTAAGCAGGACTGCTCGCAGAGATAGCAAAAAAACGTGACAACCTTATAGTATTGAATGCAAAAGACGCAACAGACTTACACAAATGGTCTCCTCCAGAATACAACTAGGACAATATCAGTCGCTACGGAGGGTGACGATATGTATGGGTACATATTCATACCATGTAGGGTAACTAAATAGACGGTTATGCTGTTTATTCTTTCTAGCTACAATGCTCCGCACTGTGTATATATATTTATGTGTACATATGTATATTCACTGCTCTTATTTTATTTTCTTATCTTCTTAATTATTGCTCTGAGTGTTGCTATCCCTGTGCTGTTGCAATCCTGGAATTTCCCCATTGTGGGACTAATAAAGGCTTATCTTATCCCATCTTATATATACAGTATATACACATACATACATACATACATACATACACAGTATCTCATATATATACAGTATATATGAGATACTGTATCTCACAAAAGTGAGTACGCCCCTCACATTTTTGTAATTATTTTATTATACCTTTTCATGGGACAACACTGAAGATATGACACTTTGATACAGTGTAAAGTAGTCAGTGTACAGCTTGTATAACAGTGTAACTTTGCTGTCCCCTCAAAATAACTCAACACACAGCTATTAATGTCTAAACCACTGGCAACAAAAGTGAATACACCCCTAAGTGAAAATGTCCAAAGTATGTCCAAAGTGTCAATATTTTGTGTGGCTGTAGAGGATAAAAGGGAAAGGATGCGGAGGCGAGGCACGAGCGTAGGTCGACACAGATTTTTTATTGAACCCTCTATCATATGTACATCCTGTGGATGCTGGGGCTGTGAAGAGCCTAGTCTGGAAGAGCCTGCCTCAGTTTCTCTGCACTCTCTTATAAAGCTTTATTGACCTGCGCGTAGAAACTGAGGCTGGCACATATTACATGAGGTCTGACAAAGTGCATGAGTGGCAAGATTATAATAACATGTTACATACAAAAGCACCGTGTGCCACGATTAGCATAACACGTTTCCTTCCTACAATACATTCACCTCCCTGTGCTGTAGCTTAAAGCAGCAGGTGGCGAAGGTGCCTTAAAGTCTGGTGTAATTACTCCTGTGGGGGGCTACCTCCCTCAGTCCATTGTTCAGCCCCTCTTTCTGCTTCTGGGTGTGAGATAATGTCCATCCGCAGTGTGCTGGTGTCACCACATGGCCACCATTTTTTTTCCAGCACTGCCTTAACTCTCTTGGGCATGGAGTTCACTAGAGCTTCACAGGTTGCCACTGGAATCCTCTTCCACTCCTCCAGGATGACATCACAGAGCTGGTGGATGTTAGAGACCTTGCGCTCCTCCGCCTTCTGTTTGAGGATGCCCCACAGATACTCAATAGGGTATAGGTCTTGAGACATGCTTGGCCAGTCCATCACCTTTACCCTCACTTTCTTTAGCGAGGCAGTGGTCGTCTTGGAGGTGTGTTTGGGGTGGTTATCGTGTTGGAATATTGCCCTGCGGATCATGCTCTGCTTCAGTATGTCAGTACATGATGACATTCATGGTTCCCTCAACGAACTGTAGTTCCTCAGTGCCGGCAGCACTCATGCAGCCCCAAACCATGACACTCCCACCACCATGCTTGACTGTAGGCAAGACACACTTGTCTTTGTACTCCTCACCTGGTTGCCGCCACACACGCATGACACTACCTGAACCAAATAAGTTTATCTTGATCTCATCAGACCACAGGACATGGTTCCAGTAATCCATGTCCTTAGTCTGCTTGTCTTAAGCAAACTGTTTGTGGGCTTTCTTGTGCATCATCTTTAAAAGAGGCTTCCTTTTGGGATGACAGCCATGCAGACCAATTTGATGCAGCGTGCAACATATGGTCTGAGCACTGACAGGCTGATCCCCCACCCTTTCAACCTCTACAGCAATGCTGGCAGCACTCATACGTCTATTTTCAAAAGACAACCTCTGGATATGATGCTGAGCACATGCACTCAACTTCTTTGGTCAGCCATGGCGAGGCCTGTTCTAAGTGGAACCTGTCCTGTTAAACCACTGTATGGTCTTGGCCACCGTGCTGCAGCTCAGTTTCAGGGTGTTGGCAATCTTCTTATAGCCCAGGCCATCGTTATGTAGAGAAACAATTCTTTTTTCAGATCCTCAGAGAGTTCTTTGCCATGAGGTGCCATGTTGAGCTTCCAGTCACCAGTATGGGAGAGTGTGAGGGTGATAACACCAAATTTAACACACCTGCTCCCCATTCACACCTGAGACCTTGTAACACTAACGAGTCACATGACACCGGGGAGGGAAAATGGCTAATTGGGCACAATTTGGACATTTTCACTTAGGGGTGTACTCACTTTTGTTGCCAGCAGTTTAGACATTAATGGCTGTGTGTTGAGTTATTTTGAGGGGACAGCAAATTTACACTGTTATTCAAGCTATACACTGACTACTTTACATTATATCAAGTGTCATATCTTCAGTATTGTCCCAAGAAAAGATATAATAAAATATTTACAAAAATGTGAGGGGCGTACTCACTTTTGTGAGATACTGTGTGTGTGTGTGGGGGGGGGGGGTGCAGCCCGGTGGGGGAGTGGTTAGCACTGCGGAAGCACAGTGTCATGAGCCGAGCTAGTGGTTTCCCAAGCTCAGGCTTCATGGCGGGCTCCTGTTCTATACTATCTGTGTTTTATGCTACCTTTGGCTTTCCATATATTTATCTGTGCCTCCTGCCTCTGGTAGCCACCCCCCTCTCTACTGTCATTTCTGACAGGTGATTCCAATCTGTCATTGTCTGTCCTCTCCCTGCTCAGGTTCACACAGTCACACACTCTCACCCTTATGCACACAATCATTCACACCTGCTCTGCATCTGCTCTACAATCACTTTCTCGCACCGGCAATCACTGTGATCATCAGGGCTGGTGTTACTTAAACCCTTTCCGTACTCCTGTGCATTGTCGGTGCATTGTACAGTCATCTGCCTGCACGCACTAAGTCGTTCTTTTCAGCCTACTCCTTGTTTTTGGACTTTTTCCTCTGGACTATGTTTGCTGTTGTTTCCTCAGAGCCTAGCTCCGACACCTCCATGTAAGTCCTCCTTCCTGGTTTACATTTCTTGTTTTTCCCCAGCAGCCAGTGTTACCCTGGGGCTGATGTGAACTGTTTTTCTCTAGTCCAAAACTTGACTCTACTGAACTGTATTCACCTGCTGTGCAGCCTACCTTTTGGAGTCTTATGTTGGGGTTGTTGCTTTTTGATTCATGGTAATAAAGCTCACTCTTTATTCGCAAGTGGGCTCATTTCTCCTCATTTGTGCATGCGTAAAGCGTACACACATGACAGAATGCACTGGCCATAACAGAGCCCAGCGGTGAAGTTGAGTGTAGCCTGTTTCACCTTTTGTGCTATTTTTCCCCCTTTTTCACTCACCCGTGTTGGAGCACCATGGATGAAGTGGAGCTGCATGGAGTGTGCGTCCTGGAGGACCTTTAAGCGTGAGCCCAAGCCTCTGGGACCCCCGAAGCAGTCTGTGGAGCCCAGGATAGCGCAGCATGTTTGATGGAGAGGTGTCCCAGCCTGTGGAACTGTCCAGAGGCCACTGACCTCTTTACCACCATTCGCCCCCTTCCTTGTGAGGGCGAGGAGGCCGCTGCAACACCGGAGCCGTCATCTACTAAGAGGAGGAGAAGACGTGTCCGTGGTAAGTTGCCTCCAGCATCTCCCACAACAGACCCGCTCCCGTCTCTGGGACCATTGGCTGGCTCTCTCCATAAAGGAGTAGCGCACATTGAACTGCTTGGAGGCCACCTTCTCTTGGACGCAGGAGCTATTTATTCAGAAGGACATCCGAGCAGCTTGATACACCGCTGAGGAGGTAATAAGGTTTAATCCCAGCCTTTGGAGTTACCTGGGGGTGGCTGACATGGTCCACGCCATCTTCTCTCTGCCTTTCGGGGAGGAGTCTTTGGTGTTGGGATCGTCTCCATTGCCGAAGAAACACTCGTGACGGAGGAAGCCTTCCTCTGCCCGTAGCTCTCCTGCTCCTATCCCGCCTCCTCCTCCAGAGCCAGAGCCCGCTCAACCCACGGAAGAACTGGAGGAATGCAGGCAGGGGTTGTTGGCGGACGCTGAGCTTCTCCTGGTGGTGAAGCTGTGGCTCCTCCCAGAATTGGCGACGGAGTTTGAGGAATTATCCCCGAGGGAACCGAAGCTCCTGTTGGAGGTAGAGCACGCTTTCACCTCAGAGTCTCCGTGAGCCTCCGGGAACGGCGCCGTTCCCGGAGGTCTCACCCAAAACATTCCATCATCATCCATCCAACAACCCCTCTTTCAACGGATAAGGAGAATCCTGCAGCGGAGCTGCCTATTTCCCCTGAGGTGTTGCCTGCAGCCATCTCCTCCATTGCTGTTACCTCCGCCAATGTGGACAGCCCTTTTTTCCCTCCGGATCCATCTGCCCCCGTGCCTGTCTGGGGGGCTTCTCCACCATATATCGAGGAGCCTAGAGTCGCCATGGACACGGAGGGGGATGAGAGTACTCCTGACACCGCTGAAGACATCGAGAACCAGGAGAACAGGCAAGTTCCTTCTCATTTTCCTATTATTAATGAACAATTTTGCCTGTTCACTGGCCAAGAGACTCAGGTCCTACAGTTCCCTGAGTTCTCTGCACCAGTGGCGTGTAATAACTCCTCACCGATCCTCTCCATGTCTCCTCTGTGTGCTCCTGTGAGCTCGCCGGTTCCAGAGCCAAGTCACCAGACAGAGGAGAGGTCGGAGGCCCTGGAGGATCATCATCACGCCTGCTGTGCGAGCCGTCACAGCAGAGCCACCTGCTGAGCTGTGTCTCCTGGAGGCTGAGCCTAGGACATCATCGCAGAGATTGACGGAGTCCTGGACTGCGGTGGAGCCCGAGTGCAGGCAAGTGCTCTTGTTTGTTTCTCTTTCTCCCAAATTAGAGCAAACTTGTCTGGCTCTTGGTGAGGAGAGTCGGGGGCAGCCCTCAGCTGCACCTGAACCCACCTCGCCGGGCTCTGCCACTGCCGGCGACCCTAACCACTTTCCATCTTCTGTCATCCCTGAGCATCTTCCTAGGGTCGCTGGGGAGGATCCACCACCGCCAGGGGTCTCCGCTGATCCGGTCCAACCCACCAGTGTCGACAACAGTCCAGTCTCCCCAGTGGAGGTCGACGCAGGGGTTCTGTCCCAATCAGGGACCTACATGGGTGCAGTGTTTCCCCAGCCTGAGTGGCCATCACTTCCTGGATTGCCGGAGTCCTGGATGGCGGTGGAGCCCGAGTTCAGGTAAGTACGCTCTACAGCTTCTTTTTTGCCCATTTTTGAGCCATCTTGCCTGACTCTTGGTGAGGAGAGCCAGGGGAAGCTCGCCGCTGCACCCAGGCTCACCCCGCCGGACTCTGTAACTGCTGGCGACCCTGACCATGTCTTTCTCTCCCCTGTCTCTGAGCTTCCTCTCAGGGTCGCCGGAGAGCGGTCAACTACACCTGAAGCCGCCGATGATCCAGGTTGGTCGCTCGAGGATGCTGCTGAGCTCCAGCCGGAGTCCACCGCGGGTGCAGCAGAGCTCCAGCCAGAGTCCACCATGGGTGCAATGCAGGCCCAGTTAGGGTCCACCGTGGGTGCTGCTAAGCTCCAGCCCAGAGCCTCTGCAGATGCTACCATGTCCCAGACTGGGACCACAGCGACTGCTATGATGTGTCAAGCTTGGACCACGGGGGGTATTGCCGGTAAGCTCGAGGATGCCGGGGCCCTTACTCCTCACCCTGACGCTGTTGTGGTCCTCTGCCCTCCGCCACTAGTCACCGTGGGGGTTCCCCTCCCTAGGTCAGGCCACCCACCTTTAAGCCTTCCGGTGGATAGGCCACCTCCTCGCACTCCCATCTAGTTCTGGTGGCCTAGCAATGCAGGTCGACCACCTGAAGGACTAAATTTCCAGGTCAGGTGGCCCATTTGCTCCGGCAGGCTGCCTGGCGCTGTTCAGCAGTCCGCGTGCTGGGCCTGGGTTGCTGGCAGACCACCTGATCAGCCCCGTGTCACCACCCTTTAGGCCTGGGACTTTGGTTGGCCCCCTGAACTATTGGAGTCCTTGGTCTGGGGGGCTTAGTCTTTTGTCTCTGGGTTTTGGGGTGGTGTATTGTGGTTTTTTTGTGTTTTTTTTGCAGTCCTGAGCAGGGTTGTTTTTCGTTATTTCCTCCTAGCCCGTTCCCCCTCACCGCCCGCCCTGGGTAGTTTGTTGCAGTTCCTGCTTGGAAGGGGGGGGGGGCAGGTTGTCTCTGTCCTTGATTATACTCTGGGTTTCTGGTATCCACCCCTTGAGAGGGGGTCTCTGTCATGAGCCGAGCTCATGGTTTCCCAAGCTCAGGCTTCATGGCGGGCTCCTGTTCTATACTATCTGTGTTTTATGCTACCTTTGACTTTTCATATATTTATCTGCGCCTTCTGCCTCTGGTAGCCACTCCCCCTCTCTACTGTCATTTCTGACAGGTGATTCCAATCTGTCATTGTCTGTCCTCTCCCTGCTCAGGTTCACACATTCACACACTCTCACCCTTACGCACACAATCATCCACACCTGCTCTCCATCTGCTCTACAATCACTTTCTCGTACCGGCAATCACTGTGATCATCAGGGCTGGTGTTACTTAAACCCTGTCCATACTCCTGTGTATTGTCGGTGCATTGTATAGTCATCTGCCTGCACGCACTAAGTCGTTCTATTCAGCCTACTCCTTGTTTTTGGACTTTTTCCTCTGGACTATGTTTGCTGTTGTTTCCTCAGAGCCTAGCTCCGATACCTCCATGTAAGTCCTCTTTCCTGGTTTACATTTCAATTCAATTCAATTCAATTCAACTTTATTTATATAGCGCCATTTCACAACAACAGTCATCTCATAGCACTATCAACTGTAGGGGGGAACCCCCACAGTTGCAGAAAGAATCAGAATCAGAATCAGAATCAGAATCAGGTTTATTGCCATTGTTCATGTAGTACACAAACTAGGAATTTGTCTCGGTACAATGCTGCAACATTAAACATGATAAGATTAGAGAAATAAACTATACATGTAATAAAGTGTAGGATAAGATTAAGTGATACTGGTCAACAGTTAAAATATATATTAGCCAGCAGCAGATACTGTGGAGAACTATATAGTGCAGTCGGTAATGCAGGAAGAAAACAGTGATGATTGACATGAGTCTGGTTGAGCTGCTGTACATGGTGCACGAGAGTCACTTAGTGTTCAGCAGTCTAATGGCAGAGGGGAAGAAGCTGTTCATGTGACGGGAGGTTTTAGTCTGGATGGACCGAAGTCTTCTACCAGAGGGGAGGGGGGCAAACAGTACATGACCAGGGTGTGAGGGATCGGCTATGATCCGGCCTGCACGCCTCCGGGTCCTGGAGATGTACAGATCCTGGAGAGATGGGAGCTTGCAGCCGATCACCTTCTCAGCAGTGCGCACGACGCGCTGCAGCCTTAGTCTGTCCCTGGCAGTGGCTCCTGCGTACCACACGGTTATGGAGGTGGTGAGGATGGACTCGATGATGGCTGTGTAGAACTGCACTAACATCTTGGTGGGTAGCTTGAGCTTCCTCAGCTGCCGCAGGAAGAACATCCTCTGCTGGGCTTTTTTGATGAGTGAGCTGATGGTCAGCTCCCATTTGAGGTCCCTGGTGATGGTAGTGCCTAGGAAGCGGAAGGAATCAGCAGTGGTGATGGGAGAGCCTGAGAGGGTGAGGGGGGGCAGAGGAGTAGTGACTTTCCTGAAGTCTACAATCATCTCCACTGTCTTCAGAGCGTTCAGCTGCAGGTTGTTATTGCTGCACCAGGACGCCAGCTGGGCCACCTCTCTCCTGTAGGCGGACTCGTCGCCGTTGGAGATGAGCCCGATGAGGGTGGTGTCGTCCGCAAACTTGATCAACTTGACAGACTGGTGGCTGGAGGTGCAGGAGTTGGTGTAAAGGGAGAAGAGTAGGGGGGAAAGTACACAGCCCTGGGGTGATCCGGTGCTGATGCTAGTATAGTCTGAGACAGTCTTTCCCAGCCGCACATGCTGCCTCCGGTCCGTCAGGAAGTCGATGATCCACCTGCAGAGGGAGTCAGGCACGTTGAGCAGGGACAGCTTGTCCCGGAGCAGAGCGGGGCGGATGGTGTTGAATGCGGAGCTGAAGTCCACAAACAGGATCCTGGCGTAGGTTCCCGGGGAGTCCAGGTGCTGCAGGATGGAGTGGAGGGCCAGGTTGACTGCATCGTCTACAGACCTGTTGGCTCGGTAGGCAAACTGCAGCGGGTCCAGGAGAGGGGTGGTGATGGACTTGAGGTGGGACAGGACCAGGCGCTCAAAGGACTTCATGACTACAGAGGTGAGCGCTACAGGTCTGTAGTCAAAGACCCCAGCAATCAGGCGATCCCCTGTGAGCAAGCACTTGGCGACGGTGGAGAGGAAAAACTCCCTTTTAACAGGAAGAAACCTCCAGCAGAACCAGGCTCAGGGAGGGGCAGTCATCTGCTGCGACTGGCTGGGGGGTGAGGGGATACAGAAGAAGAAAAGAACAGACATGTAGAGAGCAAACAGCACGACGGGGACTCAATCTATGGGAGAGAACAAACAAATGTTAATGACCAGCAAAAAAAATATTTCATAGAGAGTGAGGAAAGGAGTGAGGCCCAGTGCATTACTGGAGGTCCCCCGGCTGACTAAACCTATTAGCAGCATAACTAAGGGAGGGTTCAGAAACACATGATCCCTCCCTAATTGTAGGCTATATCAAAAAGGTAGGTTTTAGCCCTATTCTTAAAAACAGAGATCGAGTCTGACTCCCGAATCCAGATTGGCAGCTGATTCCACAGGAGAGGAGCTTGATAACTGAAGGCTCTGCCTCCCATTGTACTTTTGGAGATTCTAGGTATTACAAGTAATCCTGCATTTTGGGAGCGTAGTGCTCTGTTAGGATAATACGGTAGTATCAGATTTTTAAATAAAAAGGAGCCTGATTGTTTAGAGCTTTGTAAGTAAGAAGAAGGATTTTAAACTGAATTCTAAACTCTATGGGAAGCCAATGAAGGGAGGCCAGAACCGGAGAGATATGATCTCTCTTTCTAGTACCTGTTAAAACTCTTGCTGCAGCATTTTGGATCAGCTGAAGACTTTTTAAAGATGTTTTAGGACAGCCTGATAATAAAGAATTAGAATAATCTAATCTCGAGCTAACAAAAGCGTGGATCAGCTTCTCAGCATCACTCTGAGACAAGATGCTCCTAATCTTGGCAATATTACGCAAATGATAGAAGGCAGTCTTAGAAACAAATTTAATATGTGAATTGAAGGACAAATCCTGATCAAAAATAACTCCAAGGTTCCTCACAGAGCTATTAAGAGAAAGAGTAACTGCATCCAAACTGAAAGTTTGATTTGGAAAGGAATTTCTAAGGTTTTTTGGACCAATAAGAATGACTTCAGTCTTATCTGAATTTAATAGCAGGAAATTACAAGTCATCCAAGCTTTGATTTCCTTAAGACAGGCTTCTAACTTGGCTAATTGATTACTATCATCTGGCTTCATTGACAGGTATAATTGTGTGTCATCTGCATAACAATGAAAATGTATACAGTGCTTTCTAATAATGTTGCCTAACGGAAGCATATATAAACTAAAAAGAGTAGGGCCTAGCACAGATCCCTGTGGAACTCCATGACTAAGCTTTGAGCTGAAAGAAAACTCATTATTTACATGAACAAACTGGAACCTATCAGATAAATAAGATCTAAACCACTGCAACGAAGTTCCATTAAGTCCAACATAGTGTTCTAATCTATCAAGTAGAATATTATGATCAATAGTATCAAAAGCTGCACTAAGGTCTAAAAGGACAAGTACAGAAACTAGTCCATTATCAGATGCAATGAGGAGATCGTTAGTGACCTTCGCTAAGGCTGTTTCAGTACTATGATGGATTCTAAACCCAGATTGAAACTCTTCAAGTAAACCATTTCCCTGCAGGTGGTCAAATAATTGCGTAGCAACAAGTCTTTCTAAGATTTTTGAAATGAAAGGGAGATTAGAGATTGGTCTATAGTTAGCTAAAGCTCCTGGATCTAGCGTTGGCTTTTTGAGTAAGGGTTTAATTACAGCCGTTTTAAAAGCCTGCGGTACATGGCCTAAAGTTAATGAGGAATTGATTATATGAAGAATAAAGCTACCAATAAGTGGGAAGACTTCTTTAAATAACCTGGTAGGAATAGGGTCTAAAAGACAAGTTGAAGGTTTGGATGAGGAAACTATTTTGTCTAACTCACAAAGGTCGATTGGAGTAAACTCATCAAGACAGACATCAATAGAAGGAGTTGTAGTAGTTACAGTATTTAAGTTAACTGTGGGAAGAATCTGATTGATTTTATCTCTGATGGATGAAATTTTATTATTGAAAAAGTTCATGAAGTCCTGACTACTAAGCTCTAAGGGAATGCTAGGATTGGAGTAGGATAGGAGTCCTGACTCTTTGTCAACCTGTCAACTTTGGAGTAGGATAGGAGTCCTGACTCTTTGTCAACCTGGCTACAGTACTGAAAAGAAACCTGGGATTATTCTTGTTCTCTTCTATTAATGCAGAGTAATAACTCGTTCTAGCTTTTCTAAGAGATTTTTTATAAATTAAAAGATGATTTCTCCAAGCTAAATAGATTTCATCTAAATTAGTAGAGCGCCATTTTCTTTCTAATTGACGAGTCTTCTGTTTTAAGCTACGAGTTTCTGTGTTGAACCAAGGAGTTAGAAATCTCTGATTAGACTTTTTCTTTTTTAAGGGGGCCACCAAGTCTAGAGCCTGATGCAGAGAAGCTGAAACACTATCCACCATGTTATCAATTACAGAAGGAGCAAGCTGTCTATAGCTTATTTCCGTTGTGTTGACACATGGCATAGAGGAAACAATCTGCATAAATTTGGAAACAGCATCATCTGAGAGGCATCTACTGTGATAATATTTTTCTTTAGGAGCCAATTAGTCAGAAATAGTAAAATCAAAGGTTAACAGACAATGGTCTGACAGTACAGGGTTATGAGGAGACACTACAAGATTTTCTATTTCTATGCCATATGTCAGAACAAGGTCCAATGTATGGTGGAGGTAATGAGTAGAATTTCCTACTTTCTGAGAAAACCCAATCAAGTCTAATATTGAATTAAAAGCCACATTAGGCAGTCACTATCTACATCCACATGTATATTAAAGTCCCCTACTATAATTATTCTATCAGATTTCAGCACTAAATCAGCTAAGAAATCAGCAAATTCGGATAAAAATTCTGAATAGGTTGATGGGGGATGATAAACTATGGCAAATAAAATTGGGTTTAACCTAGAATTGATAAAGTGCCCAATACTGAGGACCAGGCCCTCAAAGGAATTATAACATGTTTTTTGCTTTACATTAACTCGTAATTTGGAATGGTAAATTGTTGCTACTCCTCCTCCACGACCAGAATTTCTGGGATTTTGACAGTTTAAATAACCAGAGGGAGTTGATTCGTTTAAACCAATGTTTCTCAAAGTGCGGCCCCCGTGCCAATGGCGGCCCGCGAAAACATTTCTGGCAGCCCGCGGCCAATCTGTTAACGTCTTAAAGGCCTCGGCCGGACGAAATTACAGTATCGCTAAATCATATCTTAAATTTGTGTGTGAGACGAGCTAATTTGAACCGCACATGTTTTGGTGTCAACAAATGTCGCATAAGGTGACAATGCGCTATTGAAGTATGATTTCCTTGAGAGCTGTCAGTCTGCCAAGCGATCAGCGGCTAAAATGGCCACTGACTGTGTGACGTCAGGTCAGGAGCGACCTGAGTAGGAGGAGGAGCACGCTGAGGAGCACGCGGTGAGTGTTTAGGAACTTTCCCTGCCTGGGAAAATCAGAACCCCATGGGTAAATTTCGTTCAGAAAACGCTAAATAATTGGAATTATGTCGCAAAATCACCCAACATGTGCATTAGACATTTTGTTGACAGCGATTTTGAGAATAAGATGCAATTTGAAATGAAATTAGCAAAAAGATTGCTGATAAAAAAAATCAGCTGTTCCAACTACTGTATATATCCGTTCACTTCAAAGTCCCACTCTCAGACAGTGTCAGTGAAGTGGCGTGAAAAGCAAGGGTGATCTACCGATGCGATCTTTCTGACACTTTCTGACACCTCCTGCTTAAAACCCAAAAAATCAGAAGGATCGTGAGGCTCCGCTTTCACGGTCTGTATTCATACTGAAAATCAAGATCAAGCGAGCTTTTGCCCTTCTGCTCCACGAGAGGTTTCTGTCCTCCCTGAGCTCGCCTTAGGACACCTGCGTTACAGTTTGACAGGTGTACCGCCCCAGTCAAACTCCCCACCTGCCACTGTCCCCGGAGCGGGTCACGCCCGGCATCAGGTCGTTTACGAGTTATTTAGCACCGGGTTCTCCACGAACACGCGTCAGTGAGCGGGGAGGGGCGGCTGCCTTCCGGCCGTCCCCCGGGCCGGTCGCGAGAGCCCTTCCAGCAGCGGCCGGGGCCGGCTATCCGAGGCCAACCTGGGATATCCTTATCTTTCTGATCAACCTTATCTTTCTGACAGCAATCTGCTGTCAGAAAGATAAGTAAACAGGGTAATTTTTCTTTTTTAAATATTCACTGCCAATATTTACTAAAATTATTTACAAGCAATGAATTTCATTGCCTTAACAACTTATCAAATATTAGAATTTTAGGGTATTCATACTAATCAAATATGAAATATTCAGTGCTGTATAGGGAGGTGGTTGTGCCTGTTTGCTCAAGTTATATTTCTATATATGTAATCCAATTTGACACCTCTTGAATGAAATTATGTTGATCTACTGTTTTTGCAGATGTTATCCACTGTCACTCAACCTTCAAATACTGTGGATTTTTTTTTTTGAATTTGATTATTCAGCAATTGTCCTCATTGCAGTCATCCATGTGAGGTAACAAGTCACACTAAAGGCTCTCTGTTGGTGATCAAACAACATTGTCCACATTGTGTTGAGGATCGATCCTGGCACAGCCAGCAGATGATCAGGGACATCCCAGCTGGTAACATACAGCTTTCATCCGCCATTCTCTTCACTGGTGCGTCATATGTCAAGGTCCTCAGAGTTCTAAATGCAGCCGGTATCGTTGGAATTTCCACGACCACTTACAAGGAGCTTTCGATTTCTAATTTTTATTAAATTAATTTTATTTCAGAATATGTGGATGATCTGATGAATACTCTTTTCGACAAAACCTTGGTTGATCCAACCCACTTATTGGAGCAGTGGCACTCTGTACAAGCCAGAGTTCCAGCAACATTGAGTGCCAAATTTCAGCGTCCCATCAAAGCTGATGCTGTTGAGCAACATGTATCTAGATTTTCAAAATCAAACATGTAAAAGTAGAATAAATTTCCAATTAGCAATGAAAGTTCAGCTTTCAATTGTTAGGGAAGCAACATATTTTGCTAAGACAAAAAAAATATAAGCCTAAGATTTTTAGAGAAATGTGCTTTTAAAAATTGCACACGAATTTTACATCATAAAATGGTAGAAAAATTACTCTAATGTATATGAGATCCGACTTTGATGAATGCTGAAATATTAGAATTATAAAATTGACATGCACATTAATAAACTCAATATATGATTTTAAAAAACTTTATTTAAATAACATTGATCACAAATCTAATCTTGGTAGGCAAAATCCCTTGTTGTGATCAGATGGGAATGTTTCTCTGATGAGGCTCACAGCACAGGCAGGTATCACCCTCACTTCTTCACCTTCAATACCTCCTGGCAGCACCGAGATTCAGTTGATGTTGGCATAATGTTGCATTTCTCACAAGTGCACCTGTTAAAAAAAATGGTATAATCAGATGCTTATAATAAACTAATGGCTCGTGGGAGTGCTATATAAACTGGTCTATGAAGTTTGATTAGAAAATATTTAAAACATGTAAAAAATTTTGAGCAGAAAGAGAATGTTTATAAGTCGCCAAGTAAGGCAGCGAGGGAAAAATTGGCAGTTTTATTTTGATAATTAAGTGTGTGACCATGCATATCGCCTAAAAAAAAAAAATTTCAAAGCATATTTTACCAATATAAATCGGCGAGCCTCTCGTTCTTGCCTCTCGTTCTGCTCCGGTCGCTGTTTCGTCCGCGTCTTCCTCCGCACCCTCGGGCTCGAACAAATACGGCTGAATAACCCCATCAGCACCACCCAAAACTACTTCATCATCAGATTCGTCAGTTTCAATATCATCACTTATATTGCGGTCGTCATACTCGATAAAATAATCGCTGTCCGAATCACTCTGCTGTCGTTCAGCCATTTCTGCAGGCCAGTGATCATCCATTTCCTGCAGCCATTTCCTGTTTCTCCCTGACCTGACGTCACTGCTGCACGCCCCTATCGAGAGATGGCGGTACTGCAGCATCACTAAGTGAAATATGGGCTATTAACAAATAAAGTCATTTATGGAGGCTGGTGACACATTTTAAATCACGGGAATGGCCAGAATGGAATATTTTCATACAATCAGTTTATTGGTTCAATAAAAAAATGTCACCGTCCGAGGCCTTTAACCAATATATGATCTGAACTAATTGCTTTGGAAAAATTCCGATACACATCTACGTTTAGTGGTCTTTGGCGCCATCTGTAGGCACAAGCCGTAATTACATGTGTTGTCGACCTTGCGATCACTTCATTGCAGCAGCTAGTCCAATTGTATTATGGGAGATGGAACGTTCAGCGCACAGTGCAGAAGTGTTGGTTGGCAATGGTTTCGGAGCACCATTTTGAGTCAGAAGAAGAATAAGAAATAAATATTAGTGCTTGTGGAAGTCGAAGTGAGGAAATAAAGATGGATCAGCGAGAGAAAGAGGCAGAGATGGAGACCACTCACTCGAGGAAACCGAGAACTGTCAGCGAGGAAAAAAGGCAGTTTCAGGGAAAATGGACTTTGGACTACTTCGTTGAACCTCACGGGTCAGATAAAGTTGTATGCCTCATCTGCAGACAGGTAATCGCAGTGCGAAAAGACTTTAACATCAGGCGCCATTACGAAACAAAACACAAAAATTATGAAAAATTCAGTGGCAAGGATCGCACCACAAAGATGGAACAACTTAAAAGGGGCTACACAGCACAACAGTCAGTCTTCACGCAATTTTCAAAAACCAGCGAAGCAGTAACAGAGGCTAGCTATGTGGTAGCTCATGAAATAGCTAAACGGGGCAAGCCGTTTAGTGACGGAGAATTTGTTCGAGACTGTATGCTAAAAGTGGCAGAGCGTGTATGCCCAGACCAAAAAACAAAGTTCCGTGACGTAAGTTTGTCGAATGACACAGTCACAAGACGAATCGAAGATCTGGCAAATGATTTGAAGGACCAACTGGCGATACGTGTGGAGGGGCTAGAAAAGGGAGCGTTTTCCATCGCACTGGATGAAAGCACGGATATTTCCGACACTGCCCAACTGTTGATTTTCATCCGAACTGTCACTGAGAATTTTGACGTCGGCGAGGAGCTACTGAGTATGGAGAGTATGAAAGACACAACGAAGGGAGTGGATATTTGTGAAGCAGTGTATCGCAGTCTGGACACACACAATGTTAACCTGGCATCCTTGGTCGGTGTCACGACAGACGGAGCACCAGCAATGATTGGGAGTAGGACAGGTGCAGTGTCGCTGCTGGCTGAGAAAGTGGTGAACAGCGGTGGTAAGAAACCAGTCAGCTACCACTGCATAATTCACCAAGAAGCCCTCGCTGCTCAGACGCTAGAAATGAAACACGTCATGGCCGTAGTTGTGAAGACAGTTAATTACCTGAAGTCCAGAGGTCTGAACCATCGCCAATTTAAAACCTTTTTGGCGCAGTCAGAGGCAGATTTTGGAGACGTCATTTACTTCACTGCCGTCCGGTGGCTGAGCAGAGGTGCCACACTGAAACGTTTTTTTAACCTGAGAAAAGAAATTTGCGAGTTCATGCAGGCAAAAGGACAAGACGTGACTGAGTTAACGGACAGCAAATGGCTCTGTGACCTAGCCTTCCTCGCCGACCTGAATAATTGTCTGAGCGATCTCAATCTGAAGCTGCAAGGCCATGGAAAACTCATTTCCACACTTTCTGACAACGTGAAAGCTTTCCAGCGAAAACTCCAACTGCTCCAGGGACAGCTCAGAGAAGGAGATCTCGCTCATTTCCCTGCCTGCAGGGCGCTGGTAGATGACCCAGACACGGACGGGAGTGAAGTTTTGCGTCACCTGCGTTCAGAGAAGAACCATGGCCTCATCGAAAAGCTTCGAGACGAGTTCGACCACCGATTCTCTGACTTCAGGGACCACGAGGGTGATTTCAACCTTTTCCAAAATCCCTTCTCATGTGTGCCCGAGGCAGTGCCTGCAGACATGCAGTTTGAGCTCATCGACCTACAGGAAAGCTCCGAGGCCAGAGCTGCATATCGTGACAAGAGTCTGATCGAGTTCTACAAAGGACTTTCCCCATCCACATTCCCTGCTCTTCGTCAACATGCTGTCAGAATGGCGTCTTTATTCGGAAGCACCTACATCTGTGAAAAGACCTTCTCCACCATGGCCATCAACAAATCTAAGCTGAGATCCAGGATGACAGATGCCCACCTACATGCAGTCCTTCGCATCGCAACGACGGAGATGGAGCCAGACTTCAGAGGACTCGTGGCCAACCGAAAACAGCACCACAAATCACACTGCAGTTAAAAGGTATGTTGACACTAAAATTGTATTTTCATCAGTCCCAATTTCTTACTGTTAATATGACTTTACCCAAACTAATTAAATCTGATAATTAAAAGGATTACAAATGGAATTGAATTTTCAGTCTTTTTTTTTTTTTTTGCCTCCGTCCCTTTGGTGGCCCTCGGTTCAACTTTGGATTCCCAAATTGGCCCTCACCCATCAAAACTTTGAGAACCCCTGGTTTAAACCAACATAATCCTCTTGCCCTAACCAAGTCTCTGTAAGGGAAATTAAATCAATCTGATGATCAATTAACAGATCATGGACTAACAGAGACTTGGGAGTTAGAGACCTAATATTTAATAAACCACATTTAATTTTTAAATTATGAGGAGGAACACAGGCCAAATCATTCAATTTAGAGGCTTTATGTTTAATTTGAGTTTTACTAATATTTTGCTTTATCACTTTGGGATGCTTGTACATTATATTTTTATTTACTTTGGAGGGAGCAGACAACGATTCTCTGATGGGGAAGACAGGGGCTAAGCTGAGGGGTGGCGGATGAAGAGGAGCTGCAGAGAGGCGTGTAAGACTGCGACTCTGCTTCCTGGTCCCAACTCTTGAGTAGTCAGGGTTTTGGAAATTTGGATAAAAAAGATGCCAGATTGTTAGATAAATGAGAAGCACCATCCAAAGCGGGATGAATGCTGTCTCGTCTCATAAGACCAGGTTTTCCCCAAAAAGAGCTCCAATTGTCAATGTAGCCCACGTCATTTTTAGGACACCACACAGACAGCCAGCGGTTCAAGGATGACGAGCGACTAAACATGTCATCACTGGTCAGATTGGGGAGGGGCCCAGAGAATACTACAGTGGCAGACATCGTTTTTGCAAAGTCACACACCGATTCTATATTAAGTTTCGTGACTTCCGACTGCCGGAGACGGATGTCATTAATGCCGGCGTTAATAACAATTGTGGAATATTTACAGTTACTTTTAGCCAGCATTTTCAAATTTGACTCGATGTCGCCTGCTCTGGCCCCAGGAATGCATTGGACTATGGCCGCTGGAGTCTCTAGGTTCACGTTTCTGACTACAGAGTCGCCAATGATCAGAGTTTTTTCCTCAGCGGGTGTGTCGCTGAGCGGGGAAAAACGATTAGAAACGTGAACAGGTTGGTGGTGAACCAGGGCTTTGCGACTAGGCTTCCTTCTCACCGTCACCCACCCAGTCTCCTCGCTGCTGAGGAGAGCCGGGGGACCGCTGACAGTGGGGCCTAAGCTAGCTAGCTCCGCTGCAGCTAATGGGCGTCCGTCAAGATTAACTGGCGCAGACGGTGTTTCAATGCAGCGGAGCCGGGATTCCAAATCAGACAACCTCGCCTCGAGCGCCTCAAAAAGACAACATTTATTACATTTACCGTTATCACTAAAAGAGGCAGAGGTGTAGCTAAACATCTGACAGAGAGAGCACACCAGAGGAGGAGAGGAAAGAGAGCTAGAAGCCATAGCTAGTGGCTGGAGAGCAACCACACAGGCAAACCACACAGGCAGACAGCAAAACAGGAAGTGACGATACGTTACCACAAGGAAGTGACAATGTCTTTTCTTGTTTTTCCCCAGCAGCCAGTGTTACCCTAGGGCTGATGTGAACTGTTTTTCTCTAGTCCAAAACTTGACTCTACTGAACTGCATTTGCCTGCTGTGCAGCCTACCTTTTTGGACTCTTATGTTGGGATTGTTGCTTTTTGATTCATGGTAATAAAACTCACTCTTCATTCACAACTGGGCACATTTCTCCTCATTTGTGCGTGTGTAAAGCGCACACACATGACACACTGTAATTCACCCTTGGCAGAGGGATCCTGGGTTCGATCCCAGCCCCCAACCAACAGTGATCTGTGTGGAGTTTGCATGTTCTCCCCGTGTCTGCGTGGGTTTACTCCAGGATTTTTCCGGTTTCTTCGCACATGCCAAAAACATGCAAGTTGGGTTAATTGGCATCAAACTAGGGATTCTAAATTGTCCTTAGGTATGACTGTGAGAGTGAATGGTTGTCTGTCTCTCTGTGTTGGCCCTGCGATGGACTGGTGATCTCTCCAGGGTGTACTCTGCCTCTTGTCCAAAGATGCTGGGATAGGGTCCAGCCCCCCATGGCCCAAAAAAGATTAAAAGATTAAGCGGAAGAAGATGTATATATACACACACACACACACACACACACACACACATATATATATATATATATATACGTATATATATATATATATATATATATATTTTGTGGTGGACACACATTCGTGACCTGCTTTTGTACTCACATTTTAGATCAGAACAAAGGCAGAGAGCTTACTTGGTGATGACAGGAAACTGCAGGAGTGTTAGCTTTGTTATGCAAGGCTTGAGACTGTGGGGGTATAATTAAAGGATCAAAGAGAGGATGCATTGTGACTGTCTTTATAATGCAATGTGATCTGTGAGACATGTGACTGGTGAGCTGTAAGAGTCCGGTTTTTAAGGACGAGAGTTCCCTGTGTGCTTTCTCTTTTCTGCTTCGAGATGATGGTGATGTGAATAAAGTTGACTTGAGAGAGAACTCTGCCTCGTCATTCTCACATCTCCACACTGGTGACCCGAGACGTATCATGCAAGAGGAGAATTCCCCCGGGCCAGCCTCGTCAGGAGCCCCCAGCCAAGCGAATGCCGCCACAGTCCAGCTACCGGACTTCTGGCAGAACAATCCGTGCTCCTGGTTCAACGCGGTTGAGGCGCAGTTCAACCTCCGGGGGATATCGGTAGACGCCACAAAATTCTACCACGTAGTCGCAAAGCTGGACAACAACACGGCTCAGCATGTGGAGAGCCTGATCGACCAGCCGCCGGACAGCGACAAATACGGCACGTTGAAGGCTGCACTCATCCAGCAATTCACCCCCTCGGCGGAGGAGCGAGCAGAGAGGCTCCTGGCGCTGACGGAGTTGGAAAATGACATGCCCGCGAACCTGATGGAGAGGTTGTTGAGGTTGAAAGACTCTGACGACGATCCAGTTCGCCACTGTTGGCCCAACGGGACTACCGCGCGCTGGGCCGAGAGGCGCAGCGGATTGTCAACGCCACCAAGCGGCGCGCAGCCACAGCTGCTGCAGCGGAACTCAGCGCGACGACCGGAGACGACAGGAGGCCAGAGGCAGCGGTACCAGAGTCACCAATGACGGCGGCGGCAGGGGCCAGGGAACGCGGATCGGACGTCCTTTGTTTCTACCATCGCTGCTTCGCAGAGAGGGCACGCAAATGTGTACCACCGTGCCAGTTCGGGCGTTCGGGAAACGCCAAGACCGGGGGTCGGTAGCAGCCGCGGCCCTTGGGGAGGAGAAGAAGCTGCTCTACTTGTCGGACGCACGCTCGGGGAGGCAGTTCCTCGTCGACACAGGCTCCCAGTTGAGTTTCATCACACCTTCCTACGCGGACAGAATAGCTGGCTCCGGGGGTCCCCGGGTGACAGCAGCGAACGGCTCGGAGATTAAGACCTTTGGTGAGAAGACTCTGCTTCTGTCTCTACACGGCCGTTCATTTGAGTGGACTTTTGTTGTAGCAGCAGTAAATTTCAACATGTTGGGGGCTGATTTTCTGTGCTTACATGGTTTGTTGGTTGATCTCGCTAACAGGCGCTTGGTTAATGCACTTTCTTTTGATTCTATCCCCTGTACAGCGCGAGTGGCCGCGCCAACAGCACAAGCCAACGTCGCAGCTACAAGCGGTAAGTTCCACACACTGCTCACTCAGTTCCCAGCACTCACGGTCCCCACATTTTCGGCAACAGTCGCTAAGCACGGGGTGGAGCATTTTATTACCACTACCGGACCGCCCGTTTTTGCAAAAGCCTGGCGCTTGGACGCAGTTAAACTGGCCATAGCGCGCGAGGAGTTCGCCAACCTGGAGAGGTTGGGCATTATCAGACGTTCAAACAGTCCGTGGGCTTCCCCGCTGCACATGGTCCCGAAAGCCGACAGATCATGGCGACCTTGCGGGGATTTCCGCAGGTTAAACAACGCTACAGCGCACGACCGCTACCCAATCCCACATATCAAAGAGTTTTCCGTTCATTTGGCGGGGGAGCGCGTTTTTTCTAAAATAGACTTGGTCCGCGGTTACCACCAAGTCCCAGTGCGCGCTGAGGACATACCCAAAACAGCGGTAATAACTCTGTTTGGCCTATTCGAGTTTTTACGCATGCCATTCGGACTTAAAGGGGCTGCTCAGACGATCCAACGCATGATGGACGCGGTGCTTCGCGACCTCCCTTTCGTGTTCATCTACTTGGACGATATTTTAGTAGCCAGAGCGTCCGAAGACGAACACGAAAAACACCTGGCCACAGTTTTCCGAAGGTTGGGAGATCACGGGTTAATAATCAGCCCAGCGAAGTGTCAGTTCGGGGTTGCGCAGATCGATTTTTTAGGTCACCGCGTCTCCCCCGAAGGAGCAGTTCCGCTTCCTGACAAAGTGCGCGCGGTGGCAGATTTTCCCCGGCTGCAGACGGTCAGGGCGTTGCAGGAGGTTTTGGGAATGGTGAATTTTTATAACCGTTTTCTCCCCCGCGCAGCGCAACTCATGCAGCCGCTGTATGCCGCACTCAAAAAAAAGAAACCCGCGGATAAGGTCGAGTGGTCCCCGGAGCGGGACCAAGCGTTCTCGGAGGTGAAGGCAGCCTTGGCAAAGGCTGCGTTGTTGGCACACCCAGACCCAACGGCCCGCATAGCGCTCACCACTGACGCATCAGAGGTGGCCATAGGGGCGGTCGTGGAGCAACATGTAGCCGGGGTTTGGCAGCCCCTCGCATTTTTCAGCAGGACCTTGTGCGATAGCAAATGTAAATACAGCGCGTTCGACAGGGAGCTGCTCGCTCTCCATTTGGCCATTCGCCATTTTCAGTTCTAGCTAGAAGGACGCTCTTTCACCGCGTTCGTTGACCACAAACCGCTAACATTCGCGATGGCCAAGTTTTCCGAACCGTGGTCAGGCCGGCAGCAGGGACAGCTGGCTGTGATATCAGAGTTTACCACTGATATCCAGCATGTGGCCGGCAAACTCAATGTAGTGGCAGATTGCCTCTCGCATGCCGTGGCGGCCCCAGTCAGCGTAGGAGTAGATTACGCAGCCATGGCCGCAGAGCAGGTTGGTGACGCGGAGGTGCGCGCGCTTCAGTCTGGACCAACAGGGTTAAGGCTGGAGAGCAGGGTGCTGCAAGACGGTATGCCCCCACTAATCTGCGATATCTCCACGGGACGGCTGCGTCCAGTAGTACCAGCTGCGTGGCGCCGCCGCATTTTTGACTCGATTCATTCTTTGGCGCACCCGGGAGTGCGTCCGTCGGTCAAAATGGTAGGAGAGAAATTTGTGTGGCCGAGCCTCCGCAAACAGGTTAAATAGTGGGCAGCAGCCTGCACGGCGTGTCAACGAACCAAAGTACACAGGCACACGAGGGCTCCTTTGGAGCCGTTTCACATTCAGGCCAAGAGGTTCGATCACGTTCATGTGGACCTCATGGGCCCCCTCCCGCCGTCACAAGGATGCACACACCTTCTCACAATGGTGGACCGCACCACGCGCTGGCCTGAAGTGGTCCCGCTGGCATCAACTACGGCCAAGGAGGTTGCGCGCGCGTTTTTAACAGCTTGGGTGGCGCGCTTCGGCGTTCCGTTGGACATTACGTCCGACAGAGGCCCTCAATTTGTGTCCGAGCTTTGGTCGACAATGGCCCACAGCCTGGGTGTCACAATTCACCGCACAACCGCGTACAATCCGCAAGCTAACGGGTTATGCAAACGTTTTCATAGGTCATTGAAAGCAGCTCTCAGGGCGTCACTGACGGGTACAAATTGGGTAGACAAGTTACCGTGGGTGTTATTGGGGTTGTGTTCTGCGCCTAAAGAGGACTTAGAAGCCTCTCCAGCGGAGCTAGTGTTTGTGCAGCCACTCCGGCTCCCTGGGGAGTTTCTCCCAGATAATCCTGCACCAGACACCTCCCCGTCTCAGCTGTTGCGGAGTGACATAGAAGCAAGCATGCTGCCCGGCCCCGCGCACCACAGTTTTCGCGCGTTTTTGTGCCTAAAACTTTGAAGAACGCAGAGTTTGTTTTTGTCAGACACAATGCGCATCGAACCCCACTGCGACCGCCTTATGACGGACCCTTCAGAGTGTTAGAAACAGGGGACAAGCAGTTTTTGCTAGATTTGGGGGGTAGGAAAGAGAAAGTTGGCATAAACAGACTCAAACCCGCTTTTGTGGTGGCAGATGAGCAAGTGCTGTTGGCGAGGGCCCCGCGGCAAGGTAGACCACCGCGGGGGGCTTCACAGAGTAATGTTTCCCCAGAACACCCACAGGTACTGACAAAAGGCTTCCACCCCCAGACGGCAAACCCCCAGCGTGACAGTGCCGCAGAGACGTTGAATCCCAGCTACAGCAGATACGGCAGGAGACGGAAGCCCAGACAGCATGTGGACTGATGTGTATTGATACTATCACGGCATGCATGTTGTTATTCCCTTGTTTGTTCTAAAATGTTGGGGGGGCTTTGTGTGGTGGACACACATTCGTGACCTGCTTTTGTACTCACATTTTAGATCAGAACAAAGGCAGAGAGCTTACTTGGTGATGACAGGAAGCTGCAGGAGTGTTAGCTTTGTTATGCAAGGCTTGAGACTGTGGGGGTATAATTAAAGGATCAAAGAGAGGATGCATTGTGACTGTCTTTATAATGCAATGTGATCTGTGAGACATGTGACTGGTGAACTGTAAGAGTCCGGTTTTTAAGGACGAGAGTTCCCTGTGTGCTTTCTCTTTTCTGCTTCGAGATGATGGTGATGTGAATAAAGCTGACTTGAGAGAGAACTCTGCCTCGTCATTCTCACATCTCCACACTATATATTATGGGCATTTGATTAGTTTTGAGTTTTTTTGTGGGGTTTGGGGTTTAGTGTCTTTGCAGTGTTATTTTTCTACCATTAGGCTGTGCTGTTGCGCAAACATATCTTTTGCCAGTATGGATTACTGGTTGCCTTGAAAACAGCGGCTGTTGGAGACATCAATCTTTTTTTTTTTTTCTGTCTGAAAAAACATTTTCTTGGTCCGTGGAATAAAGTTTTTTTTTTGTGAAGTTTTCAGTCAGAGTCTGTCTTCTCTCTGCCTGCTCAATATATATATATATATATGATCTCCCAAAAATGTGACAGCCCAAAAGAAAAAATCTCCTCACTGAAAAATTTACCGTTTTTAATTTTCTGCTCTGTCCGTAATCATTCTCCAGGATTCATTGGTTCGACTTCTATTGTGGGGAATCAAACAGCGCTGATGTGGTGTCAAAAAGTAAATGACATTTAACAGGATTTTATGTTATTTTTAATGGAGAGAGTTGTAACAGTCCAAATATAATCACCCGCCATTTTATTTATATGATGATACACTAAATAGTTTTTTTATTCCATCAACATTCACATTTTAATTGCAGACTTAGTGCTGGAGTCTATAGGCATTATTATATTATTTTTTAGATGAATGAATGGATGGATGAATGAATGAATGAATGAATGAATGAATGAATGAACAGGGGAAAATGGTATCCAGAAGTAACTACATAGGAATATAAAACAAAAATAAATACTTAAACGTATGCCCAAGGAAGATGTGTTCACTCCAGAAGCAGGTCCAGAATGGCAGGAAGCCTTCACAAATGCTGATCTTTATATGAGCATTGCCTGATGCTCATGTCAGCTGACCTGCGCTGAGTATTTCTCTGATTTTTCAAAACGTCCGTAAAAGTCAGTCCAAATGCTATACCCAGCTTTAACTCAGGCTGACTTAGGTGAACTCTGCATAACTTAGCCCAGCGCTCAAGAACTTTTACAAACTGAGCACAGCTTTCACCGTTTATTTCCAAACGGCAAATTTTCAGCAGGCTGAAAATTTTCAAAGAACATAACTTTGGCCACCGCTTGCCAACAAACACCAGCAATCATTAACTTATGCCAGCAGAGCCATACATTTGCCAAAAACATCAGTAAAAGTCGGTCCAAACATTGTAGTGTGAATCTACCTTTAAAGTAGATCTCAGGTGTACAGTGGAGTGAAAAAGTGCTTGCCCCTTCCTGATTTCTCATTTTTTTGTATGTTTGGCACACTTAAATGTTTCAGATCATCAAACAAATTTAAATATTAGACAAAGATAACGCAAGTAAACACAAAATGCAGTTGTTATTTTTTTTTATTTAAGTTTTTGTAAAGGGTATACATGTCATTACAGCATTGCATTGTTTACATTTTCATCATGTTCCCTTTTTTTTGTTTTTTTGACAACATTGGAAAAATAATTATTACAACACCCTTTTTTTAAGTGAAAGAAAAAGAGAAATTAAAGAAAGAACAAAAAACAAACAAAAAAACAAAACAAGAAAAAACAAAAACAAAACAAAAGAGCAAAAACAAAATAAATAAAAAAATAAAAGAGCATCTGAGTAGTGTTGGAACAAAGAGAGGTGCCATTATTGAAATGGTATTTGTCAAAGATTAGATCTGATGGAAGACACATATGCGTTCCAGGGTTGCCAAAAGTTCAAGAACCCATCCATGTCTTGTCTCAGTGCGAATGTCAACTTTTCCATCGAGTAAATGTCTTGAATCACGTTAATCCAATCTTCAGGTGTAGGACAATCCTTCAACATCCATTTTTTAGTTAGAGCTTTTTTACTTGCCAATATTAAAACAGTGAATAAGTATTTTTCTCCTCGTCTTTCCAGTGATTCCGGTAGTAAACCCAAATACAAAGTTACAAAAGAAAAGGGAACTGTTATTTTGAATATTTTCCCCAATATTGTCTGTACATTGGTCCAATATTGGTGGATAACTGGGCATGACCAAAACACATGAAAATGATTTGCAGTCTCTTCACCACACAAGCGCCAACAATTCAACCCCTTACGAGTAAATTTGTTTTGTGCAGGTGTTCTGAAAAATCTTAACAAATTTTTCCATCCAAATTCTCTCCACTGCAGGGATGAGGTACTTTTCCATTGTTGTTTATTTAGCTTTTCCCATATTTCCAGTTGTAAAGTGAAATTCCACTCTTTTTCCCATTTCTCTTTTATATATGATGTGTTGTCTCCTTTTAAGTCTTGAAGACCTTGGTATATTTTAGAAATGTATCTGATCCCTGGGATCCCTTTATATGCCATTAAGAAGACCTTCAGAACACCTGACTGGGCCCTTTCCAAATCCTCCTTTTTAAGTATATTGTTTATGTGGTGTCTAAGCTGAAAGAACCTGTAAAGGTCTTGATTTATTAGACCTTGTTTTTTCAAATCTTCAAAACTTCTTAAAGTTTGCCCTTTAAAAAAATCGTAATATTTTATCAGTCCATTCTCTTTCCACTTTTTAAATCTAGTGTCTGTTTTATTAGGAGTAAAGTCTTGATCATAGGCAATCCATTGCAGTAATCGATAGGGTTCTTTAGTTTGAGTCTCTCTGACTATCTTAAACCAAATTTTTAGCGGAGTCTCTATCCACAGGTTAGTGTTATTCAAAAGCTTAGGTAAGGTATTGTTCCCTATTATCGCCTGTAGGGGGATGTCACTTGTTATTTGGCATTCCATCTCCTTCCATTGTGCAGTGTAGACTGGGTTACATATCTCTACTAAAGTTTTAATTTGTGCGGCTTTAAAATAGTCCCTGATATTTGGCACCGCAAGCCCACCTTTGTCTTTGTTTAGCTGTAGGGTTCTATATCTGATTCTAGGTCTCTTGCCCTGCCATATAAATCTTGAGATCCTTCTGTTCAGTTCTTGCCATGTTTTTTTGGGAGGTTCTACCGGTATTGTTTGGAAAAGGTATAGCAGACGTGGAAGTATATTCATTTTGACTGCTTCAGTTCTTTGTGCAGTACCTAAGAATGGTATCATATTCCATCTTGCTAGATCAGATTTTATTTTTGCCATCAGTGGATCATAGTTTAGTGTTATAATTTTGTTGAGTTGTTTCGGGATATTGACCCCCAGATATTTCATAGATTCCATCTCCCAGTTAGTTTTGAGTTTGCTTAGTAAATATTGATTTGGGTCATAGTTGAATGTTAAAATTTGGGTTTTATGCATGTTTAATTCGTACCCCAATAAATCTCCATACTCTGAAAAAACTGAGATTAGTTCTGGAAAAGAGGTGTCCGGCTGCCCCAGGTATATTAAAATGTCATCAGCAAAGAGTGCTATTTTATGTTCCTTCTGACCAAGTGTAAAACCTTGAATTTTTTGATTCTGTCTTATCCATTGGTTCAGAGGTTCTATGAAGATTGCAAAGAGCAGTGGAGACAAGGGGCAGCCCTGACGACATCCTCTTTCCAGTTCAAAAGATGATGATAATTTACCGTTAATCCTTATTTTAGCTGTTGGTTTTTTATATAATGCCTGGATAGTTCTAATGAAGTTGTTATGAAAATTGAAACTGGATAAGATTCTATATAGGAAAGACCAGTCAACCGAATCAAATGCTTTTTCAGCATCTAATCCCAATATGGCTGCATTTAAATTATATTTTTTTTAAATGATGAATTATGTGTAAAGTGCGTCTAATGTTATCTTGTGTCTGTCTTTGTCTTATAAAACCTGTTTGGTCTAAATGAATTAAGTCTGTCAGTATATTTTCTAACCTTTTGGCAAGGATAGTGGTAAAAAGCTTATAGTCCTGATTTAACACACTGATTGGTCTGTAGTTGGAGCAGTCTAGTTTATCCTTCTCAGGTTTAGGTATGACTGCAATGACCCCTTCTCTCCAGGAGGGGGGGATTTCCCCTGTGTGGAGGACATAGTTAAATGTTTTCAGGAGGAGAGGAGATAGTTGCTGTTTAAAGGTTTTGTACCACTCTGCTGTAAAGCCATCTGCTCCTGGGGATTTGTTAGCTTTAAGTTTCATAATTGCTTTTTCTAATTCTTTAGGTTGTATTTCTGACAATAGTGTTTTATTTTGTGACTCAGTAAGTTGGGGAAGGTTTAATGTATTTAGGAAGGCTTCGGATGCATTTTTATGTTTTTTGAGGGAGTACAAGTTCTTGTAGTAGTTCTCAAAGCTTTTAAGAATTTCCTGAATTCTAAATTTTATTTCCTTTGATACTGGGTCTCTGATTTTGTAGATTGCTCTCTCCGTTTGTTGTTTCCTCAGTTTATAGACTAGTAATTTTGCCGATTTGCTACCTGTTTCATAGTATTTTTGTTTCAGAAATGTAAGTTTCTTCTGGATTTCTATTGTGTAGATCTCATTTATTTGTTTTTTAATTTCCTTAATTTTGAGTGAGTCATTAGAGTGAGTGTTGTCTTTGTGCTCTTTTTCTAGTTTCTTAAGTTCTGACTCTAATGTGATTAGTTTTTCTTGTCTCAGTTTCTTTTGGATTGCCAGTTTTGCGATAATCTTTCCCCTTATTACAGCTTTGCATGCGTCCCACAGTATTAAAGGGGATACTTCTCCATTATCATTTTCTTCCAAGTATCTGAGAATATCTGATTCCAATTCATCTTTCAGTGGTCCTTTCAGCACATTTGAATTTAACCTCCAAGAAAATGTATTATTTGTGTATTTTTGGATACTTAAGTCCATATAGATCGGACTGTGGTCAGAGAGATCCATCAGTCCTATTTTACATGTTTTTACTCTTCCAATGTCTCTGTTAAACATAAAAAATAGTCAATCCTTGAGTATGATGAATGTGGTGCTGAGTAAAATGTATAGTCTTTTACACTGGGGTTGAATTCCCTCCACACGTCACAGATTCCCATTTCTTTTAGTAGCATCCGAGTTTTTCTACTTTGAGTTTTATTTTGATGTGGAGAATTACCTGATGCATCCCAGTATGGATTCAGTCTTAGATTGAAGTCTCCACCACATATCACTAAACCTTGGGCTTTAGTTATCATTAGGTCAAATACATTTTTATAAAATTTCCAGTTAGCCCCTGGAGGTGCATATACATTCAGCAGGGTGATATCTTCTCCCTCTAGCCGACCAAGTACTATGCTGAATCTCCCTTCTTTATCTTTGTGTTCTGATTTTTTTTTCAAATATAATTTTGGTTGAGATCAATGTCGCTACTCCCCTCCTCCTCCCTGACTTATATGAAAATGAAGAGATCATATTAAACCCTTGTCTATTAAGTTTAGTGTGCTCCACGTCTGTTAGGTGGGTTTCCTGTAAAAATATTATTCCTGCTTTGTCTTTTTTCATTTTGCCTAGAATCTTGGATCTTTTAACTGGATTCAGGATCCCTTTTACATTATATGAGATTATTTTGGTTACACCCTGTTTCTCCATTGTGTTGTCTTATTTAGTATAACAGTGTGGTGGCCCTCTTTTATGCTACTCAGAAACTGAAAGAACATTAAGAACAAAAAAAACATTAAGAACATAGTATATAAAACTTTAAAACAAAAAGCTGTCAAAAGAACTTCCTGAGCTGAGGTCTTTTTAGTGACCTTAGAAGAGCCTTGATGGTGTGTTGGCTCTGAGGGAAATTCCTCAAACTCCGTTACGTGCTGAGGGCCCTCTCTTACCCCTGTAAGTTGTCCCATGTTTTTAACGTGAATTTCAGATCCCAATCTGAACTTGTAATGATTTTATTTTATTTATTTTTTTATTTTTTTTATGCCTATACTCTATGAAATTGTGTGCAACCTCCCACCACCATCACAGCAAACAGTCACGTTAATACAGTATTTGTTAGTGTGGAGAGATCATGTGGTTCATTGTCACATTTCTATTTTAACAAGTTTTTTTTTTTTTTAAAGACTTATTTGTTTCTAATATTATGTCTGTTCCATGAAATGTTTTACCACTTCATATCTGCTGATTCTGCATCTCCTTTAATGTTTGTTACCTTGTAGGAGGAGGGTTGGATGTGCAGATTGACTAAAAATATCGTTATTCCCTCCTGTAAATGCTCAGTTTTTCCTTATAGCTCTGGCGCTGGGTTTCCCGCTGCTGGCTCGTGGATTTTGAGGGTCTCTGTGTGGATCACGTTTGAGCCTTGACTCTTTCGATCGGGTCTGCTGCGGGTTTATACACCGTTACCGGGAGCCCTCTTCTCACCATATCCGTGGTTGCTTCTTCCGCCGAGTTGTAGAGACACGTCTCATCTCCGTAAAAAACCCGCAGCTTCGCCGGAAATGGAGTTTGAAAGCGCAGTTTCTTCTCTCGTAATACCTTTTTAGCATCGTTGTATTCCCGACACTTTTTAAGGACCTCCGGGGCGTAGTCGTGCTCCACAAGAACTTTTCTCTCTTGGTGCATAAATCCTTTTTTCTGCCAAGTCAGTCTTATAACCTCTTCTTTTATTCTGGAGTTGGAGAACTTCACCACCACCGATCGTGGAGGCGCTTCCGCCGACGGCCTTGGGGCTAATGTACGATGTGCCCTTTCTATCTTCAAGTCGGTGGATTGGGGAATTTCCAACTTCTCTCTCAATATGGATTCCACGCATGCAGCCATTGTGGTGAAACCGTCCTTGACTCCTTCTTTCAGACCATGAATTCTTATGTTGTCTCTTCTTAGTCTTCCTTCTTGGTCGGTTAGCTTAGCCTCCAGTCTTGACTGTCGTTTAAGTAAATCCAGCACGGTTTCTTCCACCCCTTTTATTCTTTCCTCTGCTTCCATGATTCGGTCCTCAGCCTGGTCCACTCTGCTGTTTGTCCTTTTTTATTTCGTCTTTAATTTCACAAAATTCGTCCCAATACTCTCGGCGAAATTGTCTTAATTCTTGAAGTACCATTTTTAAGCTAACCTTGTTGCTAGCTTCATTCAGCTCCTCCTCTTCTGAATGGATATCCTCCGGGTCAGATTCTCCGGCCGATGCGTGTCTTGGCCTGGTAAATGTCGATCTCTTCTGTTTTCCTTTAGGCATAATGACTTTGTCTTTTGATTTTCACTCTTCCAAAAATCCGTTAAATCTGATTTTCAAGGTATTTTCCTGGATCGGGTGTGGGAGCTTCAGCATTAAGCTGCTATCACCATGGTGTCCAGACCGGAAGTCCACAAAATGCAGTTTTTACATGAAGGAGTTTATTATTAAGGGGAAAAATAATCCAAACCTACATGGTTCTGTGTGAAAATGTGATTGCCCCCTAAACCTAATAACTGGTTGGGCCACCCTTAGCAGCAACAACTGCGATCAAGCACTTGCAATAAGTGGCAATGAGTTTTTTACAGCACTGTGGAGGAATTTTGGCCCACTCATCTTTGCAGAATTGTTGTAATTCAGCCTCATTGGAGGGTTTTCGAGCATGAACCACCTTGTTAAGGTCATGCCACAGCATCTTAATCGGATTCAGGTCAGGACTTTGACTAGGCCCTCCAAACTCTTCATTTTGTTTTTCTTAAGCCATTCAGAGGTGGACTTGCTGGTGTGTTTTGGACCATTATCCTGCTGCAGAACCCAAGTGCGCTTCAGCTTGAGGTTACAAACAGATGGCCGGACATTCTACTTCAAGATTTTTTGGTAGACAGCAGAATTCATGGTTCCACTTACCACAGCAAGTCTTCCAGGTCCCAAAGCAGAAAAACAGCCCCAGACCATCACACTACCACCACCATATTTTACTGTTACTATGATGTTCCTTATCTGAAATGTTGTCCTACCTTTACGCTGGATGTAATGGGACACACACCTTCCAAAAAGTTCAATTTTTATCTTGTCATTCCACAGAGTATTTTCCACAAAGTCTTGGGGATCATCAAGATGTTTTCTGGGAAAACTGAGATAAGCCTTTATGTTCTTTTTGCTCAGCAGTGGTTTTCGTCTTGGAACTCTGCCATGCAGGCCATTTTTGCCCAGTCTTTTTCTTATGGTGGAGTCATGAACATTAATCTTAACTGAGGCAAGTGAGGCCTGCAGTTTTTTGGATGTTGTGGGGTCTTTTGTGACCTCTTGGATGAGTAGTCACTGCACTCTTGGAGTAATTTTGGTCGGCTAGCCACTCCTGGGAAGGTTCACTACTCTTACATGTTTTTGCCATTAGTAGATAATGGCTCTCACTGTGGTTTGCTGGAGTCCCAAAACTTTAGAAATGGCTTTAGAACCTTTTCTAGACTGATAGATCTCAATTTCTTTGTTTCTCATTTGTTCCTGAATTTCTTTGGATCGCAGCATGATGTCTAGCTTTTGAGGATCTTTTGGTCTACTTCACTTTGTCAGGCAGGTCCTATTTAAGTGATTTCTTGATTGAGGACAGGTGTGGCAATAATGAGGCCTGGGTGTGGCTAGAGAAATTGAACTCAGCTTTCCAAAGATTTGACAAACCACAGTTAACTTATGTTTTAACAGGGAGGGGGCAATCACTTTTTCACACAGGGTCAGGTAGGTTTGGATTCTTTTTTACTCTTAACAATAAACACTTTCATTTAAAAACTGCATTTTGTGTTGTGTTATCTTTGTCTAATATTAAAATTTGTCTGATGATCTGAAACCTTTAAGTGTGACAAGCATGCAAAAAAATGAGAAATCAGGAAGGGGGCAAACACTTTTTCACACCACTGTATAAAAGTTGGCCACCGCTGCTTTAAGCCTTCATAGGACTTTCCAGTATGATGAAGTAAGTAACACAAACATCCCCACCATTTCTATCAGACGTTAGACAATCTTTAGAATTCAAGTTTTCAAATAGAAAGCCTGGGGAATGTACAGTACTAAAATCAACTCTTGCACGTTCTCTATCGGCCACTCACTCACCTAAACCACAACAAATAACAGCAGTAACTATGTCTAAAGTAGATCGTTTCATCTTGTGTTCTGCATGTAAATAGGTAGGGGTGGGAATCTCGAGGGACCTCACGATTCTATTCAGATCGCGATACTTCGGTCACGATATGATCCTATCACGATTCACCGATAATCCCAATATTGTGATATCGAGAATCGCGATCCCATATATTTCAAATTTTTTCACCTTATTTAACCTCAAGCCATGTCCCAAAGTAAAACTGTTGACATCTCTTTCATATAATGAAGTATTCCCGGGGCTTCATTTTCCACGGAGACGCATCTCTGGACACAGGGAGGGCGGTGGACGGTGCTGTTTGGAATAGATTCCCACTCCAGCTATGTTTATCTGACTCTTTTACAAAGCAGCTGAAAACATTTTTATTTAAGGAGGATTTCTGTTGAGTTTCAACTACTTTTTAATGGTAAATCTGATATTTTTAAATTATTTTAATCTTGTGTTTTAACTTGTTTTTGTATTTTTTTAGTTATTTTTATCTATCAAATTCCTTTTATTCTATTGTATAGCACTTTGTGACTATATGTCTCTGAAAAGTGCTTCATAAATAAACATTACTTACTTTTTCTCCAACGCTGCTCGCAAGCTCCATGCCAGTGTGTTTTTAGCTTAGCCATTGCTAACGCTGCTCCAAGACCTGTGCTGGCCCATGTGTTTTTTTTTCTATGCAGCACTTTTTGCGGGTTGTGTGTCTTGTCAAGGTCTTTCCTTCCATCTTTGTTATCAAATCCCAAAAAGGCCTGATGTTTGAGCTAACTTTGAACAAACTGCTTCATAACTGTCAAAGCTGGCTGCAAATCTTGCTGAGATAAGCTATGGCTTCACTTGACTGGGTGCTTGGTTTGCACCATCGAGTGGACTGAAAATGCCATTGATTGAATACCCAAGAGAGTATGCAAGGTTTACATGAATATATATATATATATATATATAATTAATAAAAGATCAAGCCATGCGTTTAGGGATGGGTGTATCATCGTTATTGTCAAGTAGTGTGATCCATAACTGACTCAAGCTTTTTTCCCACCCCAATAAACATGCCAACTGGCTGGCATCCCTAAAAATCATCTGGGTAATGTGTGAAAACAACTTACAGTTTTACTGGCCATACATATTGTCCAGGTTAAGTATGGATTAAACATAATCTAGGCCTTTACTCTGTGTGTGTTATGGGCATAACCTCATTTGAAGACAATTTATTATTTACAAACCAAGCCAAATCTATGGCAGTGAAAACTAAAACCCCACCTTCACCCCAAGGGTAAGGCTAGACTATACAATCCTGAACACTTAAAATTAAATCACTAAGTTAAAATGGTTTAAGCTCTTGTTGCTAAAAATGCACTTACCCACCACTACTGAGATTTGCTGAGGGGGGAAGCTCACCGTGTTCATTTGTCAAAGGCTACCACTACCAGACTTCAGAATAGATACCGAAGAAGAGGTTGGCTATGGGGGAGGGAACCCCATCAAATAAGTCCAATTAGCAAAGTAATTAGTTAATTAACACAGAGGGCCCTAAAGGCCTTCCAAAGCAGTGGCATATAGACGTTCTCCAAACCAAGCAGACCTTGAAGTCTTTACTAGACAGACCAGCGAAGCAGCCTACAGCATCATCTGCCTCACACATGCACACACAAGGACAGCTCTGGAATACCCTTCACCTACAGTATCCATTTCCATTCAGTGTCAGTGTCACATTTTGTATTCACACATAAGCAGGAAATCTGTACATTGCATATCACTATGACATGAGCTGTCACTTTTTTTCCCCTTTTCTTTCTTTTTCTTTTTTGGCTCGCTCCCCGCCAGCTTTCTGCACAAACCACCGGTTAAAATGTCTTCCTGTGACACGCGATAACGTTTCAACCTCTCCCACATCAAATGACATCTGAGTGATTCTGCACACTTCAGGGCATCTCCCGGAGTAAATGTGCCTCAAATTAAAGAGGGCTTAATGGCGTATCGTATTTTTACAATGACAACCCCCGATGTAGCTCTTTGATCTTACAACGATCGCAGCGATGCGTGTTTTCAGCGAGAGGGAAGAGGAGATGATGCAGGGAGAGGGCTGAAAGACTGTCTGG
The DNA here is from genome assembly GCA_020510985.1 of Pholidichthys leucotaenia. Taxonomy (NCBI): domain Eukaryota; kingdom Metazoa; phylum Chordata; class Actinopteri; order Cichliformes; family Pholidichthyidae; genus Pholidichthys; species Pholidichthys leucotaenia. The sequence goes on along the minus strand of CM035842.1, from coordinate 138,319,422 downwards.
CCCCGCATCACTCCGTATAGCCACAGGCGGCTGCACAGCACAGGAGGAACGTGCTTGCATCATCACATGCGGCCAGGACGTCCTGCGGAGGGCAGTGCTAATAGAAGAAACACAGAGCGGAGGAGAGAACCAAGCAATCCAGAAGGAACACGGCGAGGCACTCCCACGCAAGCAGGATATCTGGCATTCTTGGCAACCTTTCAGAGAGGTCACTTATAAAATATTCCAGTAGAAATAACCTTCAAGAGGGACCATGTTCCAGCAAACTGAGACCAGTGGCTTAAAGTAAAGTAAATCAAAGTAAATAACTGATTGTATATATATATATATATATATATATATATATATATATATATATATATATATATATATATATATATGTATATATATATATATATATATATATATATATATATATATATATATATATATATATATATACAGTATATATATATATATATATATATATATATATATATATATATATATATATATATATATATATATATATCAGAGCCAGTTTTGTTTATAATCAAGAGTGCGGAAGTGGATGGAACAACTGTGAGCAAACTTTCCTCATCGCCGTCTTTGCTGGTGTAAAAACAGCTGGGGCCGCCGAGCAAAGGCGACCAAAAGCACGACTCCAGCGGGCGCACTACAAGAGCAACATCCCGCTCATTAATCCCATTAACCACAGTTGCAAGTGAGTCCTCATGGTTAACCTATGTTTACGTGCACCCGCGTACGGCTTGCCAGCTGTGGCGCCATTCTGAAGGCCGATCGGGAGAGAGTGTCAGGCACTCAGGACAATTACGGAATCATTACCACCTACACGCCGCAGGCAGAATGTGAACACCGTGTTATTTGTCCAGCAACCGCAGCGTCCTAATCAAGCTCACATGTGCTTGTATGTTAGTCTTGGGGTGTGTGTGTGTGTGTGTGTGTGTGTGCGTGTGTGTGTGTGGAGATTGTGTAAAATGTTTCAGAGCCTCGGCATGTTGGCACAGAAGGTGGAACGCCACTGGATATGTGTGAAGAGTCAAGAACCCTACCCGAGATTTAGGTTTTATATATTTGTTTATATTTGTCATGGTATCCAAACGGAATACAGCAGACGGGCAGGTGTCTGCCAACGTGTGCGCTGGTCGAGGGCGAGGAATTCCCCGCCCAAGTGCAACTGTCTAAACATGTCCCCGTCAGCTGTCTCTCCCGCTCCCTTCGCGGAGAAATAACGTGAAGTTATTTGTTATTTTCACTGCACCCCGCGCCATCATCTCACATTAGCTGCTGAGAGACGCTGGAAGTGGAAAATGTCCCTCTGTGACCTCTCTCACTCTGGGAATCTGTCTGTCAAATGGACAAACAAGCCCACACTGAAGCCTCCTCTGGAGGAGGAGAAGAAAGTTGGGCCGAGGGGGTGAAAAGTGAAGAAAATGCCCCACACTCTCCTTCAGTGAGTCTATTTTTCTTCTCCCCAACTAAAACACCGACAATTCATCTTCCCATTCCCTGCATCAGAGTGGTAACCAGCAGCATAAATGTTTGAGGAAAATATAATGAATTGATTCCATGAGTGATAATAGCAGGGCATATTTATCACAGGTGCGTTCATATTCACGGCTCAGAAGCACCAGCTGAGAAGTCAGTGTGGTGCACAACTCTATCAGACTGTATGGAGTCAAATGTAAACTTTTCTATCAGGTTTGTGCTCCAGTTGACCCTGTGGGGATAAAAACGCTTCGTCTCCTCTTTCTCCTTCCTATCACTCTCTCTCTAGTTGCATTAATACTTGAGTGTTCTCAGCTTTCATTTCGCACAATGAAATGTATAAATCTTGAAAGCACAAAAGGGATTAAAAAGCAGACACTGATTTTTGATAAAAGTAGCTGCATCTTGTTGATCTATTTATATCAGATCATTGTTTATATATCAACTAGTTTTGTTTTTAAAAAAGAAGAAATTTCCTGACATATCCCAGATCTCCCCAGGCCAAATTAAACCATTATTAAAACCTAATAGAGTTTAAAGAGGTATCCTAAGATCTCAGTTATTCATCACTTACCCACCCTTTACACAGGGGTGGAGATCGTTGAGAGATCGCCGAGTAATTAAAAAAATCAAATCTTTCAATGATCACTCAGAGATCACCAAGCTCTCTTAATCATCTTCAATGGTCTCCACAGTCCTCAAAGTTTTGACTCAATCCAAAACAGTCTCTCAACAATCACCAAAGGGAAGCGATCTCTCAACAAACTTTCAACAATCTCCCAAGAAGCTTTCAAAGCAAGGAATTTCAAAGCGAGCGACCGGCAGCTGGTGAAAAAGTCCGTCATCTGTGTGTCTTGTTTTTATGCACTTTAATGTGTTTTTACGAAATTCTCTGTGTTGTTTCTGTCCTGGAATGTTTGTGGACTGTATGGCGAAGAGATCCCTGGTTCCATCAATATGGACTTCCTCCCCTTTTTTGCACTGCTGCTACTTTTCCTCCGGCTCTTTGTCTCTGAGGTAAATGCGATCGGTATCATGGCGGGCAGAATACATTATTCCAGGGACATGTTGCTGCATTTAAACACAGTTGATGCAGCGTCTGTGACTGAGTCTAAGCCGCAACTGCCGGACTTTATTTTGAGAGACGGACACAGCGGTGAAAAGAGAGACGGGAGAGACGGGAGAAGGAAACGCGGAAAGCGTGAAGGCGTGAAATTGCGCCTGAGAAGATGTCAGTTTGGTAACGTTCCTCTTCCTTCTATGATTTTTGGGAACGTACAATCTCTGAGGAACAAGGTGGATGAAATTCAAGGGAATGTACGCTACCAGAAGGACTTTAAGAACTGCTGTGTCATGGCTTTCACCGAGTCTTGGCTTAATGCGCATGACCGAGACGCAGACCTGTGGATTGACGGCTTTGGAGCCCCACTGCACTCGGATCGGCAGGAAGAGGTAACGGGGAAACGTCAGGGGGGCGGCGTATGTTTATATATTAATAAGCAGTACTGCGCATCTGTCACGGTCAGAGAGCACATCTGTACACCCGATGTGGAGCTGCTGTCCGTATCGCTACGCCCCTTTTATTTGCCTTGCGAGTTCCCCCAGCTTTTCATCACAACTGTGTACATTCACCCGAAGGCAGACGCTGACTCCGCCTCCAGCACCGTCTTTGATGTGGTCCAGCGGTTGCAGTCAATTTCTCCAGAGGCGCCAAACTTCATTCTTGGGAATTTTAACCATGTTTCTTTAAAGAAGACACTTAAAAACTTTTATCAGTATGTCTCCTGCCCAACCATGCGAAAAAAGACATTGGACCTGTGCTTGGATCCATAGAGAGGGCCTATAAATCACTCCCCCTTCCTCCTTTAGGATCCTCAGATCACAACTGTGTACATTTGCTGCCCACATATAAAACTGCTCTCAGAAGAGGCAAGGTGGAGACCAGAGACATTGATGTGTGGACAGAAGATTCATTGCACAGCCTCCAGGAATGCTTTAACTGTACAGACTGGGAGATGTTCACACTGTCCTGCGGGGATGATTTGGACTCTTTGGTGGACGTCACATGCTCATACATGGCTTTCTGTAAAAATAAGATTGTTCCACGTAAACGTGTCAAAATATATCCCAACAACAAGCCATGGGTTACAAAATCAGTTAAATCCTGCTTACAGAGGAAAGCACTTGCCTTTAAACAGGGGTCTGTTTCTGAGCTACAGGTTGCCACAAAAGAGCTGAAGTCTGAAATTTTTTTTTTTTTAATTTAAGTTTTTGTAAAGGGTATACAGGTCGTTACAGCAATGCATTGTTTACATTTTCATCACATGTTCCCTTATTTTCTGATATCTGACAACATTGGAAGAATAGTTCTTACAACACCCCCCCTTTTTTTTTTAAAGTGAAAGAAAAAGTGAAATTAAGATAAGATAAGATAAGATAAGATAAGCCTTTATTAGTCCCACAACGGGGAAATTCCAGGATTGCAACAGCACAGGGATAGCAACACTCAGAGCAACAATCAGAAGGCAAGAAAAAAAAACAAGCAAGCAAGAGCAGCTAATAAACATATGTACGTATTACTATAAAATATATATATATACACACACACACAGACACACAGTGCAGAGCATTGTAGCTGGATGGAATAAATATATGAATATATGAACACACAGTGCAGAGCATTGTAGCTAGATGGAATAAATATGTAAATATATAAACACCCACAGTACGGAGCATTGCAGCTAGGTGGAATAAATATGCAAGTATATAAACACACACAGTGCGGAGCAATGTAGCTAGATGGAATAATATGTAGATATATAAATATATAAACACCCACAGTACGGAGCATTGTAGCTAGATGGAATAAATATGCAAATATATAAACACACACAGTGCAGAGCATTGTTGCTAGATGGAATGAAACAGCATAACCGTCTACTTAGTTATCCTACATGGTATGATTATGTGCCCATACATATTCTCACCCTCCATAGCGACCGGTATGTTCCTAGTTGTATGCCGGAGAGGACCATTGTGTAAGTCTATTGCATCTTTTGCATTCAAAAAACTATTAGTTTGTTACGTCTTTTTGCTATCTCTGCGAGCAGCCCTGCTTAGGTTGTACAGTCTGACAGCCGTTGGTAGGAAGGACCTACGAAACCTCTCGGTTGTGCACCTGGGATGATGTAGTCTGCTGCTAAATGAGCTCCTCAGTGCATTCAGTATGTCCTGCATAGGGTGGAACTCGGACTCCAGCAGAGATGACAGTTTAGCCACCGTCCTTCTCTCTCCTATCTCCTCCATCGGATCAAGGCGCTGCCCCAGGACAGAGCTAGCTTTCTTAATCAGTTTGTTCAGTCTCTTCCTATCGGCTGCAGTAATGCCACTGCCCCAGCAGACCACTCCAAAAGTGATGGCTGATGCCACCACCGTGTCATAGAATGACTTCAGCAGCGCCCCTTGTACACCAAAAGACCTGAGTCTCCTCAGCAGGAACAGCCTGCGCTGTCCCTTCTTGTAGAGTGCATCAGTATTGTGTGACCAGTCTAGTTTATTGTTCAGATGAATACCCAGGTACTTATAGGATGTCACCATCTCGATGTCTGTTCCCTGTATATTTACTGGTACTGTGAGGGGCTGCCCATGCCTGCGGCAGTCCACCACCAGCTCCTTAGTTTTCCTCGCGTTGATCTGGAGGCAGTTCCGATGGCACCAGTCCACGAAGTCCTGGATAAGCCCTCTGTACTCAGCTTCATCTCCATTGGAGATGAGGCCAACGATCGCAGAGTCATCAGAGAACTTCTGTAGATGGCAGTGTGTTGTGTTGTGTGAGAAGTCCGCAGTATAAAGAGTGAACAGGAAGGGAGCCAGCACCGTTCCCTGGGGGGGCCCCCGTGCTACTGATGATCGTGTCGGACACACAGTCCCGGGTTCTCACAAACTGAGGCCGGTTCGTGAGGTAGTCCAGGATCCATGATGACAGGTGCTGGTCCACCCCTGCGCGCAGCAGCTTGTCCTTCAGGATCATCGGTTGGATGGTGTTGAAAGCACTGGAGAAGTCAAAGAACATGATCCTCACCATATTCCCGGGCTTCTCCAGGTGGGACAGAGAACGGTGAAGGAGGAAGATCACCGCATCCTCCACCCCAATGCCATGCTGGTAGGCGAACTGGAGTGGATCCATCGCTGGTTCCACCAGGGGGCGGAGGTGAGCAAGGAGCAGTCTCTCCAGGGTCTTCATCAAGTGGGACGTCAAGGCCACCGGTCTGTAGCTGTTCAGGTCTTTGGGGTGGGAAGTTTTTGGTACAGGTACCACACAAGATGTTTTCCACAGCTGTGGTACCCTCCCCAGTTTCAGGCTCATGTTGAAGATATACGTCACAATCCCACACAGCTGGTCTGCACAGGACTTGAGGAGCTTTGCGCTGATGCCGTCCGGTCCCGGCGCCTTCCTCGCCTTGATCTTCCTCAGCTCCGTCCTCACCTGGGTCCTGGTCAGGGTCAGGATGGGGGGCTGTGTGTTGGGAGTGGGGGGGTGTTGGTAGAGTGGGGAGTGGGCAGCAGGACTTGATTTCTTTAGAGGCAGCAGTGGTTGTTGTGCAGTCAGGGGGGAGGGCGGTTGGTCAAATCTATTGAAAAACAGATTCAGGTTGTTCGCCCACTCCCTGCCCCCTGTGGCCTGGGGGGAGGTATTCTGGAGCCCCGAGATGGTTTTGAGGTTTCTCCAGACCCCGCTGATGTCGCTCTGTTGCAGCTTGTCCTCCATCTTCTTCCTGAAGCTGTCCTTGCCTTCTCTGATCTTTCTCCTCAGCTCCCTCTGTACGGACTTCAGCATCTCCCTGTTCCCCGACCTGAAGATCCTCTTCTTCTCTCTCAGAAGTGTTTTTATCTCAGGGTTGATCCAGGGTTTGTTGTTTGAGTGACGCCGTATGGTCTTGGTGGGAACGGATTTGTCCACACAGAAGCTGAGGTAGCCCGTGAAGGTGTGAATGAGGCCATCGATGTCCTCACCATGTGGATCGCAGAGCTGCTTCCAGGCGGTGGCTTCAAAACAGCCCTTTAGGGTGTCCATTGTCTCCTCAGACCATAACTCCACAGTGTGCATGGCCGGAGGTTGTCTGTGCACTAGGGGTTTGTACACCGGCCGGAGATGAACCAAGTTGTGATCCGATCTCCCGAGTGGGGGTAGTTGTGATGAGGTGTACGCCTCCTTAGTGTTTGCGTAGAATAAATCCAGTGTTTTATTGTCTCTAGTGTGGCATGTGACATACTGGGTGAACGTGGGTAGAATGGGAGACAGTGAAACATGGTTGAAATCGCCTGAGATGAGGAGAAGAGCATCTGGGTGTTCTGTCTGCAGCCTGCTGGTTACTGAATGGATGACGTCACGTGCTGTCCCAGCGTTCGCCGTCGGATTTGCATAAACAACAATGCAGATCACGTGTGAGTGTTCTCTCGGGAGATATGTAGGCCTCATGCTAACAGCTAGCAACTCAATGTCTTTGCTGCAGTGTCGTTGTTTAACAGTGATATGTCCCGGTCTGCACCAGTTGTTGTTAACATACATGATCACTCCACCGCCCCTAGCCTTGCCACTGTCTGGTGTTCGGTCAGCTCGTATCATGTGAAAACCCTCCAGCTCAATGTTAGCATCTGCTGCTAGTTCAGTTAGCCACGTCTCAGTAAACAAAAGGAGAGAGCACTCCCGGTATGTGCTATCATAACGGGAGATAGCCGCTAGCTCATCTAACTTTCCCAGTATCGACCGTACATTTCCCATGACAACAGATGGAAGGGAGGGTCTGTACCTTATATTTTTTGTCCTCCGCCTTACTCCAGCCCGGCAGCCGCGGCGTTTTCGCCTCAGTTCACTCGGTATGTCGAGTTTTTCCAATGGGACCGGGTGGCGGTTGAATGCTAGCAGCTGTTCTCTGCTGTATCGTATCCTGCTATAGACAGTGGCTCCGTCCACCGGCTCAGGAGACATTTAGGACGATCTGTGTGTCCGTGATATAAGTGGGGTGAAAAAAAAAAGTGATCAAAAGAGAGAGGAAGGGAAAAAAAAACTCGGAATCGAGCCGAAATTAAAGAGAAAAAAAACAAAAAACAAAAAACAAAAAAAACAAACAAACCAGCAAAAAACAAACAAAAAGAAAAAGTAAGTAAATAAAGGTAAAAGAGCATCTGAGTAGCGTTGGAACAAAGAGCGGAACCATTATTGAAATGGTATTTGTCAAAGATTAGATCTAATGGAAGACACATATGCGATCCAGGGTTGCCAAAAGTTCATGAACCCATCCATGTCCTGTCTCAGTGCGAATGTCAACTTTTCCATCGAGTAAATGTCTTGGATCACGTTAATCCAATCTTCAGGTGTAGGACAGTCCTTCAACATCCATTTTTAGTTAGAGCTTTTTTGCTTGCCAATATTAAAACATTGAATAAATATTTTTCTCCTCGTCTTTCCAGTGAGTCCGGTAGTAAACCCAAATATAAAGTTACAAAAGAAAAGGGAACTGTTATTTTGAATATTTTCCCCAATATTGTCTGTACATTGGTCCAATATTGGTGGATAACTGGGCATGACCAAAACACATGAAAATGATTTGCAGTCTTTTCACCACACAAGCGCCAACAGTTCAATCCCTTATGGGTAAATTTGTTTTGTGCAGGTGTTCTGAAAAATCTTACCAAGTTTTTCCATCCAAATTCTCTCCACTGCAGGGATGAGGTACTTTTCCATTGTTGTTTATTTAGCTTTTCCCATATTTCCAGTTGTAAAGTGAAATTCCCCTCTTTTTTCCCATCTCTCTTTTATATATGATGTGTTGTCTCCTTTTAAGTCTTGAAGACCTTGGTATATTTTAGAAATGTATCTGATCCCTGGGATCCCTTTATATGCCATTAAGAAGACCTTCAGAACACCTGACTGGGCCCTTTCCAAATCCTCCTTTTTAAGTATATTGTTTATGTGGTGTCTAAGCTGGAAGAACCTGTAAAGGTCTTGATTTATTAGGCCTTGTTTTTTCAAATCTTCAAAACTTCTTAAGATTTGCCCTTTAAAAAAATCGTAATATTTTATCAGCCCTTTCTCCTTCCACTTTTTAAATCTGGTGTCTGTTTTATTAGGAGTAAAGTCTTGATCATAGGCAATCCATTGCAGAAGTCGATAGGGATCTTTAGTTTGATTCTCTCTGACTATCTTAAACCAAATTTTTAGAGGGGTCTCTATCCACGGGTTAGTGTTATTCAAAAGCTTAGGTAAGGCATTGTTCCCTATTATCGCCTGTAGGGGGATGTCACTTGTTATTTGGCATTCGATCTCCTTCCATTGTGCAGTGTAGACTGGGTTACATATCTCTACTAAAGTTTTAATTTGTGCGGCTTTAAAGTAGTCCCTGATATTTGGCAGCGCGAGCCCACCTTTGTCTTTGTTTAGCTGTAGGGTTCTATATCTGATTCTAGGTCTCTTGCCCTGCCATATGAATCTTGAGATCCTTCTGTCCAGCTCCTGCCATGTTTTTTGGGGAGGTTCTACCGGTATTGTTTGGAAAAGGTATAGAAGACGTGGAAGTATATTCATTTTGACTGCTTCAATCCTTTGTGCAGTACCCAAGAATGGTATCATATTCCATCTTGCTAGGTCAGATTTTATTTTTGTCACCAGTGGATCATAGTTTAGTGATATAATTTTGTTGAGTTGTTTCGGGATATTGACCCCCAGATATTTCATAGATTCCGACTCCCAGTTAGTTTTGAGTTTGCTTAGTGAATAATGATTTTGGTCATAGTTGAATGTTAAAATTTGGGTTTTATGCATGTTTAATTTGTACCCCGATAAATCTCCATACTCTGAAAAAACTGAGGTTAGTTCTGGTAAAGAAGTGTCCGGCTGCCCCAGGTATATTAAAATGTCATCAGCAAAGAGTGCTATTTTATGTTCCTTCTGACCAAGTGTAATGCCTTGAATTTTTTGATTTTGTCTTATCCATTGGCTCAGAGGTTCTATGAAGATTGCAAAGAGCAGTGGAGACAGGGGGCAGCCCTGACGACATCCTCTTTCCAGTTCAAAAGATGATGATAAATTACCGTTAATCCTTATTTTAGCTGTTGGTTTTTTATATAATGCCTGTATAGTTCTAATGAAGTTGTTATGAAAATTGAAACTGGATAAGATTCTATATAGAAAAGACCAGTCAACCGAATCGAATGCTTTTTCAGCATCTAATCCCAATATGACTGCATTTAAGTTCCATCCATCCATCCATCGTCTACCGCTTTTCCGGAGGTCCGGGTCGCGGAGGCAGCAGTTCAAGCAGAGAAGCCCAGACTTCCCTCTCCCCAGCCACCTGCTCCAGCTCTTCAGAGGGGATACCAAGGCGTTCCCAGACTAGCTGGGAGACATAGTCTCTCCACCGAGTCCTGGGTCTGCCCCGGGGTCTCCTCCCAGTGGGACGTGCCTGAAACACCTCAAGTGGGAGGCGTCCAGGAGGCATCCTAATCAGATGCCCATACCACCTCAACTGACTCCTTTCAATGTGGAGGAGCAGCGGTTCTACTCTGAGCCTCTCCCGGATGACTGAGCTCCTCACCCTATCTCTGAGGGTGAGTCCAGCAATCCTACGGAGAAAGCTCATTTCAGCCGCTTGTATCCGCGATCTCGTTCTTTCGGTCATTACCCAAAGCTCGTGACCATAGGTGAGAGTAGGAACGTAGATTGACTGGTAAATCGACAGCTTTGCCTTAGAACTAAGCTCCCTCTTCACCACAACAGACCGGTACAACGTCCGCATCACTGCAGATGCTGCTCCAATCCGTCTGTCGATCTCTCGCTCCATTTTCCCCTCACTCGTGAACAAGACCCCAAGATACTTAAACTCCTCCACTTGGGGCAGGAGCCTGTCCCCAACCCGGAGAGGACAATCCACCTTTTTCCGGCTGAGGACCATGGACTCGGACTTGGAGGTGCTGATTCTCATCCCAGCCGCTTCACACTCAGCGGCAAACCGTCCCAGCAAGAGCTGTAGGTCATTGCTGGATGAAGCCAACAGGACAACATCATCTGCAAACAACAGAGATGAGATCCTGTGGTCACCAAGCATGACACCCTCCATTCCCTGGCTGCGCCTAGAAATCCTGTCCATAAAAATTATGAACAGGACCGGTGACAAAGGGCAGCCCTGGCGGAGTCCAACTCTCACTGGGAATGACTCCGACCGAGTGTTGGCAATGCGAACTAAACTCTCACAACGGTCGTACAGAGACCGAATAGCTCGTAACAACAAGCCCGATACCCCATACTCCCGAAGCACCCCCCACAAAAATCCACGAGGGACGCGGTCAAATGCCTTCTCCAAGTCCACAAAACACATGTAAACTGGTTGGGCAAACTCCCACGAACCCTCAAGAATTCTCGAGAGGGTAAAGAGCTGGTCCGATGTGCCACGGCCAGGACGAAAACCACATTGCTCCTCCTGAATCCGAGGTTCGACCAACGGCCGGACTCTCCTCTCCAATACCTTGGCATAGACCTTCCCAGGGAGGCTGAGGAGTGTGATCCCTCTAAAGTTGGAGCACACCCTCCGGTCCCCTTTTTTGAAGAGAGGAACCACCACCCCGGTTTGCCATGCCAAAGGCACTGCCCCCGACCTCCACGCAATGTTGCAGAGGCGTGTCAACCATGACAACCCAACAACATCCAGGGCCTTGAGGTACTCGGGGCGAATCTCGTCCACCCCCGGGGCCCGGCCACCAAGGAGATTTTTAACCACCTTGGCGACCTCAGCCCCTGTGATAGGCGAGTCATCCCCCTCGTCCCCAAACCCTGCTTCCTCTGTGGAAGGCGTATCAGTGGGATTGAGGAGATCCTCGAAGTATTCCTTCCACCGCCCGACGATATCCCCAGTTGAAGTCAACAGTGTCCCATCCGCACCATACACAGTGTGGACGGGGAGCTGCTTTCCCCTCCTGAGCCGCCGAACAGTTTGCCAGAATCTCTTTGAAGCCGACCGAAAGTCTTGTTCCATGGCCTCACCGAACTCCTCCCATACCCGGGTTTTTGCTTCAGCAACCACCCGAGCTGCACTCCGCTTGGCCTGCCGGTACACCTCAGCTGCTTCGGGAGTCCCACAAGCCAACCAAGCTTGATAGGACTCCTTCTTCAGCTTAATGGCCCCCCTCACCACTGGTGTCCACCACTTGGTTCGGGGGTTGCCACCACGAGATGCACCGACCACCTTGCGGCCGCAGCTCTGGGCTGCCGCTTCAACAACAGAGGTGGAGAACATGGCCCATTCAGACTCCATGTCTCCAGACTCCCTCGGAATGTGGTTGAAGTTCTTCCGGAGGTGGGAGTTGAAGACCTCCCGGACAGGGGCCTCAGCCAGACGCTCCCAGCACACCCTCACTATACGTTTGGGTCTACCAGGTCTGAATGGCTTCCTCCCCTGCCATCGGATCCAACTCACCACCAGGTGGTGATCAGTTGACAGCTCTGCACCTCTCTTTACTCGGGTGTCCAAGACATACGGTCGCAGGTCTGATGATACGATAACAAAATCGATCATCGACCTGCGGCCTAGGGTGTCCTGGTGCCAGGTGCACATATGGACACCCTTATGCTTGAACATGGTGTTCGTTATAGACAGACTGTGGTTAGCACAGAAGTCCAATAACTGAACACCACTCGGGTTCAGATCGGGCAGGCCGTTCCTCCCAATCACCCCCCTCCAGGTTTCACTGTCGTTGCCCACGTGCGCATTGAAGTCCCCCAGTAGGACAATGGAGTCTCCAGGAGGAGCACCCTCCAGCACCCCAGTCACAGACTCCAAAAAGGGTGGGTACTGTGAAACATCATTTGGTGCATAGGCACAAATGATGGTCAGGACCCGTTTCCCAACCCGAAGGCGCAGGGAAGCAACCCTTTCGTCCACCGGGGAAAACTCCAATATAGAGGCAGCAAGGTGGGGCGATACAAGAATACCTACCCCTGCTCGTCGCCTCTCGCCCGGGGCAACTCCAGAAAAGGCCAAGCTCCAGCCCCTCTCCAGGAGACTGGTTCCGGAACCGGAGCTGTGTGTTGAGGTGAGGCCAACTATATCTAGCCGGTATCGCTCAATCTCGTACACCAGCTCAGGCTCCTTCCCCACCAGAGAGGTGACATTCCACGTACCAAAAGCCAGTTTAGAAAGCTTGGGATCAGTCCGCCAAGGTCTCCGCCTTTGACTGCCACCTAATCCACATAGCACCGGACTTCCATGATCCCTCCTGCAGGTGGTGAACCTACTGGAGGGCGGACCCATGTAACTCCTTCGGGCTGAGCCCGGCCGGGTCCCATGGGTGGAAACCCGGCCACCAGACGCTAGCCTTCGAGCCCCTCCCCCAGGCCTGGCTCCAGGGTGGGGCCCCGGTAACCCCATACCGGGCGGGGTACACTGAATCCTTGATATACAATTTATCATGAGAGTCTGTTGGATCGTTCTTCGTCTGGCCCTTCACCCAGGACCAGTTTGTCTTGGGAGACCCTATCAGAGGCAAATTGCCCCGGACAACATAGCTCCTGGGATCACTGGGGCACGCAAACCCCCCCACCACGATAAGGTGACGATCCATGAGGGGGGCATTTAAGTGCATTTAAGTTATATTTTTTTATATGATGAATTATGTGTAAAGTGCGTCGAATGTTGTCTTGTGTCTGTCTTTGTCTTATAAAACCTGTTTGGTCTAAATGAATTAGGTCTGTCAGTATATTTTCTAACCTTTTGGCAAGGATAATGGTAAAAAGCTTATAGTCCTGATTTAGTACACTGATTGGTCTGTAGTTGGAGCACTCTAGTTTATCCTTTTCAGGTTTAGGTATAACTGCAATGACCCCTTCTCTCCAGGAGGGGGGGATTTCCCCTGTGTGGAGGACATAATTAAATGTTTTCAGGAGGAGAGGAGATAGTTGCTGATTAAAGGTTTTGTACCACTCTGCTGTATAGCCATCAGCTCCTGGGGATTTGTTAGCTTTAAGTTTCATAATTGCTTTTTCCAATTCTTTAGGATGTATTTCTGACAGTAGTGTTTTATTTTGTGACTCCGTAAGTTGGGGAAGGTTTAATGTGTTTAGGAATGCCTCGGATGCGTTTTTATGTTTTTTTGTGGGAGTATAAGTTCTTATAGTAATTCTCGAAGCTTTTAAGAATATCCTGAATTCTGAATTTTATTTCCTTTGATACTGGGTCTCTGATTTTGTAGATTGCTCTTTCTGTTTGATGTTTCCTCAACTTATAGGCTAGCAATTTTGCCGATTTACTGCCTGCTTCATAGTATTTTTGTTTCAAAAATGTAAGTTTCTTCTGGATTTCTATTGTGTAGATCTCATTTATTTGGTTTTTAATTTCCTTAATCTTGAGCGAGTCAGTAGAATGAGTGCTGCCTTTGTGTTCTTTTTCTAGGTTCCTAAGTTCTGACTCTAATGTGGATAGTTTTTCTTGTCTTAGTTTCTTTTGGGTTGCCAGTTTTGCAATAATCTTTCCTCTTATTACAGCTTTGCATGCATCCCACAGTATTAAAGGGGATACTTCTCCATTATCGTTTTCTTCCAAATATCTGAGAATATCTGATTCCAATTCATCTTTCAATGGTCCTTTCAGGACATTTGAATTTAACCTCCAAGAAAATGTATTATTTGTGTATTTTTGGATATTTAAGTCCATGTAGATCGGACTGTGGTCAGAGAGATCCATCAGTCCTATTTTACATGTTTCTACTCTTCCAATGTCTCTATTAAACATAAAAAAATAGTCAATCCTTGAGTAAGATGAATGTGGAGTTGAGTAAAATGTATAGTCTTTTACATTGGGGTTGAGTTCCCTCCACACATCACAGATTCCCATTTCTTTTAGTAGCATCCGAGTCTTCCTGCTTTGGGTGTTATATTGATGTGGAGAATTACCAGAAGCATCCCAGTATGGATTCAGTATAAGATTGAAGTCCCCACCACATATCACTAAACCTTGAGCTTTAGTTATCATTAGGTCAAATACATTTTTATAAAATTTCCAGTTAGCCCCTGGGGGAGCATACACATTCAGCAGGGTGATATCTTCTCCCTCTAGCCGTCCAGTTACCAAACTGTATCTCCCTTCTTTATCTTTGTGTTCTGATTTTTTTTCAAATGTAATTTTGGTTGATATCAATGTCGCTACTCCCCTCCTCCTCCCTGACTTATATGAAGATGAAGAGATCATTTTAAACCCTTGTCTACTGAGTTTATTGTGTTCCACGTCTGTTAGGTGGGTTTCTTGTAAAAATATTATTCCTGCTTTGTCTTTTTTCATTTTGCCTAGAATCTTGGATCTTTTAACTGGATTCAGGATTCCTTTTACATTATATGAAATTATTTTGGTTACACCCTGTTTCTCCATTGTGTTGTTTTGTTTAGTATAACTGTGTGGTGGCCCTCTTTTGTGCTACTCAGAAACTGAAAGAACATTAAAAACAAGAAAAACATTAAGAACATAGTGTATAAAACTTTAGAACAAAAAGCTGTCAAAAGAACTTCCTGAGCTGAGGTCTTTTTAAAGACCCTGGAAGAGCCTTGATGGAGTGAAGGCTCTGAGGGGAATTCCTCAAACTCTGTTACGTGTTGAGGGCCCTCTCTTACCCCTGTAAGTTGTCCCATGCTTTTAACGTGAGTTTCAGAACCCAATCCGAACTTGTAATGATTTTTTTTTTCCTTTTATGCCTATACCCTGTGAAATTGTGTGCACCCTCCCACCCCCATCACATCAAACATTCACGCAAAAACAGTATTTGTTAGTGTGAGGAGAACATGTGGATTATTGTCACATTTCTATTTTAACAAGTTTTTTTTTTTTTTTAATTAAAAATACTTATTTGTTTCAAATATTATGACTGTTCCATGAAATGTTTTACCACATGCTGAATACGCATCTCCTTTAATGTTTGTTCCCTTGTATGAGGGGGGTTGGATGTGCAGATTGATTCAAGAAAAAAAAAAAAAAGGTCACTATTCCAACCTGAAAACGGACAGTTTATCCGCGACGCTCTGGCGCTGGGTTTCCCGCTGCTGGCCCGTGGATTTTGAAGGTCTTTGTGTTGTCCATGTTTGCGTTTTGATCTTCTCACTCGGGTCTGCTGCGGGTTTAAATACCGTTACCGGAAGCCCTCTTCTCGCCATGTCAGCTGTTGCTTCTTCTGCCGAATTATAGAGACATGTTTCTTCGCCGTAGAAGACCCTTACCTTCGCAGGAAATGGCGTCTGAAAGCGCAGTTTCTTCTCTCTTAACACCTTTTTCACGTCATTGTATTCCCTGCGCTTTTTAAGGACCTCCGGGGCATAATCGTGTTCCACGAAGACTTTTCTCTCCTGGTGCATAAATCCTTTTTTCTGCCAAGCCAGTCTGACAACCTCTTGTTTTATTTTGAAATTGGAAAATCTTACCAACACCGAACGTGGGGGCGCTTCCGCCGCTGGCCTAGCGGCTAATGAACGATGTGCCTTTTCTATGTTTAAGTCGGTGGTTTGTGGAATATCCAATTTCTCTCTTAGTAAAGATTCCACACATTCTGCCATTGAGTTAAAACCGTTTTCGGCTCCTTCTATCAGACCATGAATTCTTATATTGTCTCTTCTCTGTCTTCCTTCTTGGTTGGCTAGCTTAGCCTCTATAGATGCTTGTCTTTTGCGTAGGTCCAGCACAGAATCTTCTAGCACTTTTATTCGTTCCTCTGTTTCCAAGATTCGGTTCTCGGCCTGGTCCACTCTGCTGTTTGTCCTTTTCAATTCTTCTCTGAATTCCCGAAATTCGGCCGTAACCTCTCGGCGAAATCGTCGTAGCTCTTCAAATAGCGATTTCAGGCTAACCTTTTTGTTAGCTACCACCAGTTCCTCGTCTTCTGAACGGAGATCTTCCAGTTCAGATTCTCCGGCCGATACGTGTCCTGGCCTGGAGAATTTCAGTTTCTTCTGTTTTCCTTTAGACATGATGATTTTGTCTTTTGATTTTCACTCCTCCAAAAATCCGTTAAGTTTGATTTTCAAGGTGTTATCTTGGATTGGGTCTGAGAGCTTCAGTGTTAAGCTGCAGTCGCCATGGCGTCCAGACCGGAAGTCCGAAGTCTGAAATTTTAAGACTAAAACAGAATTATAAATCAGAATTGGAAAGCAAGATGGCAACAAAGAAACTTGGTTCAGCCTGGGCCAGTATGAAAACTATTGCAGGCCTTCAGAGCACAGAACGCAGCAATCGTGTGTTTTTAGATGGTTTTAATTCAGACACAGAGCTGGCTAATGCTCTTAATTGTTTTTATGGTCGTTTTGACTCCTTTGATTTTAGCACAGAAACCCAAGATTTGAAACAGAAACTCAGACAATCAGCACTTTAATATTGAGGTGCAGGATGTTAAAAGGGAGTTCTGCGCTGTAAAAGTGAACAAAAGTCAGGGCCCTGATAATATATGTGGGCGCTTGGTAAAGTCCTGTGCACATGAACTGAGTCCTATATTTCATTACATTTTCAATAAGTCCTTACAGACACAACATGTCCCTAAGATCTGGAAAGAAGCCGTGGTTGTTCCTGTTCCAAAATCCAGCTGTCCTAAAACGGTAAACGACTTTAGACCAGTTGTTTTGACTTCAATTTTAATGAAAATTTTTGAAAAACTGGTCAGATGTGAGATCCTAAAGCAAACTGAGCGTGCATTGGATCCTCTGCAGTTTGCCTATAGGCCTCACAGAGGAGTGGAGGATGCCACTGTCACTCTGTTTAACATGCTTTTTAAACATCTGGATTTTAATGGGACACACGCCAGGCTTTTATTTGTGGACTTTTCCTCCGCCTTTAATACAATCCAACCTCATATCTTAGTTGAAAGGCTCCTGCAACAATTTGATTTGAGCAATAATCTGGTGGGTTGGATTCTGGATTTCTTAACCAACAGGACGCAGAGAATAAGGGTCAATGGCACATTGTCTGACCTAAAGTGCTCTTCTACTGGCTCTCCTCAGGGGTGTGTGTTGTCACCACTACTCTTCATCCTGTACACAAACATGTGTCGGAGCAGACATGACAACAGACACATTATAAAGTATGCTGATGACTCAGTCATTGTCAGTCTCCTCCAGGATGGTGAGAGTGGCCACGGCCCAGTAGTTGATGACTTTGTTCACTGGTGTGAGGATTCCTACCTGCAGCTGAATACAACAAAAACGAAAGATATGATTATTGACTTTAGGAGAAAAACTCCCAGGCACAAAGTCACCATACTAAAAGGCCAGACCACCGAATGTGTACAATCGTACAAATATCTTGTCTATCAGTACAAAGGATGGCTACCTCCATTTTAAATGATGACTCCCACCCTTTGCACTGCAACTTTCAGCTTCTTCCCTCAAGACGGAGGTTTGCTGTCCCAAAAAGTAAAACCCAGCGCTACAAAAACAGCTTTGTTCCTGCTGCTGTTAAAGAGTTGAACAAGTTGTAACAATATACTGCACATAATTTAGGTACCTATTTATTAACTCCATTTTATATTTACTTATTTTTGTAGGATGTTATTTGGGTTCTAAATATTTTATTGGGTTTTAGACCTTTGAGTTTTTAACCTCTTTGACTAGTTTTTAACTTTTTAATATGACCCTTCTCTCTTACCTCTGGTTTTTCTCCCATCTCTTTGTCTTTATACCCTGATTGATGGAGCCTTGAGTATTTTTATCATGTTTATAGTCAGCTTCGTGTGTGCCTGTGTTTGTGTCTATGTTGAATGTAATTTGTGGCTTGTAAATATGGATGTCACCAGACTGCAAAACAAATCTACCTACGGGTACAAATAAAGTAACCTGAACCTGAACCTGAACCTGAGATAGCTGAGAGATCAGTATGGGATTGCTGAGTGTTTGATGAAAGACCAGTAGAGTTCACTGCAGAGATCAGAGAGATCATTAGAATCCCTTCCCTTTGGTGATCGTTGAGAGATTGTTTTGGACTGAGTCAAAACTTTGAGGAGACCGTAGTGACCATGGAGATCACTGGAAGATCATTGAGAGATCTTGGTAATTGCTGAGAGATCATTGAAAGATCATTGAGAGATCTGGCCATTTTTTCATCTTTCAACGATCTCTCAATGATCTCCACCCCGTGTAAAGTAGATAGAAGAGCACTAGAAACCTCTCAAATATATACCTATAGTATATACCCCTTTGGTCACCCAAGAAAAGTTAAATTTTTGAATAATCTCAGACAGACTTGTGCATGCTACACTTCTTTGGATATAGTAAAACTTTAAATTGAGCAAGGAAAGAGGAGAAAAAGAAGTTTAAGAGAAAAATAAAATCAGATTGGGGACAGGGGATTGTAGAGGATTGGCAAAGAAAGGCAAAAGGGAAAACAATAAGACTGTCCATCCCTCAGTGAAATAAATTGGCAAGAAGTTCACAGTGGGTAAACATCTTCATCTCAAAGCCTGTGGAGCAATTGATGCCCTGGACAAATCAACACGTTTCACAGCTTGCCTGCATAAAACGCAAATACCATCAGCTTCAAAAAAAGTATGATCTTCCCCGGAGCATATGAGCAGGGGTTCAGTCCTCCGGGTTCACTGAATGGGTCTGTGAATCAATCCCAAAAACAGCATTTCAAAGGGGTTGAAAAACTATGAGGTCTTTCTTTTCCTCAGTCTTGAACAAAACAGACTCCAGCATAGACAGCCCTGCAGACACTTGTGGCTGCGAGTTCCCAAAAGGCTTAGAGATGTCTCTAGTCTTTTTTACCAAGACTTATCAGAAGTTTGTGGAGAAAAAAGCAGTGCATCAGTCTAGTTCTATGCAGCCAATATAAGGCATAAACAGAGAAAAAAGGCTTGAGCAAAGAAAGGCAATGAAATACAAAATGATTTTTTTTATTGGCCCGAACAGATGATGTGGAGAAGAGGGACCACATGTGTGTTGGTCACACTGACCACGCTGGCCTGAACATTGCAGCTGAGTTAAGACATGTGTTTTAGCTGTCTGAGCCATTAAAATCCCATTACAGAGTGCAACAACACACATCATGAGTCTTTCTCGGGCTTTATCATTTATCATGCAAATTTGCCAGGAATTATGTGTTTACGTGTTTATAGGGATGCATGCAGTTTGATATTTAATGGACCTGCTACAATTAATCAATTTCAGAATTTGACAATAAAATGAAAAAAAAAAAAAAAAAGCAGTTTAATACTATTTAAGTGATGGGGAGTTAAGCAAATGGCATTTTTCCAGACTACTAAGCTTCACCACTTAGGAAAAAAAACCTCAAAGAGGTCATCAGTTGCTTGTTTCTCATGTAGATTGTTATTGTCAGTTGTTCAGTCATTACGAGTAGTGTCGCATTCCTTACAGTGAAGGCTAATGGTGTCCTGACCTAAAGGGGAAGAATGCCAACTCTCACCACAGCTGCACTCTCAGGCCAAGAGCCAGAGCTGACTCCTGGATCAAAGGTCACCCACAATGTGGCTTGATCCCACGTAATCAATGGACACTGGCCCTGGCCTATATGGCAACCGTCCTGTAAATGGGGCACCAACTGGACAAGTGCTTGATGAAAAGACCAACAGTAAAGAGGATGCTAAAAGTGCTTCTTCGACAACACAGTAAGACAAGATAGCTTGAAGATGAACATCCGACTAATAAACCAAGACATCTCGGTGCATGTGCATCCGTGTGTATCGTCTGTTTATCTCAAAAAGCTCTCATCTAATCCACCCCAAACCTGTTCGAGCACAGCTTGGAACATGATGAAGTGCAGTAATGAGTCGAGGTTGTACATAACGTGATTTGTATTTCTTTCTGTTGCTCAAACTTCTACCAATTTTTTGCTTGTTTGGCACTTAAAGGTCCCATGTTGCCAAAATTATGCTTTCATTTGCTTTAACCTCATAAAACACAGCATAGGTGATGCATATTAATACATTAAAAGCTCAGTTAATTTAGTTAACTCTCAAATAAACTAATGGACTGGAATTCCTGAGTTTTATGACATCACAAACCAACAAGCCCCACCTTCAATTCTCTATACCCCATTTCCACTGCAGGAATTTTACAAGGACTTTCCTCAGGGGAAGTTTTCAGGAACCTTTAGCACCTGAATGATGGCCCTGCTCAGGAGTAGGTGCTTCAGAGTGGCCCTGAAAACTGCTGGGTGGGGTTTAAGATTGTCTGATTGGATAAAACTTGGCACTCACAACCAGAGCGCTTTGTGAACAAAGCACCAGCAAATTAAAATACTGGCAGCTGCCAATGATGCCCCTCAGCCTCTTAGTTTGCTGTTGAGATGTAGTTTATATGGCATTTTGACCTTGACCTGTGACCTTTTGACCCCAAACCCATAGTTGTTGGCTGAGGTTTCAAGGTGAACCTGTATAGCATGTTTGGTGACCCTAGCTTTCTTTGGTGTTGAGATATAGTTTAAATAGCAATTTGACCTTGACCTTTGACCTTGTAATCCCAAAACCATAGTCAGAGGTCAGGGTCACAGGTTGAACCTGTGTACAAACATTGGTGACCCTAGCTTTACTCGTTCTATAGGAATAGGGCAGAGGGAAAGCTAACTGTGACCTTTGACTTTTTAACCCCAAACTCATAGTCAGAGGTCATATAGTCAAACATGATGTTTATTTGGAAAGTCTACATCATTCCTTTGTGTAGTTATCATGTTACAAGGTTTAGGGAAAACCAAATTCCCAAATTCAAACTCATCGGAGATTTTTCATAGACACACCTATGATATCTCTTTGAAAAGCCCACATCATTTCTTTCTGAGGGGCCGAGGGGGATAAAGTGGCAAATTTGACCTGAAAAATATAATTGTGGAGTCTAATGCTTAAAAAAAATACAATAAAATGATGCTGTGATTCCCCTCTGTGGATCGCTAACTTGTTGTGGTGGAGGTGTTTAAGTCCCCTAATGATCTCAGGAGCTGTGTTGTTGGGTGCAGCTCTCCCCTGGTAGGGTCTCCCCAGGCAAACTGGTCCAGGTTGAAGGTTTGGCCCAAGCTCAGTCCAGTGGCTCGCAATGACAAAGTTACAAGGATCCAGTGCACCCCACCCACTGTGGGGCTCAAAGGACCCTCAAGTGGGCTCACCATCTGTAGGAGGGTTCATGGGCATCATGGCGCTATGTGAGCTGGGCGGCAATCTGGGTGACTCCGCCTGAACACAAGGCCAGCAGCTCGGGCTGTTTGCAGCCGGAGAGTGAACAGACATGGTTGGCCAGTCGAGGACAGATTCCCCTGCTGGTGCCGTATCGGTGGATGAAATTGTTACATCACTAACAAATCATTCGCAGACTGATGGAGACACGACAGGTGAGAGGGCCAAATACAGGAACGGCTATTATCAAGTTCCTTGTCACAGGACTGAGCATGTTTAGTACCAGGCTCAGGCCCTCAATTTATTTCTGAATATTTTCTGTATTTTTTTTCCAGTCTTGTGATGCTTTCCTGTGTAATTAAGTCACTAGTCCGCTCCTGTTCCCCACACCTGCTACTCATTGTGCATCCCACTATTTAAGCCTGCATGTTCATTTTGTCCTTGTCATAACGTATTAAGTTTTGACAGCTCACGTGCACAATGCCAAACACAGGAAGGAACCACACAGAGGGGCACGTTTGACAATTTTATTATTATCAAAACCCAACGCGCACAGCTACAGAAACAGTCACTCGCCAGAGGAAAGGACCTGTGGAGAGAAGACGAGAGCAGTGAGCTGAGGAGTGGAGTAAGGGGAAATGGACGAGCCAAATTACCATTTACTTGAGAAATCCAGAGAGGACTGGCAGGACCCAGCGGGGAATAGATGAGCCAGTAGGATAGGGGGGAAATGGTGAGCTGATAGTGCCTGACCGGGTGGAGTGATTGCTGGAGGATCAGTGTAGTGAGGCAGGGGAGCGCCTGCAGTCTTGGAGACACACCAACACGGTGGCAGCAACCTGAAAGAAGGAGGGGAAAGTAATGTCAGCAATGTATTAATGTTACAGCTATAATTTGCTTGCCTGAGAACGGGCAGCATACCCAGACGAGCCAGCGTTGACTGCGTGGAGGAAGCCTCCTTATGTACGCTGGCTGATGAGAGGGTGCAGGTGTGTCTTCTGCCTCAGGTGCCGTGATGAGTTTGTAAAGGTGAGACCGGAGGGGAGGGGCACGCTCTTGCTGCCCATGACAGGGCCCCCCCCCTTCTAGGAACGCCTCCTGGTGGTCCGGAGGGCTTGTCCGGGTGAGCACAGTGGAAAGCCCGGAGCATCCCCTTGTCCAGAATCCATGACGAGGGGGTCCAGGATTGTTCCTCCAGGCCATAGCCCTCCCAGTCGACGAGATATTGAAGACCCCAGCCCTGGCGGCAAACATCTAGAATCTACCACACCGTGTAGGCGGGGTGGCAGTCGATAATGCGGGGAGGGGGAGGTGGCTTTGGGGGGGGCAGAGGGGACTGGCCAAGAGGGACTTGATGTGATTAACATGAAAGGTAGGGTTCACTCGTAGGGACGGGGGCAGCTTAAGTTGAACCGACACGTCATTAATCACCCAGGAGATGGTATATGGCCCAAAAAAAGCGGGGTGACAGTTTCCTAGACTTCTCTTTAAGAGGAATCTGGCTCACTGCCAGCCAGACCTGCTGTCCCATGGTGTATTTAGGGGCCGGGACCTGTCTCCTGTCAGCAGCGGCCCGGGTGCGCTCCGTGGTGCGGGCCAGGGCGGCCCGAGTAGACCTCCAGACACGTCAGCAGTGCCGAGCGTGAGCCCCTACAGATGGGACCGAGACCTCCCTCTTGGCCATAGGAAGTAGAGGCGGTGTGTACCCCAACAGCGCCTCGAAAGGGGTGAGTCCAATGGCTGAGGAAACAGCAGAGTTCATGGAGTACTCCACCCAGGTCAGATGTGTGCTCCACGATGACGGGTTGTCGGCTACTATGCACCGCAAGGCAGCCTCCAAGGACTGATTGGTGCGCTCTGCCTACCCATTGCTCTGTGGATGATTTCCTGAGGAGAGACTCATTGTAGTTCCCAGGGTCCGACAAAAGGCCCTCCAGACTTGGGATGTAAATTGTGGACCCCGGTCAGACACAATGTCAATAGGGATGCCGTGGACCCAGATCACGTGATCAGTGAGGAGGACCGCAGTCTCCAAGGCTGATGGGAGTTTAGGAAGAGCCACCAGATGGACTGCCTTGGAGAAGCGATCCACGATGGTCAGGATCACCGTCTTGCCGTGGGAGGAGGGCAACCCGGTCACAAAGTCCATGGAGATGTGGGACCACGGTCAACCAGGGATGGGGAGAGGATGGAGGAGTCCCAATGGTGGGGAGGAGTCAGATTTACCCCGGACACACGTCTGGCAGGCTCTGACATACTCCCAGACGTCCTGCCGCAGCGTGGGCCACCAGAACACCCGTTGGACAAAGTCAATGGTCCGTGAGATTCCAGGGTGGCATGTGAAGCGACTGGTGTGACCCCGTTGGATGACATCACTGCGGAGGGCAGACAGGATGTACAGACGGTTCCTGGGGCACCCTACTGGCACAGGCTCCTGGGACTGGGACTGGCGGACCCTCCACTCAATATCCCAAGCAAGGGCTCCAAGGACGCATGAAGGTGGTATGATGGTTTGGGGGGGGGGGGGGGGGGGCTACATCCCCGGAATCAATCTGGCACAACAGCGCATCCGGTTTGGTATTCTGGGCGCCAAGCCTGTAGGCGATGGTAAAATTAAATCGCTGGAAGAACAACGACCAGCAGGCCTGCCTGGGGTTCAGTCGGTGGGCCGACCACAAGTACTCAAGGTTCTTGTGGTCGGTCCACACGACAATGGGGTGAATGGCCCCCTCTAACCAGTGTCTCCACTCCTCTAATGCCAACTTAATGGCCAGCAGCTCTCTGTCCCCTACGTCATAGTTCCTCTCAGCCGGAGTGAGCCGCCGAGAGAAATATGCGCATGGGCAAAGCTTCTGATCGGGGGCTGTGCACTGCGACAGTACTGCGCCAACCCTCGAATCAGATGCATCCACCTCGATGACAAATGGAAGCTGTGTGTCAACCTGAGCCAAGATGGGTGTATCTGTGAACTGACGCTTTAATTTGTTAAATGCCAGCTCAGCTGCCTCAGTCCACCGAAAGGGGACTTTAACGGAGGTCAGCTGTGTCAAAGGCAGTGCGATCCCACTCCTGACAAACCTGCTGTACAAATTTGCAAACCCGAGGAAGCGTTGAAGCTCCCTTCGGAAGTGCGGAGTTGGCCAATCTAACACTGCCCTTATCTTGGCCGGGTCGGCAATCAGCTCCCCCTCAGCCATGATGAAGCCCAAGAAGGTGGTGGATGTAGTGGAGAACTCACACTTTTCGGTTTTAACGTAAAGCTGGTTCTCCAAAAGCCGCTGTAAAAAGGCTCTGACATGGACCTCATGTTCCTCTGGCAAGCAGGAGAAAATCAAAATATCATCAAGATAGACAAAAACGTATTGGTAAAGCATATCGTGGAAGACGTCATTAATTAACCTCCGGAAGATGGTGGGGGCGTTAGTGAGCCCAAATGGCATCATTAAGTACTCGAACTGGCCCTGGTGTGTTTTAAAGGCCGTCTTCCACTCATCACCCTCGCAAATGCGGACCAAATGATACGCATTCCTAAGGTCTAACTTGGTGAAAACCCGTGACCGCTGAAGGAGCTCGAACGCTGAGTTGATCAAAGGCAGAGGGTATTTATCTTTGATGGTAATTGCGCTGAGCTCCCAGTAGTCGATGCACAGGCGCAACGAGCCATCCTTCTTTCCGACGAAGAAGAACCCGGCTCCGAGCGGAGCCGAAGATGGCCGAATTAGGCCGGCGTTCAGTGACTACTTGATGTACTGCTCCATTGCCTCCCTCTCTGGGACAGAAATACTATACAGTCGACTGAACGGCAGCCTCGCCCAAGGGATGAGGTCTATAGCACAGTCATAAGAGTGGTGAGGAGGCAGCGACAACGCTCTTGACTTGCTAAAGACCTCCCCCAAATCGTGATATGCCCAGGGAACGAGACTGAGGTCTGGTGGCTCAGCTCGAGAGGGAGGAGCAGACAGGGATGAGGAGTATTCGACTGAACGCATACAATGGGCGATACAAAATGGGCTCCAGGCGGAGATAGTGTTTTTAGCCCAATTTACCGTTGGGTTGTGCCTCTAGAGCCACGGATAACCAAGAACCACCAAGGATGATGAAACAGGAAGAACCAGGAACGAAAGTTCCTCCCGGTGATTCCCGGAAAGAAGGAAGGAAATGGGCACCGTGCTCTGAGTGACCACCGTGACCTCACGGCCAGATACGGTCGTGATCCTCTGATCACAGGGCAATTTAAGCGTGGGAATGCCCACCTGCTTCACGAAAGCAGCAGACACGAAATTACCCTCCGACCCCAAATCGATCAGCGCCATAACCCTCCTCTTGACCCCCGGCAACTGAACAAGGGCCGAAATTGAAAAATTACTAGGGGGAGTAGTTTTGGTTCCGCTCGCCAGACCCTCCATGGTTACTGATGGGCCGTGTCTTTTGGCCGCTGGTGACACTTGTCCAGACTGTGGTTGAGTGAACTACAGTACGTGCACGCGCCAACCCTCCGCCTTCGCCGGCGCTCATCATCGGTCAAGTGCCGAGAGAGCTCCACCGGCTCAGACGAAGAGCTGGCGCCACCAGTGCCAGTAACCACAGTGGATACACGCTCGGCACGCGGGCAAGGGGTGGGACCACGCCCCTTCGTGCATTCACGGTGCCTATTATCCAGCCCTACTGCCTGATCTATGAGGCCATCAAGCATCTCCGGGAGAGGATGGACTGCCAGATCGTCACGGAGGTGGTCGTTCAGTCCGTGGAGAAATGCACTGCATAACGCAATGTCGTTCCACCCAGACTCGGACGCCACAACTCGAAACTCCACTGAGTACTCGGCCGCTGACCGGGTACCCTGGTGGAGTGTCAGCAGGCGGCTCATAACGTTGCCCTGACTCTCAGTCCGACCAAACGCGCACTTAAAGGTGGCCACAAATTGGTCAAATGTATAGCGCCGCCCCTCAGGGTTGTCCAGAGTGGACTGTGCCCACTCCAGGGCTTGATCCCTGAGCAAAAGGGTGAAAAACTGGATCCAAGCGATGTCCCACGGATACTCCTCCCCATCCTGCTCCAGGTACATTTGAACTTGAAGAAGGAAAGCCTTACATTTTCCCACCTCCCCCGCATACAGGGAAGGCATGGGAATGGAGGTTGTACAGCGCACCGTAATGCGCGGAGCAAGCTGAGGAGGTGCAGCCGAGGGAGGCGCTGCGGACCACAATGTCAACATGTTGGATACCTGCTGTGTCAGCGCAGTGAGCTGATGTTTGGTTGCCGCTAGGCGATCCATAGACGACTGTTCCTGCTTTGAGGCACCAGCTGAGCTATCGTCCTGGCTGGCTCGTTCTGTCATGACGTATTAAGTTTTGACAGCTCACGTGCACAATGCCAAATACAGGAGGGAACCACACCACGCTGGCTGATGAGCGGGCGCAGGTGTGTCTTCTGCCTCAGGTGCCGTGATGAGTTTGTAAAGGTGAGACCAGAGGGGAGGGCCGTGCTCTCGCTGCCCATGACGGTCCTTTATTGGTTCAACTCCTCATCATTCTACTCGTCCCAGCCTCTGAAGTGTTTTTCTTCTCCTGAACGCTCCCAGCTCTGAGGCTCTTTTCTGTAAGTTATTCTTGTTTTGCATTTTTGTATTGTGGGCACTATTTTTGGACTTATATGTTCCTTTTATTAATAACTGTCACTAACACAATTCAACGCTTGGGTCTGTCTTTCTGTCCTGTAGGGGCGATCATGACAGAATAAAGCCGCCAGTTAAAAGACCAAGCTGTTGTGTGTACATTTTCTCCTTTTTGCCTTTTTCCACTCACCTGCCAGTTGGAGCTGTCATGTCCCCAGCTCGCTGACCTAGGTCAATCAAAGGAGGATTGGCAGTGGGGTCTCCTACTGTGGAGGAAGAATGGGCAGAGGCATTAATCCAAGACTTTGTGGATGAGGCGCTCGCTGCCCATGGACCCAACATGATGTGGGAATGCTTGTATGGAGGGGTGGGAATCCTGGAGGCACACCCCTGCCTATGGAACTACCCCCGGTACACAAAAGTGCTGGGGAGAAAAGATGGGAACGTTTCCAGCCGAGCCGAGGCGGAGGCGCTCTCCACAGCCAACGTCCTCCTCCCATCTCTCTTCGCCAGGGTGCCCTCCAGCTCCAGCATGCACACCATCTACTCCCCGTAGACGACGTCGTCAAGCTCCAGACCACCGGAGGGACGCCATCTCCTCCTCGCCAGCAGCCCCTCCTTCGTCAGCGCGGAAGACTCCTGCAGCAGTGCGAGTGCATCTCTTTTTCCCAGCTGATTCCTCAGCTTCTCCCCGCTGCGCAGCTGCTGCCTCCCGCTTCCTCCCAGTGACTCCTCCCACTGCTGGGAGGGTCAATGCATCTTACCCGGCTCCGTCCACCTCCGTGATTAAAGGGGCAGCTCCTCCACAATTCTCAGAGGGGCCCAAGCTCACCATTGACACGGAGGAGATGACTGCTCGTCTCCTGCTGCAGATAACATCGCACACCGGGAAGACAGGCAAGTTTCATTTTATTCTATGTCAATTTATGATGAGATGCCTTGTCTGATTCCCAGTAGGGAGGCTCAGGACATGCAGTCCCCTGAGCTCTTCCCACCAGCTGCAGTAATCAAATCGTCATCTGCCCTCTCTGTGTCTCCTCCTTCCGCCCCTGATTGTTTGTCGGCCCCGACACTCAACCGCCAGATGATGGAGGAGCCCGCGGCACTGGAGGGCTCCATCCCAGCCCCGCAGTCCCACTATGGACAGAGGGTAGGTGCTGAACCCGAACCCATCGTGGAGAGTCCAGTGCCAAGGGTGAGCCAGACCCCAGCCGCCACGCCGGAGGAGCCTCCTGCGTGAGTCACTCCGACTGGGGCAGTGAGGACTGCAATCACCATCATGCCTCCGCAACAGAGTTCAAGGCTGAGCCCAAGGTGTCATCGTCGCCTGGATCATCGGAGTCTTGGAGGGTGGTGGAACTCGAGCTCAGGCAAGTGATCTCTTTTGTGTTTCGCCTATCTATCCTAGAGCAATCTTGCGTGGCTCTTGGTGAGGGGAGCCAGGGGCAGCCACCCACTGTGCCTGAGCTCGCCTCACCTGGCTCTGCTGCTGTCGGTGACCCTGACCCCTCTTCTCTCTGTGTTGCATCTGAGCTTCCTCCCAGGATTGCCAGGAATATTCCAGCCATGCCAGAGGTTTCTGTGGGTCCAGGCTTGCCGCTCGAGATCTCCAGAGGTCCAGCTTCCCCCGCTGTGGAGGTCGTCCAGGGTCCAGATTCCCCTGTTGAGGTCATCGCAGGTGTCCCGTCCCAGCCCGGGACCTCCGTAGGTGCAGCTCCGACCCAGATTGGGTCCTCCATGGGTGCAGCTTCCCCTCTGCCTGAGGCCGTCATCTGGATTCCACCTCCTCAATCCAAGTCCCCGTGGGTGCTGTGTCCCAGTCAGGGATCCTCGTGGCTGCTGCGCCCCAGCATTAGACGCCGTGGTGGTCCCCCTCCTCCAGCCCTGCTTCCCGTCACTGGGCCTTCCAGTGGGGGAGCCACCTCTTGGGTCACCCCTTTGGTCCTGGTGGTTTAAGTACTCGGGCCGGCCGCCTTATTCTACCGGCAGGCCACCCGACTCCTTCCACATGGCTGTCCGGCTGGCCTGGGACTTCAGCCAGCCACCTGAACTGTCTGGGGAGCCCATGGCCTTAATGTAGCATGGTGGGGGTCCGGAGCGGCCCCTGTAGTTTTCCCTCCTTACCTGTTCCCTCTACCTCCCACCCAGGTTTGTTTTTTGCTGTACTTTTTTTGGGGTAGGGGGCTCCTTTTGGTGTTACCTTGGAGTGTCTGGGATCCACCCTTTAAAGGGGGGACTCTGTCACAGGACTGAACATGGTTAGTACTGGGCTCAGGCCCTCAATTTATTTCTGAATATTTTTTTGTATTTTTTTTTCCAGCCTTGTGATGTTTTCCTGTGTTCTGATTCCTAATGATTCATCATTCTGTCTGTCATTTATGCTCAGTATTGTTATTGTGTTGTCAGTTTGTTGTTTAGGATTGTTTTGTCTTTTCATGTGATAGGGCCATTATTCCTTCTCTCCAGACATCCCCACTTTATTTGCTTACTGCCTGCTTTCCTAGTTATCTGCAGCTGCGAATACTCTGTAATTAGGTCACCAGTCCGCTCCTGTTCCCCACACCTGCTACTCATCATGCATCCCACTATTTCAGCCTGCATGTTCATTTTGTCCTTGCGGCTTTATTGGCTCAACTCCTCATCATTCTACCCGTCCCAGCCTCTGAAGTGTTTTTCTTCTCCTGAGTGCTCCCAGCTCTGAGGCTCTTTTCTGTAAGTTATTCTTGTTTGGCATTTTTGTATTGTGGGCACTATTTTTGGACTTTGATGTTCCTTTTGTTAATAAATGTCACTAACACAATTCAGCGCTTGGGTCTGTCTCTCTGCCCCGTAGGGGTGATCACATGACATTCCTGTCCTGTAAAACTGGTTCCTGCAGTGGAAATGGGGCTTGCGTTAGCAAAACAAACACACCCTGACTGCTTACTTACTTGTAATTGGTAAAAAAAAAAAAAAAAAAAAACTTTACCCAGTCAGATTAATGCACAATATGGGACTTCTAAAGAACTTATATACTGTATCAATGGTCCAAATGAAAGGATAACATAATCAGTCACCAGAAATTGAAGGAAACAGCAATGCACAGCTTGTTAATAAGTTTTACAGCATATAAAATGGAACAGTTTCTTCCTTTCCGCTAATAAGTATTACCTACACTTCGACTATAGGCATTAGTCAGAGGAAGTCACTCATCTGATTAAAAGCACAACCAGCAAACTAAAAAGAGAATGAGCAGTTTCTGATAAGTGTACGGAGTTGCTAAATCATCAGGACTCAGGGTTGTGCACTGAAACCATTTTAATTGCCACCCGTGGATACAGGCATACACTGTGTAAATAACCCAGCCACTTTATAAATGTGCTCACCATTATCCCATTCCATCATCCAAATGGAAACAGCCTTTTGGTTTAATTTTAACCCCGAGGAGGTTGCTCGGTAACAACTAATCACAATGAAACAACTGCTGGAATATTTTTACAAATAAAATTTTAAGTGTTGGTGGACCCATAAATTTGGGTTTCCAAACTATCAGGATTTGGGGGTGCAGATGCTCATAAATGTGGAGTCACCTCCACAATGAGCAACAGACAGACCCTGGTCCATTTCACACTTCATAAAGCAGCCATATACACTCACCGGCCACTTTATTAGGTACACCATGCTAGTAACGGGTTGGACCCCCTTTTGCCTTCAGAACTGCCTCAATTCTTCGTGGCATAGATTCAACAAGGTGCTGGAAGCATTCCTCAGAGAGTTTGGTCCATATTGACTTGATGGCATCACACAGTTGGCGCAGATTTCTCTGCTGCACATCCATGATGCGAATCTCCCGTTCCACCACATCCCAAAGACGCTCTATTGGATTGAGATCTGGTGACTGTGGAGGCCATTTGAGTACAGTGAACTCATTGTCATGTTCAAGAAACCAGTCTGAGATGATTCCAGCTTTATGACATGGCGCATTATCCTGCTGAAAGTAGCCATCAGAAGTTGGGTACATTGTGGTCATAAAGGGATGGACATGGTCAGCAACAATACTCAGGTAGGCTGTAGCGTTGCAACGATGCTCAATTGGTACCAAGGGGCCCAAAGAGTGCCAAGAAAATATTCCCCACACCATTACACCACCACCACCAGCCTGAACCATTGATACAAGGCAGGATGGATCCATGCTTTCATGTTGTTGACGCCAAATTCTGACCCTACCATCCGAATGTCGCAGCAGAAATCGAGACTCATCAGACCAGGCAACGTTTTTCCAATCTT
Organism: Pholidichthys leucotaenia; assembly: GCA_020510985.1. Taxonomy (NCBI): domain Eukaryota; kingdom Metazoa; phylum Chordata; class Actinopteri; order Cichliformes; family Pholidichthyidae; genus Pholidichthys; species Pholidichthys leucotaenia. The sequence continues at coordinate 138,287,918 of CM035842.1, read as the reverse complement.
CTATTGTCCAATTTCGATGAGCTTGTGCAAATTGTAGCCTCAGTTTCCTGTTCTTAGCTGAAAGGAGTGGCACCCGGCGTGGTCTTCTGCTGCTGTAGCCCATCTGCCTCAAAGTTCGATGTACTGTGCGTTCAGAGATGCTCTTCTGCCTACCTTGGTTGTAACGGGTGGTTATTTGAGTCACTGTTGCCTTTCTATCAGCTCGAACCAGTCTGGCCATTCTCCTCCGACCTCTGGCATCAACAAGGCATTTCCGCCCACAGAACTGCCGCTCACTGGATATTTTTTCTTTTTCGGACCATTCTCTGTAAACCCTAGAGATGGTTGTGCGTGAAAATCCCAGTAGATCAGCAGTTTCTGAAATACTCAGACCAGCCCTTCTGGCACCAACAACCATGCCACGTTCAAAGTCACTCAAATCACCTTTCTTCCCCATACTGATGCTCGGTTTGAACTGCAGGAGATTGTCTTGACCATGTCTACATGCCTAAATGCACTGAGTTGCCGCCATGTGATTGGCTGATTAGAAATTAAGTGTTAACGAGCAGTTGGACAGGTGTACCTAATAAAGTGGCCGGTGAGTGTATTTATTCCATGCATTCATGCTTGTGGGTCCACATGGTTTAAGCTATACAACTTAAAAATTGTTATTTGTTCAGTCATTTTGCCCAAGTTGGTTTAATGTGCAATTTAAAGAGTATACTGTGTCTTTTTTTTTAAAATCTTGCATCCAGAAATAGACAAGGAATGACTCAGGTGCATTTAAGAAAATAAATGCATGCTTGGAAAGAAGGGCTGTAAAATGCCCCGTGAAACAGCATGGTGAATATCTCACCTCTTCTAGGGCAATTTACTAAAGCTTGTAAAACGCCTTCTTTTTTTTTGTTGTTGTTCAAATTAGAGAATGGGATTTTATGATACAGACATTCAGACTTAATCGGGAATATAATTTGTTCCTTTGACATACATGTGGGGATGAGGTCAAAAGGGCAAGCCTCAGGTAAATGTGAGGCCGTGGGGTCCACACTTCTGCCTGATTTAACAGAAGCCGTGGGGGGGGGGGGGATGGGTGGTGGTAAACACAGCGGGAATGTGAACCTTTAGGAGTTGGAGAATGAGGAGCTGGTGTTCTACTTAGGCTTCACATAATGACCAACCAGCCCCTGCCCCCTCATCCCTACATACCACCGCCCACTCCACCATCCATGCAGCATTTCTATAGGTCTGTCCACTAGACCCTCATTCAACCTGTGTGTATACATGAAACCTTTTATTCCCTTCCACTCCTTTCCTTCTCCAGTTCGGCGATCTCTCACTCCAGGGAGCGGCAGGTCCTTTTCATATGACTCTCCAAGCTCCCACCGTTTTATGGGAAGTATTGCAATCCCGCAAGCGCTCTCGGGGAGGGGGTGGGGGGTATCAGCGTTTACGAGGGCCGATGGCGACACCGATTGGATCCTGTATTCTCTCACAGCCTTTATCGCGTTTTCGTCAAAACTTTTCGCCCATTCACCACGACAAGCCTCTGTGATTTACTGTGAAAGCGTCATGATCAGTGGCAACGGAGACGCCGATGAGAACAGGGATACTAGAAAGATTCAGGGTTAAACAGCACATCAGCCTAATCAAAAGAAAGCAGAAGAAAGTCAAAATATTCAGAAAATCCTTCCTCCACACTTCAAACTTATATGATATGAAAGCTATTCTGAACCGTGAGTGTACTGTTGCATTTTAAAGGGAAATTGAATAATCTTTGACTTAATTGAGCTTTAGCCACAAAAATTTAAAGATCACTTGAATAGTTTACTGTAGCTCTTATCTTTAAAAAAAGTGTTTGAGAGAAGTGAGATCCTGATGTTTTTAGAGCTTAACTTTTCTAAGTACTACGTTTTTCCACTATAGCTTGTGAGGAATTATAGACTAAATGCACCATTGCCTGAATGCACCACTGCCTGAATGCACCAACACCTAGTCTGAACGCACCACATGTCTGGACTGAATGCACCACTTTCCTGGACTGAATGCACCACTACTTAGTCTGAATGCACCACCCCAAATATGTTTTCCTGTGTTAGTTTTTCAATGAAATAGGTTAATATTATATCATATATGGAAGTTTAGGAGGTGTGAAATCCAGTTATGCAAACTTAATAGTCAAAGCAAGAGGTTTCAACTTAATCTTCACAACTTTGCCCTAACCCTAAACCCTAACCCTAACCCTAAGCAGAGCAAGAAGCAGGACTCAAAGCAGCAGAAGCTCAAGCAACTCTGGACTGCCTATGAAAACCACAACATCATCACTTCCGACTACCTGAAGCAGTGCAGCAACCTGACTGATCATGCAGAAGACTAAAATAGCTGGAATGATTGAATTACTTGAAACTGTGATGTTTGAATAAAGAAATATATATAAAAAAAAACATTGTTGAGATTTGTTGTGCATTCAGACTAGGTAGGTGGTGCATTCAGTCTGGTGCATTCAGTCCAGAGGGGTGGCGCATTCAGACTAGGCAGATGGTGCATTCAGACTAGGCTGGTGGTGCATTCGGTCTGGTGCATTCAGGCAATGGTGCATTTAGTCCGACACCCCTTGTGAGTAGCCTAGTTATGCATATATAAAATATTTAGGTAGCATGTCAAAGACTAAATTATGTACTTACATAGTGACTGCTCTGCAGGAGTGCTGAGCTTTGAAGTGGCACTTTAGGCCATAATTCATCTTGATTTTGATTATTATGACATAAAGTTGATGATGGTAACACTATATTTTAAAGTAGACCAAACAATAACATTAATTACTTCCTATATGATTATTAGGCACAGGAAAGTACCAAGAGTCAAGGTTAGGGTGGGATTTCATCAGGGATTAGCCCTGAACCCCTTATTGTTTGTCATGGTGATGAACAGGCTGACAGACGAGTTCAGGCAGGAGTCTCAGTGGACCATGATGTTTGTGGATGACACTGTGATTTGTAGTGAAAGTGGGGAGCATGTGGAAGAGAACCTGGAGAGGTGGAGGTAGGCTCTGGAGAGAAGAGGAATGAAAGTCAGACGCAAGACAGAATACATGAGTGTGAATGAGAGGGAGGCAGGTGTAACAGTGAAGATGGAAGGAGTACAGTTAGAGAAAGTAGTTGAGTTTAAATACCTGGGGTCAACCATCCAATGTAATTGAAAATGCACAAGAGAGATAAAGAAGAGAGTGTAGGCAGGTTGGAGTGGGTGGAAACAAGTGTCAGGGGTGATTTGTGACAGAAGGATAGCAGCTAGAGTGAAAGGGAAGATTTACAAGATGGTAGTGAGACTTCCGATGATGGATGGTTTGGAGACGTAGCACTGATGAAAAGACAGGAGATGGAGCTGAAGGTGGCAGAGTTGAAGATGCTAAGATTCCCACTGGGAGCGACTAGAAGGGACAAGATTAGAAATGAGTATATCAGAGGGACAGCTCAGGTTGAGTGGTTTGGAGACAAAGTAAGAGAGGAAAGGCTGAGATGGTTTGGACATATGCAGAGGAGGAATAGTGGATATGTTGGACAAAGGACGTTGAAGATGGAGCTGCCAGGCAGGAGGAAAAGAGGCAGACTGCAAAGAAGAATCATGGATGTAGTGAAGGAAGACATGGATAGGGTTGGTGTTACAGAAGAAGATGCATCAAACAGGGTGAGATGGAGGCAGATGATCCGCTGTGGTGACCCCCAAAGGCAGCAGCTGGAAAAGGAGGAAGAAAGAACACTTCCTATATGATTAACAGAAGTATTGGTCAGTTATTAAGCATAATGCTGTGAACATTATGTTGTAAAACTACACAGTGATGCTCTACATAAATTACAATCTTAATATGCTATCCTCTGTGTAAGGGCCTTATGAGATGGAAATATTAACAATTGTAATTCCTCCTTAATAGTGCTTGCTAAACATGCAATGCAGCAAATCACAAAGCTACAAGTGTTCCATTATGGTCTTTTTAATTTTAAATTATGTCTTCCGGGTCAAAATATATTCCCTTTGGTAAAAACTTGCCAAGAACTAATTTGCTCATTTTGACAGTTAACATCAGCCCTATTCTCAGGTGATGACTTGCACCGGAAAACACTGATATACATCGTCTTTATTCCCATTTTGTAGTAGAAGGAAGCGAGCATGGGTTGAAGTGTCTCCTTTATTAATGATCCACTTAAGAGATTTCATGAGTATTAAAAGGATTTTTACTCAGGAATAGGAACAAATGCATTGCCGACTGAAAATTATTGTTGGAAAATTTCCATCTGAACGAAGATTTTTGTGTGTTCCATGTTTTCGCCATTTGTGGATAATGGCTCTCACTGTGGTTCACCGGAGTCCCAAAGCTTTAGAAATGGCTTTATTACCTTTTCCAGACTGACAGATCTCAATTACTTTGTTTCTCATTTGTTCTTGAATTTCTCTGGATCACAGCATGATGTCTAGCTTTTGAGGATCTTTTGGTCGACTTCACTTTGTCAGGCAGGTCCTATTTAAGTGATTTCTTGATTGAGAACAGGTGTGGCAGTAATCAGGCTGGGTGTGGCTACAAAAAATTGAACTCAGCTTTCCAAAGATGTGATAAACCACAGTTAATTTATGTTTTAACGGGGGGGGGGGGGCAATCACTTTTTCACACAGGGCCATGTAGGTTTGGATTTTTTCACCCTTAAAAATAAGCACCTTCATTTAAAAACTGCATTTTGTGTTTACTTGTGTTATCTTTGTCTAATATTAAAATTTGTTTGATGATCTGAAACATTTAAGTGTCACAAACATACAAAAAAATGAGAAGTCAGGACGGGGGCAAACACTTTTTCACACCACTGTGTTATGTCTGTAAATACCTTTAAGAATGATGAGGCTAGGTGAATGGGCGAACTCAGCTTTATTAATATGCTGGACACACAATACAGTCACTAGGCAGGGGCATCGGCAAAGAGACTGAATAGAGATGCCCGCTGGTATTTATAGGGCGGTGCAGTGGCGGAAGAGGAAGTGGACGTCACTGCACTGCACTTCACAATAAAACCTAACATCACATTTCCCCCCTTCCTGTAGAAAGTCCAAAACCACACACACAATGAAGACCCTCCCCAATTTAGGACCCGAATCACGTACTAACAAAACCAAAACTGAAATCACTAAATGGCCTAACACAATCACACAATAGAACCTGAAATAGGGAGGACGCGTGGACTACTGTCCTGCCCACACGGCAAGGTGGATTATTCTGCCACCTGTACTTAACTTAAAGTCCATTAATAACTTAAAACATTGCTGTGTTCCTAAAATATATACACACATAGAACAATAACATTTTAGTTTTTTTTACATGCGCGAACAATAGAACTATTGTGGAGAGAGGAATAATCAGGGCAGGCATTCACAGCAGACGAACTTTATTCACTCTCTCACATCTCTCAGAATCAGAAAAAGCATTGACCTCATGCTGCAGGGTCTCTCCTTTATATTACAACACTCACTCCCCCCTGCTGCCTGAGGTCTTGCATCACAATACATTCTCGCATCACAATTCCTATTGTCCCCCAGTTGCTTAATCCTGTTGCCTGAGGTCTTGCATCACAATACATTCTCCCATCCATCCATCTTCTACCGCTTTTCCGGAGGTCCGGGTCACGGAGGCAGCAGTTCAAGCAGAGAAGCCCAGACTTCCCTCTCCCCAGCCACCTGCTCCAGCTCTTCAGAGGGGATACCAAGGCGTTCCCAGACCAGCTGGGAGACATAGTCTCTCCACCGAGTCCTGGGTCTGCCCCGGGGTCTCCTCCCAGTGGGACGTACCTGAAACACCTCAAGTGGGAGGCGTCCAGGAGGCATCCTAATCAGATGCCCATACCACCTCAACTGACTCCTTTCAATGTGGAGGAGCAGCGGTTCTACTCTGAGCCTCTCCCAGATGACTGAGCTCCTCACCTTATCTCTGAGGGTGAGTCCAGCAATCCTACGGAGAAAGCTCATTTCAGCCGCTTGTATCCGCGATCTCGTTCTTTCAGTCATTACCCAAAGCTCGTGACCATAGGTGAGAGTAGGAACGTAGATTGACTGGTAAATCGACAGCTTTGCCTTAGAACTAAGCTCCCTCTTCACCACAACAGACCGGTACAACGTCCACATCACTGCAGATGCTGCTCCAATCCGTCTGTCGATCTCTCGCTCCATTTTCCCCTCACTCGTGAACAAGACCCCAAGATACTTAAACTCCTCCACTTGGGGCAGGAGCCTGTCCCCAACCCGGAGAGGACAATCCACCTTTTTCCGGCTGAGGACCATGGACTCGGACTTGGAGGTGCTGATTCTCATCCCAGCCGCTTCACACTCAGCGGCAAACCGTCCCATTCTCCCATCAAAATTCCTATTGTTCCCCAGATGCTTAATCCCCCATGCTCTTCAGGCAGAGGAATTTGCTGCCTCTCCCTTCTTTCCAGTCTGAGATGAATATCACAGCATGGGTTCCCCATAACGCCCCCCCCCCCCCAGAGTCTCAGACTGAGCGTTAACTCTCACGTCCTTTCGGCTTCAGCCTCCTCCCATATCTGCTGTAATAAGATAAGATAAGCCTTTATTAGTCCCACAATGGGGAAATTCCAGGATTGCAACAGCACAGGGATAGCAACACTCAGAGCAGCAATCAGAAGGCAAGAAAAAAACAAGAGCAGCTAGTATACATATGTACATATTAATATAAATATATATATATATATATATATATATAGACACAGTGCGGAGCATTGTGGTTGGTGGATGTGCAGCAGAAAGTCTAAGCTCTCTCTCCGCGGATGCGGCGGGCCAGCTGGATGTCTTTGGGCATGATGGTGACCCTCTTGGCGTGGATGGCGCACAGGTTGGTGTCCTCGAAGAGACCCACCAGGTAGGCCTCGCTGGCCTCCTGCAGAGCCATGACGGCGGAGCTCTGGAAGCGCAGGTCGGTCTTGAAGTCCTGAGCGATCTCCCTCACCAGGCACTGGAAGGGCAGCTTACGGATGAGCAGCTCCGTGGATTTCTGGTAGCGATGGATCTCTCTCAGAGCCACGGTACCGGGCCTGTAACGGTGAGGCTTCTTCACTCCGCCGGTGGCCGGAGCACTTTTCCGAGCAGCCTTGGTAGCCAGCTGCTTCCTGGGGGCTTTTCCTCCAGTAGATTTACAGGCGGTCTGCTTGGTTCTTGCCATCGCTCTTTATTATTCTGTCTTATATTTCTTGCATGCCGCCTAAACTCCAGCCCAGCACCCGCATCGTTTTCGCTTCAGTTCTCCCGGTATGTCGAGTTTCTCCGTTAGCACCGGGTGGCAGTTGAGTGCTAGCTAGCTCTTCCCTGCTGTATCGTCTCCTGCTGTAAACAGAGGCTCCGTCCGCCAACTCAGGAGACCTTTGGGGCAATCTGTGTGTCCGTGATATATATAGAGTGAAAGGTGTGCCGGATCAGAAAGTTATCACCGGATCAGAAAGAAGAAGGAAGATAAAAAGACTCAGAATTGAGCCGCTGTTGCAAAAGGCAGCCAAGTCGTGTGGCGCCGGAACCGGAAAAGGGGGGGTCTTCGGCTCCGCGGCGCTGCTGTGCCGGTGGGGGGTTCCTGGGGGTGTGTCTGTCTGTGGGTGGACAATGGGGGGGGAACATTCAGCCTGTTCGTGTGACTGCTCTGATGAATCATTTACCTGGGGAGTTCTCCGTGGGGGTCTTCCACGCCGAGGAGCTCGAGCCAACATCACCTGCTCGTCTGCCACCACAAAGGCGGGCTTAAGCCTGTCTATACAGATTTTCTCCTGGCGATCTCCCAAGTGTAACACAAAATGTTTGTCCCCTGGTTCCAGCACTCTAAACGGGCCATCGTAGGGTGGGCGCAATGGGGGCCGGCGGGCATCGTGCCTGACAAATACGAACGGCGCGTTCTTCAATGTTTTCGGCACAAAAGCGCATGGAAAACAGTGGTGGGCCGGGCCAGGTAGCGTGCCTGCGTCTGCGCTATGCCGTGAACGCGGGGACAGATGGGTGTTCGGCACGGGGTTATCTGGTAAAAATTCCCCGGGGAGCCGCAGCAGCTGAGAAAAAAACAGCTCTGCTGGGGAAGCCTCCAAATCCTCTTCTGGTGCAGAACACAACCCTAATAGAACCCACGGCAACCGGTCCACCCAATTTGCATCCGTAAGCGAAGCCCTGCGCGCTGCTTTCAGTGACCTATGGAAACGCTTGCATAACCCATTGGCCTGTGGGTTGTACGCGGTTGTGCGATGAATTGCGACGCCCAGGCTACGGGCCATCGTGGACCAGAGGTCGGAAACAAACTGAGGGCCCCGATCGGACATGATGTCCAAAGGGATGCCAAAACATGCCACCCATGTTGTCAAAAAGGCGCACGCCACGTCCGTGGACACGGTGGAAGCTAGCGGGACTGCTTCTGGCCATTGTGTGGTGCGGTCCACCACTGACAGGAGGTGCGTGAACCCCTGCAAAGGCGGGAGGGGGCCCACGAGGTCCACGTGAATGTGGTCAAACCTCTTAGCCGGGATATGGAATGGCTCCAAAGGGGCCTTTGTGTGCCTGTGCACTTTGGCTCGTTGGCACGCTATGCAGGCTGCCGCCCACTCTTTCACCTGTTTGCGCAGGCCCAGCCATACGAACTTCGCTCCCACCATTTTGACTGACGAGCGCACTCCTGGGTGCACCAGGGAGTGAACGGACTCATTAACGTGGCGGCGCCAAGCGCATGGGACCACTGGGCACGGGCGTCCTGTGGAGACATCACAGATTAGGGGGGCCCCCGTCTTGCAGTACTCTGCTCTCCAGCCTTAACCCTGTTGGTCCAGACTGGAGTGCTCACACATCCGCATCGCCAATTTGCTCCGCGGCCATGGCCGTGTAATCTATCCCTACGCAGACTGGGGCCACTACTGCGCATGAGAGGCAGTCTACCACCACATTAAGTTTACCGGCCACATGGTGAATATCTGTCGTAAACTCTGAGATCGCAGCCAGCTGTCTCTGCTGCCGGCCTGACCATGGTTCCGAAACCTTGGCCATCGCGTACGTTAGCGGCTTGTGGTCCACGAATGGAGTGAAGTTGCGCCCTTCCAGCCAGAACTGGAAGTGGGGTATGGCCAGGTGGAGAGCCAGTAACTCTCTGTCGAACATGCTGTATTTACTCTCACTGTCGCACAAAGACCTGCTAAAAAAAAGGCGAGCAGCTGCCAAGAACCGGCGACGCATTGCTTCACGATGGCCCCTATGGCCACGTCTGAGGCGTCGGTAGTGAGCGCTATCCGAGCTGCTGGGTCCGGGTGCGCCAGCAGTGCGGCGTTTGCCAGGGCTGTTTTAACCTCAGAGAATGCCTGCTCCCGCTCAGGAGTCCAGTCGACTCTGTCCACCGGTTTCCGTTTCTTCAGTGCGGCATACAATGGCTGCATGAGCCGGGCTGCATGGGGGAGGAAACGGTTATAAAAGTTTACCATCAACAAAAACTCCTGCAGTGCCCTGACCGTCTGAGGCCGGGGAAAATTCGCCACTGCGCACACCTTGTCCAGCAAGGGTATCGCTCCCTCCGGTGAGATGCGGTGTCCCAAAAGAAATCGACCCCGCCACGCCGATCTGGCATTTCGCCGGGTTGATTATTAACCTGTGCTCCTCTAACCTCCGGAAAACCGTCCTGAGGTGGGTTACGTGTTCGTCCTCGGACACGCTGGCTACCAGGATGTCATCCAGGTAGACGAACAAAAACGGCAGACCGCGCAACACCGCATCCATCATGCGTTGGAATGTCTGTGCCGCGCCTTTTAATCTGAAAGGCATGCGTAAAAACTCAAACAGACCAAACGGGGTTATTACTGCCATTTTAGGTATGTCCTCCGTGCACACCAGGACCTGGTGGTAACCACAGACCAGGTCTATCTTAGAAAAAATACATGTCCCGGCGAGGTGAATGGAAAAATCCTGAATATGGGGGATCGGGTAGCGGTCGTGCACTGTGGCGTTGTTTAATCTGCGGAAATCTCCGCAAGGTCGCCACGATCCCTCGGCCATCGCTGGCTCCTCGCTTCCGCTGGCTGTCTCCCTGGGTTCTGACGCTGCTGCACTCACTGTGAGGGCTCTGGTGGTGAGGATGATCCGATCTGCCTTCTGGGCTAGTGCAGGGTAGTCACGCGCGGCCAGCAACGGCAAGTTGGCAAGGACCGCTCTGGCCACCGTTGGGAGGTTCCAGAGGAAAAGGTGGGCAAACAGGAAATGCCCGTCATCCGTGCCCATCAACGCCAACATCTTCTCCATAAGTTCGACCGCCGACCCATCTCCTAACTCAGAGCGCATCAGGAGCCTCTCTGCTCTCTCACTGTCCGAGAGCGTGTAGCGCCGGGTCAGCGTGGTTTTGAGAGCCCCGTATTTGTCACGGGCTGGGGGCTGTTGGAGCAGGCTCGCTACTTGCTGAGTCCTGCGAGCGTCCAGCGCTGCGACCACATAGTAATATCTGATGTCATCTGCCGTTATTCCCCGGAGCGCGAACTGGGCCTCGGTGTGGAGGAACCGAGATTTTGGGTTGTGTAGCCAAAAGTCTGGTAGTTTGACCGAAACGGCACACGCGTTGCTGGGGCTTCCAGTCCGGGTCATCTCCGGGGTGTTTGCCTCATGTTCCATTATTCGTCAAGGGTCACCAGGGTGGAGAGAGGAATAATCAGGCCAGGCATTTTCAGCAGACAAACTTTATTCACTCTCTCACATCTCTCAGAATCAGAAAAAGCATTGGCCTCATTCTGCAGGGTGTCTCCTTTATATTACAACACTCACTCCCCCTGCTGCCTGAGGTCTTGCATCACAGTACATTCTCGCATCACAATTCCTATTGTCCCCCAGTTGCTTAATCCTGCTGCCTGAGGTCTTGCATCCCAATACATTCTCCCATCACAATTCCTATTGTCCCCCAGTTGCTTAATCCCACATGCTCTTCCGGCAGAGGAATTTACTGCCTCTCCCTTCCTTCCAGTCTGAGATGAATACCACAGCATGGGTTCCCCATACTATTTATTATATTTACACTACTGTCCTTCCGGCAGAAAAGGGTAGCACCAGCTTGGGGGGGCCCAGGGCAGCTCCTCAGCAGGCACGCCCCTGGAAGCAGCAGGCTCTCAGAGTAGAGGCTGATCTCATGGATGAAAGCGCCTGTCCCCATCATCACCGACTGTTGCTTTCGTCCAGCTCCGCCACCAGAAGCCTCCTCCCGGTCACGCTGCAGCTTGTTGGCGTGCCTCGCCGAGCCGTCAGACAGCTGGAAATAAGCTGCGCCCAGCTTAGCCACAAAGCGTAGGTGTTCTGCTGGCTGCCGTCCGGCCCATATTCACCATAGACGCTCCACTTCTCGAACCCGGACCAAGTCCATGATCCTAACAGGGGCTTTGCTTGGCCTGCAATGGTGCTGTTTGGCACGTGGTCTCTTCGTGCCTGTCTGTCTGGCCCCGACCTCTTCTAAAGCCTTTGCAGCAGTCGCCATGGTAGCTGCAGATCCTCCAGCCCTCTGCGGCCAAACTCTGAAGGAGTCTGGAGCTAGCACATTGGTATCACTCACTGACGCAGGTGCCTCATCGACACGCTCGGTGCCTTCCCCAACCACTCCCCGAGTGCCAGCACTGAGACCCTCCTGCATCAAACCTGAGTGAGGCTGGTCCTGCTTGACCGCCGTGGTATCCATTAGGTCTTCATCCCACACAACGTCATCCTCCACCACCAGAACCCGACGGTTCCACTGACCACAACCAGACTATTCTTCCCCAGCGTCGTCTTTGATGGTGAAACCCAGTCCATAAAATAGGTCACAGCCCATGATGTTGTCGCCTCAGGCCGTGACGTCGAACGTGAAATCAGCCATCACCGCCGATTTGTACCAAACCATTAACTCCAATGTTCCAACCGTACACAGCCTGCCATCTCCATAACCATAAAGCGGCACTGGGTTACCTTTTATTCTGTGGTTGGGGAAAAACTTCTTCACTGTGGTCCAATTTAGCAGCGACCTCTCCACCCCCATGTCGAGCAGCAGAGGCACCTCCACATCGTCCAGTGTCACTGTGCATAACGCATACCTGTTGGTACTCGAGGACACTGTGTGGATAGTTGTCGGGGGTAGGCGGTATGATTTCTTCCATGGGCTTTCTGGCTCAGATAGTTGGCACACTCTAGCATAATGGTTCAAGTGTCCCCACTTGCCACAACGCTTCACTCTAGCCGGGCATTCCCTAGCCTTGTATTGGTGCTTCACGGTCCCGCAACCCATACACAGGGGTTTTCCCGGAGCAGACCTTCGGCTGGTAGCGTTGGTTTCCACGTCGTTGTTGTCCAAGCTATCCTCGCCATCAGGGCCAACTGCTAATGCCATAGCGGTAGGCTCCAGCTGCCATTGTGACTGGTGCCACTTTAGCTCCGAAGCTAGCTTTTCTGCTGTCTCCATTTGGAAAGCTAGCTCGACAGCCCTGGCTAGCGTTTAGTCACTTGGCACCGTGAGTAGCCTAGCTCATAAAGCAGCACTGTTCATGTGCTCCGCCAGCTGGTCACGTAACATTTCTTCCTCCAGTGGCCCAAAACGACACTCACTAGCTAGCAGCCTCAATTTGGCGACAAACTGGCTGACAGGCTCATCTGCACGCTGATATCGTTGCCGGAACCAAATCCTCCAGACAGTCCCGCTATCTGGGGTATGAAAATGGCTTGCTAGTAGCTGCATCCTCAAAAGAGTCCGAAGCCCCAAGTGTGCGCAGGATATCTTGGCTCTCAATTCCCCAATTATGTACCAGGAGCGCATGTGCTCTTAGCCTATTTAGCTCACCCAGGTGGAGCGCGATGATGTAGTTTTGGAAGGCCGCAAACCATCTTGGCCAGGGCACAGGCGGTTCGCCCGGGAGCTCCAGTAAGGGCCAAAGCAGTGAAATACACGCCTCCATGGTTTAATCTCGTCGCCAAAATGTTAAGTCTGTAATTAAGAATGATGAGGCCAGGTGAATGGACGAACTCAGCTTTATTAATATGCTGGACACACAATGCAGCCACCAGGCAGAGGCATCGACAAAAAGACCGAATAGAGATGTCTACTGGTATTTACAGGGCGGTGCAGTGGCGGAAGAGGAAGTGGACGTCACTACACTGCACTTCACAATAAAACCCAATATCACACACTGTGTGTATGTGTATATATACAGTGGGGTAAAAAAATATTTAGTCAGCCACCAATTGTGCAAGTTCTCCCACTTAAAAGATGACAGAGGTCTCCAATTTTCATCATAAGTATTCCTCAACTATGAGAGACAAAATAAGAAAAAAAAAAATCCAGAAAGTCACATTGAAGGATTTTTAATGAATTAATTGGTAAATTCCTCGGTAAAATAAGTATTTGGTCAATAACAAAAGTTCATCTCAATACTTTGTTATATACCCTTTGTTGGCAATGACAGAGGTCAAACGTTTTCTGTAAGTCTTCACAAGGTTTTCACATACTGTTGCTGGTATTTTGGCCCATTCCTCCATGCAGATCTCCTCTAGAGCAGTGATGTTTTGGGGCTGTCGCTGGGCAACACAGACTTTGAACTCCCTCCAAAGATTTTCTATGGGGTTGAGAAATGGAGACTGGCTAGGCCACTCCAGGACCTTGAAATGCTTCTTACGAAGCCACTCCTTCGTTGCCCGGGCGGTCTGTTTGGGATCATTGTCATGCTGAAAGACCCAGCCACGTTTCATCTTCAATGCCCTTGCTGGTGGAAGGAGGTTTTCACTCAAAATCTCACAATACATGGCTCCATTCATTCTTTCCTTTACACGGATCAATTGTCCCGGTCCCTTTGCAGAAAAACAGCCTCCAAGTGTGATGTCTCCACACCCATGCTTCACAGTAGGTATGGTGTTCTTTCTCCTCCAAACAGGACAAGTTGAGTTTTTACCAAAAAGTTCTATTTTGGTTTCATCTGACCATATAACATTCTCCCAATCCTCTTCTGGATCATCCAAATGCTCTCTAGCAAACTTCAGACGGGCCTGGACATGTACTGGCTTAAGCAGGGAGACACGTCTGGCACTGCAGGATTTGAGTCCCTGGAGGCGTAGTGTGTTTCTGATGTAGCCTTTGTTACTTTGGTCCTAGCTCTCTGCAGGTCATTCACTAGGTCCCCCCGTGTGCTTCTGGGATTTTTGCTCACCGTTCTCGTGAACATTTTGACCCCACGGGGAGAGATCTTGCATGGAACCCCAGCTCGAGGGAGATTGTCAGTGGTCTTGTATGTCTTCCATTTTCTAATAATTGCTCCCACAGTTGATTTCTTCACACCAAGCTGCTTACCTATTGCAGATTCAGTCTTCCCAGCCTGGTGCAGGTCTACAATTTTGTTTCTGGTGTCCTTTGACAGCTCTTTGGTCTTGGCCATAGTGGAGTTTGGAGTCTGACTATTTGAGGTTGTGGACAGGTGTCTTTTATACTGATAACGAGTTCAAACAGGTGCCATTAATACAGGTAACGAGTGGAGGACAGAGGAGCCTCTTAAAGAAGAAGTTACAGGTCTGTGAGAGCCAGAAATCTTGCTTGTTTGTAGGTGACCAAATACTTATTTTACTGAGGAATTTACCAATTAATTCATTAAAAATCCTTCAATGTGATTTTCTGGATTTTTTTTTTCTCATTTTGTCTGTCATAGTTGACGTATACCTATGATGAAAATTGGAGATCTCTCTCATCTTTTAAGTGGGAGAACTTGCACAATTGGTGGCTGACTAAATACTTTTTTACCCCACTGTATATATATATTTAATTAATTAAAATCTATATAGAATTAAAATCATGTACAACGCTTGGACAATTTAAACAAAAACTAAAGGAAGAAATACTCCAAACATATTTACAAGATGACATGTAAAATTACATAAGGATTGTCATATCCAGTCTGTGTTGTGTTGTAGCTTAGTTTTTTGTCACGTTTTGTCTTAGCTTTGTTCTGAATTGTAATCGCTCTTGTTTTGTTTTTCTTTTGAATTCTTGGATAGAATATGGGTGGGCAATATAAGCTGCGGCTTCAGCCATCACCCATTTCAGATAACTGTTGTTGAACTGTATAATCAGAGGAGTTACTGTCTAATTTGACCTTGTTGGATTTTATTTCCCCCTTTTGCTATATTATTCAGTTCCTTTTAACCTGTACTATCCGAAATAAAGATTCATTCATTCATTCATTCATTCATATATATATATATATATATACTGTATATATATATATATATATATATATATATATATATATATATATATATATATATACACACACACACACACACACACACACATTAGTGGTGTTGGACAATCAAAATTTTTAATCATGATTAATCTTTTAGAATGTTGAGTTAATCATGATTAATAACACATTCATCGCGTATTTTTCCATACAAATACAGTGTACCTTAAGTTGGTAATTTTTCCAGTTTGTCATACTGTTATGAACATGGGAGTGGACAAATATGCTTGCTGTCTTCACCTGCAGGATTATTAAAGCTCTCAACATATCCAAAATGACAAAAACTATCCAGAATATTCTCGAGAAAATTATCGAAAGTATTACTGCATGAGCTCAATAACATCACTGAACAACAACCAGCCAGCAGCCACAAATGGAGCTTGCTCTTTCTCCCATAGCAAACATTCACGGCTTGTAAGCGGATCAACACAAAACCTTGTGTGTCACAACAGACACAATTTCCCTTTTAGCAGAAAAACTGCAAACATAAACAAACAACTATCTCGCCCATGATGACATCTCACCATGCTGCAAAAATGGTGGGGGGGTAAATGGACATTACAAACACAGCTTGAGAATTTTTTTAGACTAGTACTCACCAACAGTTAGAGCCAAAGCTATGAGGATGAAGACAGGCAAATTTCTATCTGTGTCAGCTGCTGGAGGTCAGCTATAACCAAGCATGTAGCTACTAGCCAGCTAGCTAGCTTCCACAGAAGAATAACAATCCAACATCCAGGCGAAGTTTTGGAGGAGGCTGTAACAATTATCCAGGTGAGAGCTCCAACAGATAACATTGTAAACTTAAACATGAGAGCACTTTGGGGATTTCCATAGCTGTAATCCAGCTTGTTTGACTTTGCAATGTCTGCATGGCGCGCAGTGTCTGTAGCCAGAATGGTTTTGGTATGGAGAGCCGGTAGGCCAAAAAGTACTGTTTGCACTTTCTGCTGTTAACTGCCATTAACTGTGACCACAAAATTTTCGCCATTAATGAGGGCAAAGTGTTCATGTGTGATTAACACAATAACGCCAACACCACTAATACATACGTATATATATTTCTGAGATCCAGCATTTTAACTCAATCTGCTTATTTTTTTAAGATTTATACATCTCACCAAAGAAAATAATGAAAAATACTGAAAAACATCATATCATGCAAGTATCAAAAAAAAAGGTGCCCCCACACCTTTATTCAGATTCGCACAAAAATTTAATGGATTCTAGCCTGGGGTAGTACCCAACACCCCTTCAAGTTTCATGGAAATCTGTGAAGTAATTTTTGTGTAATCCTGCTAACAGATAAATAAACTAATGGGGATGAAAACAGAATCTTTCTGGCAAAGATAATAAGCAAGACCTTTAGCAGAATGGATTATTTGAGGATTATATGGACTCTACAGTCACATGTAGGTTTTTTTTTTTTTTTAATCTTATTCTGGCCAAGCCAAAAGAAGATAATGCAATGGTGCGGTGTTTGCCCATCTAAACGCGAGGAAAAAGAGCCGGGATTCATGCTAAGCTAAAGGCTAACCCCTCAAGACCAGCAGTACCGTCGCTCCTTCTCTCCAATGTCCGCTCCCTCGACAACAAGCTGGATGAGTTGCGTCTGCTGAGAGAATCCCGGAGAGAGTGGAGGGACTGCTGTGTGCTTGCGTTCACGGAGACATGGCTCCACGACAACATTCCTGACGCGGCCATTCAACTGGAAGGTACGACATTGTTCCGGGCGGACAGAGAAGCTGCAAGCTCCGGTAAGAGCCATTGGGGGGGCCTATGCATCTACAGTATGTTAACAAGAACTGGTGCATTAACGCCACGTTAGTATCTAAACACTGCTCTCCGTTGGCGGAGTTCCTTATTGTAAATTGTCAGCCATTTTATCTGTTGAGGGAATTCACCAACGTGTTTGTAGCTGCTGTTTGCATAGCACCGAGCGCTAATGCTAAAGAGGCACTCGGAGAGCTGCACGATGCTATTAGTGAAATTCAAACTTCACACCCGGACAGTTTTGTGGTGGTTGCGGGGGATTTTAACCACACCAGTTTAAAGATTGTGCTCCCCAAGTTTAAACAATGTGTAGACTTTAAGACCAGAGGAGAGAATATGTTGGACTTGGTGTACACAAACACAGATACTTATAAGGCAACACCTCGCCCCCACCTCGGCCTTTCTGACCACCTATCCGTGATGCTGGTGCCTGCCTACAAACCTTTACTGAAGCGCAGCAGGCCAGTAGTGAAACGAATCAGGATTTGGCCAGAGAGTGCAACCTCAGCACTAAAAGACTGTTTTCTGCACACAGACTGGGAGGTCTTCAAAATAGCAGCCTCCCAGGAAGACAAGACAGATGTGGAGGAGTATGCTGAAACGGTCACCAGCTACATCGCGAAGTGCACAGAGGATGTCATTATAGTGAAGACTATCACTGCACGGGGCAACCATAAGCCCTGGATGACTGCAGAGGTGCGCTCGCTGCTCACAGCCAGAGATGCAGCCTTCAGAGCGAAGGACAGGATCGCCCTCCGCTCAGCCAGGTCTGCACTCTCAAAGGGAATTAAGATGGCAAAGCGCGCCTATGCGGAGAAAATACAGAGACACCTCTGTGACACTAGGAACACCAAGCAGATGTGGCAGGGAGTTCGGGGGCTGACGGACTATAAGTCTAGGCAGGGGGTCGATGATGACAACGCTTTGCTTCCAGACAGGCTCAACAACTTCTTTGCACGTTTTGAAGCATCAAACCCGACAATCAGAGGGCGGACTGGCCCATCTCCACCATTGGTTGGGATAGCTATCACCAGCAACACAGCGGACACATGGAGGACCCTAGCCAGGGTCAACCCACGTAAAGCTGCAGGTCCAGACAACATCCCGGGACGTGTGCTCCGAGACTGCGCGAGCGAGTTGGCGGATGTCCTGACTGACATTTATAATATCTCCCTGAGTCAGGCCATCGTTCCCAGATGCTTTAAGACCTCTACCATAGTACTGGTGGCAAAGAAACCAGTTGTGTCCTGGCTGAATGACAATCATCCTGTTGCACTGACACCAATTGTGATGAAGTGTTTTGAACAGCTTGTCAAACCACACATCACAGCCTGCCTGCCTCCCTGCATCATCACATGACCCGCTCCAGTTTGCATATCATTAAAACCGCTCCACGGAGGATGCTATAGTCACCACCCTGCACTCTGTCATCACCCACCTGGATCAGAAAGACACCTACGCCAGACTCCTGTACATTGATTTCAGTTCAGCATTCAACACCATTATTCCCCAGAGACTGATGGAGAAATTACTCCTTCTTGGTCTGAACACCACCACATGTCTCTGGATCCTGGATTTCCTGACTGAGAGACCTCAGTCTGTCTGGGTTGGAAATAATATCTCCAACTCTATCACGCTGAGCACCGGATCCCCTCAAGGCTGCGTACTCAGTCCACCATTGTTTACACTTCTAACACATGACTGTGTATCCAGACACAAGGGGAACCAGATTATTAAGTTTGCAGACGACACCACGGTGGTGGGACTTATTCAGAGGGATGAGGAATCAATGTACAGGGAAGAAGTGAGAGACCTGGAGGGCTGGTGCAGGGAGAACAATCTGGTGCTCAACGTGGACAAAACGAAGGAGATGATTATCGACTTCCGGCGGTCACGGCCTGAACACGTCCCTCTCAGCATCGGCGGCCGTTTAGTGGAGAGAGTGGAGAACATCAAGTTCCTTGGAGTGCAGATCTCGCAGGACCTGACCTGGAGCAAGAATTCCTTGGGGATCAGGAAGCGGGCCCAGCAGAGATTGCACTTCTTGAGGAAACTCAAACAGGCCTCTCTCCCCATCTGCATCCTCAGGACCTTCTACAGAGGTGTGGTGGAGAGTGTTCTGACGTACTGCATTGCAACATGGTACTCCAGCTGCAGTATGTCAGACAAAAAAAAGCCCTGCAGAGGATAGTTAAGGGAGCTGAGAAGGTAATTGGAGTTTCCCTGCCCTCAGTCCATGAACTTTTTCAGAACTGTTGTAGGAGCAGGGCACTGAACATTGTCAAGGACCAGTCTCACCCTCTGCATAAACACTTTGAACTTCTGCCATCTGGCAAACGATTCCGGAGCGTCAGAAGCAGAACCACCAGACTGATAAACAGCTTCCTTCCACAAGCTGTTAGGATGCTGAACAGTTGATCCGGAATCGCTCATACATACTACTGCACCTATGGACATTATGTATATTATTTGTATATTATAGTTCTGGTTAGTTTTCAAGTATGTCTCAGGGAAGTGTGAATGGCTGTGTTGGGGTGGGGGGGTGAGGGTGTGTGTGAGTGTATCTTAAATTATGTTCTTTTTTACTTATATGGATGCCGAGAGAAATCTTGGCAGCACTACAGTTGTATGTACAGCAATATGACAATAAAGGTTGATTTGATTTGATTTGATTTGATTTGATTTGATTTGATTTGATCTGT
This sequence comes from Pholidichthys leucotaenia, assembly GCA_020510985.1. Taxonomy (NCBI): domain Eukaryota; kingdom Metazoa; phylum Chordata; class Actinopteri; order Cichliformes; family Pholidichthyidae; genus Pholidichthys; species Pholidichthys leucotaenia. The sequence goes on along the minus strand of CM035842.1, from coordinate 138,268,180 downwards.
CTGTTCATTTGTCTGTCCAGAAACATTTCACAGGAATTCGGGTTTGTTCTTAAGGTCAGGGTCAAAAGTCAGGAGTTCTTGGCACCTATGTGGTTTCAGAAAAATTGCTAGTCCTCCTAGGCAGTTTTTTGATGCTCACCAAACTCACAATGGTGGAACTACATTCATGAAAAAAAAAATGATGTTCTCAAGGTCATTATCAAAGGTCAGGAGATCTGGGCATTTATGCTTCCATGAAAATCGTTACTCATCCTCAGCAACTGCCCCAATGTTGGGCAAAGTAATGTGCAATGATCCTAAACTGGGTCTGCATCTAGGCTGTACAGAAGGTCACAGGTCAGGAGAGCTGAGCACTCTGGGTGATTTCATCAGGCTGGAATGAGCTACACTTGTCATTATAGGCTATCTTTCAAAAATATTTTCAATTTTTTTTTTTTATTATTGTGGGTGTAAGATATTGTATTAATACCACAATTCATGTTTACCTAGACAACCCAGCCATAGGGGGTGCACAAGCCTGTGTACCCCTAGTGCCTATCCCAAGCCCAGGTAAATGAGGAGGGTTGTGTCAGGAAGGGCATCCTACGTGAAACCTTTGTCAAATCAAACCCGCAAATCATGACGAATGAGATTTTCATCCCAGATCGGTCGAGGCCCGGGTTAACAATGACCACCACCGGCGGTGTTAACCGACAGGGTGCCGGTGGAAATTGTACTGTTGTTGCCACTGTCTTGCTTGCTCATGGTTCCGGGAGGGGGCGTTGCTGCAGCCTGCTATCCTCTTTGTATGTTTTCTGGCAAATCACACGCACACACTCACGCACGCTTTCTCACACACACACACACACACACACACACACACATATCTCTATGTTCTTTTGCAGGTGCAGATATCAGGCTCGTGATAAGATCTCTTCAGAAGCAGAAACAGTTTTCCCCCTTTTTTTGTTTGTCTCTGTTGTGATAGTTTGTGTTTCCTCTATTTGTTCCTCTCTGTAGAAGAGCTGGAAATAACGAGGCGGTTTTGTATCATAAAAGCAGTGTCTTTAATGAATAACTCTTCTATCTTGTCTCATCTGGTGCAGAGCTTGGCAGAAGGCAAAGAGGGAGAATTCTGCCCAGCTCGCTGGTTAAATACAGGCACACATCCAAGACATGCAAAACACAAGCTGAAATCCCCCGTTATCTAAATCCCCCATTAGTCCTGTTAACTCCTCCCTTCATCTTGGGAGGTGATGGGAAAACCTCTCCTCGCCTTAGGGGGTGAAGGTGTGAAGTCTGTTACCGCCTCGTCCTGTGACTTCGATGGTCTTCACACGGCGGTGAGATTCCTTTGTCCCTTTCAGAGGTGTGAAGTTCCTTTGTATATTCTGTCCTAAACATTTCCACATGCTCTAACAAATGTAGGTATGGAATATATGAGTAATATATACCACAGGCCCCCCAAACAACTATGAAAAGACACAGAAAGATTCACAGTCTAGGGTAATTACTAAGACATACTACGTGTTACAGCTGTTGCCACAGAAGAACTTTTAAGCAGCCATGCTCCTAAGAGAGTTCAGTGAAAACATAACAGCATAGTATAATCACAAGTCAGTCCTAAACTGTTGCGGCACAATTAGCGAAAAAAAAAATTGCAGAGTGGTGTAATCAGTCCTTGTGCAGTCTGGGTTTCAATCTTCTCCCAAAGCTGCTGTAGTTTGGTTTAGGCGTCCTGCTGGGACCTTCTTGTGAGGAATCTGCAGTGTGGGAAGGAGAGAGATTATCTGTTCCCTGCCTGGGGGCTGAGACTTTTTCCTTGGGGGGTCTACCTCGCCGAGGTGCTCGAGCCAGCTGTGCAGGTTCGTCTCTCAACAAGAAGGCAGGTTTGAGTCTGTCAATGCTGACCGTTTCATTTCTATCCCCATAATCAAGCACAAAGTGTTTGTCACCATTTTCCAGCACTCTGAACGGGCCATCGTATACTGGGCGTAACGTTGGTTTAAGGGCTTCATGCTTAACAAAAACAAACTCGGCGTTTTTTAAAGTTTGAGGAACAAAAACTCGTGGAAAGGAGTGATGAACTGGACCGTGGAGAGAGTCCTGTCTGTTACTGCCTAAAAACCTTGGGACTGGGAGATGCCCTGGTTCCGGGTTTTCTGGTAAAAATTCACCTGGTAGTCTGATAGGCTGGGCAAAGACTAATTCTGCAGGGGAAGCGTCTAAATCCTCTTTAGGTGCCGCACGCAACCCCAATAAAACCCAGGGAAGTTTATTTACCCAATTTGTGTCCGTTAATGAGGCTCTGAGGGCGGCCTTTAGGGACCTGTGAAAACGCTCGCATAACCCATTAGCCTGAGGGTGATGAGATGAGAGATGAGATTGAGATTCAACTTTATTGTCATTACACATGTATGAATACAAGGTAACGAAACGTGACTTGGCATTTGGGCACGCTCTGCAGAGCGCATCCAAGGCCGGGGCAGCCGCTAGGCGCCAGTCATAAAGAAGAAAAGAAAAAAAGAAAAGAAATGATATGACACAATAGGCGAGAGAAAAAAACGTGTTTTATCAAACTGACGCTTAATGGGTAAGCGAAATTTTGATTGCAGGCAAAAAAAAACCTCAATGCATATTTAGCAGTAGTGGACAATCACACAGCAGAGGGAGGGAGAGCAGTGTGTGTATATTTGCATGTCATTGTGTAGTGTAAATGTAACAGTTGTTAGTGAGCAGCAGAGGGCGCCTCCTGGCAGTGGATAGATGTTATAATCATGTGACTTATAAACAAGTCCAGAGTTCAGAGTCTATCTCTGTTTCTCTCTTGCTTGCAGAAGGCACATGGGCATTGTCCTTGAGAGTCCAATCCGCTGACGACAACAACTGATTGTTGATTGTATGGGTAGACATAAGAGCCGGTTCTTCCGCTAATCTCAGTCAGGAGGAATGTAAACACGGGGCAAACAAGGTCAAATCAAATCAAATCAGCACAGTGCACTCAGAGAGTAGAATTTGTCCTCACCCGTGTAATTCTGTGCTTCCATTATATATGCAGGCTTAAACTGTTTTTCCATAGAGAGCACAGGGCTTTCAGATGTATTCCTTCACTGAATCACTGTCATTCAGTTCACCGTTTGCCGCTACTCGTGCCCTCCCCAACTGGTCGAATTTGATGAAGGAGCTGGCTGGGTCCGCTTGATCCGCTCTCTCACCTTCCTTCAATTTCTGATGCATCAGGGAACTCCACAGCCAAAAATAGAAGTCCTGAGATCATAGCCAATAATATTGCCATAGACGCATGGATTCCAATGTCCATGAGTCTCTCGTAGGTTCCAATTCTTGGGCTCCCCCTTGGCCCAATTCTTGTCGAAAATAGTGACAATAGCACATTTAAGCCGCTTCCAAATCCATAATTTCCGTTTAGATTAAGATTCAGCAGAAGAAGAGCGACTAAACACAGACAAAAACGCAACATTGCAAAAGCTGGGAATAGATCAGGAAGGCAGGGGAGGAGGGAAGAAAAATGCGACTGCTCTCTCTCAAGGCAAGAAGGAAAAAAAAAAAAAAAAAAAAAAAAAAAAGCGGTGATAAGCGGTGGTACGGTGAATTGTTGCCCCTAAACTGTTGGACATGGCTGACCAGAGCTCTGAGACAAATTCAGGCCCCCTATCTGACGTGATGTCTGATGGGATGCCGAAACGTGCCACCCAATTAGTTAGAAAAATGCGAGCGACTTCCTCCGCTGTAGTTGCCGCTAGAGGGACTGCCTCTGGCCAGCGCGTGGTGCGGTCTATCATTGTTAGCAGGTGTGTGAAACCCTGGGAGGAAGGCAGCGGCCCCACGAGGTCGACATGAATGTGGTCGAACCTTCTAGCAGGGATGGGAAAAGGCTCCAGAGGGGCTTTTGTGTGTTTGTGTACTTTGGCGCGCTGACAAGGAATGCAAGTTTTTGCCCATTCTTTTACGTTTTTGCGCAGGCCTGGCCACACAAACTTTTCGGCAACCATTCTGACCGAGGCGCGCACACCTGGATGCGCGAGGGAGTGAATTGCGTCGAAAATACGGCGGCGCCAAGCAGCCGGTACTAACGGGCGAGGTCAGCCGGTTGAAACATCGCATATTAGGGGGGGCACGCCATCGCGCAACCCTTTTTTCTCCAGCCTTAACCCTGTTGGTCCAGACAGGAGCGCGCGCACGTCCGCATCACTACCTTGTTCTTCCGCCATGGCTGCATAATCTATCCCTTCATGGATAGGTGCTGCATATGTGTTTGCGTTAGAGAAAAGCTCAGCTGCTGAAGCAGTGTAATCTGTCTCCTCGCGCTCTGGCGGTGCCACAGCGCGAGAGAGACAGTCCGCTGCTACGTTAAGTTTGCCCGCAACATGTCGAATGTCTGTGGTGAACTCTGAAATCGCAGCTAGCTGTCTTTGTTGTCTGCCCGACCAAGGTTCTGAAATTTTAGCCATAGCGAAAGTGAGCGGTTTATGGTCCACAAAAGCCGTGAAACTCCGCCCTTCTAACCAAAACTGGAAGTGGCGGATGGACAAATGGAGCGCCAGCAGTTCCCTGTCAAAAGTGCTGTATTTGCGTTCCGTCGGGTTTAGCGATTTGCTAAAGAATGCTAAAGGTTGCCAGACCCCCTTGACAAGTTGCTCTACAACTGCCCCTATGGCCAAGTCTGAAGCATCTGTGGTTAGAGCAATGCGGGCCGAGGGATCTGGATGGACTAACATTGTGGCGTTAGCTAGGGCGTTTTTAACTTCCGCAAAAGCGCGTTCGCGTTCTGGGGTCCATTCGACCGCGTTGGAAGCTTTCTTTTTTTTGAGCGCGTCATACAGGGGTTGCATGAGCTGAGCTGCATGAGGGAGGAAACTGTTGTAAAAATTAACCATCCCCAAAAATTCCTGTAGCGATTTGACCGTTTGGGGCCGTGGAAAACCTTCTATCGCATGAATTTTGTCTGGAAGCGGAACTGCCCCTTTCGGGGAGACTCTATGTCCCAAAAAATCAATTTGCGATACGCCGAATTTGCATTTGGCTGGATTAATTATTAATCCGTGTTCTTCTAGCCTCTGAAAAACGGTAGTGAGTTGCTGCTCGTGCTCTTCCTCAGATGAGCTGGCTACCAGCATGTCATCGAGGTAGACGAAAACAAAGGGGAGGTCGCGTAAGACTGCGTCCATCATACGTTGAAAAGTCTGAGCAGCACCTTTGAGGCCGAAAGGCATTCGCAGGAATTCAAAAAGGCCGAAAGGGGTTATAACCGCTGTTTTAGGAATGTCTTCAGCTCGGACTGGGACTTGGTGATAACCGCGGACTAAGTCTATCTTTGAAAAAACGCGCGCACCCGCTAAATGTAGTGAAAAGTCCTGTATGTGAGGTATGGGGTAGCGGTCATGCGCTGTAGCGTTGTTTAATCTGCGGTAATCTCCGCACGGTCTCCAAGAACCGTCGGATTTCGGAACCATGTGAAGTGGCGAAGCCCAAGGGCTCTTCGAGCGTCTAACAATGCCCAATTTTTCGAGAGCTGCAAACTCGTCCCTTGCTATGTTGAGCTTGGCCGCGTCTAAGCGGCGAGCTTTGGCAAAAACGGGAGGTCCCGTTGTTGGAATGAAGTGTTTAACCCCGTGTTTGGCTACAGTGGCTGAAAATTTGGGGGTTGTGAGTGCTGGAAATTGGGTGAGGAGTTGCTCAAACTTACCTCCTGCCGTGGTGACGTTGGCCTGCACAGGTGGTGGAGAGACTCGAGCTGAGCATGGAATAGAAGCAAAAGATAGTGCATTAACCAGGCGCCTATTTGCTAGATCAACTAATAACCCATGTGCACATAGAAAATCAGCGCCTAACAAGTTAAAACTCACCGCCGCTACAACAAATGTCCATCTGTAGCTGCGGCCGTGAATGAGGAGGTGCAGGCTCTTTTCACCGAATATGTCGATGTCAGAACCGCTGGCTGCCACTGCTCCATTGTCCCGGGTGCCCATGGCTCGATCTGCGTGGGAGGGCATGATGAAACTCAGCTGAGCTCCCGTGTTGATGAGGAACTGCTTGCCTGTGTGTCCATCCGTCACGTATAACAGCTTGTTTTTCTCGCCGAGAACCGCTGCCGTTAACGGCCCTCGGCTTTGGCGTTTTCCCGACATCATGAACTTGCAGGGGGGAATGCATTTGTGGGCTTTCTCGGCAAAGTGTTGGTGATAATAACAGACGTCGATCTGTTTGTTACGCTTGGGCCGCGCCGCTGTCACCGTGGGTTGTGGCTCTCCATGGCTCGGGGCGTCAGTTTTGAGGTCCGCGGATGCCGCTGTAGGTGTCCGCTCCTTGCAGGCGTTGACGAGCCGATAAGCCTCGCTGGCCAGTGTGCGGAAGTCTTGGTGGGTGTCGCACTTCATATTGGCGAGTGTCCCTCTCATGTGTGGTGGAAGCGTGCTGAGGAAAATAAATTGGAAAAGGAAATTGTCGTTGTCCTCTTCCTTAAGCTGCAGCAAATCCTCCATGAGGGCCTTCGGATTGCCCCCTTTGTGGCCGTAGATCGCCAGGATCCTCTCGGCTCTTTCCTCCGCTGGTGGGACATAGTTCGCCACGATGGTCGCCTTGAGCATCTCATACTTGTCCCGGGCCGGTGGTCGCCGGATCAAGCTCCGCACACACCTCGAAGTGGCGGAGTCGAGCTTGGAGACGATATGGTAGAATTTTGTATCGTCTGCTGTGATGCCCGCCAGTATGAACTGGGCTTCAGCCTGTAGAAACCAAGAGGCGGGGTCTTCTCGCCAGAAGTCTGGCAGCTGGACAGCGACGGCGTTCGTGCACACCATCACTGTTGTGCCCGCTGGGTGAGAGTGCCTTGCCTCGGCTCTCACGGCGGTGCTGGAGCTCGGTTGAGCTCTCTCGGTACCCTCTGCCGGGGGGAACAGCTGTCTGCTTGTTCCCTCGTCTGCGTTGTCGCTGGCGTAAGTCAGATTCGCCACGGATGAGTCGCTTGAAGAACGCCTCATGTCCATACTCGCGTCAAGGTCACCAGTGTAGAAGAGCTGGAAATAACGAGGCGGTTTTGTATCATAAAAGCAGTGTCTTTAATGAATAACTCTTCTATCTTGTCTCATCTGGTGCAGAGCTTGGCAGAAGGCAAAGAGGGAGAATTCTGCCCAGCTCGCTGGTTAAATACAGGCACACATCCAAGACATGCAAAACACAAGCTAAAATCCCCCGTTATCTAAATCCCCCATTAGTGGGAAAACCTCTCCTCGCCTTAGGGGGTGAAGGTGTGAAGTCTGTTACCGCCTCGTCCTGTGACGTCGTTGGTCTTCACACGGCGGTGAGATTCCTTTGTCCCTTTCAGAGGTGTGAAGTTCCTTTGTATATTCTGTCCCAAACATTTCCACATGCTCTAACAAATGTAGGTATGGAATATATGAGTAATATATACCACACTCTCTTTCTTTCCCCCTCCCCACCCCCTCACCCTCCACCCCTTGTGATCATTTCAAATCTTTTCAATTCCCTCCCCCATAGATAGCTGTTCTGCTTACCTAGCTGATAGACAGGACAGGTAAAAAAAGAGAAAAAAACAGAAACCAGATGGAAGGGAAGCAAGGCTAGGAGCATTGGAGGTGGATTTAAACTGTTCTACCATGGTGTAGATAGGAAAAGAAATGGAGTAGGCGTAATCTTGAAGTAAGAATATGTGAAAAGTGTTCAGGAGGTAAAGAGGGAGTCAGACAGGATCATGAGTTTGAAGCTAGAAGTTGAAGGTGTGATGTTGAATGTTGTCAGTGCGTATGCCCCATCAGTTGAATGTCAGGTAGAAGAGAAAGAGGAATTAGAATAGAATAGAATAGAATAGAATAGAATAGAATAGAATAGAATAGGCTTTATTGTCTTTGTACAGATGTACAGCACAACGAAATTGTGGGTGCTCCACTAGGCTACTGCTGTCATGACTCGCCGCTCATCATCTGCCTCAGCTGCGTGCACACCTGCGCCTCGTCAGCCACGGGCTATTTAGCCCACTCAGCCCAGTGCAGCGGTCTGGAGCCGTCTGTTCGCATCGGCACTTCTTCGCGTTTGGATCATCTCCTGATCATCAGCGAAACTACACTTCAACGTAAGCATTCCTTACCTTTCCCAAGTCTTCTCCCCTGTGCACAGGTGGATTCCCTGGCGGCGGATACCCCGTCATCGCCACCCAATCTTCACCATCGTCACAGGCTCTGCAGGACGTTGTCTTCCGGGCTTCTCCCTTGGCCAACGCCAGCCACCTGCCACCCACAAGTAAGCAGCACACAGCTCATTATTCCTGTTCAGGTGTGGTGCCCTTTACCCCTGTCCTTTGCTCTCTCCATAGGGTTGTCCGGCTCAGGAAACACGCACGCAGGCTCAGGATAGATTTAACAGCTTTATTCAACAAGCAGGTGTGTCTGGATGGATGTGTGAGATATGTGTATGTGATGAGGGTGAACACTGATGCACAGGAAGCAGAGCAGTGCGCCGTACAGCCGGACAACCCTATGGAGAGAGCAAAGGACAGGGGTAAAGGGCACCACACCTGAACAGGAATAATGAGCTGTGTGCTGCTTACTTGTGGGTGGCAGGCGGCTGGCGTTGGCCAAGGGAGAAGCCCGGAAGACAGCGTCCTGCAGAGCCTGTGATGATGGTGAGGATTGGGTGGCGATGACGGGGTATCCGCCGCCAGGGAATCCACCTGTGCACAGGGGAGAAGACTTGGGAAAGGTAAGGAATGCTTACGTTGAAGCGTAGTTTCGCTGATGATCAGGAGATGATCCAAACGCGAAGAAGTGCCGATGCAAACAGACGGCTCCAGACCGCTGCGCAGGGCTGAGTGGGCTAAATAGCCCGCGGCTGACGAGGCGCAGGTGTGCGTGCAGCTGAGGCAGATGATGAGCGGCGAGTCGTGACAACTGCATGTTATGTCCACAATCCTGGCATAAAAGAGACAGACGAGGATGCTGCACCGGAACTGGGCTTTATTGTGGAATGGCCAACAGTACACTACATGCGGTAACACACGGAGTCGTCCGGGCAAGAGGGCCTGTAATGGTGGACGCTCTCCTATATGTATATAGGGAAGATATTGTATATCTTCCGGTTCTGGGGCCACACGAGTTGGCTGCCTTTTGCAACAGCGGCTCAATTCTGAGTCTTTTTATCTTCCTTCTTCTTTCTGATCCGGTGATAACTTTCTGATCTGGCACACCTTTCACTCTATATATATCACGGACACACAGATCGCCCCAAAGGTCTCCCGAGTCGGCGGACGGAGCCTCTGTTTACAGCAGGAGACGATACAGCAGGGAAGAGCTAGCTAGCACTCAACCGCCACCCGGTGCTAACGGAGAAACTCGACATACCGGAAGAACTGAAGCAAAAACGACGCGGGTGCTGGGCTGGAGTTTAGGCGGCGTGCAAGAAATATAAGACAGAATAATAAAGAGCGATGGCAAGAACCAAGCAGACCGCCCGTAAATCTACTGGAGGAAAAGCCCCCAGGAAGCAGCTGGCCACCAAGGCTGCTCAGAAAAGCGCTCCGGCCACCGGCGGAGTGAAGAAGCCTCACTGTTACAGGCCCGGTACTGTGGCTCTGAGAGAGATCTGTTGCTACCAGAAATCCACGGAGCTGCTCATCCGTAAGCTGCCCTTCCAGCGCCTGGTGAGAGAGATCGCTCAGGACTTCAAGACCGACCTGCGCTTCCAGAGCTCCGCCATCATGGCTCTGCAGGAGGCCAGCGAGGCCTACTTGGTGGGTCTCTTCGAGGACACCAACCTGTGCGCCATCCACGCCAAGAGGGTCACCATCATGCCCAAAGACATCCAGCTGGCCCGCCGCATCCGCGGAGAGAGAGCTTAGACTTTCTGCTGCACATCCACCAACTACAATGCTCCGCAATGTGTGTCTATATATATGTGTATATATATATATATATATATATATATATATATATATATATATATATATATATATATATATAGTTATAGTAATATGTACATATGTACAGTATACTAGCTGCTCTTGTTTTTTTCTTGCCTTCTGATTGTTGCTCTGAGTGTTGCTATCCCTGTGCTGTTGCAATCCTGGAATTTCCCCATTGTGGGACTAATAAAGGCTTATCTTATCTTATCTTATCTTATCTTATGTATATGTCTGCGTGATGACACCACCAGCCGGCTGTGTCATCACGCCGCACATTGTATCAAAATCCCTTTACAACAACCCCCCCCCCTTTACAAAACACATCCAATTAAGATCCTCCCCAGTTTGGTACATAAGAAACCCCCAATAAACACACTAAAATAAAACAGTCTAAACACATTAAACACAACCTAAAACTAGGGTCTGTGGGTGGACTACCACTAGACCCTGCACGGCTAAGTGGGGTATTCTGCCACTTCGATGTTTTAGCCGTGCTCCTAACTAAACAGTCCTTCTTTTCTGCCTAACAGTCTCCCATGGTAAGGGTGGGTCTACCGGGAGGGCCCTGCTGCAGCCCCAAGGCAGATGCACCCCTGGGGGTGGCAGACCCCTGGGACAAGGGCTGATCTTCATAACGCAGGAGCCCAGATCTCACACCACCTCTGCTGACTCCCACACAGCCTTGTCACCCGGAGTAGCCACCTGGACACGCTGCAGCTGATTTACATGTCAGACCGCACATCCATCAGCCGGAAACACGCTGCCTCCAGCTTCACCACAATCCTCAGTGGCCCTCATTTCACCGGCTGTGGCCCAGCCAGTCATTGCTCCGGTCTTTCATCGGCATGAACCCAAACCCAGTCCATGACCTGGAGTGGTACCTTGCTTGGCTTTACGTGCCGCCCTGCTCTCGGTGTCTCTGTGCGCTCATTTGGCTTGGCACCTTTGTCACACTGTGGCGGCTCAGCAGTCACCGTGTTCGCAGTGGACCCCTCACCCGTTGCCTGCTGAAGGTCATCATGGGTACTGAAGGTGTCCGGTGCTCCCTTGGTGTCACTTGTCAGAACGGACACTTCACCCGTCGGCTGCAGCCGGTTGAGCGCGGGTATTGAAGTAGTCCGGTTTTTCCACTGAGCAGCTCTCCCACCCCCAAGAGCGTGACGTGTGCGCTCCGGTGTTGGTATCATCCGTAGGTACCTCACCCCACACCACGGCATTGTCCCCCGGGTCCAGCGAGCTCCAACGACCACACCCGGACCATTCAAACCCAGCACTGTCCCTAATGGCTAAACCCAGTCCGTGGAAAAGGTCACATCCCATAATGTTGTCACCATGCACAACTTTGGACTTGTAGCAAGCAGTTATTCAATTCAATTCAATTCAACTTTATTTATATAGCGCCATTTCACAACAACAGTCATCTCATAGCACTATCAACTGTAGGGGGAACCCCCACAGTTGCAGAAAGACCCCAGCAATCAGGCGATCCCCTGTGAGCAAGCACTTGGCGACGGTGGAGAGGAAAAACTCCCTTTTAACAGGAAGAAACCTCCAGCAGAACCAGGCTCAGGGAGGGGCAATCATCTGCTGCGACTGGCTGGGGGGTGAGGGGATAGAGAAGAAGATGAAAAGAACAGACATGTAGAGAGCAAACAACACGATGGGGACTCAATCTATGGGAGAGAACAAACAAATGTTAATGACCAGCAAAAAAAAAAAAAATATTTCATTGAGAGTGAGGAAAGGAGTGAGGCCCAGTGCATTACTGGAGGTCCCCCGGCTGACTAAACCTATTAGCAGCATAACTAAGGGAGGGTTCAGAAACACATGATCCCTCCCTAATTGTAGGCTATATCAAAAAGGTAGGTTTTAGCCCTATTCTTAAAAACAGAGATTGAGTCTGACTCCCGAATCCAGATTGGCAGCTGATTCCACAGGAGAGGAGTGGAGATAACTGTGGAGTGATTCCACAGTTATCTCCACAGTTCCGATATTGCGCAGTCTGTGACCACCGTACCTGTACAGCGGCACTGGGTTCTTCCTGATTCTGTGGTGGGGAAAAAAAATTTCACCGTGGCCCAGTTTAGCATCGACCGCACTGCCGCTGTGTTGAGCAGGAGTGGTATAGTTACACCGTCCAATTCTACCGTACAATAGGAATAACCGCTGGTGCTGGGACTCACCGAGTGGATGGTCGTTGTTGGCGGGCAGGCTGGCTTACTTGGTGGGCTCCATGGCGTTGGAGACCGGCATACCCTGGCGAAATGGTTCATGCGCCCACACTTGCTGCACCGCTTTCCTCTTGCCAGGCACACTCGTGCTTTGCTCTAGTGCGTCAGGGACCCACAACCCCCGCAGACGGGGCCCCTCGGAGCAGACCTCCGACTCACCACATTAGCCTTATATTCTTCTGCCATGCTCTCATCCTCCTCCAAGTCCACCACATTGGCCGATGTCGTCTGTTCAGGCATCTTCTGCGTCTGGCACCAATTTAGCTCCGAGGCTAACTTTTTCGCAGCTTCCAGCTGGAGTGCTAGCTCCACTGCTCTAGCTAGCATCAAGTCATTAGGCACCATTAGCAACCTAGCTCATAGCCCAGCATTACATGTGTATTCGGCCAATTGGTCCCGCACCATCTCTTCCTCCAACGGCCCAAAACAACACACACTAGTGTTGCGCCCTAGAAATCTATGACAGGTCTATGCTGTGAGGACGGGATGCTGTAATGCTGAGGAATATGTTTTAATCTGGTCTTGTATCAATCCTATCACATTTTGCATGTATAATTCTGAGTTAGTTAATTGCTGGGGTAGAGAGAGAGAGTGAGGTCAGTTAAGCGACAACAAGTCATCACTGTGCTACCGTTTTGTATGTTCTCTGGTGGTGAATGAAAAAGTGTGTAGTCGCCATCTTTCAGGCCCGGCTGCTCAGACAAACAATTATCCAAAAATAAAAAACAAAAAAAACGCAGAACCGGGAGTAATAAAGTTGCCAAACAGAAGACTGAGTCTTGTCATTCAAAGGGTGCAACACGAGCTAACTGTCTCAGGTCAGCGACAAATTGCTATATTGGCTCACCTACTCTTTGGTGTCTCTGGCGAAAGCGAATCCGTCGCACCATCATGCTGTCCAGCGTGGTGAATTACCTAGCTAACAGCTCCACAACTTCCTCATAGGAGTCCGTCACGCCGAGCGTGCTGACAATCCTTTGGCCCTCTATGCCTAGGTTGAGGACAAGCAGTGCTCGCATCCTCGCCTTATCCAGCTTTCCCTAGTTCAATGGTGTAACATACTGTTATGGATGCCCCTTGCAGGGCATCAATGAGACAGCAGACACCAACCAGTAAGTTTGCTAGTTTATTTACAAAAGGACAAAATGACAAAATAAACAGCCACATGGGGCAAAACACGAACATAAACTGAGACCCAAGATAATAGACTCTGAAGATATACAAAAACACACTTACGGAAGGACGAACAAGGATGAATCACAGAAGAGACTGGAGTCGGGGATAGGGACTCCAGTTGCGTACACGGGAGTGCACGGAGTTGTAGGTCGCAGCAAGGAGTAAGCCTCAGCTGCTCCCTTAAGTGTAGAACACAAACCAATCGAAGAAGGGGAACGTAATTAGTGGAATGACACATAGCTGTCACAGCGCCGACTCGGCTTTGACAGCCGAAGTCCCGCCATGACACTGTCAAAATAAAAGCCCTGGAGAAGGCCACAAAACAAGACCCGAAATAAGATGGCAGAACAGGGAAAATATTGGGCAACCCAAGCGCAGATGGGATGACCCTGAGCGCTGGCTCAGGCCACCACAGTACCCCCTGTTCACAAGGCGCATTCCAGGCGTAAACGAAACATTCAAGCCTCCTCCAACCAGAAGGCTTCCAGGACCAAACCAGGGAGGGCAGAGGGGGAAACAGGCCAGGAGGGAGAGAACCAAAAAAAAGGAATGACTACAGGGACCCACAGAGGGGGAGAAAGGAAAAAAAAAAATACAAGGAACGGGTAATATGGTAATATGGATAAACATAGAATGGCGTGGCTAAACACAGGAGTGACCAAAACTAGACAACACTTCAGAGGAACACTCAAACACAATGGAACGAATAAACAAAAAATACATGTAACGTACTGCCCGGTAAGAAAACACAAGAAAACCAAAATACAGGTGCATTTCCAAATACATACAGTAAGTACCATATAAACACTAGGAAAAAAAACTCAAGAGCTACAGAGTAGGCAAACAAAACTATAGATATAGTCCAACACTATAATCCAGGCAAAGAAAAACAAGAGCATCCCTTCAAACCCACAAAAAAAACACAACTTCAGGGACGTCGGCAGGCAGAGCGCGGAGAGGAAAAAAAAAGGCAGTTCAGGCGGTCTCCCCGCATCCAGATTCCACATAACAGGGAGAAAAAAAAGCAGCTCGGGCGGCCTACCCCAGTCCCAGACCCAGGGAAACAGTACCTCAGGTGGCCAGACCAGTTAACCAAACCAACAAGGCAGTCCTTCGGGCGGCCGACCCAGAACGCCAAACCGGCGAAGCAGTCTCCCGGGCGGCTGACCCACGTCCTTAGGCCACCAGGACCGGAGGGGAAAGCTCGGAGGCGGCCTCCGTACTGAGAGGGACAGCGAAGGGAAGCCGAGCCGAATACGGGGAACCCCAGCAGCACCCGATGGAGGAAGATAGAGGGGAAGATGAGGGACCAGTCTGTCATCAGACGGCAGAGGATCTGCAGCTCCCTCACTAACCTCGAACCAAACCGGCGCTGCTCCCTGCACCGTGGGTGCTGTGCCGATTGGGCTGGCGCAGCACCCACGACAGACCCCGATTGAGCCAGCGCAGCACCAGGGATGACCTCCGAACACAAACTTGGAGCCTCCATGACGACGACCGGAGCTGACTCATCTCTGGTGAACCTGGGAGAAGGCTCAGAGAGACAAAGAGAACCAGGATCAGGATCACCGGCAGTGGCAGAGCCCGGCGAGACGAGCTCGGATGCAGCGGTCGGCTGCACCTGGCTCATTTCCCCGAGAGACAGGCAAGAATGCTCTAGAATGGAAAATAAGAAGATAAAATAGAGTACTTGCCTGATCTCCGGCGCTACCGCCATCCAGGACTCCGACGATCCAGGCTCAATGATCTGGAGGCCCATTCCTGGCTCCGGCTCAACTACGGCGGGCTTCGCAGCCGGCATGATGATCGTCACAGTCTGGAAACCCCCAGGCGCTGAAGCCCATGCCGACAGCCTGCACGGCATGGTGGCAGGGGATCCGTGACCTGCTGGGTCCGACTGCTCCTCTACGGAGACCCAGGGACGCTTGATCATTGGCACAGGCTCCAAACGGCAGTCCGACCTCCTCCTCTGCCCGTGATGCGGCTGCAGGGCTGGAACCAGGCTCTCCAGGGCCGCAGGCTCCTCCTTCATCCGACGGTCTATTCCTGGCACCGGGGGATGCTCATAGAGAGGTGGAGGAGATGCAGAGGATGCAGGTTCAATGTTTATGGCCGCAGCAGGTGGAGAGAGCTCAGGGGGCTGTGAGCCCCGAGCTTCACCCTCAGGAGTCAGATAAGGCAATTCATTGTACGGAGTGTGAGAATGAAACAACACTTGCCTGTTCTCCCAGGGACCGATTGCAGCTGCTGCAGCGGGCTTGGTTCTCCCCTTTCCCCTACAGATGGTGACGGAGGGCCCCCGGGGAAGACGAAGAGGAGCCACTCTCGCAGGATCAGAAACGGGCGGGGCCAGAACAGGACTCGTAGAGCTCACAGCAGCTGGAGAGAGCGCCGAGGAGGAGGGAGGAGCAGCTGAGGCAGTCTGGGGACTAGGAGCTGACGGAACAGCAGGGACGGATGACCCGGAGGCTGAGGCTGCTGTCTGTCCCTTCCATCATGATGCAGGGGCAACAGCTGGCTGGGAGGAAGAGTTCTCATGGCGGCCAGGAACAGGATCCGGACGGGGATCTCGCAGAAGCTGATCACAGGCAAGGTGACGACATCTGCCGGCAGAGGGCAAGGCTAGGTTCAAATCCGGGAAGCGCTGCTGCTGCACAGAAACGGAGGCCAGCAGCTTGGCGTACTCAGGATAATAAGGAAGTTCAGGATTGACCTCCACCAGTCTGACTGCCGCCACCACATTCTTTAGGATCTGGCTGAGATGAGAGGAAGAGTGTGCTTCAGCCACACGACCCCTGATGAGCTCAACTGCCCACTGCATCTCTTCACGGGGGGTCCCGGCTGTCCTCCTCCTCCGCTGCGGATGGGAACAGCCATTCGGTGACACAGACCCCTGAGCTGGATGGGTGGCAGGAACCTGATCCCGAGGCGAGAAGCAGAGATGCCTCACCGTCGGCTCTGGCTTTGGCTTCCTGCTGAGGCTCTTCTCAGGCCCACGGATCCTCCCCTGAAGCGCCGTGATTTCGGCCATCCTCTCCCTGCCCTCAGCGTGATTAGCAAGGCAAGGATTGCGTTTAATTGCCGCCTCTGCAAGGTCCAGGTACCAGCGTGTGTCATCGGGAGTGTAAAACCTACGAGCGATGGCAAGGTGGTCATCTACCTCTATGAGAGCTATAATCAGCTCATAGCCCAGGTCCAAGGAGTAGCCAGTTCTTGGTGGCGCTATCTCCCGAAACATACTGGTACTCAAAAAAAAGGGAAAAAACTTAAGCCCAAAACAAACTTACTGTGGCTGGCGTCTCGCTGGGCTGCGACCTACTGTTATGGATGCCCCTTGCAGGGCATCAATGAGATGGCAGAGACCAACCAGTAAGTTTGCTAGTTTATTTACAAAAGGACAAAATGACAAAATAAACAGCCACGTGGGGCAAAACACAAACATAAACTGAAACACGAGATAATAGACTCTGAAGATATACAAAAACACACTTACGGGAGGACAAACAAGGATGAATCACAGAAAAGACTGGAGTTGGGGATAGGGACTCCATTTGCGTACATGGCAGTGCACGGAGTTGTAGGTCGCAGCAAGGAGTAAGCCTCAGCTGCTCCCTTAAGTGTAGAACACAAACCAATCAAAGAAGGGGAACGTAATTAGTGGAATGACACACAGCTGTCACAGCGCTGGCTCGGCTTTGACAGCTGAAGTCCCACCGTGACGCTGTCAAAATAAAAGCCCTGGAGAAGGCCACAAAACAAGACCCGAAATATGATGGCAGAACAAGGAAAATACTGGGCAACCCGAGCGCGGATGGGATCAGCGCTCAGACCACCACACATACATTTCGAATGCCTCCAGCCAATGTGACCATGGAACAGGCGGTTCACCCGGGAGCCCAAGGAAAGGCCGCAGCAGTGTTACGCATGCCTCCATGGTTAATGCTCCGTTGCCAAATGTTATGTCCACAAACCTGGCATAAAAGAGACGGACGAGGATGCTGCACTGGAACTGGGCTTCACTGTAGAATGGCCAACAGTACTACTCTACATGTGGTAACACACGAAGTCGTCCGGGCAAGAGGGCCTGTAATGGCAGATGCTCCCCTATATATGTCACATTGGCACATTGTATCAAAATCCCTTTACAACACTGCACAATAATAAAGTAAGTGAGAAGACTTTGAATAAAACAGTTACAGAACACACAGTTAATCATACCACTGAAGTAAAAATAAAAGTAAAAATAACAAATTGCCCATTGGTACATGCACAGGTACGGTAGTGGCTTTGTGGGTGGAACTATGCATATAAGAGTGCAGAGTGCAGAACACATAATTGAATAAAATGGCCCAAGAATTATGGAAAATATGTACAGTAGTGATTTCTTGGATGGGTCAATACACATGAAAGTGAGGAGTGCAAAGACAGGTGAACCACAGTGACAATCAAAAGGTCCTCAGTTCTGTGCATGTGAGCATTCGGAGGGAGGTGGGTGGGGCCTCTGACTGTTTGCAGTTTGGATGGCCCAGGGGAAGAAATTGTTTGTCAATCTGGAGATGTGGGACCTGATCAATCTGAACCGTCATCCAGAGGGAAGCAGGTTAAACAGGTGGTGGGTGGGATGTGAGGGGTCTCCTGTGATGGCCTTGAGCCTTCTGAGACAGGAGGCTCAGAAGGATCACCACCCACCAGAGCCACCGGAGTTGTGGCTCAGTTGGTAGAGCATCCGCCCCACACCCGGGAGGCCTGGGTTCAAATTCCAGCCGGGTCATGCTGAAGACCATATAAAAGTGGAACTTCCTGCCGTCCAGCTTGGTGCTCAGCAATAATGGAACGAAGGAGGGAAATTTGTGGCGGCACCTTGCATGGCAGCAACCCCTCTGATTCTAGATGTGATTAACATTGTAGATAAAAGAAACGTAATTTTGTTCTACTGTACGTGATTGGCTGTATGGATTGAACGGCAATAAAGTTGGCTTTGTGGCCGACACACATTGTGGGCTCACGCTGCCACAGAGACAGGACTGAATGTGTATTGTGGGGTGTCACGTCTGCAAGGACTAAGGACTCGAATCTACAGGAGGTAACAAGGAAGTGTGAGATTTGTCTCTTTGTCCCACAGAAGACGCCCCGGAGGGTATTCCGGTTCATCAGGATATGAGAGACAATGGTGAAGCTTCAAGGGGATGCTTTGTAACTGTATGTTGACTGAAGACACCATGTGACTTGAATTCTGATGCTGGAAATGTATAAAAGGGTGTTGAAGTATGATTCTTTCTCTTTCCTGCTTTGAGAATGCTAGAAGCTGCGTTCTGTCAAATAAAGCTGGTTTTATGACTGAAACTCAGCCTCGTTATTTGAGCATGCTTCTACACTGGTGACCTACGACGGAAAATGAACAGACAGAATTCTCCCGAGCGGGGCTCGGTGGAAGCCAGCCTGATGGCCGCCTCCACGATCCGGCTGCCCGATTTCTGGCAGCACAGCCCGCGCTCATGGTTTAGCGCAATCGAGGCGCAGTTCAACCTCCGGAGAATCTCCAACGATGACACAAGATTCTAAGATAAGATAAGATAAGATAAGCCTTTATTAGTCCCACAACGGGGAAATTCCAGGATTGCAACAGCACAGGGATAGCAACACTCAGAGCAACAATCAGAAGGCAAGAAAAAACAAGCAAGCAAGAGCAGCTAATATACATATGTACATATTACTATAAAATATATATATACACACACACACACACAGACACACAGTGCAGAGCATTGTAGCTGGATGGAATAAATATATGAATATATGAACACACAGTGCAGAGCATTGTAGCTAGATGGAATAAATATGTAAATATATAAACACCCACAGTACGGAGCATTGCAGCAAGGTGGAATAAATATGCAAGTATATAAACACACACAGTGCGGAGCAATGTAGCTAGATGGAATAATATGTAGATATATAAAAACACAGTGCGGAGCATTGTAGCTAGATGGAATAAATATATAGATATATAAATATAAACACACCCAGTGCAGAGCATTGTAGCTAGATGGAATAAATATGTAAATATATAAACACACACAGTGCAGAGCATTGTTGCTAGGTGGGATGAAACAGCATAAACGTCTATTTAGTTATCCTACATGGTATGATTATGTGCCCATACATATTCTCACCCTCCATAGCGACCGGTATGTTCCTAGTTGTATGCCGGAGAGGACCATTGTGTAAGTCTATTGCATCTTTTGCATTCAAAAAACAAAAAAAAACACAAAAAAAAAACTATTAGTTTGTTACGTCTTTTTGCCATCTCTGCGAGCAGCCCTGCTTAGGTTGTACAGTCTGACAGCCGTTGGTAGGAAGGACCTACGAAACCTCTCGGTTGTGCACCTGGGATGATGTAGTCTGCTGCTAAATGAGCTCCTCAGTGCATCCAGTATGTCCTGCATAGGGTGGAACTCGGACTCCAGCAGAGATGACAGTTTAGCCACCGTCCTTCTCTCTCCTATCTCCTCCATCGGATCAAGGCGTTGCCCCAGGACAGAGCTAGCTTTCTTAATCAGTTTGTTCAGTCTCTTCCTATTGGCTGCAGTAATGCCACTGCCCCAGCAGACCACTCCAAAAGTGATGGCTGATGCCACCACCGTGTCATAGAATGACTTCAGCAGCGCCCCTTGTACACCAAAAGACCTGAGTCTCCTCAGCAGGAACAGCCTGCGCTGTCCCTTCTTGTAGAGTGCGTCAGTATTGTGTGACCAGTCTAGTTTATTGTTCAGATGAATACCCAGGTACTTGTAGGATGTCACCATCTCGATGTCTGTTCCCTGTATATTTACTGGTGCTGTGAGGGGCTGCCCATGCCTGCGGCAGTCCACCACCAGCTCCTTAGTTTTCCTCGCGTTGATCTGGAGGCAGTTCCGATGGCACCAGTCCACAAAGTCCTGGATAAGCCCTCTGTACTCAGCTTCATCTCCGCTGGAGATGAGACCAACGATCGCAGAGTCATCAGAGAACTTCTGTAGATGGCAATGTGTTGTGTTGTGTGAGAAGTCCGCAGTATAAAGAGTGAACAAGAAGGGAGCCAGCACCGTTCCCTGGGGGGCCCCCGTGCTACTGATGATCGTGTCGGAAACACAGTCCCGGGTTCTCACAAACTGAGGCCGGTTCGTGAGGTAGTCCAGGATCCATGATGACAGGTGCTGGTCCACCCCTGCGCGCAGCAGCTTGTCCTTCAGGATCATCGGTTGGATGGTGTTGAAAGCACTGGAGAAGTCAAAGAACATGATCCTCACCATATTCCCGGGCTTCTCCAGGTGGGACAGAGAACGGTGAAGGAGGAAGATCACCGCATCCTCCACCCCAATGCCATGCTGGTAGGCGAACTGGAGTGGATCCATCGCTGGTTCCACCAGGGGGCGGAGATGAGCAAGGAGCAGTCTCTCCAGGGTCTTCATCAAGTGGGACGTCAAGGCCACCGGTCTGAAGCTGTTCAGGTCTTTGGGGTGGGAAGTTTTTGGTACAGGTACCACACAAGATGTTTTCCACAGCTGTGGTACCCTCCCCAGTTTCAGGCTCATGTTGAAGATATACGTCACAATCCCACACAGCTGGTCTGCACAGGACTTGAGGAGCTTTGCGCTGATGCCATCCGGTCCCGACGCCTTCCTCGCCTTGATCTTCCTCAGCTCCGTCCTCACCTGGGTCTTGGTCAGGGTCAGGATGGGGGGCTGTGTGTTGGGAGTGGGGGGGGGGTGTCGGTGGAGTGGGGAGTGGGTAGCAGGACTTGATTTCTTAGAGGCAGCAGTGGTTGTTGTGCAGACAGGGGGGAGGGCGGTTGGTCAAATCTATTGAAAAACAGATTCAGGTTGTTCGCCCACTCCCTGCCCCCCGTGGCCTGGGGGGAGGTATTCTGGAGCCCCGAGATGGTTTTGAGGTTTCTCCAGACCCCGCTGATGTCGCTCTGTTGCAGCTTGTCCTCCATCTTCTTCCTGAAGCTGTCCTTGCCTTCTCTGATCTTTCTCCTCAGCTCCCTCTGTACGGACTTCAGCATCTCCCTGTTCCCCGACCTGAAGATCCTCTTCTTCTCTCTCAGAAGTGTTTTTATCTCAGGGTTGATCCAGGGTTTGTTGTTTGAGTGACGCCGTATGGTCTTGGTGGGAACGGATTTGTCCACACAGAAGCTGAGGTAGCCCGTGAAGGTGTGAATGAGGCCATCGATGTCCTCACCATGTGGATCGCAGAGCTGCTTCCAGGCAGTGGCTTCAAAACAGTCCTTTAGAGTGTCCATTGTCTCCTCAGACCATAACTCCACAGTGTGCATGGCCGGAGGTTGTCTGTGCACTAGGGGTTTGTACACCGGTCGGAGATGAACCAAGTTGTGATCCGATCTCCCAAGTGGGGGGAGTTGTGATGAGGTGTACGCCTCCTTAGTGTTTGCGTAGAACAAATCCAGTGTTTTATTGTCTCTAGTGTGGCATGTGACATACTGGGTGAAAGTGGGCAGAATGGGAGACAGTGAAACGTGGTTGAAATCGCCTGAGATGAGGAGAAGAGCATCTGGGTGTTCTGTCTGCAGCCTGCTGGTTACTGAATGGATGACGTCACGCGCTGTCCCAGCGTTCGCCGTCGGATTTGCATAAACAACAATGCAGATCACGTGTGAGTGTTCTCTCGGGAGATATGTAGGCCTCATGCTAACAGCTAGCAACTCAATGTCTTTGCTGCAGTGTCGTTGTTTAACAGTGATATCTACCACGTGGTAGCGAAGCTGGACAGCGACACGGTCCAGAGAGTGGAAGATCTGGTTAATCATCCACCAGACAGCGACAAGTACAGCACATTGAAGGACGCGCTGATCAGCCATTTCACCCCCTCAGTCCAACAAAGAGCAGAGGGGCTCCTGGCGCTGACGGAGGCCGAAAACGATAGACCTACGGACCTGATGGTGAAGATGCTGCAGCTCAAAGCCTCTGAGGATGGCGAATTCATTTTCGCCCACCTTTTCCTTAGGACCCTACCACCAGCAGTGAGAGTGGCCCTGGCAGAGTCACCCCGATTGGCCAGGCGAGACTACCATGGGTTGAGCAAGGAGGCGCAGAGGTTGGTCGACGCCCACAAGCGGAACGCGGTCTCGGCCGCGGCAGCCAGTCTGGGAACGGTGTCCGGAGACAGTGCGGGTCCAGCGGCCGCGGCGCCAGACGCACCAACGACGGCGGCGACAGGAGCCAGACGACGCGGAGCGGAGAACGGCTCGTGCTTCTACCACCGCCGTTTTGCAGAGAGAGCGCACAGGTGCGTCCCACCGTGCAATTTTAAGCGCCAGGGAAACGCCAAGACCGAGGGCCGGTAGCAGCTGCGACCCTCGGCAACGAGAACAGGCTGCTTTACCTGACGGATGCACGCTCAGGGAAACAGTTCCTCGTGGACACGGGCTGTCAGCTGAGCTTCGTCACACCCACCTACGTGGAACGGCTGTCGCCTTCTAAAGCTCCCTGGGTGTCAGTGTCAGCAGCGAACGGCTCCACGATTAAAACGTTTGGTGAGAGGACCATGCTTCTGTCCTTACAGGGCCGTTCATTTGAGTGGACATTTATTGTAGCAGCAGTCAGTTTCAACATGTTAGGGGCTGATTTTTTGTGCTCACATGGTTTATTGGTTGACCTTGCTAATAGACGTCTGATTAATGCACTGTCCTTTCATTCTATTCCATGCACAGCTCGGGTGGCCCCGCCAACTGCACATGCCAGCGTCTCAGCTGCGGGTGGTAAGTTTCACACTCTGCTTGCTCAGTTTCCAGCACTCACAGTCCCCACGTTTTCAGCAACGGTGGCCAAACATGGGGTAGAACATTTCATAACAACCACAGGCCCTCCCGTTTTTGCAAAGGCTCGGCGCTTGGACCCAGCTAAACTGGCCATCGCGCGCGAGGAGTTCACTAATCTGGAAAAACTGGGCATTGTTAGACGTTCCAAGAGCTCTTGGGCTTCGCCGTTACACATGGTCCCAAAAGCGGACGGCTCGTGGCGACCTTGCGGCAATTTCCGCAGGTTGAACAACGTTTCAGCTCATGACCGCTACCCGATTCCGCACATTCAGGATTTTTCTGTCCATTTGGCGAGGGCGCGCATTTTTTCTAAAATAGACTTGGTGCGCGGCTATCACCAGGTGCCAGTGCGCGCGCAGGATGTACCCAAAACAGCGGTCATAACGCCTTTCGGCCTTTTTGAGTTCTTGCGCATGCCTTTTGGCCTCAAGGGGGCCGCGCAGACTTTCCAACGCATGATGGATGCAGTTTTACGCGACCTGCCTTTCGTGTTCGTTTATTTGGACGATATTTTGGTAGCCAGCGCGTCCAAAGGCGAACATGAAAAACACCTCACAGCAGTTTTCCAGAGGTTGGCAGAGCACGGGTTAATAGTTAACCCAGCGAAGTGTCAGTTTGGGGTGGCGCAGATTGATTTTTTGGGACATCGCGTTTCGGCAGAGGGAGCAGTTCCCCTTCCAAATAAAGTGCGTGCCATAACGAATTTTCCGCAACCTCAAACGGTCAAGGCGCTTCAGGAGTTTCTAGGGATGGTTAATTTTTACAACCGTTTCCTCCCAAACGCAGCACGACTCATGCAGCCATTGTACACCGCGTTAAAAAAACAAAAGCCCGCAAATAAAGTTGAATGGTCTCCGGAGCGGGAGCGCGCTTTTGCCCAGGTCAAATCAGCCCTGGCAAACGCAGTTTTGTTAGCGCACCCAGTTCCAACGGCCCGCATGGCGCTCACCACTGACGCTTCCGATGTAGCGGTGGGGGCGGTAGTTGAACAGTTTGTGGCAGGTACCTGGCAACCCCTCGCGTTTTTCAGCAGGACCTTGCGCGATAGTGAACGGAAATACAGCGCGTTTGACAGGGAGCTTTTGGCCCTACACTTGGCCATCCGTCATTTTCAGTTCTGGTTAGAGGGGCGACGTTTCACCGCTTTTGTGGATCATAAACCGCTAACGTTTGCGGTGGCCAAAATTTCAGAACCCTGGTCAGGCCGGCAACAAAGGCAACTAGCCGCAATATCGGAGTTCACTACTGATATTCAGCATGTCGCGGGTAAACACAATGTTGTAGCAGACTGCCTCTCGCGTGCAGTAGCACCGCCAAGCCCCATAGGGGCAGACTCTGTAGCCATGGCCGCGGGCCCGGGCAGCGACGCGGGAGCGCGCGCAGCCCCGGTCTGTGTTGGGTTAGATTATGCAGCTATGGCTGCGGAGCAGGTTAACGACGCGGACGTGCGCGCGCTCCAGTCTGGACCAACAGGGTTAAGGCTGGAGCACAGGGTGCAACAAAACGGTATGCCCCCGCTAATCTGCGATGTCTCCACGGGACGGCCCCGCCCTGTGGTGCCAACCGCGTGGCGTCGCCGTGTTTTTGACTTGGTTCATTCTCTCGCGCACCCGGGGGTGCGCGCATCGATTAAGTTGGTGGGGGAGAAATTTGTTTGGCCCGGGTTGCGCAAACAGGTCAAGGAATGGGCAGCAGCCTGCGTAGCGTGTCAGCGAGCCAAAATACACAGACACACTAAGGCCCCGTTAGAACCTTTCCACATCCCCGCTAAGTGTTTTGATCACGTGCATATTGACCTGGTCGGCCCGCTTCCGTTATCACACAGGCACACACATCTTTTGACGATGGTAGACCGCACCACGCGCTGGCCAGAGGCGGTTCCTCTGACATCAACCACAGCGGAGGAAGTTGCGCGAGCATTTTTAGCAGCATGGGTTGCGCGTTTTGGTGTACCGTCGGACATAACGTCCGACAGGGGTCCCCAATTTATTTCCGAGCTGTGGTCATCGACGGCCCGCAGCTTGGGGGTGAAGATTCATCGCACCACCGCGTATAACCCCCAGGCTAATGGTTTATGCGAACGCTTTCACAGGTCATTGAAAGCAGCCCTCAGAGCGTCGCTAACGGATACAAATTGGGTAGACAAACTTCCATGGGTTTTATTAGGGTTGCGTTCTGCACCTAAGGAAGATTTGCACGCTTCCCCGGCTGAATTAGTTTTCGCTCAACCGCTTCGTTTGCCCGGGGAATTTCTTCCTGATAATCCCGCACCTAGTGGCCCCCCCGCTCAGCCGTGGCAGAGCGGCTCAGGAGCAAACACGCTTCCTGGCCCAGTCCATCACAGTTTCCCACACGTTTTTGTGCCCAAGGCTTTAAAAAATGCAGAGTTTGTTTTTGTTAAACATGACGCCCAGCGTCCAAGTTTGCGGCCGTTTTACGACGGACCGTTTCGAGTGCTGGAGACCAGGCAGAAGCATTTTCTGCTAGATTTAGGGGGCAGACGGGAGCTGATTTGCATAAACAGACTCAAACCCGCTTTTGTTCTGGCTGACGAGGAGGTGCAGCTCGCGAGGCCCCCCCCGCCGGGGCAGGCCACTGAGGAGACATTCTCCCAAGTCTTCACAGAGAGGTGCTAACAGCTTTAATCCACAGGTGCAGAGAGATGTTGCAGGTGCAGCCAAGCCAAGTTGCAGCAGATTCGGCAGAAGATTAAAACCTAGGCAGTTGGTGGATTGATTAGCCATGTATGGAGTGCTTTGTGTTTTTCTTTTTGTATGCCATTTAGATTTTGCCTTACTAGACGTTTGGGGAGGGTAGTGTGGCCGACACACATTGTGGGCTCACGCTGCCACAGAGACAGGACTGAATGTGTATTGTGGAGTGTCACGTCTGCAAGGACTAAGGACTCAAATCTACAGGAGGTAACAAGGAAGTGTGAGATTTGTCTCTTTGTCACACAGAAGACGCCC
This sequence comes from Pholidichthys leucotaenia, assembly GCA_020510985.1. Classification (NCBI taxonomy): domain Eukaryota; kingdom Metazoa; phylum Chordata; class Actinopteri; order Cichliformes; family Pholidichthyidae; genus Pholidichthys; species Pholidichthys leucotaenia. The sequence continues at coordinate 138,242,074 of CM035842.1, read as the reverse complement.
CGGAGGGTATTCCGGTTCATCAGGATATGAGAGACAATGGTGAAGCTTCAAGGGGATGCTTTGTAACTGTATGTTGACTGAAGACACCATGTGACTTGAATTCTGATGCTGCAAATGTATAAAAGGGTGTTGAAGTATGATTCTTTCTCTTTCCTGCTTTGAGAATGCTAGAAGCTGCATTCTGTCAAATAAAGCTGGTTTTATGACTGAAACTCAGCCTCGTTATTTGAGCATGCTTCTACAGCTTAACCTTTAATATTCACAATGAGGGCTTATATTACAATGATAATTATAGAGAATACAAAAAAGAGTAAGCTGCTCATGTAATTCACCCATTTACTGCAGTTAATATATTGGCCAGTATAACGGAAGTAGCTCAGCTGTCAGCAACCACTGTCAAAGACAGATTATTGTCCGACAGCAGGTAAACTATTTAAACAGCATGTACTAATAGTATGGTCAGTTTTCTAAAGCTGAGAGAGTCGCTCATTGAAAATAAGAAGCGCTAACGTTACTAGCTAATCTTACTGGTGCAGTCCACTGACAGGTGGCCAGAGACGGAGAGGAGAAGGGAATGGATGCATCGCTGTATTACAGCTGTGATATGACAACACTGCTTTACAGTCTACATTTAACTTGTTTCATTTGTTTATTTTCCGTAAAATGCTCCCATACTTTGGAAACTTTTGGCCTTCTCTGTGATTTTCTCTCCATGTCACCATGATGCATTCCTCTTTTTCACGAACAGTTAGACTGAACAGTCCCATGGCATGCACATAAACTTTAATATTAAACGATTCTTCAACAATAAAAATCTGCATCAACAAATTTTTATGATCGATGTTATTGACATCGGCTAATCGTTGCAGCCCTACTCGGCAGCATTGGACGGTAGTCTGTAGGATGACTTTGGAAAGCAAGAAGAAGAAGGGAATGAAGGCAGAGCCAAAGATTAAGTGGCGAAAGTTACAGAAGGAAGAAGGTTGCACAGAGTTCAGGAAGGAGTTGATACAGGCTCTGGGCGGTAGGGAAGAATTACCAGATGACTGGGAAGGTACAGCAAAAGTTTTGAGGGAAACGGGTAGAAAGGTATGTGGTGTATCCAGTGGTCAGAGGAAGGAAGACAAGGAGACTTGGTGGTGGACTGAGGAGGTACAAGAAAGTATTCAAACGAAGAGGTTAACAAACAAAAAGTGAGATAGATGGATTCAAGGTGGGGGTGGGATTACATCAGGGATCAGCTCTGAGCCCCTTCTTCTTTGCCATGGTGGTGGACAGACTGAGAGATGAGGTCAGGCAGGAGTCTCCTTGGATCATGATGTTTGCAGACGACACTGTGATCTGTAGTGAGAGTGGGAAGCAGGTGGAAGAGAACCTGGAGAGGTGGAGGTATGCTCTGGAGAGAAGAATGATAAGTCTGTTGACGCGAGACAGAATACGTGAGTGTGAATGAGAGGGAGGCAGATTTAATGGTGAAGATGGAAGGAGAAGAGGTAGTGAAGGTAGATGAGCTTAAATACCTGGGGTCAACCATCCAAAGCAATGGAAAATGCACGAGAGGTGAAGAAGAGAGTGCAGGCAGGGTGGAGTGGGTGGAGACGAGTGTCGGGGTGATTTGTGACAGAAAGATAGCAGCTAGAGTGAAAGGGAAGATTTACAAGACGGTAGTGAGACCTGCTACGATGTATGGTTTGGCGATGATGGCGCTGACAAAAAGACAGGAGGCAGAGGTGGAGGTGGCAGAGTTGAAGATGCTAAGATTCTCATTGGGAGTGACTAGGAGGGAGAGGATTAGAAATGATTATATCAGAGAGACAGTTCAGTTTGAGCAGTTTGGAGACAAAGTAAGAGAGGAAAGACTGAGCTGGTTTGGACATATGCAGAGGAGGGATAGTGGATATATTGGACAAAGATGTTGAAGATGGAGCTGCCAAGCAGGAGGAAAAGAGGAAGACCACAGAGGAGATTCATGGATGTAGTGAAGGAGGACATGGAGAGGATTGGTGTTACAGAGGAAGATGCAAGGGATATGGCGAGGTGGAGACAGATAATCTGCTGTGGTGACCCCTAAAGGGAACAGCCAGAGGAGAAGGAGAAGGAGGAACAAGAAGAAGAAGAAGAAGAAGAAGAAACAAGAAGAAGAAGAAGAAACAAGAAGAAGAAGGAGAAGAAAGAAGAAGAAGACTTTTAAAAAAGGCTTTATTGTACAATTCAAAAACGCAAAAACACCAATATCACGGCCCCAAGTGTGTCACATCTCAAAAGTGCAAACATAACTCATCCCCCATGACCCACAGAACACAAAACGTTCCCTACAGTCCATCTATTGATGAATGCCTCCAAATTGTCCACCCTTTGATAGTAAGAGAACTCCACCTGGAGTCTGACTTTCAACAAGACCTTGAAAGCAGACAAAGGATCCACATTGCCAGCGTTGCTAGCCCGATTTTTCCTCATCAGCCAGATGGCAAGTTTAGCAGTACCAGATACGTAGGAAGTTCATCAAAGTGTGGGCAGCCTTCCTTGCCACTTTATACTTCGGCCCGTAAATGAACAGACCAAAAGAGAAACGTTCACCCAAAGCCTGAAACCACTCGCGCAAAATATCAAAAAGTGCAGATAAACGAAAACATTGAACAAACAAATGCTCCAGGGTCTCAACTTGGGAACAAAACAAATATCCCCCCCCCCCCCACAGTCGGATCGAGGCGTGCTCTGTATTTATTCGTAGCTATTGCCCCATGCACAATCCTCCACTGGAGATCTGCTGTCCGTTTCTCAATAGGTAGCTTGTACATGCACCGCCAGCTGCCTTTCGGGGAGACCTCTGGCCCCAAAAAACCCGCCCACCTCGACTCTGTGACATCCATCAGAGAGCACAGATTCAGAACCTTCACACAGATGTGACACACCGTCCTTGTCCCGACAAACTGGAACTTTCCCAGGCGAGGATTTCTGAAGGTCAGCAGGTGATCCTCTCCTCCCTGCCACTCCCCCACAGCTGGATTTATGGAAATGGCAGGAAAGGTGGACACAGTGTCGTCATCCCATTGATTGGAAAGAGTGCGGTTTGTCGCAAACGCTCGAAGCAGTTGTGGCAGGGCAGCGCACACGTCCCCCACCACCCTTTGCAGCAGTCTGACAGATGTAATGTTGGCACTCCGCCTCAGTGTATCCATCAATGTGGTCGACATCTTCATAAGATGACCAAGCTTGGTACAGCGTGCCTCCCGCAAACAAGTCCGCAGACTGACCGACTGCAGCACCTCACCGTCGATGAATCGATTGAAAAACAGTGGTTCCTCGAACAGCCACATGCCCAGTGTCTCGTCATGGAAGCGGGCGACGGTGAAGACTCGCCATGCATGCAAGACGGACGTGTAAAATGCAGATAGTCCAGTAAGGTCCACCTCCCCAGATGTCACGAGGAAGAGCTGCTTATCATAGCCCAAGCGACCAACTCTCCTCAGGAGCAGTTTAGCAGTGTCCATCCAGCAGGGTCCGCATCCGTAAAGGAGGCGTTGTGCAGTTCGAAGCCTGAAGCAGGCGATCTTGGAGTGTATGTCCACCAGGCCCTGTCCCCCCTCGGCCACAGGCAGGTAGAGAACAGGCGCACGGACCCAGTGCCGACCAGACCAAAAGAAGTCCATGATGATCTTCTGAACCTCCTCCACGAGGCTCCTGGGCGGTGTCAAAGCCACAAGTCTATGCCAAAGAGCCGAGGCGACCAGATTATTGGCGACCAGAACCCTGCCCCTATATGACAGCTGTGGTAGCAACCATTTCCATTTTGAAAAGCGAGCACACACCTTGTCCTTAACACCCTCCCAGTTCTTTCGTTCAAAAGCCTCCGAACCCAGAAAAACCCCCAACACTTTGAGACCGGCGGTCCCCCACTGAAGACCGCCGGGTAGGGGAGGGACGTCTTGACGCGACCACTGGCCCACCAATAGACCCTCACTCTTGGCCCAGTTCACCCGTGCAGAAGATGCCCTTTCATAAACTGACAAAGTGTCCACCAGACGCTGCACATCCCCTTGGGAGGTGATGAAAACGTTGACGTCGTCCACATAAGCAGACAAGACGATCGGGCGGCAACAACTTGATGGCCCCGGCAGAACCAGACCACCCAGCCGAGTGCGCAACCTGCACAGCAAAGGCTCAATAGCCAAGCTGTACAGCTGACCCGAGAGTGGACACCCCTGGCGTATTCCCCGGTGTACAGGGATTGGCCGACTCAGGCCTGCCCCCATCTTTACAAAACACTCAGCTCCAGTATATAGCAGATTGACCCACCTCAAAAACATATTGCCAAAACCAAACCCCCTCAGGGTGGAAAACAAATAGGAATGGTCAACCCTATCAAAAGCCTTTTCTTGGTCCAAAGACACAATCCCGAACTGTAAGTCATGACATTTACTGAGCTGGAGAACGTCACGTATGAGGAAAACATTGTCCATAATGTTTCGGTCAGGAATACAATATGTTTGATCCTTATCTACGATCAAACCCAAGACAGTGTTCAGTCTGTTTGCCAGGGCTTTAGAAAGCACCTTGTAGTCCGTGCAAAGTAGCCACGGGCCTCCAGTTCTTCAGCAGGGCCAAGTCCCCCTGCTTAGGCAACAGAGACAGCACTGCACGATGGCAGGAGACAGGTAATGTTCCCTTACTGTAACAGGCAGTGAGAACGTTATAGAAGTCTGATCCAATAATATTCCAAAAATGCTTAAAAAATTCTGAAGAAAGGCCATCAAGTCCAGGTGCGCGTCCCAGAGCCATCTGATTAACAGCCACAGTTAACTCATCCAAAGTCAGGGCACAGTCCAGAGCGGCCCTGTCCTCCGGGCCGAGCACCGGAAGGGCTTTGACGAGCTGATTTTGAGATTCTTTGCAACACGTTCCCACAGCAAACAGGGCCCCGTAGTAATCCACTGCATGGCGCCGCATCTCGGATGGGTTCGTAGTCAGCCGACCATCTGGGAGCGTCAAGCAAGCCATCAACTTCTTTTTCGCAGTAGACTTCTCCAAGTTGAAGAAGAAGGTCGTTGGTGCATCCATGTCCTGCAGGCGAGTGAAGCGTGACCTCACTAGCGCCCCCTCCACTCTTTCCTGCATGAATGTGCGCAGGGCCGATCTCTTCTCCTGCAGCAAAGGGCCAGCGGTAGAATCCTGACCCGTAACCAAGCTGGCCTCCAGCCTCTTGGCAGCGTCCTCAAGTTCACTGACCTTGGCCTTGATTATGGCAGTTGAGTTCGCAGCGTACCGTTGACAAAAAAGGCGAATTTGCACTTCGCTAACGTCCCACCACTGTTTGAGGGAACTAAAACGAGCCTTTGTGGTCCTCCAGTGTTCCCAGAAGCACACAAAATACTGACAAAAGGCACTGTCCTGAAGGAGCTTGTTATTGAAGTGCCAATAAGATTTTGCCCGTTTCCCTGGTGAGTTCAGTAACACCGCAGTAGCCAGGTGATGATCCGTGAAACCGACGGGACTTATGTTACTGTGAAGGAGTCCGGGGCTAAAGGTTCTAGAAACATATATCCTGTCTAATCTAGCAGCACTGACAACACCGTCAGTGACCCTGACCCAAGTATACTGTCTCGCGTTTGCATTTTTAGACCTCCACATGTCCACTAAGTCGAACTGCACAGTGAAATTTTCCAAGATTCTAGAAGACTGCAGATGGGGTTCTGCATTAGTGCGATCTACAGTGAAGTCCAAGGTACAGTTGAAATCACCAGCAACAACAAGTTGTTCTTGGTGATAGCGCTGCAATTCAGTAGTCAGTATATTGAAAAAGGCAACCTTTCAGCACCGTGGTTTGGCGTGTAAACATTTACCAGGCAAAACACGGAATCCCCTATTTCGGCCCTAACAAGAAGCAGCCTGCCCCTCACTATGTCCACCACCGATAAAACTTGTGCATTTGCTGATTCCCCAAACAAAATGGCCACTCCTGCACTAAAATTGGTACCGTGACTGAGTGAAAAAGGGCCTTTCCACCACAAGCCCCAGTCGACTTCATCTGCCGAAGTGGTATGAGTTTCCTGCAAAAACAAAACGTTGAGACCTTTTCGTCTGAACAGGTCACTAATGAATCCCCTCTTATGATTACCCCTCCCACCATTGATGTTTAAGGACCCTAAATTTATTTTCTCCATTGGGCGATAGATGTGAGGAGCACCGTGCTGTTGGCATGGAAATCATTCCATCTTTGCGCGCTTGGCCTTTTGTCCCCCTGCTGATTTACGCAGGGCTGTGAGGTGCTTCTTCAGGCGGAAGCGTTTTCTTTCATCCAGAAGGTCAACCCCAACCTGCTTCTTCAGTACATTAACAGACCGAATGAATTTGTCAGTGTCACTGAAGTAATCAGCGACGTTAACGGCCCTGTTATTATAGGTTTCATCCAGGAAAACATCTATTTCTTCTAGTGAATACAAATCTGCATTGGTATTGCAAGTTGCCCCAACAGACTCAGTTTTAGCAGACACAGCGTCAGACTCACACTCCATTACCTCGTCAGCACAACTCTGCTGACTGTTAGATTCAGCTGGCACGTCAGCTGGTGCAGCTGATCCAGCATCAGCCACGTGTTCCGGGGCGGCGCCTAAATCAGGCGACCGGCGTTGTTCCGCCTGTTGCTCTGAAGTGGCAGCAGGCTGCAGAAGCACAGCCGCTGATGTCACACAGCGCGATGCTGAGTCCACGTCATTGACTGTTTGGGCGCCATCACCAGCAACGCCCCCAGCTGCAGGCCGCGCTGCGGGCGCCACAGGCAGACTGTCCACAGACACAGCGGCAGGCTCCGGAGCAGGAGCGGTGGAAGGCCCCGCAACGTCGTCCGCAGCAGCGGCGGGTGTGGAGGCCTCGCTGGCAGGCTGTGCGGCCCCGCCGGGCTCCGCCGCCGCGGAACCCACCGCAACGCCATCCGCAGCAGTGTCGCGAGCGGAAGCCACACCGGCAGCCTCAGCCGCGGCTCCACCAGAGCCCCTCGCCGGGCGCCTGTGCGGGCAGGCGAAACGTTTATGGTCCACGTCCCCACATTCAAAACACTTCATCTGTCCCGAGTTCGCATACACCATATAGTAGCCGTCCCCGTGTTTGACCCGGAAGGACACTTCCAGAGTTTGTGTGGGCGAGTCTAGAAACATGAACACCTGTCGCCTGAGTGATTTCACATGTTTTAACTCGGCTTCCCTGATTCCCAAACGTGTCTAAACGGGCCTGCAAACTTCCCGAATCTGCGGAGCTCTGACGCCAACTGCTTGTCAGTGACGAAAGGCGGAACACCCGAGATGGTGATAAGCGTTGATGGAAATGATAAGGGGGACACCTGTACATACATGTCCCCGATTACAATACCGCTCGCAACCAGAGTGTGGACATTCTCCTCAGCAGCCAGAAACACAACTACAGCTCTATTCATCCTGGACGCATAGCGGATCGCATCATGGCCCACCTGGGCACCCACAGCCATAAGGACCCCCTTCACAGTAACAGTGGCATCCAGGGGAACCATCCGCACCCCCTGGCGGATAGATGGAGGTGGCATTTCCAAGGTCGCCATCCTCCTCCCCAAAAAACAAAAGTTTATTATGTGGGCAGTGATGGAAAAACAAAAAAAAAAGGTCCAGAAGAAGAAGAAGAATGTTTAACTAGACGGTGCTCAGAGAACACACACCTCTTCCAACCATAGGCATAAATCAAAGGGGGGAGAGGGTTTATTTCCTTCCAACCTGTGAAAAACAGAGAACTGCCCCCCAATTGCCATCATTAACCCTTCAACGTTATTTAACATGATTGGTTAAAATGCATTTGAAACACCCATGGTAAGTATAAATGCCAAAAATGGTTGTTTCATTTGAAAATAATGGCCAATCCCTCGTAGATGCCTTACAATGTCTTTGTCACCATAGGTGTCACCCTTAATCTCCACCATTCACCACCCTCTTCTTCCACACACATGCGACAGTTTTCAGTAGTAGCCTACAGCATGCTGGAAAGCTCAGGCTGTAAGTGACTACTTTGGAAAAGGAGCCTTAAAAACAAAGTATGTGGTTATTCAGGACTTCCGGTCTGGACGCCATGGCGACTGCAGCTTAACACTGAAGCTCTCAGACTCAATCCAGGATAACACCTTGAAAATCAAACTTAACGGATTTTTGGAGGAGTGAAAATCAAAAGACAAAATCATCATGTCTAAAGGAAAACAGAAGAAACTGAAATTCTCCAGGCTAGGACACGTATCGGCCGGAGAATCTGAACTGGAAGATCCCCGTTCAGAAGACGAGGAGCTGGTGATAGCTAACAAAAGGGTTAGCCTGAAATCACTATTTGAGGAACTACGACGATTTCGCCGAGATGTTACGGCCGAATTTCGGGAATTCAGAGAAGAATTGAAAAGGACAAACAGCAGAGTGGACCAGGCCGAGAACCGAATCTTGGAAACAGAGGATCGAATAAAAGTGCTCGAAGATTCTGTGCTGGACCTACGCAAAAGACAAGCAGCTATAGAGGCTAAGCTAACCGACCAAGAAGGAAAACAAAGAAGAGACAACATAAGAATTCATGGTCTGATAGAAGGAACCGAAAATGGTTTTAACTCAATGGCAGAATGCGTGGAATCCTTACTAAGAGAGAAATTGGATATTCCACAAACCACCGACTTGAAGATAGAAAAGGCACATCGTTCATTAGCCGCTAGGCCGGCGGCGGAAGCGCCCCCACGTTCGGTGTTGGTAAGATTTTCCAATTTCAAAATAAAACAAGAGGTTGTAAGACTGGCCTGGCAGAAAAAAGGATTTATGCACCAGGAGAGAAAAGTCTACGTGGAACACGATTACGCCCCGGAGGTCCTTAAAAAGCGCAGGGAATACAATGACGCGAAAAAGGTGTTAAGAGAGAAGAAATTGCGCTTTCAGACACCATTTCCTGCGAAGTTAAGGGTCTTCTACGGCGATGAAACGTGTCTCTATAATTCGGCGGAAGAAGCAACAGCTGACATGGCGAGAAGAGGGCTCCCGGTAACGGTGTTTAAACCCGCAGCAGACCCGAGTGAGAAGATCAAAGCGCAAACATGGACAACACAAAGACCCTCAAAATCCACGGACCAGCAGCGGGAAACCCAGCACCAGAGCGTCGCGGATAAACTATCCGTTTTCAGGTTGGAATAGCGACCTTTTTTTTTTTTTTTCCCTTCCTCTTGAATCAATCCGCACATCCAACCCCCCTCATACAAGGTAACAAACATTAAAGGAGATGCATATTCAGCATGTGGTAAAACATTTCATGGAACAATCATATTATTTGAAACAAATAAGTCTTTGTAATAAAAAAAAAAAAAAAACTTGTTAAAATAGAAATGTGACAATAATCCACATGTTCTGCTCATACTAACAAATACTGTTTTTGCGTGAATGTTTGATGTGATGGGGGTGGGAGGGTGCACACAATTTCACAGGGTTTAGGCATAAAAGGAAAAAAAAAAAAAAATCATTACAAGTTTGGATTGGGTTCTGAAACTCACGTTAAAAGCATGGGACTACTTTCAGTGGTACGAGAGGGCCCTCAACACGTAACAGAGTTTGAGGAATTTCCCTCAGGGCCTTCACTCCATCAAGGCTCTTACAGGGTCTTTAAAAAGACCTCAGCTCAGGAAGTTCTTTTGACAGTTTTTTGTTTTAAAGTTTTTTACACTATGTTCTTAATGTTTTTCTTGTTTTTAATGTTCTTTCAGTTTCTGAGTAGCACAAAAGAGGGCCACCACACAGTTATACTAAACAAAACAACACAATGGAGAAACAGGGTGTAACCAAAATAATTTCATATAATGTAAAAGGGATCCTGAATCCAGTTAAAAGATCCAAGATTCTAGGCAAAATGAAAAAAGACAAAGCAGGAATAATACTTTTACAAGAAACCCACCTAACAGACGTGGAACACAATAAACTCAGTAGACAAGGGTTTAAAATGATCTCTTCATCTTCATATAAATCAGGGAGGAGGAGGGGAGTAGCGACATTGATATCAACCAAAATTACATTTGAAAAAAAATCAGAACACAAAGATAAAGAAGGGAGATACAGTTTGGTAACTGGGCGGCTAGAGGGAGAAGATATCACCCTGCTGAATGTGTATGCTCCCCCAGGGGCTAACTGGAAATTTTATAAAAATGTATTCGACCTAATGATAACTAAAGCTCAAGGTTTAGTGATATGTGGTGGGGACTTCAATCTTAGACTGACTCCATACTGGGATGCTTCTGGTAATTCCCCACATCAAAATAACACCCAAAACAGGAAGACTCGGATGCTACTAAAAGAAATGGGAATCTGTGATGTGTGGAGGGAACTCAACCCCAGTGTAAAAGACTATACATTTTACTCAACTCCACATTCATCTTACTCAAGGATTGACTATTTTTTTATGTTTAATAGAGACATTGGTAGAGTAAAAACATGTAAAATAGGACTGATGGATCTCTCCGACCACAGTCCGATCTACATGGACTTAAATATCCAAAAATACACAAATAATACATTTTCTTGGAGGTTAAATTCAAATGTCCTGAAAGGACCATTGAAAGATGAATTGGAGTCAGATATTCTCAGATATTTGGAAGATAACGATAATGGAGAAGTATCCCCTTTAATACTGTGGGATGCATGTAAAGCTGTAATAAGAGGAAAGATTATTGCAAAACTGGCAACCCAAAAGAAACTAAGACAAGAAAAACTATCCACATTAGAGTCAGAACTTAGGAACCTAGAAAAAGAACACAAAGGCAACACTCATTCTACTGACTCGCTCAAGATTAAGGAAATTAAAAACCAAATAAATGAGATCTACACAATAGAAATCCAGAAGAAACTTACATTTCTGAAACAAAAATACTATGAAGCAGGCAGTAAATCGGCAAAATTGCTAGCCTATAAATTGAGGAAACATCAAACAGAAAGAGCAATCTACAAAATCAGAGACCCAGTATCAAAGGAAATAAAATTCAGAATTCAGGATATTCTTAAAAACTTCGAGAATTACTATAAGAACTTATACTCCCACAAAAAACATAAAAACGCATCCGAGGCATTCCTAAACACATTAAACCTTCCCCAACTTACGGAGTCACAAAATAAAACACTACTGTCAGAAATACATTCTAAAGAATTGGAAAAAGCAATTATGAAACTTAAAGCTAACAAATCCCCAGGAGCTGATGGCTATACAGCAGAGTGGTACAAAACCTTTAAACAGCAACTATCTCCTCTCCTCCTGAAAACATTTAATTATGTCCTCCACACAGGGGAAATCCCCCCCTCCTGGAGAGAAGGGGTCATTGCAGTTATACCTAAACCTGAAAAGGATAAACTAGAGTGCTCCAACTACAGACCAATCAGTGTACTAAATCAGGACTATAAGCTTTTTACCATTATCCTTGCCAAAAGGTTAGAGAATATACTGACAGACCTAATTCATTTAGACCAAACAGGTTTTATAAGACAAAGACAGACACAAGACAACATTCGACGCACTTTACACATAATTCATCATATAAAAAAATATAACTTAAATGCAGTCATATTAGGATTAGATGCTGAAAAAGCATTCGATTCGGTTGACTGGTCTTTTCTATACAGAATCTTATCCAGTTTCAATTTTCATAACAACTTCATTAGAACTATACAGGCATTATATAAAAAACCAACAGCTAAAATAAGGATTAACGGTAATTTATCATCATCTTTTGAACTGGAAAGAGGATGTCGTCAGGGCTGCCCCCTGTCTCCACTGCTCTTTGCAATCTTCATAGAACCTCTGAGCCAATGGATAAGACAAAACCAAAAAATTCAAGGTATTACACTTGGTCAGAAGGAACATAAAATAGCACTCTTTGCTGATGACATTTTAATATACCTAGGGCAGCCGGACACTTCTTTACCAGAACTAACCTCAGTTTTTTCAGAGTATGGAGATTTATCGGGGTACAAATTAAATATGCATAAAACCCAAGTTTTAACATTCAACTATGACCCAAATCATTATTCACTAAGCAAACTCAAAACTAACTGGGAGTCGGAATCTATGAAATATCTGGGGGTCAATATCCCGAAACAACTCAACAAAATTATATCACTAAACTATGATCCACTGGTGACAAAAATAAAATCTGACCTAGCAAGATGGAATATGATACCATTCTTGGGTATTGCACAAAGAATTGAAGCAGTCAAAATGAATATACTTCCACGTCTTCTATACCTTTTCCAAACAATACCGGTAGAACCTCCCAAAAAAACATGGCAGGAGCTGGACAGAAGGATCTCAAGATTCATATGGCAGGGCAAGAGACCTAGAATCAGATATAGAACCCTACAGCTAAACAAAGACAAAGGTGGGCTCGCGCTGCCAAATATCAGGGACTACTTTAAAGCCGCACAAATTAAAACTTTAGTAGAGATATGTAACCCAGTCTACTCTGCACAATGGAAGGAGATCGAATGCCAAATAACAAGTGACATCCCCCTACAGGCGATAATAGGGAACAATGTCTTACCTAAGCTTTTGAATAACACTAACCCGTGGATAGAGACCCCGCTAAAAATTTGGTTTAAGATAGTCAGAGAGAATCAAACTAAAGAGCCCTATCGACTTCTGCAATGGATCGCCTATGATCAGGACTTTACTCCTAATAAAACAGACACCAGATTTAAAAAGTGGAAGGAGAAGGGGCTGATAAAATATTACGATTTTTTTAAAGGGCAAATCTTAAGAAGTTTTGAAGATTTGAAAAAACAAGGCCTAATAAATCAAGACCTTTACAGGTTCTTCCAGCTTAGACACCACATAAACAATATACTTAAAAAGGAGGTTTTGGAAAGGGCCCAGTCAGGTGTTCTGAAGGTCTTCTTAATGGCATATAAAGGGATCCCAGGGATCAGATACATTTCTAAAATATACCAAGGTCTTCAAGACTTAAAAGGAGACAACACATCTTATATAAAAGAGAGATGGGAAAAAGAGGGGAATTTCACTTTACATCTGGAAATATGGGAAAAGCTAAATAAACAGCAATGGAAAAGTACCTCATCCCTGCAGTGGAGAGAATTTGGATGGAAAAACTTGGCAAGATTTTTCAGAACACCTGCACAAATCAAATTTACCCATAAGGGATTGAACTGTTGGCGCTTGTGTGGTGAAAAGACTGCAAATCATTTTCATGTGTTTTGGTCATGCCCAGTTATCCACCAATATTGGACCAATGTACAGACAATATTGGGGAAAATATTCAAAATTACAGTTCCCTTTTCTTTTGTAACTTTGTATTTGGGTTTACTACCGGACTCACTGGAAAGACGAGGAGAAAAATACTTATTCAATGTTTTAATATTGGCAAGCAAAAAAGCTCTAACTAAAAAATGGATGTTGAAGGACTGTCCTACACCTGAAGATTGGACTAACGTGATCCAAGACATTTACTCGATGGAAAAGTTGACATTCGCACTGAGACAGGACATGGATGGGTTCATGAACTTTTGGCAACCCTGGACCGCATATGTGTCTTCCATTAGATCTAATCTTTGACAAATACCATTTCAATAATGGTTCTGCTCTTTGTTCCAATGCTACTCAGATGCTCTTTTATCTTTATTTACTTACTTTTTCTTTTTGTTTGTTTTTTACTGGTTTGTTTGGGTTTTTTTTTGTTTTTTGTTTTGTTTTTTTTTTCTCTTTAATTTCACTTTTTCTTTCACTTTAAAAAAAATAAAAAAAAATAAGGGGTGTTGTAAGAATTAATCTTCCAATGTTGTCAGATATCAGAAAATAAGGGAACATGTGATGAAAATGTAAACACTGCATTGCTGTAACGACCTGTATACCCTTTACAAAAACTTAAATAAAAAAAAAAAAAAAACAAAGTATGTGTCGAGCATTTGTGTGAACATGGACACGGTAAAACACATTTACTACTACAACACTATACCATATACGTATGTGCTATATTGTGGTGACCCAGCATGTTGCGGACGGACATTATCTCACACCCATCAGGGCTGGAGGAAGGGGAGGACAATTGACATATGGACAGAGAGCCCCGGGGGGTGCGGGGGAGAGATCAGACTGGACTGTTATGTATGCGTCCCCCCGAGGATGGAGAGGACATCCGGGTGCCACCTGATGCCATGCTAATGATGTGTATTAGATGACAATCACTGTGCTAATGTGCCATGGATTGTCTTTGTCTGTAAAACCTGTATAAAACAGATTGTTATACATGCCTCAGCAGCACAGTAGCTCACACAAGCTACGAAGTGTGTTTCAGTATGTTGGAGGAATAAAACCTTGTACCCTTCCAGCTCGTTGCCTCTCGCCTGTTCTATTACCTCCCCTTGGTGACCCTGGACGTGGCATGGAGCGTCTCGACTATGCCATTTTCTCCACATTGGTAACCTAACAGGAAATGGACTATCTCCCCCGTTGACGCGCTGTGGACCCCCTCTTCATCCACACCGGAGCGCACTCGCCGGAGCAGGCGGTGCTGGGACCGAGACAGGGCTAGTATGAAAACTATTGCAGGCCTTCAGAGCACAGAGCGCAGTAATCGTGTGTTTTTAGATGGCTTTAATTCAGACAGAGAGCTGGCTAATGCTCTTAATTGTTTTTATGGTCGTTTTGATTCTTTTGATTTTAGCACAGAAACCCAAGATTTGAAACAGAAACTCAAAGACAATCAGCACTTTAATATTGAGGTGCAGGATGTTAAAAGGGAGTTCTGTGCTGTAAAAGTGAACAAAGGTCAGGGCCCTGATAATATATGTGGGCGCTTGGTAAAGTCCTGTGCACATGAATTGAGTCCTGTGTTTCACTAGATTTTTGATAAGTCCTTACAGACACAACATGTGCCTAAGGTCCAGAAAGATGCTGTGGTTGTCCCTGTTCCAAAATCCAGCTGTCCTAAAACGGTAAATGATTTTAGATCAGTTGCCTTGACTTCAATTTTAATGAAAATTTTTGAAAAACTGGTCAGATTTGAGGTCCTAAAGCAGACTGAGCGTGCATTGGATCCTTTGCAGTTTGCCTATAGGCCTCACAGAGGAGTGGAGGATGCCACTGTCACTCTGTTTAACATGCTTTTTAAACATCTGGATTTTAATGGGACACATGCCAGGGTTCTATTTGTGGACTTTTCTTCTGCTTTTAATACAATCCAACCTCATATTTTAGTTGAAAGGCTCCTGCAACAATTTGATTTGAGTAATAATCTGGTGGGTTGGATTGTGGATTTTTTAACCAACAGGACACAGAGAGTAAGGGTCAATGGTACATTGTCTGACCAAAAGTGTTCTTCTACTGGCTCTCCGCAGGGGTGTGTGTTGCCACCACTACTCTTCATCCTGTACACAAACATGTGTCGGAGCAGACACGACAACAGACACATTATAAAGTATGCTGATGATTCAGTTATTGTCAGTCTCCTTCAGGATGGTGAGAGTGGCCACGGTCCAGTAGTTGATGATTTTGTTCACTGGTGTGAGGATTCCTACCTGCAGCTAAATACGACAAAAACTAAAGATATGATTATTGACTTTAGGAGGAAAACTCCCAGGCACGAAGTCACTGTACTAAAAGGCCAGACCATTTAATGTATGCAATCTTACAAATATCTTGGGATAATTATTGATAGTAATTTAAACTTTAAAGAGAACTGTGAAAGGGTGAGCAAAAAGGGTCAGCAACATTTGCATTGTTTAAGAAAACTCGCACACTTCCAAATTGACCGAACCATAATGACAATGTTTTATCGGGCTTTTATTGAATCTGTTTTATCCTTTTCTTTAGTGTCATGGATTGGTCAAATACAACTGAAACAGAGGAAATCCTTAGACCAGGTAATTAGATGGTCCAGTCATTGGCTTGGTGAGTCACAGCTGAGCATGACATCCCTGTACACCAGACAGGCACAGAGGATTGCTGCCTCCATTTTAAATGATGACTCCCACCCTTTGCACTGCCACTTTCAGCTTCTCCCCTCCAGACAGAGGTTTGTTGTCCCAAAATGTAAAACCCAGCACTACAAAAACAGCTTTGTTCCTGCTGCTGTCAAAGAGTTGAACAAGATGTAGCAACATATTGCACATAATTTAGCTATCTATTTATTAATTTTTATTTTATATTTGTTTATTTCTGTACGTTTTTTATTTGGGTTTTAAATCTTTTATTGGGTTTTAGACTTCAGACTTTTATTGAGTTTTTAATCTCTTTGACTTAGTTTTTATCTTTTTTAATATGACCTTTCTCTCTTATCTCTTTGTCTTATGTCCTGATTGGTGGAGCCTTGAGCACTTTTATCGTGTTTATAGTCAGCTTCATGTGTGCCTGTGTTTGTGTTCATGTTGATTGTAATTGTGGTTTGTAAATATGTGTTTAAAAGGATGTCACCTGACTGCAAAACAAATCTACCTACAGGTACAAATAAAGTAACCTGAACCTGAACCTGAACCTGAACCATGATCGGAGACACGAGCGAACCGAAGGAAACAGCCTGAATGGGGAAAAACGGCGCCGTCTGCGTTGATTCCCATCAAGCTCCCCGGATTAAGATCCTCTTAAGGATTAAGAGGACAGCGCAACTGGAAGCTACTTGGCCACAGTGCGCGCCATACCAGGGACAAACCGGCTCCATTGACTTATACATAGTCTTCCGCCGCTGCACATCCCGGGGTCCACGGCCGATCACCATCCTCGGAACCTTTAGGGCTGCCCTCGCACCTAAAGTAGCTGTGCAGCCCGCACATAGGACTTTGTATGGGTTTCTCAGCCACGGCGCACAATGGGAATTTAGCCGATTGCTTTCCCCGATGCCTTTAGGGCTGCTTCCACACCTAAAGCAAAACTGCCAAGTCCCTGACACAGCTTCAGTTGTTTCACAGCCGCTACACATCCTCGGGGAATTTGGCCATTCGCCTTCCCCACATCCTCGCAGGACTGTGCCCGCACGAGGAGTCAGAGACTAATTTTTTTTTATTTTTTTTTTCACAGTCGCTGTGGATCACCGTCAGGTTTACCGGGAAAGGCCCTCATCATGGCTGATCCGCATGCAACTTTTGCGCAGCCCCGACACTTTTGACGTCCCGGACCGGCACCCCATAGATTCCAACCCACCTTCCCCTCGTTCTCCACATCGCTATGCCCGCACCTCTGCCCCAGAGACCTGCCGATGGTCAGCTTTGTTCCTTCAGCGCAACGCGCACCGATCCCGTGCGCCCACGATCCACGGCCGTTCAACGTGTTGCAACTCGGAGCGGAGCAGACTGTGTTTTTCACCCCTCCCCCATTCCCCCCACAGACTGACATGCCCTCCGACACTCCTCTACAGCAGTACAGTTCTACCAGAGCAGCAACCCCCGCTGCAGCTTCCACGGGCAACAACTGGAGCCCAAACGACCTGGGAGTCACAGCCCCTTCTGAATGTTCGGGGGGGCCGTGTGGTGACCCAGCACGCTGCGGACGGACATTATCTCACACCCATCAGGGCTGGAGGAAGGGGAGGACAATTGACATACAGACAGAACTGGACTGTTATGTATGCGCCCCCCGAGGACGGAGAGGACATCCGGGCGCCAGCTGATGTCATGCTAATGATGTGTATTAGATGACAATCACTATGCTGATGTGCCATGCATTCTCTCTGTCTGTATAACCTCTATAAAAGAGATTGTTACACATGCCTCAGCAACGCAGTAGCTCACACGAGCTACGAAGCGTGTTTCAGCATGTTGGAGGAATAAAACCTTGTACCCTTCCAGCTCGTTGCCTCTCGCCTGTCCTATTACCTCCACAATATACTATTTACTATGTAAAGCATTTATACTACATTTTAGCCACTGTGCTAAACTTACTTTTTTGTCAAGGGTTAACACTGGTATGGAAATCATGGTCTGCAGGTATGCCCAAAGACCATATAAAAATGGTCCGTTCCAGCTTCTATCTTGGTGCTCAGCATAATAGAATGGGGGAAGGAAAGTTGTTTGTGGTGGAGCTTTGCATGGCAACAGCCCCTCTGATTCTAGATGTGATTGACACAGTAGATATGAAAAAAACTAATTTTGTTCTACTGTACATGCTTGACTTTCTGGATTGAATGACAATAAACTAGGCTTTATTTATTTATTTAGTTAGTCCACCCAAGATGTACATTGCCTCTCACCTAAAGAAAACTGAGACAGGCTCCAGCTTCAAAAGAACCCTCAACTGGAAAAGCAGTTAGGAGGAAGTGTGGATTGATAGTTTAATATTTTATCCGATTGTTTGGATTTCATTAATTAAAAGTTGATTTTCCAGTCAGCAGCAGAGCAGTGAGCACAAGAAAAGTACCAGTTTTCTGATGTATGCTGTCTCTCCTGACTTCCTGTTATCTTTTTGTCTCTGCCTCTGCCCTCCATGTTTCTCAGTTGATTTCGCTCTTCTTCTGTGGATGCTCACTGTAATAAATACCGCTGTATAAAAACTGGGATGGCTTGTCCTCACAACAGTCAACAAGATAAACCACAAATGCAATAATGTGCTGAGTTTCCATGAAATCAGCTTCACACATCTGGCATTTATTAACGAATTTGTAGGTCATCAGCCAGCATGATGAATCATTCAATCCAAAAAAAATAAATAAATAATGGCTAGGGGCCTAATGCAGTTCTGAAACACTTTGCTTTAAGCTAGTGTATGGAAACATTTGGACAGATTTTTGTGATACCTTTGGCTGCAAACTCTCCATTTTGGGTGAGCACTCAAATTTGAAGGTCTTTTTTAAAGGCACTCATGGGAAAATTTCCTGGTGCAGCCCTCTAAAATTTCAGTCTATATTCGTATGAGCATTTGTGGTGCTCAGTGCATAGCAACCATGTGTAACACATACCATACACGTGCCTCCTTGGACTGTAGCATTGAGATAAAGCCATGAATGTTTCTTTGTCTGTCTCACATTGCTATGTCAAGGCCGCCTTAATGAACGGGCTAGGCTGGGCTGAAGCCCAGGGACCTACAAAGATCAGGGCCTACCATGAGCCAATGAAAAAGTTCACATTGCTGTGAATTGGTCAAATTCTATGTCCATCACTTGATATTCATGTGTGGCTGCTGATTGGTCTAATTTACAAGTGCCTCACGTGGGTACCATGCAACAATAGCCTATCAGAAGAATTGTTTGGACATGTGACTATGCAAGTGCCAGTGAGAGGTAAGAAGTAATTAGCTCAGTCAAAATGTCCGGAAAAAAGTTTGAGAGGCGCTCATAAAAATATGGAGAGAAAAAGAGCTTAGGGAAAACGAATTGCTCAACAAATACCGAAGTGTAAAGGATTTTTCTAAGCTGAAGCATCGAGTGGAGGTGGAGCTGCTAATTACTGCACTGAGGAGACAGGTGGGCTCTTAAAGCACTCACCTGGAGGAGAAGGGTGAAGGCAGAAGAAAGGCCATGATTGCTACATCAGACAGCTGTGTGTGGGACAGTGGACTCCGAACTTGGTAAAAAGTAAACTGGATCAAGCATGCGTCCATAGAGTATGATACAATACGATATTCATGAGCTGGACTTAAAGGACATAATGAAGATTTTTTCTTTAAAGAAGACCAGAAGAAAGAACGTCTAAAAAGGTAAGATATGCTATTTGCAGTGTACTTTCCAGCCACCTGCACAGGTGGCAAGACCTGACAAGAATATCTTGTCAGACAAAAAAATAAGCATAAACAGCCTTAATTTATTTCATTTTACTTACATTTGACTTTTTTGCAGTGTAGTTGTGATCCTTCAATCATAGCAAGGGCCACCCTAATGGCAAGTTAAGCTGGCCCTGGCTATGATAGAAGGATCATCTCCTCCTTCCTCCGTTTTGCCCCACAGACAATTCTGCTAAGCTCACAATAGGTGTCCTGTTCCTGTTTGGTCTATGGAAATGTGAACATACTTGCATAACTCCCCTGAGGAAATCAGAGTGTAAAGCAAAATAACTGTTTGGATTAGGCCACTGTGGGAGAATGAAGAGAAAACAAATTTTCACCCCATCCAATGTGAATGCCCTTGTCAAATAAATGTTGAGAAATGCTGAGCCTTTAATACAAAGGCTTAAGGTAGTATCTCACTGGGCAGTGACAGCTTCCACCTAGCTGGAGAACGGCATTCACAATTTCCTTTCATCAGTCACACGGCCTTGGTCTCTTCTCGCATGATATTTCAACATGTTCAAAAAATTTGTGCGACAGATTCGCTCGCCAAATAGTCACAGAGTCATCACGGGTGTCTCAAACCCATCTCAAACCTGTCTCAAACCATTCTCAATGTCCTTTCCGTGAGTCAGAAAGTGCAAGAAAAGTCAGACAGCTTTGCAAGGGGTTGGGGACCTATGAAACTAAATTGTGACTGATTGGAGACAAAAATGAC
Source organism: Pholidichthys leucotaenia (assembly GCA_020510985.1). Classification (NCBI taxonomy): domain Eukaryota; kingdom Metazoa; phylum Chordata; class Actinopteri; order Cichliformes; family Pholidichthyidae; genus Pholidichthys; species Pholidichthys leucotaenia. The sequence continues at coordinate 138,221,643 of CM035842.1, read as the reverse complement.
AGGACATTCTGCTCAAGTGACAGGAATGACTGGTAACAGGTTTCCTTGTATTTTTATTATTAAAGAAAATCAATGCCTGGAGAACCTCCTTCAGGTCTTCTTAGCTGGTACACCCCATAACAAATTGCACAATCTGGACTATATAAATACAGGGCCTCTCCACATTTCACTTCCACATAGTACAGTACTTCCGTTGGAAAGGTGAGTGTTGTTTTAAGTCTTAATCCATCTTCATGTTTTGTCTATATATCTGTTTTTGCCAAATTCATCTTGTATATTTTTGTCATTTACTGACAGTCTGGAAATATTAGCATATTTATTTTTATAGAGTGATTACTAATACGAGGTTCTTTGCTTGCCGAAAAAGTTTGGGGGCTTAGGCTAATTTATGCTTTCTTCATGTAACTGCCGTATAGGAGCTGGAGTGAGCAACCAGTGAAAACCTGATTTTTCTGTTGCTTCTAGGAATTGTGGGGCATATGTAATCATATTTTATATATGAGTTTGTGTTAAAGTTATTATACATGTGTCCTTTTGCGCTATAGTCCCATGGAAGAGAGCCTATTTTCTATTGTGTCTTGTGATTGTCAGGAATGTGTAATTTTACTTTTGACTGACATGTGACAATAAAATGATCACTGGAATGGAGAGAGGCCTCGTATTGATACAGCCCCAATTGCACATTTGGTACACATAATGCATCTGTGACGTAAGTGCCAATTTGGTGAGATCCCAAATGAAAATTGTCACAAATTTTCGTTTTTGTTGCTTCTTTTTTTAAAAAAAAAAAATCTCCAACTAGTTGTCGCAGCTCAGTGAGATACAACCTTTAGTCGCTTGACCCCGTTTTACTCTGGCCAGATAACACCAAATCTTCAAAGTTAGCAAGTGATTTTAATTCTTTGTCTTTTATTTTAGGAATGCTTAGAAATATTTATTATGTTGTCATGTTTGTTAATTGAATAAACCTACCGAAGTAATCGCATTTCCATCACTTGAAGTATTCCCAGTGGAAGCCACGATCACAGCTACAGCAGTGGGGCTTTCCTGCAGACAGTACAACAGGAAGTTTTAAAGCCATTAAAAGTCATTAGTCAACAGTGGAAAAATACAGCTTTTCCACATACTGCATATATACATGTACAGTATATTTTCAGGAGTAAAATAACTCTCCCTCTATCTCTATATGATGTTATCAGTCTTTTTTGTGCGATAATTGTACTGAGTAAAGCAACATGGACCTGTAATGAGTTCTGATATCTTTGTAGATAGTAGCAGAATGCAAAAGTTGTTGCAAACTGATAGTAGTGGCTTATGTGGGGAAATCCCACTGGCATGGCCAGCGTTTACTGCTATATAAAACAAAAAGCCAATAATCTCTGTGTCATTAAGAGCGATTTTCCTCCACTCAGCCTTATGTGATGACAGAGATAAAACCATGTTGGTCTAACTGTAAATGGTGGAGTGAGGGGAGCTCTTAACCACCCAAATGATGACAGAGCCAACACGATCTGAAACAGTTGAGGTACTACAGTAACAGCAACGCTGACAGCAACAGTTTCATTAGTCTCTCTTAAATATGTGAGATTTATTAATATGGATACAATGGTTTAAAAATCAAATATTTGACTTGAATTTTTAATGCTTTTAAAAGTTAAAATTTCAACAGTTAATACAGAAAACTCATATGAAGAATACTTGACACCACAGAGGGTTTGCCCTCGTTATATTTTCTTTTTAGGGAAATTTTATGGGGTCACCTAAATCATCATGGAAGCCCATAACGGCGTGTTCCAAAGCACCTCCAACCAGTGGAAAGGAGCTCTTAGACAGCACTTTCACAAAGATAGCTTTTAACACAGCAATCAGTGGTTAGCTACATGGAGGGGTGCTGTATAGGTCATGCATTCATTTTAGAAACAAGCGCAAAGTTGTCACACAGAAGCCCCAGCGTAATTACCACACTGGCAGATAACCCCTGCAATCTCTCTACCGATACTAAGACTTGGGCTGCAACTCACACAGGCTCACACAGTTGTCTCTAGTCCATTGAGGGCCTTGTTAAACATGTTTGTTTTGGTTTTGACAGGTTTCTGTCAGACAGACAGAGACAGCGTACTCCGTAGACAGACTATTTTCCCAGTTGTTCCACGCTTTGTTTAGTTAGTTGCTGTGTTTCAGGAGCTTAATAGCTTCCTGTATTTTCCATTGCATTCGTTTTGAGCTCAAGAGTCTAACGTGTCTGTACAAAAAAAAAAAAAAAGTGTCCAAGAATATTGCACATCTGTGTTCAGGAAAAACTTGACTTTTTTCCAAGCACACATCTCAGTTGTGCTGTATGTTGACGTGTGTCTTCATAACTCTGAAATGAGCCAGCGCTACCCCATGGTGCAACAGTCACTTGCTTCATGAGCGTCATTTGGAAGTAATTCAGTAAGCACCCTCATGAAAAAGAGATGAAATACAGATTGCCTTTGGGTATATTAACACCTGTCACATCAGACCAGTATCCTATTGCGTTGTTGTACAATAGTTACGTGGCTTTCTGTTACATTCCCCACTCCCACAAAAGTCATCCTGCCTCCTCAATTTAAGAGTGTAATTACCTCATAAGAAAGACTTTCAGCAAAGCCACTAAAATAGGAAATGGGGCGTTGGAAGGAAGGGGGGGGGGGGGCAAAACAAAATAAAAAAAAGAGAAACATATCATCACACCCAACATGTGAGACATGTGACGTTTAGAAGTCAGGGGTGCAAAGCCTTGAGGGCATACAATCAATATTACATTTTCCATTGCCACCTTCATAGCTATTGTAAATGGCTTGTGTCAAAAATAATAACAGGTTGTATCAGGAACCTTGGGTTTGCAATTTCGCTCCTAGTGCTCGGAGGGCCCCGTCTGGTCCCCCTCTCTTACTCCAGCACCACTGGGTGTTAATGACGCTGTGGTGGCAGACACTTCTCACTCCACAACTGACTTTTTTTTTCTCGTCTTTTCAGCCCATTCTTTATCTTTTTTACTCCTGACAGTTCCAAGAACAGCAGGGGAAATGTGTATGTGTAAGAAAATGCTTACTGCTAGAGATGATTAGCCCTTTGTGCATGTTTTTGCTGCTTAGTTGATACCATAGTGTTATTAGCAGGACTGCAGAGATTAAATGTATTCTCACTGCTGTTGTCATAGCACTCTAGGCAGCAATAAGCAAGATGAGATGCAGTAATATGCACAATAGAGGGACAGACTTCTCTTCACTGTGAACAGAGCTACTTAAAGTTTTTGTCGGAGAGGGGTACTTAACTTAATTCCTTTTTTAAAAAGAGGAGTTGATTGCTTTATCTCGTGCAGCCATTATCTCACGCGTGGATGTCTTAATCTCCAAGTTTCTTAACAAGAAGATGCCAAGACAGATGTAGCCCTTGACCCTCATTTAAAAACCATATTTCTTTCAGATGGATAATTTATTTTGGGGGGACGACAGTTACAGCACATGTGCACCGAACGCAGATACAACAGCAACAGTCTAGACTTATAATTCCCTTGAAGAGCGAGTCCTCGTCATTCTGTCAAATACATTCAATGTTTAGGAGTTATTGGGGTGATCTTCTTTCATAATCTATTTTCTATTTTGACAGATTTTGTTGCAAAGACTCAACCTGTCTGTTCATTTCCAAAACAGATAGTCACACTTTGAGAACAATCCCTGGTGATGTAATGGCATCCATCCCCTGCTATGTGATAAATGAGTTTCGGCAAAGGGTGCCACTGAGGTGTGTGAAAAAAACAAAGGTAATATACTATGACAGGATGACGCTGTGGCCCATCATCCCGTCAACAGACAAGAGCCTGGTAGTTTGGACTTTTCTATGTGTGTTTTCTTTCTCATCTAACCTTTCAGAGAGTCTCTTTTATACTCATGTCTCTGTCTGTGAGGGCTTTTAAATTGTTCTGCCTTATCTGAAGAGGGATCTGCAGGAAGTCACAGAATCCCAGCTTATCTCAGCTAATTGTGCATGTGCGTATGTGCGTGTATAGCAAAGGGGGAGGAGGCGACTTGAGAAGGTGCCAAATGCCGCAGGATGCAGCAGAGCACATCAGGACAAGAGAGGCATAGACGCAGGCAAAACGAACAGACGCAACACTTGCATCTCCAGGAAACAAACAATGCAAGCGCTTACACAATAACTTACGTACATAAACTGATGAAAAGACCCAGGGCATGGGTGACATTTAATCTCTCCACTGTATTTGAACCAAATGGCAGACGTCAAAAATGTTCAGATGATGCATGTCTGCATCATCTGAACATTTTGTGTTTACATCAATGAATGTAAACACTGAGTTGATTTGTTAAATGAAAGAATGAAGACAGTGCCTACAGCCTTGTTTTTCAACCAGGAGTGCTCGGATCCCAGGGAGTCCGTGACAGAATGTTCCGGGGTTGGGGGGGGGGGGGGGGGGTGTGAACCGAGACCCTCATTTTCGGGTGGACCAGAATTTGCTTGCTTGGTGCACACCAGTGTTTGAATGCACGTTCAGACTGCACCAAACGAACCAAACTATCCACGGATAGACCTTTGGTGCAGACCAAACAGTGGCCGTGTGAACACGCCCTTAGTTGGTCAAAAAAAAATTGCAAATAATTTAATGTTGTTGTGCATAGGTTCCTGTAATGACTCCTCCATGCCAGTAGGTGGCAGTATGAAAGGCAGTAGCGTGCATGTGCGCATGTGGGGTTTGTTTTGATGATGTCACTGTTAGTCTCCAGAGCAGCAGACAGACTATAAGGAGGGAATGGGTGAGCTGGAGTAAATAAACTTGCCTTTAGAGCTCCTATGGATGTATTTGAGGTCCAAGTGATTTAATGACAGCCACAAAATTTGGGCTGGAGAAGCTGAGGAGGTTCTGCAGTTCCAGAGGAATACAGTGGTGTGAAAAAGTGTTTGCCTCCTTCTTGATTTCTCATTTTTTTGTATGTTTGTCACACTTAAATGTTTCAGATCATCAAACAAATTTAAATATTTGACAAAGACACAACACACAAGAAAACACAAAAATGCAATTTTTAAATGAAAGTGTTTATTATTATGGGGAAAAAATCTAAACCTACATGGCCCTGTGTGAAAAAGTGATTGCCCCCTCCCCCTTAAAACAGAAATTAACTGTGGTTTATCACATCTTTGGAAAGCTGAGTTCAATTGGTAATCTTTGCTGGCCATTGGGAATCAAAAAAGCTTATATTTCTGCTTGCCATTATCATCTATCATAAGATGGTGATGGCTACATGAGCCAATTGTGTACCATCCATCCATCCATCTTCTTCCGCTTAATCCTTTTTGGGTCACGGGGAGGCTGGAGTCTATACCAGCATCTTTGGGAGAGAGGCAGGGTACACCCTGGACAGATCGCCAGTCCATCGCAGGGCCAACACAGACAGACAGACAACCATTCACTCTCACAGTCATACCTAAGGACAATTTAGAATCCCCAGTTTGATGCCAATTTACCTAACTTGCATGTTTTTGGCATGTGGGAGAAAACGGGAGAAATCCAGGAGTAAACCCACGCAGACACGGGAAGAACATGCAAACTCCATGGAAATACATGGAAAACTTCATGGAAATACTTTGAGAACGGGAACTGTTTATACTGCACTCTGCTGCTAAGGCTAAATTCACGCGTTTGGTGACGTAAGCATAGGCAGTCCTATTGGTGGAAAATTTTACTTAAAAAAAGATTTAATTGCTTAAAATAAGTAAAATATCATATAACAAGTTTTCTTATAGAAACTGCATGTCAAGAAATATCTTGTCAGACAAAAAACAAGCAAACATATTTTATCTTGCTAAGATTTCATTTTTTGCAGTGCATATGTTTTGGTTCAGAATTAGAAGCAGCGAAACACACTCTCAAACCAAGCTGGTGGGGTTCCCTAAGGTTTTCTCAATGTAAAAAGCGTTCCTTGGCTCAAGAAAGGTTGAAAAATGCTGGAATACAGCACCATTACATATAAGGCTATAAGGATTTGACAAAAGCTGATGACCAAATGTTTCTTTATTATCTGACAACAAAGTAGACCAAAAGACTTGCACCAAAAGGGTGTTCAGAATCCAGTTGTGCAGGATAAGGAGCCAAAAACTGACTTAAGGAGGTGATAAAAAGGTTGGGGACCTTTCCCGAATGAAGAGTCCCTACTGATTTGTGGACTATAAGCAAGGCCAATATTGTGTGAGGAAGAGAGAGTGGGTAGTTTGTCCCTCAGTTCATGAACAAATTTGCATCTTTTTATTGGCTGCTGTGACCACTGACTTGAAAATCAAGATACGTTTTAATCTCCAGGAGTCTGCAGGGGTTAGACCCGAGGTCAGAGGCTAATGTCCTTTTGGCTAGCAAATGGAGCCACTCAGAGAACATCATTGGCTTTTGTTTGACTTTTTAGCTTAAATAAGTCATTTTTAAGATGGATTCCTTCATTCAAATCCACTGTAGATTATCTTTGCGCGTGTTTTACACATTCTGCTTCATGTTCCAGCACATAATCGTTCCCTATAGCGGCTCTTTGCCATTATACAGAGGGCTTTCATACATGGGGAGATCTCCCGGGCCCAAATGAGCAATCAGTGTATGAGCACAACACCTGGTAGGACTCAACGCTTCTCTAAAAGGCCATCAGCACACCAGGAGAATTGGCTTCCACGTAATTGAGATCCTGGCAGATTATTCTCATTTGATTGTCTAATGACCATCTGAATGAGATCCCTACTGTAATAAGAGTCCTATTTGACCAGACGCTGCAGGTGTGTGAGTGCCCATTAGAGCCTACCCTTCTGTCTTTGGATTATTAAAATATTAAATGTGACGTGACTTCAGAAGACACTGAATTTTTACCTTCATAAATGCATGTAACGCAATCTGTATGCTTTTGAATTGAAACATGAGATTACTTCATAACCACCTTTAAAGTGCAGGAAATTGTGATTGATTAGAATTTTCTAAGTGGCAATTTTTGACCTGTCAGAAGCACAATTCCCATTCGTCATTGCTTTATCAATGTTGATGGGCCTATTTCTGAACAGATTCTCCAATGGGGAGAAACATGGGCCTGACCTTATGCAACAATTTAAAAAAATAAAATAAAATGCTATCCTCCCCACCAGTGTACTGCATAGTGGAGCTCAAATGAAGTTATCGATTAGAGTCTTGCAGATCTGGTGAGGTAAGGGAATGACACTCCACTTAGGAACCGCCGCACAAATGTGCCCTAAATCACAAAAATGGAGGAAGGGGAGTCACTGGCATGGATGTCGGTCTTTGCAAGGGTGAGTACTTGTGCATTCGCTCAGTGTTTAATCAATTGATAAAACTGTCTATCCATTCAGGTATTGATGTTTCCTATGAAAACTGCTTATCCATGTAGAGCAGGGAGACACCAGAGGCCTTTCAATCATCCACCAGCTGAAGGTGGGACAGTGAAGAAGAGGTGAGGGGGGGAGACACATGAATCTCTAATACTGGTTTCTTGCGGCATGCTCAATTATTCCACTGTCACGATTTAAGTTAAAGCGGAGAGGGAGTCAATCACTGTATATAGAGGCAGAGGCTAATCAATATGGATTCACTCCTTTTGATATGCTGCTTCTGACCAACAACAATCACTAGCAGCAGTACAATTGTGATAGCCCTAATGGTGCCCATTTTTATCACTCCCCCTCCACCACCACTACCACCACTGGAGAGGAAGAAGGCGAATGAAGAATGAGACATCACAGTCAGGGTGTAGACTGCTACTCTCTTGGAAATGTATGTATATATAGACATTTATGCATCATCATGGTCTGTGGTATTGCGGTAAAGGCAGCCAGTCCAGTCACCTTATTAACGTCGTGTTTAGACACATATTGACCCGACTGCAGTCCTGATCAATCTGTGGTGAGGGAAGACAATAACGCATGGTTCATCCACGGACTGTCCAATGTCTCTGAGGCACATAACATGTTTTATCCTTGTATAAAACTGTATTGCATCTCAGAGTCACTGTGTGATTGGATTTAAATCACTTAAAAACCACCAACTACTGACTAATAAACAATTATTTCATAGATTTTGCCTCAAGTAGAATATCCTGAGCTCAAAATAAATGCAGATTAAAATTTACTGAGTGCCAAAAGGAGGCTTATATAATGATGACAGCCTGCACCCATTCTAATAGTCCCAGGATCACTTAACGTTTGATGACTAATATGGCTTCTTAATCTCACCGATGCCTTGAACCTATGACAGATCTATGAGATGACGGAACAGACTGGTAACATAATAAAGGCGCCCTTCTTCTCACTCAGCATCTCTCATATTAATATTTTCATCCTGTAATAACTAAAAGCCATTTCATTACTCATTAATCAGCATCTGAAGCTGCCGCTTTTCCAGTACACATGGAAATATGATCCTACGATTTCACAGGAAGAGCGATGCATAATGACCCCACAGCTGGCAGGGTAATAAAACATAGTATGCATGTTGTCTGTCAAGAAACCTTACCTAGGCATGCTGAAACAACAGGCGGACCAAAGTGATCCACTAGACTAAATCCAAACAGAGCCATACAGACATGGCCCCGCTGCTGTATTTCTTGGAGGCTGCTATGACAATCAATACCTAAAGCAACGGCAAGAAAATATGTGGAATCAGCATCTGTGTTGTAAAAGAGCGACAAAATTGATTTGCACAAGGTTCATTCAAGCTTTCAAGGGAATTTAAACTGTGCACAACGTTGCTACTCAGATCACACTTGTGAAATCCATATCAACTCGTGGGCTTATGAGTTTTGGTGTTTATTAAAGTGAATGATGGATAAATAAGATAGGTCAGCATAAAACAGCACATCCTGAAAATGTGGAGGCATTGAGACTGATTTATGTGTATGGTCATCTGCGTCAGAAGTCATGTGTGTGTGTGTGTGTTTTCATTGTGTGCTTAAATCAATGGTCATCCCCTGATACGAGATGGCCTCATAAATCATTGTTTGTTGATCACTTGTCAGGAGGCAGGGGCCTTATGGCGTCCTCCTAATTATTCCAGCACACAGCCCCGCCGGATGAATAAGGACAGGAATGCCAAAGCAAATCAAGGCAGTGGACTTTACAGAAATATGGTCATGAAGGTGGCGCGGTTTGGATGGATGATCTGGGGGTTGTTGAAGTTAAGGAAAGGGGGTAGGGGTGAAGTTGTGCAGTAATACAATTGTTTAAGCTAGGTTCTCACTGAAGTGAAAAATATAATATGTGAAATATCAGTCATGCAATGTGACAGGAAATTCTGTGATGGCAGGAACAAGCTAGCAGACAGAGTGAAATTGGAAAAAAAATGCCATTTTCACTGCTCAATCAATTTGAGTCAATATTTTTCAATTCAAACTAAATTTGAAAACATTTATTTTCACTTAATACCATGTTGTACTACTTTAGTAATTAGTATCACATCAGGAAATTTATTTACCAAAGAATTTGGGACTCCCAGAGAAATGTCCAGTGGGGAGGCCAGACAGCAATCATTCTTTCCTGGGCTGTCTTGTTTCTTTAATGTGATATATAATAAAGCATTAAAATTATTTTATAAAAAGGCAGGATTACATAAAAACTACAACCACACAAGAACATATGTTCAGAGTTGTGTTTTTCTTGTGTGCTTTGAGTTTTAAGACACTTGGATTTGAAAAGAAGGCATTACTCCAGAAAAAGCTGTGAAAGACTTGTTTTTGAAGTGTGTATATATATATATATATATATATACATATATAGTGTTGTATGTGAGAAGGACGAGACAGAGTTTTCTCTCTCAGATCAGCTTTATTCACATCACCATCATCTCAAAGAAGGAAGAGAAACATTACAGGGAACTCTCGTCCTTAAATACCAGGACTCTCACAGTTCACAAGTCATTGCATCACACATTCACATTGTATTATAATTGTCAGGAACAATGCATCTCCTCTCTCTGATATCAACCCCCACAGTCTACAACACATCTACTCCTTAATCCTTTAATAACCCCCACAGTCTTGAGCCTTGCATACCAAAGCTAACATCCTTGCAGCTTCCTGTAATCTCTCAGGAAGCACTGCCTTTGTTCGGGTCTAAAATGTGAGTCACAAAGCAGGTCACACATGTGTGTCCACCACTATATATATAATATAAATTTTGACCACTCAAAGGGCACATTCACAGACCACTGTTTGGTCCGGACCAAAAGACTATCCGCGGATAGTTCGGTTTGTTTGGTGCCATCTGAACACGCGTTAGAACTCTGGTGCGCACCAAACAAGCAAAGTCTGGTCCGCCTGAAAACAGGGCTCTCGGTTCACTTGTAAACGAAGTCTGGTGCGCTTCGCTTGCAGTGTGAATGTAAACAGACTATCCAGTGGACCAAAGGACGGAAGTGCCCCTCGGCGTTTGTGTAACCATAGCAACACATAGTCTGAGAAGAGGAAGTGGTGTTTACCATAGCACATTTTGGGTAGAAAATAACAATAAAGACAAATCAAATCAACCTTTATTGTCATATTGCTGTACATACAACTGTAGTGCAGGCAAGATGAAATTGCGTTTCTCTCGGCATCCATATAAGTAAAAAGAACATGATTTAAGACACACTCACACATACCCTCACCCCCCACCCCACCACAGCCATTCACACTTCCCTGAGACATACTTGAAAACTAACCAGAACTATAATATACAAATAATATACATAATGTCCATATGTGTAGTAGTATGTATGAGAGATTCCGGATCAACTGTTCAGCATCCTAACAGCTTGTGGAAGGAAGCTGTTAATCAGTCTGGTGGTTCTGCCTCTGATGCTCTGAAATCGTTTGCCAGATGGCAGAAGTTCAAAGTGTTTATGCAGAGGGTGAGAACGGTCCTTGACAATGTTCAGTGCCCTGCTCCTACAACGGTTCTGAAAAAGTTCTTGGACAGAGGGGAGGGAGACTCCAATTACCCTCTCAGCTCCCTTAACTATCCTCTGCAGGGCTTTTTTGTCTGACATACTGCAGCTGGAGTACCATGTTGCAATGCAGTACGTCAGAACACTCTCCACCACACCTCTGTAGAAGGTCCTGAGGATGCAGATGGGGAGAGAGGCCTGTTTGAGTTTCCTCAAGAAGTGCAATCTCTGCTGGGCCCGCTTCCTGATACCCAAGGAATTCTTGCTCCAGGTCAGGTCCTGCGAGATCTGCGCTCCGAGGAACTTGATGTTCTCCACTCTCTCCACTAAACGGCCGCCGATGTTGAGAGGGACGTGTTCAGGCTGTGACCACCAGAAGTCGATAATCATCTCCTTCGTTTTGTCCATGTTGAGCACCAGATTGTTCTCCCTGCACCAGCCCTCCAGGTCTCTCACTTCTTCCCTGTACATTGATTCCTCATCCCTCTGAATAAGTCCCACCACCGTGGTGTCATCTGCAAACTTAATAATCTGGTTCCCCTCGTGTCTGGATACACAGTCATGTGTTAGAAGTGTAAACAACAGTGGAATGAGTACGCAGCCTTGAGGGGATCCGGTGCTCAGCGTGATAGAGTTGGAGATGTTATTTCCAACCCGAACAGACTGAGGTCTCTCAGTCAGGAAATCCAGGATCCAGAGACATGTGGCGGTGTTCAGACCAAGAAGGAGTAATTTCTCCATCAGTCTCTGGGGAATAATGGCGTTGAATGCTGAACTGAAATCAATGTGAGTCTGGCGTAGGTGTCTTTCTGATCCAGGTTCAGGTTCAGGTTCAGGTTACTTTATTTGTACCCGTAGGTAGATTTGTTTTGCAGACTGGTGACATCCATATTTACAAGCCACAGTTACAATCAACATAAACACAAACACAGGCACACATGAAGCTGACTATAAACATGATAAAAATACTTAAGGCTCCATCAATCAGGATATAAAGACAAAGCAATGAGAGAAAAACCAGAGATAAGAGAGAAGGGTCATATTAAAAAGTTAAAGACTAGTCAAAGAGGTTAAAAACTCAAAGGTCTAAAACCCAATAAAAGATTTAGAAGCCAAATAAAATCCTACAAAAATAAGTAAATATAAAATGGAGTTAATAAATAGGTACCTAAATTATGTGCACTATATTGTTACAATTTGTTCAACTCTTTGACAGCAGTAGGAACAAAGCTGTTTTTGTAGCACTGGGTTTTGCTTTTTGGGACAGCAAACCTCCGTCTGGAGGGAAGAAGCTGAAAGTTGCAGTGCAAAGGGTGGGAGTCATCATTTAAAATGGAGGTAGCCATCCTCTGTACTTGTCTGGTGTACAGGGATGTCAGGCTCAGCTGTGACTCACCAAGCAAACAACTGGACCATCTAACTACCTGATCCAAGGATTTCCTCTGTTTCAGTTTTATCTGACCAAACCATGACACTAAAGAAAAGGATAAAACAGATTCAATAAAAGTCCAATAAAACATTGTCATTATGGTTCGGTCAATTTGGAAGCGTGCAAGTTTCCTCAAGCAATGCAAATGTTGCTGACCCTTTTTGCACACCCTTTCACAGTTCTCTTCAAAGTTTAAATTGTCAATAATCGTCCCAAGATATTTGTAGGATTGTACACATTCGGTGGTCTGACCTTTTAGTACGGTGACTTTGTGCCTGGGAGTTTTCCTCCTAAAGTCAATAATCATATCTTTAGTTTTTGTCGTATTCAGCTGCAGGTAGGAATCCTCACACCAGTGAACAAAATCATCAACTACTGGGCCGTGGCCACTCTCACCATCCTGGAGGAGACTGACAATAACTGAATCATCAGCGTACTTTATAATGTGTCTGTTGTTATGTCTGCTCCGACACATGTTTGTGTACAGGATGAAGAGTAGTGGTGACAACACACACCCCTGAGGAGAGCCAGTAGAAGAGCACTTTAGGTCAGACAATATACCATTGACCCTTACTCTCTGCGTCCTGTTGGTTAAGAAATCCAGAATCTAATCCACCAGATTATTGCTCAAATCAAATTGTTGCAGGAGCCTTTCAACTAAGATATGATGAGGTTGGATTGTATTAAAGGCAGAGGAAAAGTCCACAAATAAAAGCCTGGCGTGTGTCCCATTAAAATCCAGATGTTTAAAAAGCATGTTAAACAGAGTGACAGTGGCGTCCTCCACTCCTCTGGTGGGTGATGACAGAGTGCAGGGTGGTGACTATAGCATCCTCAGTGGAGCGGTTTGAACGATATGCAAACTGGAGCAGGTCATGTGATGATGCAGGGAGGCAGGCTGTGATGTGTGGTTTGACAAGCTGTTCAAAACACTTCATCACAATTGGTGTCAGTGCAACAGGATGATAGTCATTCAGACAGGACACAACTGGTTTCTTTGCCACCGGTACTATGGTAGAGGTCTTAAAGCATCTGGGAACGATGGCCTGACTCAGGGAGATGTTATAAATGTCACTGAGGACATCCGCCAACTCGCTCGCGCAGTCTCGGAGCACACGTCCTGGGATGTTGTCCGGACCCGCAGCTTTACGTGGGTTGACCCTGGTTAGGGTCCTCCGTGTGTCCGCTGTGTTGATGGTGATAGCTGGCCCAACCGATGGTGGAGATGGGCCAGTCCTCCATCTGATTGTCGGGTTTGATGCTTCAAAACGTGCAAAGAAGTCGTTGAGCCTGTCTGGAAGTGAAGCTTCGGCATCATCGACCCCCTGCCTAGACTTATAGCGCGTCAGTGTCCGAACTCCCTGCCACATCTGCTTGGTGTTCCTAGTGTCACAGAGTTGTCCCTGGATTTTCTCCGCATAGGTGCGCTTCGCCGTCTTAATTCCCTTTGAGAGCGCAGACCTGGCTGAGCGGAGGGCGATCCTGTCCTTCGCTCTGAAGGCTGCATCTCTGGCTGTGAGCAGCGAGCGCACCTCTGCAGTCATCCAGGGCTTATGGTTTTATCACTTCGAGATGTAGCTGGTGACCATTTCAGCATACTCCTCCATATCTGTCTTGTCTTCCTGGGAGGCTGCTATTTTGAAGACCTCCCAGTCTGTGTGCAGAAAACAGTCTTTCAGTGCAGAGGTTGCACTCTCTGGCCAAATCCTGATTTGTTTCACTACTGGCCTGCTGCGCTTCAGTAAAGATTTGTAGGCAGGCACCAGCATCACGGATATGTGGTCAGAAAGGCCGAGGTGGGGGCGAGGTGTTGCCTTATAAGCGTCTGTGTTTGTGTACACCAAGTCCAACATATTCTCTCCTCTGGTCTTAAAGTCTACATATTGTTTAAACTTGGGGAGCACAGCCCCCAACAACAACCGCACGTATCCAAGAAATCCTTTTACCGAAGAAAGCCAAGGAGAAAAGTTAAAAAACGTCTTGTCTGTGGTGGACAAACAACCCAGCTGAAGGGAACAGATTTCTGTTTTCGGTCCTGGCCAATCAAAGAGCCTGATTTTTCTTCTTCACCAAGATTTTTTCCTTCCTGGTCAGTGGTGGTTTTGGCTACAGTTGCCCAAATGAGCAGTTCTTGTAACTGTGTGACGTTATCCAGGCAGTTTGGTCCGCTGCAGTGTGAATGCAAACCAAACCAAACAAAGGTGTGAAAATTCTCGGCATTCTCCACCCAATCAGACCGAGATCCCCGGACTATCCTGGTGTGAATGCAGCCAATTAGAGAACTAACCAACATAGAGAATACATAGAAAGTTTGTGATACATGGTTTGGTACTGAAGAGCAGCGTTTTTCAACTGGGGTCCTAGGACCCAAGGTTCAGGGATCCTTGTGAAATTGTCTAAGGCTACATTCAAACCAGGATAGTCCTAGGGTCTTGGTCTGATTGGATGGCGAATGCCGAGAATTTTCTCACCTTCGTTTGGTTTGGTTTGGTTTGCATTCACACTGCAGCGGAACAAACTGCCTGGATAACATCACGCAGTTACAACAACTGCTCGTTTGGGGCACTGTAGCCAAAACCACCACTGACCAAGAAGAAAAAATCTCAAAGAAAAATCAGGCTCATCAGTTGGCCAAGACCAAAAATGGAAATCCATTCCCTTTAGTCGGGTTGTTTGTCCGCCACAAACAAGATATTTTTTAACTTTTCTTTTCAGCTTTCTCCAGTAAAAGGATTTCTCGGATTTGTGTGGTTATCTTTATTATTATCTACCCAAAATGTACTACGGTAAACGTCACTTCTCAGACTACATGTTGCTATGGTTACACAAACGCCGAGGGGCACTTCCGTCCTTTGGTCCACTGGATAGTCTGTTTGGATTCACATTGCAAGCGGAGCACACCAGACTTTGTTTGCAAGTGAACTGAGACCCCTGTTTTCAGGGGGCCCTGACTTCTCTTGTTTGGTGCGCACCAGAGTTCCTGCACGCATTGAAACTGCACCAAAGGAACTGAACTATCCGCGGAAGCCACTGTTTTGTCCTTTGGTCCGGGCCAAACAGTGGCCATCAGAATGTACCCTAATTTCGCTTTTTAATTGGTTCCAAAAATTGCAAATCATTTGCGGTTTTCTGCATGGGTGCTTGTAGTGGCTCTTCCATATCAGTAGGTGGCAGTATGAATGCAATAATAATGGCTATCATCTTCTTTCTTCTTCCTCTTCTTTTTCATGTGTTTTTTGGAGGTTAATGACCTTGACATGCTAGAGGGCACAGTGACAATGAAAAACAGCAATGGATAAATATTAGAAGTGGAAAGATTCAGACTTGGAATTGGGCTCTGGACGAAAATCTAACCCAGGTGAAGGACTGAGTGGTGGTCAAAAGAAAGCTAAGACAGTGAAGACAAGGCAGTACAGTGTAAGTTATCTTTCATTTGGATTTATTTTCACAGGGGAGCCAACTGCACCAAGTCCATTATGCTTGGTGTGCAGGGAAAAGCTATCCAACAGTGTCATGGTCACCTGCAAGCTCAAATGTCACCTTGTGGGACCCCATGTGTATCACTCTAAGCTTCACATCTCAGAGAGAACAAAGAACTGGGCCTCCTGTGAGATAACAGGAGGATGTGAAAATTTAGTCTTTGGTATGCAAGAGACGACCTTGGGGGATTTCCTGGTCTCCCAGAGACTATGAGCAGGATGTTATAGGATTTAAGGAAAGATGTATTGTCGCTTGTGATTAAATGCAATATGACTGTGAGCTTTGAGCAGGATGTTATAGGATTTAAGGAAAGATGTATTGTTGCTTGTGATAAGATGCAATATGACTGTGAGCTTTGAAGGTCCTGAGTATATAAAGGACGAATGTCTGTGTTTGTTTTCTCTTTCTGCTTTTGCTGATGTTGGAAAATGTGAATAAACCTGACTCGTGAGATAAACTCTGCCTCGTCATTTTCACATTTCCACACTGGTGACCCTAAGACGTATCATGAGTGAAAGAAATTCCCCCGAGCCAACTGGGTCAGGAGCTCCCAGCCAAGCGTATGCCGCTACCGTCCAGCTACCGGACTTTTGGCGAGACAACCCACGCTCCTGGTTCCACTTGGTCGAAGCACAGTTCGCCCTCCGGGGGATAACGGTAGATGACACGAAGTTCTACCATGTGATTGCCAAGCTCGACAACCGCACGGCTCGGCATGTGCAGAGCCTTTTGGAGCAGCCACTGGCCGACGACAAATACGGCGGGTTGAAGGCTGCGCTCATCCAGCGCTTCACTCTCTCAGTCGAGGAGAGAGCGGAGAGTCTCCTGGCTCTGAACGACTTGGGAGATGGCACACCCATTGACCTGATGGAGGACATGCTGAGGTTGAGGGGCTCAGACAACAACGACTTCATCTTCACCCACATTTTCCTCAGAACCCTACCGTCGGCCACGAGAGTGACCCTGGCCGGTTCGCCGTTGTTGGCCCAGCGGGACTTCCGCGCGCTGGCCCAGGAGGCACACCGGATTCTCAACGCCAGCAAACAGCATGCGGCCACCGCGGCAGCCACGGAGTTCGGCGCGACAGCCGGAGATGGCGGGGGGCCAGAGATGGCAGTAGCAGACCGACCGGCGGCGGCGGGGGCCAAGGATCACGGAGGAGACACTTTCTGTTTCTATCATCGCTGCTTTGCAGAGAAGGCACGCAAATGTATACCACCGTGCCAGTTCAAGCGCTCAGGAAATGCCAAGACCGGCGGTCGGTAGCAGCTGCGGCCCTCGGTGAAGAGAACAAGCTGCTCTACTTTATGGATGCGCGCTCAGGGAGGCAATTCCTCGTGGACACAGGCTCCCAAGTGAGT
This sequence comes from Pholidichthys leucotaenia, assembly GCA_020510985.1. NCBI lineage: Eukaryota > Metazoa > Chordata > Actinopteri > Cichliformes > Pholidichthyidae > Pholidichthys > Pholidichthys leucotaenia. The sequence goes on along the minus strand of CM035842.1, from coordinate 138,204,431 downwards.
TTCATCACGCCTTCCTCCGCTGACTGGCTGGCGGCTCCTGGAGGTCACAGGGCATCAGCAGCGAACGGCTCGGAGATTAAGACCTTTGGTGAGAGGGCTCTGCTTCTGTCCCTACACGGCCGTACTTTCGAGTGGACTTTTGTCATAGCTGCAGTGAATTTCAATATGTTGGGGGCTGATTTTCTGTGCTCACATGGTTTGTTGGTTGATCTTGCTAACAGGCGCCTGGTTAATGCACTTTCTTTTTATTCTATTCCCTGTGCAGCCCGAGTGACCCTGCCCACAGCACAGGCCAACGTCACAACGGCAAGCGGTAAGTTCCACACACTGCTCACTCAGTTCCCAGCACTCACGGTTCCCACATTTTCAGCAGCCGTCGCTAAACACGGAGTGGAACATTTTATTACTACCACCGGACCGCCCGTTTTTGCAAAAGCTCGGCGCTTGGATTCAGCTAAACTGACCATAGCGCGCGAGGAGTTCGCCAACCTGGAAAAGTTGGGCATCATCAGGCGTTCAAACAGCCCATGGGCTTCCTCGCTTCACATGGTCCCGAAAGCTGATGGCTCGTGGCGACCTTGCGGAGATTTCCGCAGGTTGAACAACGCCACAGCGCACGACCGCTACCCAATCCCGCATATCCAAGATTTTTCCGTTCATTTGGCGGGGGCGTGCGTTTTTTCTAAGATAGACTTGGTCCGCGGTTACCACCAAGTCCCAGTGCGCACTGAGGACATACCCAAAACAGCGGTAATAACTCCTTTTGGCCTATTTGAGTTTTTGCGCATGCCGTTTGGGCTTAAAGGCGCTGCGCAGATGTTCCAACGCACGATGGACGCGGTGTTGCGCGATCTCCCCTTCGTATTCGCCTACCTGGACGACATCTTGGTAGCCAGCGCGTCCGAAGACGAACACGAAAACCACCTCACAGCAGTTTTCCGGAGGTTGGGAGAGCACGGGTTAATAATCAACCCAGCGAAGTGTCAGTTCGGGGTGACGCAGATTGATTTTTTGGGGGCATCGCGTCTCTCCAGAAGGAGCGGTTCCTCTGCCTGACAAAGTGTGCGCGGTAACAAATTTTCCCCAGCCACAAACGGTCAAGGCGTTACAGGAGTTTTTGGGAATGGTGAATTTTTATAATCGCTTCCTCCCCCGCGCAGCGCAGCTCATGCAACCATTGTATGCTGCACTAAAAAAACAAAAACCCACAAATAAAATCGAATGGTCTCCGGAGCGAAAGCGAGCATTCTCGGAGGTCAAAACTGCCCTGGCAAACGCTGCATTGTTAGCACATCCAGACCCAACGGCCCGCATAGCACTCACTACTGATGCGTCAGATGTGGCCATAGGGGCGGTCGTGGAGCAGCATGTAGCCGGGGCTTGGCAACCGCTCGCCTTTTTCAGCAGGACTTTGCGCGATAGTGAACGAAAGTACAGCGCATTCGACAGGGAGTTGTTAGCTCTCCACTTGGCCATTCGCCACTTCCAGTTCTGGCTGGAGGGACGCCGTTTCACTGCGTTCGTTGACCACAAGCCGCTGACATTCGCGATGGCCAAGGTTTCAGAACCGTGGTCAGGCCGGCAGCAGAGGCAGCTGGCCGCCATCTCAGAGTTTACTACTGATATTCACCATGTGGCGGGTAAACTGAATGTAGTGGCAGACTGTCTCTCGCGCGCCGTGGTGGCCCCGGTCCGCGTAGGGATAGATTATGCAGCCATGGCCGCGGATCAGGTTAGCGACGCAGACATGTGCGCGCTCCAGTCTGGACCAACAGGGTTAAGGCTGGAGAACAGGGTGCTGCAAGATGGTACGCCCCCCCTAATCTGCGATGTCTCCACTGGGCGACCGCGTCCTGTGGTACCGGCCGCATGGCGCCACCACCTTTTTGACTCGATTCATTCTCTGGCGCACCCGGGAGTGCACGCTTCGGTCAAAATGGTGGGTGAGAAATTTGTATGGCCGAGCCTGCGCAAACAAGTTAGGGAGTGGGCAGCAGCCGGCATGGCTTGTCAACGAGCCAAGGTACACAGAAACACGAGAGCTCCCTTGGAGCCATATCACATCCCGGCTAAGAGGTTCGACCATGTTCACGTGGACCTCGTAGGCCCCCTCCCACCGTCACAGGGGTGCACACACCTTCTGACAATGGTAGACCGCACCACGCACTGGCCGGAAGTGGTCCCACTGGCGTCAACCACAGCCGAGGAAGTGGCGCGCGCGTTTTTAACAGCATGGGTAGCGCGCTTTGGAGTTCCGTCGGACATCACATCCGACAGAGGCCCTCAATTTGTTTCCGAACTTTGGTCAGCAATGGCCCGCAGCCTGGGGGTAACGATCCACCGCACAACCGCGTACAATCCGCAGGCTAATGGGTTATGCGAACGTTTTCATAGGTCATTGAAAGCGGCTCTCAGAGCGTTGCTTACGGATGCAAATTGGGTGGACAGGCTACCGTGGGTTTTATTGGGGTTGCGTTCTGCACCTAAAGAGGATTTAGAAGCCTCCCCGGCCGAGCTAGTTTTTGCGAAGCCACTTCGGCTGCCCGGGGAGTTTCTCCCAGATAATCCTGCGCCAGAATGTTTCCCTGCTCAGCGGTTGCAGAGCGGCACGGAATCGGGCACTCTGCCTGGCCCAGTTCACCACAGTTTTCCGCGCGTTTTTGTACCTAAGGCTTTAAAAAACGCGGAGTTTGTTTTTGTCAGACACGATGCCCATCGCCCGCCGCTGCGACCACCTTATGATGGACCATTTAGAGTGCTGGAAACAGGGGAGAAGCATTTTTTGCTAGATTTGGGGGGCAGGAAGGAAAAGATTGGCATAAACAGGCTCAAACCCGCCTTTGTGGTGGCGGACGAAAATGTGCTGTTGGCCAGGGCTCCTCGGCGCGGCAGACCCCCCCCAGGGACATTCCCCAGAACACCCACAGAGAGTGACAAACAGTTCTCACCCCAAGACAGCAGCGTCCCAGCAGGATGGCGCCGCAGAAGTGGCGAAGCCCGCTTACAGCAGATACGGGAGGAGACTGAGGCCCAAGCAGCACGTGGGTTAATGTGTAATGATTTTATCATGACATGCAGACTTTGTTCCATCTTAGATGTTTGGGGGGGTCATGTGGGACCACATGTGTATCACTTTAAGCTTCACATCTCAGAGAGAACAAAAAACTGGGCCTCCTGTGAGATAACAGGAGGATGTGAAAATTTAGTCTTTGGTATGCAAGAGCTGACCTTGGGGGATTTCCTGGTCTCCCAGAGACTATGAGCAGGATGTTATAGGATTTAAGGAAAGATGTATTGTTGCTTGTGATAAGATGCAATATGACTGTGAGCTTTGAAGGTCCTGAGTATATAAAGGACGAATGTCTGTGTTTGTTTTCTCTTTCTGCTTTTGCTGATGTTGGAAAATGTGAATAAACCTGACTCGTGAGATAAACTCTGCCTCGTCATTTTCACATTTCCACAACCTCAAAACAAAACACCCCTCTGCCTTTCTTCAGTTCCTGCCAGGATATCAGCTTTGTGTTCTTTCAAACAGTCCCAAGTTTCCCCACTGAGTGAGTATAAACTAATTACAAGACTAAACTGTCATTACATTTTCTGTAAAAGGCTACAATGTGTCATTTTGTAAAATTTTTGATTGGTGGGGTACCACAAAATTTTCCTTGGCTCAAAAAAGGTCGAAAAACCGTGCTGTAGAGTAATATAAATATGAATACAGTAATGCAAAATACTTTCATTTAAGAGTAATGAAATGTATATGATCAAATTTTAACACAAATGGTAAACCTAAATGGTAAGGTATTGTTTGTCTTTTAGTGTATCATTAACTTTTTAGCAGCAAGCAAGTTTCTGTCACCACTGAAAAAACTGCATTAAATAAAGTACAGCTGCAATTGACACTGAAGAGATGAGTAGAGTATTTCTATAGCAGGGCCTAATGGGATTATTAGTGAGTTTAAACACGAGGGGAAACTCACAGCTCACGGTAATACTGAAAGTGGGATTATACAGTATGTTCAGTGATATACTGTATCAGCCAGTTGGTCCCCAGGTTAATTACTGGATTACCACTTCTAATTAAGAAATCTGTTAAGACGAGTTTAACAATTAATCTGATAGCAGTATCATATTTTTAGGATTGCTCCCTCTTCATCTTATTTTTGCACCTCAGTGCCTCTTGTGTAAAGTTATGAAGGTGGTAACACCCTGTTATTCAGTTAAAATATGTTAGCTTGATGCTGACACATGGTCTTAGCATGTGTAAAATTTTCTGGACATGTCAGAGATAAAGGAGACTGTTTTACTTTGACATATATGTGTGACCAAAGGGGTTGTTGAAGCCCAACTGGTGGTATCTAACAGGGGATTGAACTCATGACCTCCTGCACCAGAGTTTTACATCAACTTCTGTCATCAAGAGAAGTGACCCACCAAGCCAAGAAAGAATGGTTTTATTAACAATGCCACATACTGCCCCTCCAAAATTTGACACTGTCCCGATATCTTTAAGCATTTCCACCCTCTGACAATGTCACCACCTGTGAGTCCTACCACCAACATCACTGGGATCAATAGTTGACAGTGTCTGGGGATAGGACTGATATACCACCATAAAATCCCCTCAACAATGCCAAATGTAACCAGAGGAAGTGATGAAAGCCATGCAGTGGCATCTAATTGGAGCTTGAACGTACAACCTCCCACAACACAGTCCAGTGCTCTACTTACATCACCGAGAGTCCAGGACTATCACCAAGCCACCATCACGTATGGGTTCTGGACGGAAAAGTCATACCACAGGAAAAGTCACCTTAGTGACAACTGATGGGGCTCAAACCTACGACCTCCTGCACCAGAGCCTAACAGGCTTCTTGTTGAATTGTGGGCGAAGTGAACAGCTGGTCCAAGTGAACTGACAAATTTACAGTATATGAGAATGGAGGCATCAATGGCACTACGTCAACTTATGTTGAACTGTATAATCAGAGGAGTTATTGTCTAATTTGACCTTGTTGGATTTTCTTTCCTCCTTTGTTATATTATTCTGTTTCTTTTTTAATCTCTACTTTTAATCTATCCGAAATAAATAAAGATTCATTCATTCATAGCATCACGCCTGTAACAGAGGACCAAAACAATCAAGCTGGTAACAAACATTTTTCAGTGTATGATACCAGTTTCATAGTTTGGATAGCTATCTGTCCATCTATCTGTCTAGATAGATAGATAGATGTACTTTATTGATCCCAAACTGGGAAATTACAGTGTAACAGCAGCATGACAGTAGATGACCAAACGACAGAAATACCCACAGCATAATAGACAAAAGGGATTACCCATGGAAAGTAAAACTGCTAAAGACTTATATACATCATGGATGAATAGATGGTGACTCATATAGGTACATGAGTCATACCCACTGTACAATGCAGGACTATCAGGAGCAGGGTGAAATGTGAGGCACCAATTAGACTGTAAGGTGCAGTATGGTAGCATAGTTATGACCAGAATACAACATCAGAGTGAGTTACTGTACAGTGAAATGGCATGTGGCAGGAAAGAGTTCCTGTACCTTACCGTTCGGCAGCAAAGCTGTAGCAATCTGCTGGAGAAAGTGCTCTGCTGTCTGTCCAGTGTGTGGTGGAGGGGGTGATCAAGATTGTCTATGATGGATCGCAGTTTATTTAGTGTCCTCCTCTCCACTACAGTCTCAGAAGTCTCCGGCCTGAGACCAATTACAGAGCCAGCGCTCTTGATAATCTTGTCAGGTCTGTTGGTGTCGCTGGCTCTGATACTGCTACCCCAACAGACAGTAGCAAAGAAGATGGCAGTGGTGACAGTGGCCTGGTAGAAAAGCTTCAGCATCCTGTTGCACACGTTGAAGGATCTCCGTTTCCTCAGAAAGTAGAGTCCGCTCATCCCCTTCTTGTACGCAGTATCGGTGTTAGACTTCCAGTCCAGTCCATTGCTGATCATGACACCCAGGTATTTGTAGTCCTCTACTTCCTCCACATTCTCCCCCCTAATCTGCAATGGCTGTGAAAGCGTCCTCTTCTTCCTTAAGTCAATCACCATCTCTCTGGTCTTGCTGATGTTCAGCCTCAGGTGATTCTGGCCGGTCCACCCCACAAATCTGTCTACCAGTGATAAGATATAAAAATGACTAGCTATATGACTGGCTTCCATGCTATTTCTGTTTACAACATGGCTTTCTGGAGAATTTATGATCACCAATATGATGTCATCAAACATGACACACCAGAGAAGAGAAATAGAAACATAAACTGGTTTTCTGGTGATCAGTCCAGTCTGCTCACAGTGGGAAAATAGTCACTGGGTTCATCCATTTAGAAATTCTACAGATCCACACTTGTTTTGGTGTGAAAGGAGCTAAAGAGTGTCAACCTACTGCACAAAAGGAATATATTCATTGATACTGTAGCATATTCACCCCAGTGGTGGGCCGTGTATTTAACCGGTACAGTAGGCCTTCAGTAGTGTCCTATCTGAATGTACGTGTCCACCGAGGCATCTTCTGACACTAGATTTGCACGCTGCCTTGAGATCCATCAGGAGCGTGAATGGGGCATAACATCTGAAGCCACCAGCAAATGACTGACATATGTACAGTATGTGTTTCTTGGCAAAACACACGAGTTGCACCTCATTGGTCAACGCGTCCTCTGGAGGGCAGTCTGTTCAAGTCTGTTCACCTGCTTCCAAGATGGTGCCGGGATGGTAAACTTTCTCCTACGTCTTCAAAAGTAAACGGCGAAATATGTTTCTGAAAACAACTGAGGTGTGAAATAAATGGTATGCTGAATATGTGTTTACTTTTTACTAACAACTGCTATTTTAAAAGTTCTGTGACGGCTAGAGATAGCAACACTACCAGAATGCATTGTGAGGTGTCCGAAATAGACAATAAATTGGAAGTGGAAGTGGAAAAACACATGCCTAGGTGGACACATTGGTTGTAGCAATGTGGTGCCAAACGTTTAAACTAGCGGTTGTTGATGTCAAATAATTGATGAATTTGTTAAATTGTGTCTACTTTTTCTCACCTCATATTTTGTCAGAAACACCCCTTGCTGGATTGTTTTAAAGATATCAGACAACGCTGACTTGCAATCATGGTGTCCAGGACCTGAAGTCCAGTGAAAGACCACCCATGACTGGATGTGTCAGTCAATCAGGTTCAGCCTTTGTGTTCTCAGCAGCAGGACCAATAAGAGTCTTTCCCCTGGGACAGAAGAAGATGAAGAAGCCATCTCTGTTGTCATTCAGTCCATACAGCCAATCGTGTACAGTAGAACGAAATTACGTTTCTCCTATCTACAATGTTAATCACATGTAGAATCAGAGGGGTCGCTGCCATGCAAGGCACCACCACAAACAACTTCTCCTTCCTCCATTCTATTATGGTGAGCACCAAGCTAGAAGGTGGAAAGTACCATTTTTATATGGTCTTTGGTATGACCCGGCCGGGACTTGGACTTGAACCCCCAACCTCTCGGTTATGGGGCGGATGCTCTATCAACTAGACCACCACTCAGGGACAGAGCTCCTTGACTGTTGGTTTTCCACAACATCAATTATTTTCTATCACTCCACCTGGTTACACCTCACCCCTGCACTCAACCACATCCAGGCCAGTGGACACGTACAATGACCAGCCAATCAAAGGATGTGAAAATGCTGAAGTTATCATATGTCTGCTAGCTCGCTCCCCATGTGGAAAACCCAAAACTGATTGGGTAAAGGAGCAGTCTCATTACCATTTATTTTGAGCTACAGACACATGCCCTCTTGATTCCTGAAGGCCACAAGGCAGATTTCTTAAACCACAGCAACACATGATGGCTGAAATATGATTGGACAAAAACTCGAACATTGACATACACTACTGGAAGTAGTGCAACTAAGAGAAAAGCTATGAAATGAAGTGAATAGACTATTGGGGATAATTTACTACATCGTCATGGAACAAATGCAAGACTGTAAGGTGTAAATGTAGGTCAGAGATTCTGATAGTGTTTAGGCCAGCAGGGCATCTGGCTCTGATGGCCCACCACTGATTCCCCCACATTTTGACAGTGTTTGACAGTGTCAGAGGTGCCTTCTGAAAACATGACCGTGTGCACTGGTGGCATCTGGAGGAAAGCCTGGGTGGCATCCGACAAGTATCGAACTCACAGCCAGAGCACTGCTCTACCTGTGTCACCAAGGTGTTGTTTCACTTGGCAAGTCAAGTAAAACTGTTCTGATTGACACAGCCACTGAAAATCAGTGGGCAGGTTTTTGATCGCAGCTGTGCTTCGATCTTTCCAGTCAGTGAACAGGGTGCATTCAACTGCCATGACATAGAGGTGAGTCACTTAGAAACATGTAACATGTGAGAAAAATGGCATTATGACAAGAATAGTGCTGCATTAAATGCATCATATTTACACCAAGTTCGTGAGCAGCATAGCAATTACACTTCAAATGACTTTGTAGTGTCGTACTTTTGTAAAATATCTGAAGGAGCGAAGTAGGTCATTCAGAACAGCAGCAAACAGCACTCGGGAAACGGTATGCAGGCCCACGTCTCCCTCCCATATCTGCGAGGACATTCTCAAGCGCTTGTGGGTATTTGTAATGACCCGGTGACAGCATTTCTCTGCTGTGCAACTAAGGTGCTCAATAAAATGAATAACTCCGGCCAAAAAAGAGGTGTGTGTGTGTGTGTGTGTGTGTGTGTGTGTGTGTGTGTGTGTGTGTGTGTGTGTGTGTGTGTGTGTGTGTGTGTTTGTCAACAGGGATCGTGCTCGTCACTGGTGAGGAGTGGGGCTACATGTGACACCACTTCAGACACCACTGCTCTGAGACCCACCGGCAACAGGAACAATCTATGACCACGCATAACCACTGAGGCTGCATTTGTGCCAGCAGCATTTAGAATATGTTCCTGAACTGTTTCTTTTTTTATGTGGTCTGAGACAGAGTCATAGACTCAAACTACAAAAGATGCTACCAAGGACTAACTTTGTGCTTAATTCCCAGAAAACACAGATGTACTTGCTTGTTCCCCAACAGTCTTTAAGGTGTAGCTTCTGCTGTGCTGTATTTTTCATGAATAGGACCATTTTCTCCATAATGGATATATGGGCTTCTGTAGATTCAGCGCAATGCATATGAATTGTTCATATGGATACTTATGAATTATGCAACGGTGTGATTCATTTTGCCCTTTTTGGGGGGTTCAGCTTGCACTGGAGGGTGTGGAGGGAGGGAAAGTTTTTCAAGTCCCACTCATTTCCTGGCACATCGTCAATTAGTCTCTTCATCTCGCACAATAACATCTGAAGTTGTCTTTGCATCTATAGTGGGACAGAGCCATTAAACTCTACATGCAGTTAATGGGTTTTTTGGCAGCAGTTGTCATTTTACAGAGGCAATCCTGGGAGGATATCACTTTGTCAGAGTGTTTCCTTTGCTAATCAGTGAGGTTAAGCATCCACTCTGTTATTGTTTGTTAAAATATGCATCATTTCACTACAAAAGCAAGATTAAACAAAAGAATAGAGGTAAAAATCGCTGCTATGATTTGGGATTAATGTTAAACACCATATGTTTGTGTCATTTCTTGTAATATAATACATCATTTAGTAATTTGATTATTACTGGATTAAAATCCTCAGCTTTCAGTTATAATGCATCCTGAAAATCACTGCATTTTCTAACAGATAAAAACCTAAATCCAGTCTGCCCTGTTCCTCCACATTCACATTTGGGACTAATTTTAGAAAGATACGTGATGTTTTATTCCACATATTGAGGAGGAGAGGGAGGCATGGTTGCTTCTATCAAAAACCGTGCAGTATAGCGATCATTAAAAAAAAACCCTGTTAAGCAAGCCATGCTTCCTATGTCAGGCCCCTGAAGATTTGGTGGGCTAATTATTTACTGAAGCAGCAAAGACTATCAAATGAGACCTGGTGTTGAGTCTGACTGTGAGAGGGGGAATCCTGACAGTGTAACTTGGGTAAAATGCAAATGGGTGCAGAGGGGGTGGAGAAAGAAAGGAAGCTCAGGGTGTATAATGGTCAGAGTGCATTGGAGGACCTGAGGTTCACTGGTGAGTCAGGAAAGGTGGGGCCACAGAGGGGCACAGTGGTGGAGTGTTAGATTTCAGATGCATATGAGTGACCAACTGCTGGCTTTGCTCTAGCTTTGGGGGGGGGGGATTGTATGCACTACCCTTGGGCTGCAGTTTAACATCTAGATGACTGACTGGTTTAATCTGGGGGTGGGAGGCAAGGGGTCATGGATGTCTGTTGCTGGTATCATTAAAGTGAAGAGTTCCAGAAGGGCAGTGAACCCCTCCGTAACTGAGTTTTCTTACAGCTACACAAACCAAGAAATCCTCCAGCTAATACATAAAAGATGATCGTAAGGTCCTCAGCTCATAATTTGCCCATATGTGCCATCGTCACTGTGCCTCCTCATTTCAAACCACTCAAATCCTTGTATAGAGGAAGGTGGGTGGCAATGATGGACGGCAACTTGAGTTCCATTCGCTTCCTTGATGGAGAATCAATTCTGGTTAGATAATTGTTCTTTCACTTTAGGGAAATGGTTAAGGATTAGGAAAAGGTAAGAGACTAGTTTATATAGAGCCCCTTTCAGAGTACCCCAGCAATTCAGGCAAACCCAGTACCATCTGGGCTCCCTCTGTTGTTTGAAGGGGGTTACCTGCATTACTTGACATGGACTTAAAGCCCCTTTTCCACTAGTGTCAGTACGATATGGTACAGTTTGTCCACTTTTCCATTAGGGACTGTAACTGTTAACATTTCCAATTTTTCAGAACAGTTCCCATTTTTTCAGAACCGCTAGATTGAGATTCCATGGGTACGGTCCCAGTGACATAAAAACACTGCAGGCCACTGATTGGTCCGGGTGTAACGTCATGAGAGTGGGCGTAACGCTGACTTTCCAGAATCCCGAGCTACCATTTGCAAAAATTCGTCCGTGAGCCAGCCAGCAAGTGATACAATATAAACAACAACAATAGAATGGCTTCACAGCAATCAACGTCGTGGTCCAGCAGAGTTTTCTGTGCGTTTTGGTTGATGACAGAATCCAGAGGGAAGCAGACGGAGCCACTCTGGGAAGTAGATGGAGCCGCCCGAACTGAATTGAATGTATGGCCACGGGAGCACCCAACTTCAGCAGTTGAAGCCGTGATATTAGGATATAGAGGACGGTGAGTGATGTGATATGCATCTTTTATGTTATTTATCCCAGCAGTGGAAAGTTCACATTGGACAGACGACAACTTGCTAGTGTTCAAGCGATGAGCTAGCTAGTTAGCCGTCAATGCTACGTCCGTCCTTGTATGTTGCCTTTGTGTTGACAATATCTGAAGAAATAAGCTAGTTGTAATCCTGATTAAAAAGGTGATTTTTTACATGTTGCACTTTCGTGCTGTGCATGTACTTAAGTTACATGTATTTTCGTTGTAAAGTCCGACCAGGATCTGCTCTGACAATGGCTATGTTTGGCACCACATAGCAATGTGACTGGTAAGCTGCACATCTTGTTATTTATAGTCAAATCTTTTGCTTTTTAAGTTAAAGTATAGGTAAAGTGCCAAATTTAAAGTAGCACAACTTCCACTTAAGATGAAAGGGACTGAACTGAGATTTATTTGATTGTGTGAATATTAATTACAGAGTAATTGAAAATGAATGGCACATCCAATAGTAGCCACCGTAAAATAAACTGCTTGTTTATTTATTTTTATTTTTTTTTTTTTTATCAGATCACTTCTGTGATTCTTTGTTATAGTCATAATAGTGTATCTTGCACTTTAGGGAATGGGAGTTGTTCAGTCAACATTATAATTTAGTTTATATGTGTAGTTTATAGTCTTTCGTCTTTAAACTCATGAAGTAAAAGGACACATTACAAATATTTGAGACCCATTGTACTGCTTCCTTTTATATTTCAGCAATACAAGCACAAAACACCACCCACACTTGAAACCACGGCGACACAGCGGTGGCTAAACTTTTATTGATAACTTTATTTCTCAAATATGTTTAAAACTTGCTTTAATTATCCACCACCCATTTCTGTCTTTCGTCTAGGCAAGAGGAAAATGATCCACCCCAAACCGGACCTTGCCTCACTATTTACAGAGATGCAGGCTGAAGATCTGCTGAACCGGGACAAGTGTGAGGGGCAGATCCAGTTGCTTCTCACTGAGGCAGCGTGGCCGGCGTATGTGACCTATTCCAAATTCTTTTTTTTTTTTTTTCAGTTTGAATTTTGCACATTCTAAATAATCTGGAATTTGCTGCTGATTGTAATAAACAATTTAGTGACTTATGTGTTTGCATCCACCCATCCATCCATCCATCTTCTACCGCTTTTCCGGAGGTCCGGGTCGCAGAGGCAGCAGTTCAAGCAGAGTGTGTTTGTATCATGATTTTCTATTTCGTCTGTTAAGACAATGGTGTGAAAAGAGTCAACAGTACAGACCATTTATCAGTGACTTTGAAAATAATGGCTCATTTTTAAGAAAAGTAACCAAAAACAATTATTTGCCGAAGACTGTATTGTTGGATGTGCCAGTGCAGAAGCCACTGCACACTTTTGTGATCGTACCAGTATATGGAGGAATTCTGCGCCATATTAGCATCTGTATTTCCTAATAATGGGATAGAACAGAGAACCTACAGGGTCTTGGCCCTCCATGGCACATGACTGGACACCCTGAGTTTGGGTTTAATGGGATTTAACATTTTAACACAAACTGCTTGATGGCTCATAATTCTGTTGGCCGACTTACACCAAACCAAAAGTGATTTTTCAAACTGCTGGATTACTGGATACGATGTTCTTTTCATGAAATTCTGTGTTAGTTTTATGCCAGATAAAACAGGACACGTCTTCCAAAAAGTTCAGCTTTTGTCTTGTCAGTCCCCAGAATATTTTCCCAAAAGTCTTGAGGATCATCTAGATGTTTTCTGGCAAATGTGAGACCAGTCTGTGTGTTCTTTTTGTACAGCAGTGTGTCTTGTCTTGAAACTCTCCCATGAATGCCATTTTTGCCCAGTCTCTTTCTTATTGTTCCATCGTGGACCAGTGTCCAAACTGAGGCAAGTGAGGCCTGCAGTTCTTTAGACGTTGTTCTGGGTTTTTGTTTCTCATTTGTTCTTGAATTTCTTTAGATCACAGTGGGATGTGTTGCTTTTTGAGATCTTTTAGCCTACTTCGGGTTGTCAGACAGGTTCTATTTAAGTGATTTCTTGATTCAACAAGTCTGGTAGTAATCAGGTTTGGGTGTAGCTACTGAAACTGAACTAGGTTTTTTTTTTCCTTTAATAAATGAAATCATCATTTGAAAACTGCATTTTGTATTTATTCAGGTTATCTTTGTCTGATATTAAAATGTGTTTGATGATCTGAAACATTTAAGCGTGACAAATATGCAAAAATATAAGAATTCAGAAAGGGGGTGAATACTTTTTCACAGCACTGTATATAGATGAGTGTATTCCATCAACCATTGATCTACGCTGAGTTTGACAGAGTCACAAAATGAAGACTTGTAAAAACACCAGTGATGACGCTCAGCTATATTGTAATGCAGGTCAGTAGCCGGTGATCACTGCATCACCAATTTCCAGGCTGACTGGTGCATTCGTGTGACATCAGCGATGTGAGGATATGAAGTTTAATACACTGGAGAACTGCACTGTTATCTGAAGGGGATCTGCTAGTTTGAAAAAGTCACCCAGGGTTGCTTAGGTGTTAATATATGCTAATATATGCGTGTGATTTACATTATAGATAAGAGAAACACAATTTCATTCTACTGTACATGATTGGCTGTATGGATTGAATAACAATAAAGATGGCTTATCCTTATCCTTAATAGAACCCATGATTTCTGATCGCCAATTGTAGCTTGAAAGTGGCAATAGAATGAAACTGTCATTATTTCCATGACCACTAGAAGCTCCTTAATGTCCACACATGCAAGCATACGTATCATCAGCTGGTAAAAATGTTCATATAGTTTGTTTTTCTATTGGAGGGCAGTCTTACAGAAAATGTGCCACAATTACAAAAGTCACACTTATTTATTATAAACAGAAAAAAACCTAACAACTAACATAATTCCTTACTCAAGAAGCAGAGGAAGTGGCAGTACTGAATTCTTTTAATAGATGCATTTGGGTGGAAAACCCAGTGGACCTTCCCCCGTCGACACATGCATGCATTATGGGAGCACTGTGTTCTATTAATGCACCAACACTCATTTCATTTGATTATAGAGGGCAACAACAATATCTGTTCAGCTTCAACAGTAAACAACAACAGTAAAATCCAGAGAATTATCCAAAGCAGTAACAAATGACACCAATTGGATGAGCTCAGTTTCAGAACTGCAGCAGACCCCATGTCTGGCTTAAAGCATGATTTCAGTGTAAAAGCTGCACATGTGATGGCCCCAGTCAATTGTTAGGGGCTTATGACCTTTTCCTTACTGGAAAGTGTGAGGGGCTCGTGTGTCTGCTGTAAAGCTCTTAGATAAATGTCCAGAGTGGAGACACAATTAATTCCAAACAAGGTTATGTAAATCCTGAACTGACCACAATCAGGGCAACTGACTTGTGTGATTGCACTCTAAACAGAACGAGATGTCATTACAAGTTGGCTGTAATTACACAGAGCCCATTACTGCAGCATTTTTTGAAAAAGAAAAGGCTCCATTTGTTTTCCTTCACATACTGAGCAGTGGAAACAGATTGCTCACCAAGCACACACTGAATCCTAAATCTGCAAGACGTCAGCCAGAAAAACTCCATTCATTTAGTATAATACCCAGAGTTGTGTCTGGAAAAAAAAAAGAAGCAGGTGTGCAACTGAGCTCCTGCCCTCTCGCCGGATAATTTGCTTGAGTGATGTGTGACCTCCAGCAGTTCCACACAAAACATGTGACCTCCTCCCGATGAGATCTTACCACGTGTCAGAGCGGATTTTGGGAGGAGTGATTGAACTGTTTGTTTTTGTGTCCGTGAAACAATAGTGCCAACTCAAACTGCTCACGACGACCTGCTGCGTCCGCATTCAGCGCGGTGGCTCCCCTAAAACTTCTTTTCAATGTCCCGTTGCCTTTGCTAGATAATGAAAAACGAAGCTGTGGATGGGAAACGAGGCAGAAACAGTTCATGCAGGTTACTCTTATTATATCTTGTGTGTCCGAGCCACTTCAGGTTGTATCAAAATTTAACTCCTTTATATAAATAGCACCTTTTTAAACCCTGGGCATTCGCCTTGTTCTTGTCCACTCCCTTCCAGCATGCACATGGCTGTGTGTGTGTGTGTGTTTGCAAGAGACACCATGAGGGAATTGGGCCTTTGCCACCCCTACATCACACAAATGGGAAGGGATAGTAAATATCAGTGCGGCAGATGGGGTCTACGCTCCCTCTTCGCTCCCACCCATCCTCGGAGAGGGCCGAGCAAATGGATAGCCATCAACAGCAGCAGGAGTCGCCCCAGGCCAAGACGGGAGCAGAGGACACAGGGGCTGGGACTGTTGCTCAGGCAGACAATTTCAACGACAAATCACCCCTGACTATTAGCAAGGGAACTGCACCGCATTGTTAAGGAGGACTCATAAAGTCACCCACCGTGTTTAAGATTTCAGAGTAAAGCCTTATTCGTGCTGCATTTCCCCTCTAATCCGCTTTGGTCCACGTGCGCTTTGGACGAGCCCGGCACGCATGCGGCGCTGTTCATGCACACTTTTTTCATCTACCCAGGCCAAGTGGTTGACGCATGTACACAACCATCATTTGTAGTTTCACTCCTGCCCGACAGGTAGCGCCAATGCGCTGATTTTCACCAATGAAGAAACGCCGCTTGCTTTCCACTGCTTGACTTCCCGGTTTTCTCTCCTTTTCCACGAAGATGCTGCTGCTGCTGCTGCTGCTGAAGTATTAATAACCCTCTGTCTGTGAATGTCGCCAAACTGCGACATAACCCCTAGTGGTAAAGAGTGGTAGTGATTTTTTTCAATAAAATATTGAGAGATTTCCAAGGCTATAACTTTAAAGTGGTAAGAGATAATGGCTTACTGTCTATTAGAAAGATGTAGAATATGATCCAAAGTTTCAGATAGTAGTAAATGTACGCATCTAATTTGCATAATTCCACGGCAGCCATATCGAATTCATAACTGGTCAAAAGTGGACTTTGGGCATATTTACACAAAGAATGGTTCTGCTTTATGTCACCATTTCTTGCTTGTTTTTTTTTTTTTCTTATCTTATCTTTAAAGTATATGAACCAGAAATTCAGTAGAATGTACAGTGGGGAAAAAAGTATTTAGTCAGCCACCAATTGTGCAAGTTCTCCCACTTAAAAGATGAGAGGTCTCCAATTTTCATTATAGGTATACCTCAACTATGAGAGACAAAATGAGGAAAAAAAAAAATCCAGAAAATCACATTGAAGGATTCTTAATGAATTAATTGGTAAATTCCTCGGTAAAATAAGTATTTGGTCAATAACAAAAATTCATCTCAATACTTTGTTATATACGCTTTGTTGGCAATGACAGAGGTCAAACGTTTTCTGTAAGTCTTCACAAGGTTTTCACACACTGTTGCTGGTATTTTGGCCCATTCCTCCATGCAGATCTCCTCTAGAGCAGTGATGTTTTGGGGCTGTCGCTGGGCAACACGGACTTTCAACTCCCTCCAAAGATTTTCTGTGAGGTTGAGATCTGGAGACTGGCTAGGCCACTCCAGGACCTTGAAATACTTCTTACGAAGCCACTCCTTCATTGCCCGGGCGGTGTGTTTGGGATCATTGTCATGCTGAAAGACCCAGCCACGTTTCATCTTCAATGTCCTTGCTGATGGAAGGAGGTTTTCACTCAAAACCTCGCGATACATGGCCCCATTCATTCTTTCCTTTACATGGATCAGTCGTCCTGGTCCCTTTGCAGAAAAACAGCCCCAAAGTATGATGTTTTCACCCCCATGCTTCACAGTAGGTATGGTGTTCTTTCTCCTCCAAACATGACAAGTTGAGTTTTTACCAAAAAGTTCTATTTTGGTTTCATCTGACCATATGACATTCTCACAATCCTCTTCTGGATCATCCAAATGCTCTCTAGCAAACTTCAGACGGGCCTGGACATGTACTGGCTTAAGCAGGGAGACACGTCTGGCACTGCAGGATTTGAGTCCCTGGCGGCGTAGTGTGTTTCTGATGTAGCCTTTGTTACTTTGGTCCCAGCTCTCTGCAGGTTATTCACTAGGTCCCCCCGTGTGGTTCTGGGATTTTTGCTCACCATTCTCGTGATCATTTTGACCTCACGGGTGAGATCTTGCATGGAGCCCCAGATCGAAGGAGATTATCAGTGGTCTTGTATGTCTTCCATTTTCTAATAATTGCTCCCACAGTTGATTTCTTCACACCAAGCTGCTTACCTATTGCAGATTCAGTCTTCCCAGCCTGGTGCAGGTCTATAATTTTGTTTCTGGTGTCCCTTGACAGCTCTTTGGTCTTGGCCATAGTGGAGTTTGGAGTCTGACTGTTTGAGGTTGTGGACAGGTGTCTTTTATACTGATAACGAGTTCAAACAGGTGCCATTAATACAGGTAACGAGTGGAGGACAGAGGATCCTCTTAAAGAAGAAGTTACAGGTCTGTGAGAGCCAGAAATCTTGCTTGTTTGTAGGTGACCAAATACTTATTTTACTTGGGAATTTACCAATTAATTCATTAAAAATCCTTCAATGTGATTTTCTGGATTTTTTTTTTCTCATTTTGTCTCTCATAGTTGAGGTATACCTATGATGAAAATTGGAGACCTCTCTCATCTTTTAAGTGGGAGAACTTGCACAATTGGTGGCTGACTAAATACTTTTTTGCCCCACTTAACACAAACTGTAATACAATCAGACCTACCACTCGTGGTGTGTTCATTTGTCCACTCTCGCCATCTACGGTCCTTATTTCATCTTCTGCCAGGCAATTTTTCTTTCTCTTCCACATCCAGAAAGCCTCACATGAATCTTGTTATTTATTCCACCACAATTTCCATCATAAATGCTGTGATTGTTTCCAATTTCATTCATAAACGCTGCTATCATTCCACCAGCCATATTTAACTGTGGAGGTCTTCTTCTTCTTCTCCGTTTCTTAAAGAAGAAGATTCTTCTTCTGTGGTGTATTCCGTGTCCTCCAACGCCTGTCTGCCATCTTAGGTATGGGATGATGAGCACAAATGGTCCATAGAGCCAGCAGTGCTTTTGGCAGGTGATTACAACTTGACAGATGTAGTGCTGCGCTGTGCCACTAGGGGCGCGCGATATACTCACAGTGAAAGTTTATTATGTTTATTCTCGTCTTCTGCTTCCTCGTTGTCTTTTTCATCTACTTTGTCTTGGTATGCTGTGCCAATATCGCCACCTCGTGAATGGGGACGTTCAGTCTTGCACATGCGCTTTTCAACACGTTCAGGTCGTGGGCAGGTGGCGCGGTCACAAAATTTGGGCTGCATGCGGTCATCCGCGGTCGAGCACTGCGGACACTAGCGGAGTGGAGACGATGATGTAAATTTCGTCACACGAGGTTTCCGGTTACACGTACGCGGACAGCAGAGGTGCAGCATGAATCCAGCTTAAGCACTCTGGGGGTAAACGTGTGAGTTTTCTCATCTAGATTTGAATAAAAATGAGGTTAAAAGTATCCTTTTTTTCCCCATTTTAAATGTCTCTGTAATGCAAGGGACCAAATGCTGTTGTGTCACTTCAGTATTTGCACTCGCACACCTTGCTGGATCTGCAATGGGCTGACAGTGTATTACAGCACATCAGGGCAGCGACACAAGAGGGGCTTGTTGGTTGAGAAGCGCTGTCAACACCGTCACAGCAGGAGAATATTTAGAAGAAATGCCGCCCCCTGTTTAATTAACAAACAGTAAACGGGTTTAAATTTAAGCAAGCATGGCTGTTGTTGTGAAATCTCCAGGATATATATATATATATATTCGTATTCCCACAGCCACGTTGTCTAGCCTTCCGCTGGGACAAGAGCAGCACATGTGGATCAACAATGACACAACACGGGATCTTACCAAGCTGCAGAATAAGCAAAGCAGTGACGTAATGCATATGAGCACACTCAGAGAGAGAAGGCGTAAAGAGACCATAGCTGGGCTTACTCTTCCATCTCCCACAGTGATTATATTCTAAATGTGCACCTATGAGCTGACGGAGCACAGCTTTTTTCCCTGAGATCCCAGCAGGTTTCATGAATGATTTAAACTGATTGAAAGTCACTTTTTTTTTAATCACATCTGATGTGAGGCAAAGCCGAATTCCTTGCAAAGGCACCATCTTGCCCATAGTGTCTTCTAAGCATTCTAGGTTCCCATTTATTTATTTGAAAAGGAAATAGAAGCAAATTTCCATGGGTCACTAATTTCATTTCAACATGCACTAGTGGCTTTAGCCCTGAGCAGATATTTCAGAGGAGCACAAAATCAATGTTGAGATTCTATTGGGAATAGCTCTGGAACCCATTAGCAACTTTGACCAATAGGTCAGGTAAAGTAATAGCTAAATAAATGTTTCATTACAGATTTGCAAACTGACTTAATGGAAGGGGCTAGAACCCGGGCAGCCATGCATGGCAAATATTCATCATTAGATTCTATTGCTGTAATGTACACAAATATCTCTGTGGCCAGGGCCTTTGGTTCTTTATATATGTATAATAGGTTAAAGATAAATGGGGCTCTCTAACCAGGCCTTAGAAGAGACAAAACCCTGCTGTAAAGATATAGCCCTGTAAATTACTGTTAAACTGCAGTAATTGTATTATATATAACACTGTATATGGTTGAACTGTGTTGTACCATTGTGCTGTTTACCCCCCCCCCCCCCTCAAAAAAAGAGAAGAAAATAAATAAAAATAAAACAGCAATATCATGAAGAAAGCTCTGGTGCTATTACAGTGTAGGGGAGACTGGGGCAAGTTGTCACGTTGTTCATTTCGCCAAAACTAAAGGCACTGTCTCAAAACTGAAATAGTTTTATGTGCAAAGATGTTCTTTTGCCAACTTCCTGACCAGCTCTGATCAGAATCACTCTGACCTGAGGACTATTTTTGTATTTTTCATTATCAAAAGTAAAAAAGAAATATGTTGTGATATTTCATAAAACTTTGTTTAAAATTATGTTTTCTGCTAAGTATCGAGGGGACATTTGAGTGTCTTTTGACACTGCAGTCCTGTGTTCAGCTGATTTTGAGATTTAGCTCACAATAGCATGCGTCAGTTTAATATACAGTATATGTATACACATTTGGGCAAGATGTCACATGTGACATGATGGCTGCACCCCAAGTCAAGCAGTTAATGCCCACCAGAAGAGTAACAATCACCACTCTGGTGGGTGGTTGTGGTTTAGAACTATTTATTGGTGTTGAATTTGGTTTATAATTTGCAATAAAAGTAAACTAAAATAAAAGATCAATATAGACAGTTAAACAGCTTTGTTTTTGTTATTGATCATCATGTGTGACAACTTACCAGTTGATAGAGCAAGTAGTCACAAGTGCACACACTGTGCTTAAACATCTACAGCTCTGTACTGAAATATGAAGATGTGATGCATACAAAATACGTACCCAAGATTTATATCTTTCATTTGGTTTCACATTTAAACCACTTTAACATATTCTGCCCAATGTAAGAAAGTGAAGTGTCACAACGTGCCCCGCTCTCCCTAGCACATCTTTACCTTTTTCTTCCAAAGGATGCTTTTAATTAAGCTCAAAAGAAGAAATGCTCACGCACTTCACCAATGAATCCCTGGAATTATCATGAATTATCTGTACAATCCACACTGATCTGTGTAGTCAAATATGCCTGGTTAACAATAGGGAGCAAATTGCAAATTTTAATTTATATTTGTGTAAAAGACTGTCCCTTTTTCAAACCCTTGCTTAAACAGGAGCAGTGCCATTATTTATCTCCCAGTTGCACATGCTGTGTACGCCTTCTCGTCTCGCCGCTCTGAAGCTGCTCTTTGCGAGGCAGCGCGCTCACTTTTCTGAATGAAAGCCAGACAGACAGAGCAGTCCCACACGCTGAGTGGAAGCGGCTCCTGTTTCCAGCTCTGTTTCCAAGGGGACCGCAGAACCCACCAATCACATGGCTCCCCGCAAACAAGCGGGCAATTCAATTTTTTAAACCGGCAGGGTCTCTTTCTTAAACTGCTGAGACAGGGAAGGGGGAAGGGAAAGCACATTTGAAAAACACCTCAACACTTGCAAATTAAAAGTTCTTTTTTCCTTTTTATTAAAAGTGAATTCACATGATAGTTTGAGCCCCATCCATATTTTTTTTTTGAGTATCCGCCTACATACAAGAGGCATCATTCTGTCATCACATCCTTTTCCAAAATGCCACAGGTAACACAGGTGTGTACAGACGTTCACAAACTGAAAGGACAGTCGATGGTGGTACGTACTTATTTATTAAAAGATGAGTCAAAAAACAGATTCACACTTGGAATGTGAATTAACTACTGCCTAGGACTTCCACAAAAAAAAAAAAAAAAAAAAAAAAAAAAAAAGATGTCTCGGCATATAATTAGGTCATATTCCAAAACCTTTTATCAAACAAACTTCATATGTAAGACCCACATAAAAATAAACAATATCTGCTCTTTTTTTTAAGTGCAAGAAATAAAAAATACAGGTTTGTGGTAAAATGTCTTAAAAAAAGAAGGCAGTCTTCAGTTTTAAAATAAAGTTTCATTTCATGAAACAGGGCTATGGAATGTTTTTTTTTTTTTTTGCTTGGTTGTTAAAAATGCCAGACCACCACTGTAATCAGACAAGAAAAACTGGTTGCCCCCTAATTTGCAGTCAGATTTAAAGATTTTTTTTTTGCAGTCAGATATGCCCATTGTCAGTCGTTAGGTGTCAGATAACATTCAGATCAATCCCTTTCAATAGTAGCTATGAATCACACCAAGTGGCCATGTTCCAATTGTTTTTGCATCAGTTCCAGCTGATCTGTTCATTTCCTCTCCAGGACAGGCTTCAGCATCATCACGTGAAAAGATGTCGACAGTGCACACGTCTGTTTTTCCATCACTTTGCTACAATTGTTGATGGTCTGTATCTTAAAGAGTATATATTGCACAAAAAAATGAGAAAAGGGGGGAAAAACAGTATGTGCCATTAAAAAATACCAAAATCCAGTCTCACACCTGCGATCGGGACCCATCCACATATCACGAGTATGATATACATAAACTCCTAACTTTACTATATTACAGTACATATACAATCTTCAAACTAGTTCCAGCTCTGAGGTATGTGTTCCCCCATGATGCCATTGTATCGTCTACAAATACTCAACAAATCTGCTCTACAACTGTACAAAACCTAGTTTAAAATCACAAGGCATTTTTGATGCAAGTTTTAACTTAACTTAATCCTTAAAACCAGGACTCCCTTGCATGCTAAAAAAAAAACAAAAAAAAAACCCAAAGAAAAAAAAAATGATAAAGGGAAGAAGTGCCTGAAACTCACTGAAAGCACAGTAAGAACATTCCCTTTTAACTGTACAAAAATATGCCTGAAAATATCTTACTTTTCTTTTAAAAAGATGAGGTCTGTTATGTATCAAAATGGTTCCTCCACACCTGTATTCTGCAGAGGGTTAGGCTGCTTCAAATTTGTCCAAACCAGGAGGTAAACGGAATCAGTTACAAAAGAAAACAAACATTTGCGGCATTTAGAAATTACACAAACCGTTGTAAAGTAACGTCCTGAACAACTGTCAGTTCACAGATTTGCTTTGAGTCAGTCCACAGTCCGTGTTCAGCTCCCTGCAGTTTGTTTTTTTTGTTGTCGTTTAAGAGGATAAGATGCATAGAAGTTCACTTCTTTCTCCCTTTGTGGCCCGTTTAAGCTGAACAATAAATGCAGACCTATGAGGGGGGGAAAAAATCCATAAAACCCTGTCATGCTGCCAGATAGGAAAAAAAAAAAAAAAAGTCTGCAGACTTTTACATTTTTTTTTCTGTTGTTTTTTTTTTGTTTGCTTTTTTGCTACACGGCTTCATAAGCATCTCTTTCCTCCTCCAAACCTCACCTCACCCCCTCCTGCTCCACGGGAAACCTTCAGAAAGCCCACAAGAGGCGGGACCGGGACACACAACTTCAAGCCTCCTTCCTCTCGTCACTACTCGAGCAACTGCGCGTCTTTTTTGTTCTTCTTCGTGGTTCAGTACGTGAAGACCAGGTCGGAAAAGTTGGCCTCCAGCCAGTCGCCGGCGATCATCTCGCTCAGCTCCGGCGTGCAGTAGTCTGGGAACTCAAAGTGGGAGCCCAGGCTGCCCTCGCTGAAAGAGTCCAGGTCCTTATCCACAAGAGACAGGGAGAGGTTTCCTGAATTGGGGTTGCCCAGCTCCGAGCCCTGGGCGCTGGGGGCGAAATTTAAACTGAAGTCAAACAGCAAGTCGTCCGCGTCCTCGCCGGAGGAGGAGCCGGAGCTGACGCTCGACGAGGAAGAGGACGTGGATGCCGACCGGGAGGACGCTGGTGAGACGGCGGCGGCGTGCAGTGTGCTCTGCTTGGAAAGGTTTTTGATGCTGTAAAAGAGTCTGTTGCTGCTCCGCACTTCTTCGTACATGCTCGTCCCCTCCGACTCGGCCGAGGAGCTCAGAGTGGGACTCGCCGGAACTTTGGCCGCGCTGTACGGCCTCAGGCGCTCCTCGTCCCCGGACTTAATCCCCATTCGGTAGTCGTCCTCGTAATCGTCGTCGTCCTCCTCGTCCGTCAGCTCACTCTTCACAGTTTTTACAACTTTCAAGCTGGGGAAAATGCAGTCCTCCACGTAGCCGTGGGCGGACTTGGAGCCGCTCTTGTTCTTTATTTTGGAGCATTTGTTCTTGCTGGGAGTCTTTGCCATCTTGGCGCACTTCTCCGGAGACGGCGCGGCTGATGACTTGGAGCCGTCTTGCTTTGGTTTTTTCTTCGGTCTGTACTTGTAGTCGGGGTAGTCGGCCATGTGTTTCAGCCGCAGCCTCTCGGCCTCCCTGATGAACGGGATCTTCTCGCTGTCCTTCAGCATCTTCCACCGCTTCCCCAGGCGCTTGGAGATCTCGGCGTTGTGCATGTCCGGCGACTGCTCCATGATCTTTCTCCGCTCGATCTTGGACCACACCATAAACGCGTTCATGGGCCTCTTGATGTGGCCGGTGGCCGTCTTGCACCAGTCCGGATTTATCGCCACGGGGCTGCACGCCATAAACTCGCTCTCCTCCGAGTCAGTAGCTTCCCTGGACATGCTCCCATCTGTCTCGCTGTTGTCCATGTGCTGCAGCACCATTGTCCCGTGTCTCACTTCGCTCCCGGACACCGCAGCGTCTTTTTTTTTTTTTTAAATAAAAATCAGCCCTTGCACTGCAGACAGGAAAAAAAAAAAAAAGACACCCCAGAAAATCCTGCTCGGCACTCTTGATTTTCTTTCGCGCCGGTACGTCCTTACTCCTGTGCGTAAACGTGTCTCGAGCTCTGCACTCTTTTACCAGAGTTACAAACTGCCTTCTTAACTAGTTATCGGCTTTTTCAAGTCCCCTGCGTCACGGCGCGGCCGTCCAATCGCGTCCCTTCCACTCCGCCCAGCGCACTCCATCCAAGACGTTCCCTCAACCCTGTTCCTCCCACCCGAGCGCTCATTGGCGTGGAGGTGGGGACTGGCGGTGGCGCACGGCGTCTGGCGAAACACGCCGGGCTAGACGGGCATATTAAACACGCAGTTAGTGAAATGCGCTCAGCTGAGCCACATTATGGAGCGGCACCCATCAACACTTTTTGAGTTTTTTGCTTTCTTACATATATATAAATAAAAATGTGCTTCTACAGAAAGAAAGCCACCCCTTGCATACATGCAATGGGAGGGAAAAGATGTAGGCGGTGTGTGATTTCTTCCCCCCCCCCCTCCCTTAGGTGGTTGGATACTGAAGGTGGCGCTTGGACACTGCTGCAGACGCCTGGATGCGTCTGTCTGCTGCAGGAGGAGACGCTATACAGCAGCTGCCCATTGCTTTAGGAAGACTTTATGTTGCAATTAACTACTAATATAGCCTCACTTTTTTTTTTTTTTTTTTTTTTTACACTTCCATGTGTTTGTAAGCATTGTTTTTGTGGGAGGAGGGGGTGGTTTCCCTAGGTTTCTGTTGCTTGAATGAAGGAAATAGGTCAGTAGCACATTCTGCCTCACAGCCCCTGTTTATGTATGTGTGTGAGCAGCTAAGGCACCTGCAGCGTCCCGGATATTCAAGCTTAAATGCAATTATTTGGTTGATCAATTTAAAAAGTCGGATCCACATAAATACCAAAACCTTAATGGCTGACCGGGCGCTGGTTGGTGTGGGACATTTAAATCGGCAGCACTCATTCAGACGGTGACATTTGTCTGTGAGGATTTGAGCTGAGCCGGAGAGAGATGGAAAGCTCCCTGCTGAGTTTGCTGTGTCAAGACGCGGTGTAGCATCGAGCTGGCGTCTCCTACACCCACCCCCAAACCCCAACACCCCCCTCCCCCAGCTCTGGGGTGGTAGCCAGCAGCAGTGCTATTGGAGGCCAGGGCGATAAGGCGTCCTGCCTTTTTTTTTTTTTTTTTCTTTAACCCCCTCCCCCCCCCCCCCCCTCCCTCTCTGCTTCGTCCCCTAGAGGGCAATCACTTACCCTCCTGAAACCATCCCCCCACCCAGAAACCGTATTCCCCCCAGCTGGGGCCTAAGAAGTGTCTCTCCTCGTACAGAGACCGGCAGCAAGGGAAGCAGGGAGAGCGAAAACGGGATGAAAAAAGGAGGCACACAGGGGGAAGGAGACAAGGCTAAGCAGTCTGAGATAGAGGGGCTTTTGCCTTTCTCCAGCCTTTGGTGCAAGGAGAGGCAAACCCCTGTTCCTGTGTCTCCCCAGACAGAGATAGAGCTGAAATGCTTTATCATGACTGCCCCATGCTGATTAAGCCTTATCAGATATAGGTGTCAGAGCCAGCATCAGGAGGCTGCAAATGCATTTTTTTTTTCCCTTGATAGTTTTTTTTTTTTTTTCATCCTCTGATCAGTTGAGATTGTTTCATATTATCTGATACAGTGACGGCAAAATGTAGGAGCATTCTGTCAGTACGTGTACGCCGAAATGTGTGGAAATTGTAATATATTCAAACACGTCTTATCTATTAAATAGCAGGGTTTTTTTTTTTATTTCTGTTAAAAAACATTGATTAGCCTACAAAATAATTCTACCCCCTGCAGTCTATTATTTTCACCTCTGTAATTTATGCCCCGTCTTTAGGAGCCGTATCTCATCACGCTTCAGCCGGACTCATCTTTGTCTGCGATGGCTCCATGCTGCACATGAATCACGAGGCTGCTTAATGATGAGCGCGCAGGGTGGCTGTCCCGCTCATTAGCATGGCTCGTTATTGGCTGTGAATGAGGTGTTGGTGTCAGCTCATGCAGCCGGCCGTGAGTCATCCCAGGGAGGGTCTCATCTCCATGCCTGCCTCACGCAGATGCGCCAGTGGTACACCCACCCCACCTCTTCCAACTGCCTCGTTTTAGTGACGGGGACTGCGATCAGAGTGAGCGGAGCGGGAGACGGGAGAGTGAAACTCCGCGCTGTTTTCATTTCATTTTCACTCCAGAGATTACACATAATTAAACAGCGACAATCCAAGAGAGCTGCATCATCACTGTGCGATTTCCAATACAAATTCCAATACCCCAAAGGCAGATGTTTTAATGCTTATTTGCTGTTTTTTTTGTGTGTTGTCAGGGGAGAGGACATTTTATTCCAGAGCGATGGAGTGTTGAATTAAGTGATGGTTTTCATGTACAAACACTGAAAGAGGGTTTCAGGAGAGACAATTCCCTCTGCATTGCTTATCTAAAAGCCCCCCAAAGCAGCTGCTGCTCTCACAAAGGGCCAGTGAAGCGTTAGATCAATACTAACCCTTGCTAGAGGCTATCTGATTCTCAAAATGCATGCATCCATCTCTTCTGCATAGCCCTGAGACAGGTGTGGAGTCCTGGAAGCCACTATCTGATGGCTTCACAATGGGGTAAAGAAGCAGTGAGGGGGGGGGGGGGGTAACAGTGGGCGGAGAGACAGCTGGGGTTGTTTAGCTCATGAAACTGCAAATTAACTTTTCAAATGAAAGATGCACTCCTGAGTAACCTGCTTATCAGGTTACAATGCTTGTTTTTTCCCCCCCATATAGTTTCATTGAATGATAATCCTGTGCCGTGTATTGGATTGATGTACCAGCTCCCAACGGGGTCCGCCAACAGAAACAAAAACATCTCCACCCAGCTCTCTTTCCATACAGACCTAAAGTCATTCCTATCCAGACTGTGGCTTTATGTGAAACCCAATATCAGTGTATGATCCTGAGGATTTATAGTTTGCAAATTTATTCTACTTAATGCCTCCCATTTTGTTGTCTTTTCATGTGATGTGACACTAAAATGAGTTTTGCCAGCTGGCCCCACAATCATTTTGCTGGCTGCCTGTGGCTCTGGTCTCATTCCTCAAAGATCATGTTGTCTCGCTCTCAGATAAGGAGCGCTTTGGCAATGAGGGCGATCTCACGACTGATTGAGGGCTGCTGCTGCTTTACTGCTGAAGTGTTTGTTTCCTCCAAGGCCATTTTATGCCTTCTTGTTGCGTTACATTCTCGACTCAATGCAAATGTATCTTCGGGGTGTCAGGTTCTTTGTTGACCTCCTTGATGCGGTCCCTGTCTTTCAAGGTCCAATACTTAGCAGATACTTGAGACAGGAGTATCACGTTGGGAATGTAAACAGCTGATGTTTGAGCACTGTACTGGAAATGTTTGTCACAGGGACACATCAGAGGCCAAAGCTGATGGAGCCCTGCATACAGCTGTATTTGCAAAAACCATCAACTTATTTTAAGTTGAGATATGTAAACGAATGCTCAATTACTTACTTGTACAGACATCTGAATACAATTACTTTTACTTGTTTTATTTTATTATTTTTTTTCTTACTTCTAATTGAATAGACCTGTATTTATATACCATTTCTGTAGTCATGCTCAGTGCTTCTAACCACATATTCACCCCAATCTATGAATGAGACCTTAAAAACGATTCAGTATTAAGGTAAGGTAAGGTAAGATAAGCCTTTGTTAGTCCCACAATGGGGAAATACCAGGATTGCAACAGCACAGGGGTAGCAACACTCAGAGCAACAATCAGAAGACAAGAAAAACAAGAGCAGCGAGTATACATATGTACATATAAATATATAAACACACAGTGCGGAGCATTGTAGCTAGATGGAATGAAACAGCATAACTGTCTACTTAGTTATCCTACATGGTATGATTATGTACCCATACATATTGTCGCCCTCCGTAGCAACCGGTATTGTCCTAGTTGTATACCGGAGGGGACCATTGTGTAAGTCTATTGCGTCTTTTGCATTCAATACTATTAGGTTGTCACGTCTTTTAGCTATCTCTGCGAGCAGCCCTGCTTAGGTTGTACAGTCGGACAGCCGTACGTAGGAAGGACCTGCAAAACCTCTCGGTTGTGCACCTAGGATGATGTAGTCTGCTGCTAAATGAGCTCCTCAGTGCATTCAGTATGTCCTGCATAGGGTGGAACTCGGACTCCAGCAGAGATGACAGTTTAGCCACCATCCTTCTCTCTCCCATCTCCTCCACTGGGTCAAGGCGCTGCCCCAGGACAGAGCTAGCTTTCTTGATCAGTTTGTTCAGTCTCTTCCTATTGGCTGCTGTAACGCCACTGCCCCAGCAGACCACTCCAAAAGTGATGGCTGATGCCACCACCCTGTCATAGAATGTCTTCAGCAGCGCCCCTTGTACACCAAAAGACCTGAGTCTCCTCAGTAGGAACAGCCTGTGCTGTCCCTTCTTGTAGAGTGCGTCAGTATTGTGTGACCAGTCTAGTTTATTGTTCAGATGAACACCCAGATACTTGTAGGATGTCACCATTTGATGTCTGTTCCCTGTATATTTACTGGTGCTGTGAGGGGTTGTCCTTGCCTGCGGTAGTCCACCACCAGCTCCTTAGTTTTCCTCGCGTTGATCTGGAGGCAGTTCCGGTGGCACCAGTCCACAAAGTCCTGGATAAGCCCTCTGTACTCAGCTTCATCTCTGTTGGAGATGAGGCCGGCGATCACAGAGTTGTCAGAGAACTTCTGTAGATGACAGTGTGTTGTGTTGTGTGAGAAGTCCGCAGTATAAAGGGTGAACAGGAAGGGAGCCAAAACCGTTCCCTGGGGGGCCCCCGTGCTACCGATGATCGTGTTGGACACACAGTCCCGGGTTCTCACAAACTGTGGCCAGTTAGTGAGGTAGTCCAGGATCCATGATGACAGGTGCTGGTCCACCCCTGCGCACAGCAGCTTGTCCTTCAGGATCATCAGTTGGATGGTGTTGAAAGCACTGGAGAAGTCAAAGAACATGATCCTCACCGCATTCCCGGGCTTCTCCAGGTGGGACAGAGAACGGTGAAGGAGGAAGATCACCGCATCCTCCACCCCAATGCCATGCTGGTAGGTGAACTGGAGTGGATCCATCGCTGGTCCCACCAGGGGGCGGAGGTGAGCAAGGAGCAGTCTCTCCAGGGTCTTCATCATGTGGGACGTCAGGGCCACTGGTCTGTAGCTGTTTATGTATTTTATTAGCTATTATTAGCTATTATGTATTCGTACACTTATTGGTGATTTAGAATTAATAATTAGCTTAAGGAGCATATATTTTCAGTGTGGGAGGAAGCCTAAGTATTCAGTGACGTAAGAACACAGGGAAAAAAATCTGCAGTTTGCAAAATTTTGACCCAAACCATATAATCAACAGCCAATTAATGAACAATATGTTTGTATTGGTCTTTAATGCCATTTGTTTTTCTTAAAGTGACACTCCACCAAAAATCAAGTCTTTTCTGTTGTTAACATGTCTGTAGCATGTTTTAATTGTGACTTACAAGACATATCAAGAGCAAAATCAGTCCCAAGTCTGTGTTTTTCTGCTGCAACTGTCCAGATAAGCCCCCCCCCCCCCAAAAAAAAATGAGTTTGGACAGAGCGTTTCTAGCTAAGTAAGCATTCCTGCTTAGCCTGATTGGTTAATGTTATAACCAATCAGGCTAAGCACTGGGCATGGCTACAGACCTGAGGTCACTGCCTCAGGGGAAGAGGGACTGAGGAGCAAGTAGGATTTCAGGAACACTTGCGGTAGTTGAGGCGCATGCTGAGGTCGTGGTTCCACGGCGGCAGGTGGGCACACTGGATCGCTGGCCTCCAGCAAGCTGCCCAGCGGGCATCCATCAGCCCCCAGGTGGAAGAACCAGCTCGCTTTGGGGGTCGGCAGCGGATAGGGCGCCACGCCCGACGGCTCACCTCCTTCACTCCCATGTAGGAGAGAGTCGGACGGCGAGCCAGCCAGAGGAGACATCAGTGTTGCATCCCCCTTCCCAGGAGCGCATTTCTGAGGAGCGATGCTATAGAAACCACACACAAACGGCCAATATAATACTGCAGCCAGTGTTGTAACTCTTTATATAATTTTTTTTGCAAGTAATAAAAAGGGGGGGGTGCTTTCCATGGCAGACATGCATTTCTTGGCACAACACTGGCCTTGCAGCATCTGGTACTGGTGGGCAGAGGTATGGGTGGAGCTAATTAAGTAGGTGGAAGATGTAAAAGCTCTTTCCAAGCAGTTCAAAGTCACTGAAAGTTTTTTGTGCATAAAAAGCCACAATATACTATTTAAAGCAATAAACATTTGTTTTTGAGGTTGTTTTAGAGCTGTTGGAGTATGTCTTTAAATATTTTAATTTTAATTTCAAAGATTTAAATAGATTGCCTGATATTAGCCTACTCTTTGTTATAATGCACTTAAAAACTGCCCTTTTGCTGTTTAATGTTTCAAAAATAAACTAAAAACAGCAGAAATAGATTTCCATAGATATGAGTAGAAAGAACATCACATCAGGAGTATATATATAAATACAGTGCTGTGAAAAAGTCTTTGCCCCCTTCCTGATGTCTTATATTTTTGCTTATATTTTTGCATATTTGTCACACTTAAATGTTTCAGATCATCAAACAAATTTTAGTATTAGACAAAGATAACCAGTGTAAATATAAAATTTCATTTATTAAGGGAAAAAAGATGTCCAAACCTGCCTGGTTCTATGTGAAAATAACTGCCCCCTTGTTACATCATGAATTAACTGTGATTAACCACATTCAGTTTCACTAGCCACACCCAAGCCTGTTTACTGTCAGACTCGTTGAAGCAAAAAATTACTTAAATAGAACCTGCTTGACAAAGTGAAGGAGTCTAAAAGATGTCAGAAAGCAACACATCATGCCAGATCTAAAGAAATAGAAACAGATGTGATACAAAGTCACTGACATCTATCAGTCTGGACAGGGTTACAAAGCCATTTCTAAGGCTTTGGGACTCCAGTGAAACAGGGAGAGCCATTATCCACAAACAGCAAAAACTTGGAACAGTGGGGAATGTTCCCAATAGTGTCCAGCTTACTTAAATTACTCCAAGAGGGCATCAATAACTCATCCAGGAGGTCACAAAAGAACCCAGAACAGCATCTAAAGAACTGCAGGCCTCACTTGCCTCAGTTTGGACACTGGTCCATGATTCAACAATAAGAAAGAGACTGGGCAAGAATGACATCCATGGGAGAGTTCAATTCAATTCAACTTTATTTATATAGCGCCATTTCACAGCAACAGTCATCTCATAGCACTTTCAACTGTAGGGGAAACCCCCACAATTGCAGAAAGACCCTAGCAATCAGGCGATCCCCTGTGAGCAAGCGCTTGGCGACGGTAGAGAGGAAAAACTCCCTTTTAACAGGAAGAAACCTCCAGCAGAGCCAGGCTCAGGGAGGGGCAGTCATCTGCTGCAACTGGCTGGGGGGTGAGGGTATAGAGAAGATGAGAAGAGCAGACATGTAGAGAGCAAATAGCACGATGGGGACTCAATCTATGGGAGAGAACAAACAGATGTTAATGACCAGCAAAAAAAAAAAAAAAAAGGCATTGAGAGTGAAGAAAGGAGTGAAGCCCAGTGCATTATTGGAGGTCTCCCGGCTGTCTAAACCTATTAGTAGCATAACTAAGGCAGGGTTCAGAGACACATGATCCCTCCCTAATTGTAGGCTATATCAAAAAAGAAGGTTTTAACCCTGTTCTTAAAAACAGAGATCAAGTCTGACTCCCAAATCCAGATTGGCAGCTGGTTCCACAGGAGAGGAGCTTGATAACTGAAGGCTCTGCCTCCCATGGTACTTTTGGAGATTCTAGGTATTACAAGTAATCCAGCATTTTGGGAGCGTAGTGCTCTTTTAGGATAATAGGGTAGTATCAGATCTTTTAAATAAAAAGGGGCCTGATTGTTTAGAGGTATGAAAGTGAGAAGAAGGATTTCAAACTTAATTCTAAACTTTATGGGAAGCCAGTGAAGTGAGGCCAGAACCGGAGAGATATGATCTCTCTTTCTAGTACCTGTTCAAACTCTTGCTGCAACATTTTGGATCAACTGAAGACTTTTTAAAGATGTTTTAGGACAACCTGATAATAAAGAGTTACAATAATCTAATCTTAAGCTAACAAAAGCGTGGATCAATTTCTCAGCATCACTCTGAGATAAGATGTTCCTAATCTTGGCAATATTATGCAAATGATAGAAGGCAGTCTTAGAAACAAATTTAATATGTGAATTGAAAAACAGATCTTGATCAAAAATAACTCCAAGGTTCCTCACAGAACTATTAAGAGAAAGAGTATCCACATCCAAACTGAAAGTTTGATTTGGAAAGGTATTTCTAAGGTTTTTTGTACCAACAAGAATGACTTCAGTCTTATCTGAATTTAATAGCAGGAAATTGCAAGTCATCCAAGCTTTGATTTCATTAAGACCAGCTTCTAACTTGGCTAATTGATTACTATCATCTGGCTTCATTGACAGGTATAATTGTGTGTCATCTACATAACAATGAAAATGTATACAGTGCTTTCTAATAATGTTGCCTAAAGGAAGCATATATAAACTAAAAAGGGTAGGGCCTAGCACAGATCCCTGCAAAACTCCATGTCTGAGCTTTGAGTTGAAACAAAAAGTCATTATTGACATGAACAAACTGGAACCTATCAGATAAATAAGATCTAAACCACTGCAATGAAGTTCCATTAAGTCCAATATAGTGTTCTAATCTATCAAGTAGAATATTATGATTGATAATATCAAAAGCTGCATAAAGGTCTAAAAGGACAAGTACAGAAACAAGTCCATTATCAGATGCGATAAGGAGGTCATTGGTGACCTTCACTAAGGCTGTTTCAGTACTATGATGGATTCTAAGCCCAGATTGAAACTTTTCAAATAAACCATTTCCCTGCAAGTGGTCAAACACTGTAATTGTGTAGCAACAACTCTTTCTAAGATTTTTGAAATGAAAGGGAGATTAGAGATTGGTCTATAATTAGCTAAAACTCCTGGATCCAGCGTTGGCTTTTTGAGTAAGGGCTTAATTACAGCAGTTTTAAAAGCCTGCAGTACATGGCCTAAAGTTAATGAAGAATTGATTATTTGAAGAATAAAGCTACCAATAAATAGGGAAGACTTCCTTAAATAACCTGGTAGGAATAGGGTCTAAAAGACAAGATGAAGGCCTGGATGAGGAAATTATTTTGTCTAACTCTAAAAGGTCAATTGGAGTAAACTCATCCAAACAGATATCAGTTGAAGGAGTTGTAGTAGTTACTGTATTTAAGTTAACGGTGGGAAGAATGTGACTGATTTTGTCTCTGATAGATTAAATTTTGTTATTGAAAAAGTTCATAAAGTCCTGACTAGTAAGCTCTAAGGGAATGCTAGGATTGACAGAGTCCTGACTCTTTGTCAGCCTGGCTACAGTGCTGAAAAGAAACCTGGGATTATTCTTGTTCTCTTCTATTAATGCAGAATAATAACTCGTTCTAGCTTTTCTAAGACATTTTTTATAAATTATAAAGATGATTTCTCCAAGCTAAATAGATTTAATCTAAATTAGTGGAGTGCCATTTTCTTTCTAATTGATGAGTCTTCTGTTTTAAGCTACGAGTTTCTGTGTTGAACCAAGGAGTTAGAAATCTCTGATTAGACTTTTTCTTTTTTAAAGGGGCCACCATGTCTAGAGTCTGATGCAGAGAAGCTGTAACACTATCTACCATGCTATCAATTACAGAAGGAGCAAGCTGTCTTTTGTTTATTTCCATTGTGTTAACACATGGCATAGAGTAAACAATCTGCATCAGTTTGGTTACAGCATCATCTGAGAGGCATCTACTGAAGTGATATTTTTCTTTAGGAGCCAAATAGTCAGAAATAGTAAAATCAAAGGTTAACAGACAATGGTCTGACAGTACAGGGTTATGAGGAGACACTACCAGATTTTCTATTTCTATGCCATATGTCAGCACAAGGTCCAACGAATGGTGGAGATAATGGGTAAAATTTCCTACTTTCTGAGAAAACCCCATCAAGTCTAATATTGAATTAAATGCCATATTGAGGCAATCACTATCTACATCTACATGTATATTAAAGTCTCTTACTATAATTATTCTATCTGATTTCAGCACTAAATCAGCGAAGAATTCGGCAAATTCGGATAAAAACTCTGAGTAGGCTGAGGGAGGACGATAAACTATAACAAATAAAATTGGGTTTAGCCTAAAATTGCTAAAATGCCCGATACTGAGGACCAGGCCCTCAAAGGAATTATAATATGTTTTTTGCTTTACATTAAACTAGTAATTTGGAATGGTAAATTGTTGCTACTCCTCCTCCACGACCAGAACGTCTGGGATTTTGACAGTTTAAATAACCAGGGGGAGTTGATTCATTCAAACCAACATAATCCTCTGCCCTAACCAAGTCTCTGTAAGGGATATTAAATCAATCTGATGATCAATTAACAGATCGTGGACTAGCAGAGACTTGGGAGTCAGAGACCTAATATTTAACAAACTGCATTTATTTTCAAATTATGAGGAGGAACAGAGGCCAAATCATTCAATTTAGAGGCTTCATGTTTAATTTGAGTTTTACCAACTTTTTGTTTAATCACTTTGGGATGCTTATACATTATATTTTTATTTACTTTGGAGGGAGCAGACAATGATTCTCTGATGGGGAAGACAGGGGCTAAGTTGAGGGGTGGCGGATGAAGAGGAGCTGCAGAGAGGCGTGTAAGACTGCAACTCTGCTTCCTGGTCCCAACTCTGAGTTGACAATGTTTTGGAAATTTGGATTAAAATGATGCCAGATTGTTAGATAAATGAGACGCACCATCCAAAGTGGGATGGACGCTGTCTCGTCTAATAAGACCAGGTTTTCCCTAAAATGAGCTCCAATTGTCTATGTAGCCCACATCGTTTGCAGGACACCACACAGACAACCAGGGGTTGAAGGATGACAAGCGGCTAAACATGTCATCACTGGTCAGACTGGGGAGGGGCCCAGAGAGAGTTCCAAGTTAAAAACCACTGCTGACCAAAAAGAAAAAAGGTTCATCTAACATTTGTCAAAAACATCTTGATGATCCCCAAGAGTTTTAGGAAAATATTCTGTGGACTAACAAGACAAAAGCGGAACTTTTTAGAAGGCGTACATTCTGTTACATCTGGCATAAAAATAACACCGCATTTCATAAAAGGAACATCATACCAACAGTCAGACATGGTGGTGGTAGTGTGATGGTCTGGGGCTGCTGTGCTGCTTTAGGACCTGGACGACTTTGTTGTAAATGATGGAACAATGAATTCTGCTCTCTATCAGAAAATCCTGAAGGAGAATGTCCGGCCATCAGTTTGTGACCACAAGCTCATGTGTACTTATGCAGCAGGACAATAGTCTGAAACCCACCAGCAAGTCCACCTCTGAGTGGCTAAAAAAAACTAAATCAAGTCAAAAATCAAGTCGGAGACTCATTGCCAGTTATCACAAATGCTGGATTGCAGGTGTTGCCACCAGGTTTAGGGGGCAATTACTTTTTCACAGAGGGCTCGGTAGATTTGAATTGCTTTTTTTTCCATTAATAAATGAAATTATTTTTTAAAAACTGCATTTTGTATTTACTTGGGTTATCTTTGTCTAATACTAAAATTTGATGATGTGAAACAAAGTGTGACAAATATGCAAAAATATAAGAACTCAGGAAGGGGGCAAATACTTTTTCCCAGCACTGTGTATATGATAAAAGGTTAACTTCCCCTTTAAATGCAGTGACTTAACCATTAAGTACTCCAGCATGTATTTAACCAGAGGGGTAATGTAAACTTCTATTGTAGCCAGTAAAATACATGAGCGGTTCAGTGCAGATGTAATACAAGTATTAATAACTAGAACAAAGGCAGTTCTTCTACTGTGGAATCTGGGATATATGAGATATCTTTTTATTGGGTGGTTTACATATGAGCAAATTCTTTACTGCTCAGATTATGTAAGAAAGTGAGAAATGTTTCCTGCCTGACTTCTCCATTCTCTGTCCTCACAGCACCGATGTGACCCACAGAGCGACGGGAACCTAAAGAGATGACATCATCCTGGAGTAACAATGACTTGCATGCACACTGCAGTATGTTCACTGCTAATCATACCGCAGTGTCATCCTCCAAAAGCTCCGGCTATTTAAATCCTTTAATTATACATGGCAGCAGCAGCGGAGGAATGTTTACTGCAAGAGTCCAGTGTGAAGTACCTAGTCTTGTATTGTAGTTTGTGTCCCGTGTTAATAAACCTGGGTGGAGGAAGAGCCCTCTGGGCACTCAGAGCCACTGTAATGAGAGTGTGTTTAGTCTGCAGACTGTAGGACTAATGCTGATGGATTGTATGGCTGCAGGTCAGATCTTGTGCTCTCACACAGTGGTGGTGGCTGTTGAAGGAGCAAGGAAGAGTTTAATTTGTACAATTTGCAAGCATAATGCATGGCCATGCAAGACAGTATTTTTTATTACCATGTTAAACAAGCCAGATGAAAACTACACATCATTACTTTGGAAATAACAAATAAGGGCGCTGTTTACAGTTGCTTTGTTTTGTTGCGGTAATAAAAATAATTCATCAATATAATTTGCTTCCTGTAGTCAAGCGCAGCACAACACCAGTATGGGAGAAGTACAGTAGATCTATTGAGCTGACTTCTACGAAATATAGAACTTTTCCCACTGAAGCCGTGCGGCTCTGCTTCCCCGCCAGCCAGTTCAGACTTGCCCCCCTCATGAGATAAGATAGTGTTGACTTCAGGCCTGTGTGGAGAGCTCGCTGAAGTGTCTCCACTGTGCTTAGTCACCCTTATTCACATCCTGTGCTCTGAAGTTTTACTGGTTTATGATCTTTGTGCCGACAACCAAATAGTGACAGTTCAAAGAGGCTTGACAAACTG
The DNA here is from genome assembly GCA_020510985.1 of Pholidichthys leucotaenia. NCBI lineage: Eukaryota > Metazoa > Chordata > Actinopteri > Cichliformes > Pholidichthyidae > Pholidichthys > Pholidichthys leucotaenia. The sequence goes on along the minus strand of CM035842.1, from coordinate 138,166,865 downwards.
AGCTTCCCTGGCCTGTGGACTAATCTGACACAAGACTGTGCCAGATCTTTACAGTTCTATAATTAGTAGGTATCCAAAGTTAAAATCATTATCATTTTTTCATGTTAGCTTTTTTTTTTTTTTTAAACTGCCATTCATTTTACTATTTTCATCAAATTATTGATGCAAAACAGTACACTTTAGAATGACAGCTATAACCTGTCACAATTTTACCTCTTACAGCTTTTTTTCAAAGCTTTTATGTTCAACTGTAAAGCTACAACATGGCTGAACAAAACGGCACAGAGAAAATCAGTTACATCAATCAGGCTTTAACCTTGAAAACAAAAACAAGAAAAACTGGACACATGGAGAGACAAACACCTGAAGCAAATTGGAGCATTCACTCTTGTTTGAACAGTGACCAGATAAGATAGCTCAAAGTTATCAGCACAAGATGAATTCCCAGAGGAAAACCCAGGAGGGGTTTCATCAATGTAGTGGGAGGGAGAAAATCAATCCTTCAAACCACTTTTAGTGACAAACAACCACACAAAACTGCAAAATTAGTTGCAACCTCAACAGCTTTATTCTGTCAGAAATCAGAAAGCGTATGGGTAAAGAAAAGTCAAGATTACTTTCCTATATGATGATGATAAAAATGCCTGAGGAAACACAGCGGGACTTTGTAAACAAAATCATAATTATGTGGGCAAGAGCAAAAGCATACTTCATTCCCTGTCATGGGGCTAACTCTGGGGATTTTCCTACAAGGGAAAACTGCAATACTCATTCACTCATTCATTTCTATGCAAAAAAGCAGGAAATGCAGACGGGGAAAAGCAGGAAACGCACTGTGGTGTATAAAGATTTGAAGTGCTTTAAAGGCCACCTAAATTTTACAGAGGTAATTTCAATATCAACTTTTGTACACCAGCTGCATCATAACTAAAGTTTTTCTCAAATGTATTTATGCTCTGAGTGTACGTCTGGAGAGACCAATAGTGTCACAGAGAAGGAGAAAGCTTCAATAGAGTCCCCTGACTTCCTTTTTACTTTGCATTACATATGCACATATAGACTGGTATTTTCCCTCACATTCCATCCATATCAGAGTCTCAGTATGTCCGCTCCATATAGTGACTCACTGCCCTTTCCTTCATGCTTCTTAAGGATTTCTAAGTCAGGCTTCAAGAAAGATTTTCATAAATGTCCTCTGTTGCAAATCCTCTACATCCCTCTGTATGTGCCCAGAGCTATCTTTATCTTAACAGTAAAGGTCATTGGAGGAGACTTAGGGATACAGAGATCTATCTATCTATCTATCTATACATCTATCTATCTATCTATCTATCTATACATCTATCTATCTATCTATCTATCGTGACCCCGTGTCAGCATGCCATTCTGGAACGGTTTTGCAAGTTATAGCAACAACTGTGAAGCAGTGCATACTTTTTGTATTTTTCATTGTATTTTTCCACCAGTGAGCTTTTTGATGCAAGTTATTGCAAGCATTACTTCCACCATGTGAGTAGCTAGACCACGTAGAATACAATGGCTGACACTGTATTACTGTAATTGTGTTCCATTTGGTCATGCCAGTCACATTTCTTTGTAATAGTGGTGGGCATTTTAATTGCCATTATTTGTGCTAACCACATTAATCGTGGATATAGTAACTGCTGGAATCCCTATTATCTAATCAATGTGCTCTGTTGGAATTAACTGTTGTATAACAGAATATGCATCACTCTATTTCACATGTGTTAAAAGTGACTACACTAACTGTGTGACTGTGAGAATTCTGACTGTGCAACTGCCAAAGGTAATGCTGGGTGCTGTGTCTTCTTTTCCCACAGTGGGTGGCTGTTTGTCAACTGGCACAGCGTTCAGGCACAGTGGGCCCTATTACAGTGGTCTAAAGCATGCATTTGTGCCATGCCTCTCATTTCATATGATGATGTAATTGATGACTTTGCATCAAGGAAAACAAGAAAGGTCAGCCTTTATATTGTAGTTTCTTGGGGGTGGGGGTGGGGGAGGGGCACTGCTGACACAGTTGGTGTTGAATGTCAGTCAAAACACTCAGGGAACTTAGTGGATGGGTACTGTACTTGTCCAGATTTTCATTTGAAAAAATATCTAAGCATTGTGACCACACTGGTCACAATCTTTAGATAGTAGTAATGACTCATTCACTGAAACAAAAGATCATTTTAACACAATAATTACAAGGTTTGTGCAAGTTACAGACATTTTGACAGACATTTTGGAGAACATCTTTAGTGTTTTCTTTGGGGGGGAGGTAAAAAAGTAATATTTAGTATTTGTTGAATCAAGTACAACATTTTGTTATACAGCATGTGTCGCAATCTGTCACCCTTGATTGCATATAGCATCACTATTCAAATTGGATTATGTTAATGTGTGTAGGGTTGCCTTCTGATTCTGATACAGCTGATTAAGGTCATGTGTGGAGGTAATCTACCTTTCAAAAAACAAAGCAGGCTTTATCCATAAGTGCAAAATATTCATACTTGTACAAATCAGTATTAAGCAACACAATATCTCCAATTTATTATTCCAGTCTCATGGGGTCTTCCTAAAAAAAAAAAAAAAAAAAAAAGAATTCTAGTGTCAATACCGGGGCCTGTGGTTACAGGATGAGAGCTGTGAGACAATTCAGATAATGAACAGGAAAGCAAAGTTTTGAAAAACCACTGAGAGAATGAATTTAGCCTCAAAAGTGTGAGCGGATTAGTCCTGCTCTTATTTCCAACATTTCCTCTTTGATACGTTCCTGCGCTAATCTCATTATAAGTGTCTGTCAAGCATACATGACAATTCATTTTAACAAGGCAGAGTTTCCTGCTGCCTTTAAATTCACAGCCTTCTTCACAAATGAAAACACATGAGAGGTTCTTCTGGAATAGGCATGGACTAACAAGGGAAAGAGAGGGTTTGGCACTTCTGATCGGCTCAAAACCAGACTAACGGTAATTGTTTAACTGTGACTGTGTTTTCCTTGGAAATTAGTTCATTATGAGTGCTGCTGTGTTTAATGGTGTCATGAAAACATGGTTCCAGGTTTTCTAGTAAAGGATAGAAAAGGTAGAGTTAAAAATGTTTGCTTCATGTTTATTCTATAGTAAAGCCAGTTCTCATTTTTCACTTAAGGCATTTTATTTTCCTTAAGATCAGTATAGAAATACAGTACGATGGTGCATCTATTATAACCAATAGTAATTTTTTCCATGCAAGTATAGGAAGAACAAAAGGACGGCTCATAAACTGTTGTGTTCCAGATAAACCTGTGGAGGAAGCAACACATAATTAGTGTCTTGGTAATTGGGGAGAACCATTATAGCCTACTTAGTGTGTGTGATGCTAGACTAAATTGTTTGCCAACACAACATAATGATTTTACACTCTGTAATTGTGTTTTGTATAAGAACTGCCTCCCCTTCTCTTTTAACAAGAAAATGTGAAAAATATCCCAAGGCGTTATTTTTGATCTACTTCTATATAACATGCTGATTGCATAAATATTGCTCGGGCTCTCTGGCTGCAGCATGTCGCATGTGGTGATATTTTTGAAAACTTTGAATGCGAACGTGGCTCTTAAAGGCCTCAAAGAGCTGTCCTCCACGATCTCTATCTGTCCATCACTGGAGTAATCTGACCACTGTGGATAAATACCATGAGAGGTCTGCAGGCGCTAGGAAGACCGACGCCTTAATCATGGCTAATCCCTGCTAGCAAAACGTGTGTGGGACAAGGGACTGGACACATCACCCCAATTAGTAGGAGCTATAGCTTTAAAACCCTATCATTAGGAGTCCATAACCTCCCTATCACTCAGCGTTCCTGCCACATCACAATTCCAGTGCGCGGTCACATGCGCGCTGTCTTACTAGCACTGATAAAATAGTGGCGTATATAAATATGTGTATAAACGCACATACAGTGCTGTGAAAAACTATTTGCCCCCTCCCTGATTTCTTATATTTTTGCATATTTGTCACACTTAAATGTTTCAGATCATCAAACAAATTTTAATATCAGACAAAGATAACCTGAATAAATACAAAGTGCAGTTTTCAAATGATGATTTCATTTATTAACGGAAAAAAAACTATCCAAACCTACCTGGCCCTATGTGAAAAAGTAATTGCCCCTCTTGTTACATCATGAATTAAATGTGATTAATCATATTTTTTAGAAAGCTGAGTTCAGTTTCAGTAGCTACACCCAAGCTTGATTACTACCAGACTTGTTGAATCAAGAAATCACTTAAATAGAACCTGTCTGACAACCTGAAGTAGGCTAAAAGATCTCAAAAAGCAAAACACCCCACTGTGATCTAAAGAAAATCAAGATCAGATGAGAAACAAAAACCCAGAACAACGTCTAAAGAACTGCAGGCCTCACTTGCCTCAGTTTGGACACTGGTCCACGATGGAACAATAAGAAAGAGACTGGGCAAAAATGGCATCCATGGGAGAGTTCCAAGACAAAAACCGCTGCTTTACAAAAAGAACACAAAGACTGGTCTCACATTTGCCAGAAAACCTCTAGATGATCCTCAAGACTTTTGGGAAAATATTCTGGGGACTGACAAGACAAAAGCTGAACTTTTTGGAAGACATGTGTCCTGTTTTATCTGGCATAAAACTAACACAGAATTTCATAAAAAGAGCATTGTATCAACAGTCAAACATGGTGGTGGTAGTGTCATGGTCTGGGGCTGCTTTGCTGCTTCAGGACCTGGACAACTTGCTCTAATTGACAGAACCATGAATTCTGCTCTCTACCAAAATATCCTGAAGGAGAATGTCCGGCCATCAGTTCATGAAGCCCTCCAATGTGACTGAACTTAAACAATTCTGCACAGAAGAGTGGGTCAGAATTCCTCACCAGTGATGTAAAAAATCTCTGCCAGTTGTTGGCACCAGTGGTGGCACAACCAGTTATTAGGGGGCAATTACTTTTTCGCATAGGGCCAGGTAGGTTTGGATAGCTTTTTTCCCTTAATAAATGAAATCATCTTCTAAAAACTGCATTTTGCATTTACTCAGGTTATCTTTGTCTAATATTAAAATTTGTTTGATGACCTGAAACATTTAGGTGTAACAAAAATGCAAAAATATAAGAAATCAGGAAGGGGCAAATACTTTTTCACAGCACTGTATACCCCTGACATTTCAGGAAGTGTAGGAAGTCAGTGTCAGTGTATTTCCAGTGAAGCAAATTGGGCCCATGCATGTCGCTTGAGGGTGTACAAACTTAATAACATGATTTATGTATGATATTCAGCCAAGCATTAATAGGAATAGACAAATGTTGCTTGAGCCACACAGTACCTCCAGTGTTAGGGCTTGTTCAGTATACACTGTGGCTGAGATGCTCAAATTATATATTCAAAAGATACTTGCATTTCGGATATGGTTTCTTGTGCTTAATGAATGGTAGTGGGAACATGAACATGGATTTTGAATGTACATATAAATATCAGCTCAGTATGCAGATAGGGTCCCTGGTGTTTCAGCGTGAGATAGTATTTGCAGACCTTCGCCGCAAGACAGTGCGGCATTAACTGTTATCTCAGCACAAGCACTACCATTAAGCCTGGAACAATAAGACCAGGGTCAAGGATGAAGTTGAATGACAGCTCAGGATGAATATAATTTCCAAGGAAGCGATAAAGAGGGGTCTTGTACTCGTGCTAAAAAGCAGAATAATAATTTTTTTTCTCTTGGTTTTCTGCTCCGACACATTTTCATTCTTTGCACCATTTTCCGAGCGAGGAGGTCAGATATGAAAGAGGACAATGACCAAGCCGCCGAGATTGATGGTGAGAAGGAACAGGCTATCTCAGGGATCTCGACTAAATCAAAGCCATTCACCGTTAATGAAAATCAGAGAGAGCCCACACTGTAAATCATCTTATGGTTTAACGTATTAGTGATAATGAATTCACTCTGCCATGTTTAACCTTAGTTTTGCAATTCATTATATTTGAGATTAACAAGGGAGGGAACTTAAGTGAACTGTCTGCGGGGAATTACAGCAGGGGCCTCATTGTCAATCAAGAATTGTGTTTCGATGTCTTTCATTAGGGTTGAAGGAATTAAATAAGACTTTTCTTTTAATGGCGAACGGCTCTCCCATTTAACGCTCCTCTTGCTCTCCCAAGATGGTTAACTCTTCATTACCCAAATTAAAGGCATCCATCTCTGTTGGCTCCTGCCACATTGCCATGACCTCTACCTGTCAAAACTTTCATGTAAGCCCCTGAGTGATGGATGATACCCCCCGAACCCCATTGTCAAAATTATCCAGCGACTGTCCAGCCCTCTCTGATCCATTCAATCCATCTCCCCGGGCTACGTGCCACCAGCCATGATTTAACAATGAAGCCGGGGTGCTAATTTACTCTCATAGAAATTAGAAACTACCTTTTAATTATATGCCTGGGAGTGTTCGAAGAGTTCACGAGGATCACCCTGAAAGCTTTTAACTCCACTTTGCGGGAGCTGATCATTTATATTCTTCAAACGTGTTATTTCAGGGGTCGCTCCACATACCTAGGACCAGGGGGAATTAGGCAGACCATCAGGAAAAAAAAAAAAGGACAGCACTGGCATCAGTATTCACATTTGAAGGTCATCCGCTGTTGCTCAAGGAAAAGATAACTTAGATAAAATACCTGTCATAAAATGTAAAGAATATTTATCTAAGCATATATGTCCTGTTTATCTTTAAAATACATTTAATAGTGCAGTCAATAGGGGCTTGATTACTGATTTTAAAAGGCTGATATATGCAGGTTGGCTCTGATCAATATATGGAAAACTGTGGACGTTACTGGGTTTAGCTCTGGAGTTGCATCATGCTAAATTATTTGCCGAGACTCTTTGTTGACAAAGGAAGCAGAGTTCTCTGAACTTTTTTTCCTCTCTACTTGCATCACCTTCAGACACATGTAAATATTCAAACACATGGCACTCGTCATACATAAAACATGATATAAGTGGTCCCATCCTTGTCTGACCTCTTGTCCTCCTGCTTCTCTCCCAGACAGATGTAGATAACGCTCTAGACACACCTCACTTCCTGAGCGAAGAGAGTTATGGCTTCCTGCGAGAGGCACTGCCATCCCCTGGAGCCCCGAGGAGTTAGACAGCTACCTACGGAGAGGGCACGTCTCTGCGTTGTAGACCTGCTCCGAGGCTTCTCCTCTCACTTGAAGATCCTTCGTGTACCTGTCAAAGGGTCAAAAGGGTATGTGTGCGGCGGACAACAGCACTGTGTTTGTGTTTCTGTGGGTCTGTCTGTGTGTGTGTGTGTGTGTGTGTGTGTGTGACCCTCCCCGCTGTGACAGATGCCAGGCTGTTTATATGTGAGGTGTGGGAATGGTTTGTGGGCAGCTGGGTAGACATGCATGTGTGAAGGGAGGTGTTTGCTGTGGATGGCTTTGTGCAGCAGTTTAATGTAAGAACCTGCACTTGTCACAATGTGCAGACATGCATGTGAATGTATTTGCTTATGCAGGCATGTTTGGGCCCACGTGTATGTAGCTGCACATTCTCAGTCTAAAAGTACACAAAGTCAAATGAGGGCCTGTTTCCAGGCTTGATAAGCACCCAGCACCCACCCCCCCCCCAAAAAAGGCATACCTGAAGCAGAGCAAAACCCACGGGGGGGGAGGGAGGGCCGCTTTTCTGGCAGCGGAGCAAATGATGAACTAATCACAGTGTGGAGAGGTGACTATAGTTGGTTATAGCTTATTCAGGATTGTGACTCAATCTCAGAAGTTTATGGCACTTGCGTAATTATTTAATCAAAGAGTGGACGTTTCAATAGAAGGTGACAAGAAATTAATTGTAAGTCAGGAATGGCTTCAGCTTGTTGTTTTAACTGGTCCTCTGTCACGGCAGTGGCAGGTGTGAGAGTTGATGGGCTCGGGAGGCTGAGTGACAGCTCTACTGGTGCAGGAATGATGACAGTGCTTGTTAACAAAACTCCATTTAGCGCAGACTAAGATCAGCACCATGCTGCTCTTGATTGAAATTTTTGACTGTGACTAAAAGAGTGATACAACAAGTGGATTTTGATATTAGATATATAGTGGAACCTCAGTTTTCGAACGGCTCTCTTTACGTACAAATCAGTTCACGAACATATCTTTTGAACGTAAAATGCACCAGTTTTCGAAAAAAAAATCTCGGTTCACAAACAGCTTCTGGCACATTATGTGCCTCTTACACTGTAAGAAGATGGTGAAGAAGAAGAAGAACTTCCGGTATCCAGCGCACACGAACGCTGTACGTATTACGCTTTGGATTTGTGATTTTATGGTTTTTATTTTTTGTTTTTTGTCTGTTAAGAAGCCACTATGGGATCAAAGAAAGGAGAAAACGGTAAAGAACTGAAGAGGAAAGTTAAGAGAACCACAACAGAGTTGAAGAAGGTAATCATATCAAAGCATGAAAATTGTCTATTATACTTGCTGTACAGTATTTTGTATGTTATGCATATTCATTGTTTTTGTCTGGCTTTTAGGGATGAAATGCTGTTAAAAAGGTAAAAACACACTGTTCTTTTTGGGGACCAGGAACGGATTCATCCATTTTACATTGTTTCCTATGGGAAAATTTGTTTCAGTTGAAGAACAACTCGGTTTAAAAACAACATTTAGGAACCAATTAAGTTCTAAAACCGAGGTTCCACTGTATTATGTCTTTGCTTATTTTGTTTTACTGTGACACACACTCACCTTAAACATGGCCAAATATGACATTTTCCATCAAGTTTCAGTGCTGCTAACTTAAAATCTCTGAGGCCACATTCAACTCTGCCCTCCCTCTTACGTCACTGTTACCAACATTGGCTGCCCGTAGCTGTCTAGCTTGGTGACGACTAACATTAATTTGTCCCAAAGAATGAATGAAATAACACATCACTTGTGGGCAGCAGTGTGTGGTTTCAGTGGTCAATAATATATGGCTGGTCCCGGAGTACAATAAGCACAGAAATATACACAAATGAGTGGCTAAACTGCTAGCTTCAGCTAGCCACCTTACGGTTTCCCTGGATAACAGCTGAGAAAATAAAACTTTAACTAAGCTAAAATAACATCTAGAATAAAATATATGGTCAAGTGTTGTTAGATAAACAAGGATTCCAGTAGGGGTGAATAGAATTTACAGAAAATAGCGATCAAAACCAGTTGGATCCTCCTTCCAAAAGGCGAGCAGTGGCTGGGTACAGTGATAGACTCGGGCCACCCAGCACACTAGTGCTAACAGTTCAATGTAAAAATCACAGTGAAAATATAACAAACGATTGTGCATGCAGCTTCGCTTTCAGGCAGAAGTAGTGTTAAGTCAGTCTGCAATAGTAGAGTAGCAGGGCATTTAAAATAGCATTTTTACAACTTTTTCCAAATTCGATTTAATCTAAAGTCCACATGCACGTTTTGCAGTCAAGTGGCAGTTAATTTCCGTGCTTGTCCGTTTTGTATTTTTTTTATTATTGTTATTATTTTTTTATTATTATTTTTTAATTTTGTTATGTTTCTCCATAATTCTGGTACTTTTTGTGCTGTTTGTGGTTGTGCCATAGGCTGTATAAATGTAGACTATCACAACCAAGCACAGCTAAATTTGTGGCCTCGACAGTAATGTGCAGATCATGTAAAAAACTATAAAGGACTGTTCGTGTGATCGGTGGTACAGACACAGGACAGACACAAACACACCAGGTACATTTTCATTTGTATGACTGTCACAGATCTGATGTTTATGTGCCATGCAGTAGTAGTAGTAGATTAGTTTATTTGACAGGGACAGTGCAATAAACATAGACAATTAATCAAAGACAATCAATCTGATGTGTTGCACATAGAGTGTATAGCTATTAGCTAATTTGCAACTCTTGTCCCTGGATGGGCTTTAGAAAAAAGAATCAAGTAAAGATGGGAAAAAAATAAAATAAAAAATATACACAATAACCACATACATCAATGCAGAAAAATTATAAATACACAATTATAAATATTATAAATATTATAAATACACAAATATAACAGCCTGACTCACATTTAACATAAATATTATAAATATTATAAATACACAAATATAACAGCCTGACTCACATTTAACACATATAACATAACTCACATTTGCCTATTTCAGGCCTCCCTCCCTTCGTCACTCACTATAAACAAACACATTTATTCCTTCCCTTCATTCACTCTCACTTTGCAGACAATTAATTCATACATGAGTACATTCTTGTTTATTTTTCAGCCAGTTTTTAACATTTTTAGTGAATGTTTTAAAGTCCGTTATTATTTTAATTTCATTTGGCATTGTGTTCCAGATGTGACTGCCCTTTATAGAGAAAGCTGTTTGTCCAAATGTGGTTCTGCGGTGGAATATTTTACAGTTATTGTTAACAGAACTCCTGGTGGCTCTGCTGCTGTCCTGTCTTTGGACGAAACCAGCAAGTGGCTCGGGTGCTGATTTATGGAAACATTTGAACGTTAATTTCAGAAGACAGAGGTCAATGAAGCTCTCAAAACTCAATAGGTTGTATTTTTTTAAAACATTACAGTGATGCCACCTAATGGGCTTTTTGTCCAAGATTTTTAGGGTTTGATTATATAATGAACCTATATGTCTTATTGTGGAAGGGGCTGCTTGAGCCCAGACTGTCAAACAGTATGATATATGAGAAAAAACCATAGAATGCATATACAGTGCAGCTGCTTCGTAAGGTATGTAATATCTAATTAATTTAAAGCAGTTCAGATTTTTTTTTACTGTTTTTGAAATTTTCTTTATATGAAGATTAAATTTGAGTTGAGGATCTAGTACAGTGCCAAGGTATTTGAATTCTGTAGCTAAACTGATGTCATGATCATGTATATTAACTTTAAAATGTTGCAGGTTACATTTTTTGATTGAAAAGCACATTGAGACTGTTTTCTGAAGGTTCAGCAATAGATGGTTCTTGAGGAGCCACTCTTGGACATCAACCATACTTGTAGACAGTACATCTGCAGCCTGTGCTGGAGTCTTGGCAGCTGTGTAAATAACTGCATCATCTGCATAAAGTTGGCATGTTGCAGCTGAGCAGTGTAACGGCAAGTCATTAATAAAAATGCTGAAAAGTAAAGGACCAAGAATGGACCCTTGTGGGATACCCATGCGGTTGTTTAAAAATGAGGATTTATCCTGGTGAACTTTTACACACTGTTCTCTATTCTGGAGATAAGATGCAAACAATTCTAATGTATTTGGGGAGAAGTTAAAAGATACCATTTTGGATAAAAGCAAACTGTGGTTTACAGTATCGAAAGCCTTTTTGAGATCTAGAAAAACAGCTCCTACCACATTACCCCTGTCCAAGGACTGTTTGACGTTTTCAATAAGGCAACAATTTGCTGTTTCTGTTGAGTATCCTGGTCTAAAACCAAATTGATGTGGATGAAGAAGTTGACTGTCTTGTAAGTAGTCTATCAGCTGTGTAGCTACAACTTTTTCAAGAACCTTAGATAGGACTGGTAAGATAGAGATTGGGTGGTAATTGCATATATCGTCTTTACTGCCTGATTTATGAACTGGTATGACGACAGCTTTTTTCCAGCCAGATGGAAATGTACTAGACCTAATGGAGAGATTAATGAGATGGGTCAGTGGTTTGATTAATATTTTGCTGTGCATTTTGAGAAAGGAGGTGCTCATATTGTAGATATCATTAGTTTTTGAGTTTGACAGTGTTTTAACAATACCAGCAATTAACTTCTCATTTACCTCATTGATGTGAAAAGTATCTGTTGGAAGTATGGAATTTGTGTTGTTGAGCACATTTGGCAGCACAAAAATTTTTGTTAAGTCTTCCACAGAGCCCACAAAGTGTGAATTAAATTCATTTGCCAAAGTAGCCTTGTCACTGACGGTCTTGCCATTGATTCTAAGTTCCTTTACCCCCTTCTGATCGTTTTTTTTTTATTAGTTAAGTTATTTAAATGCCTCCATAGGGAACTGTTGTTACCCTTTGCATGATCTATCAGTTTATTGTAATAAGATATTTTTGATTTTCGCAGCTCATGTACCACTTTATTTCTTAAACTTTTGTACACAAGGTGATCATTTTGTAGTTTGGAGGTTAGTGATGTTTTCAGTGCATAGTCTCGCCTCTTCATAAGTTTTCTTATTTCATTATTTAACCATGGTAGGCTAATCTTCTGTTGTCTACTTTTAATTTGCTTTGAAAATTTTTCTATAGACTTTGTGATTGTTGCAGTTATAAAATTACAACAATCATCTACTTCACATGTTGACATGAGCTCCTCCCAATTTTGATTCTCTAAGTAATGTTCAAACTCCTCATTTTTTGATTTGGGGATAATAAAATTTGATTTGTCAATATCGACTCCCCCAAAATACTGTAGTCGCTTTTTAGTAAGTTTCCTGACAGCAAGAACCATGTTATGATCTGAGAGACCAGTTACAAGATTATAGGTTCTGGTTATTCGTTCTGGTTTATTAGTAAATACCATGTCAATAAGTGTTCTGGATTGTTTGGTTATCCTGGTGGGTCCTTTGATGATTTGCTGGTAATTAAATTTAGTCATGAGGCTTTTCAGTTTTTGTTTGTCTTTTTTATCAGACCAGTTGATATTAAAGTCACCATGAATTATTGTTTCTCTGTTCTTCTCAAGTTGTTTAACCAGATCACTTAATTCATTATAAAAGGAAGAGTTGTGTGACGGTGGGTTGTACACTACTGCAATGTTGAAATTCATTACCGGAGAGAGACATACATTAACAGCTAAACATTCAAGTGAAGTATTCAAATCAACCAGTTGACATTTATATTTCTCTTTGATGTAAATTAAAACACCTCCTCCCCTCCCTACCTGCCTGTCTTTTCTAAAACACTGGTAGCCCACAATATCGATCATATTAGTGTCTATGTTCCTGTGTAGCCAGCTTTCTGAGAGACAAAGGTAGTCCAGATTTGAGTCCAACAGCAACACCGAAATCTCATCTCTTTTGGGGATTATGCTCCGTATGTTTAAATGACCGCCGAGGATCCCCTTTGGTTTAGCCTTGGTGTCCCAAAGAACTCGTGCATGATTAACAGTTTGGAAAAATAAATGTTGTTTTTGCTTTTGTACAGCTCGGTTTTGTGCTAACCCAGTGGTCTGCTGTTTAATAGTGGCAGGTCCAGGGTTAAGGTGAATATCTCCTGCCAGAAGTAGCAGAACTAACAGAACTTTAATTGTATACCCTCTGCCATATTGTGATTTTTGCTTAACAGCCATGTTTGCCTTAATTTGGAAGTTTTTGCTCAGGGCTTTTAAAGACCACATAGAGTGTAGGGTGAGATGTCCAAGCCCAAATCCATACAGATAAAACTTTTTAACTTCACCTTTGGTTGAGTTTGTCGGAAAATCCTTCTTGTTGCAGGTCCAGACACACAAAGACAAAACGAAGAGGAAGTAGATAAGTAGAGAAGGCTTATTAGTGGTGCCCATCAGCCCACTTTTTAATCCGGTGGCAGCCATCTTCAGTCTTTCTTGGAAAGAAGGAAAAAGAAAATCTGTGGATAGTAAAATAAATTCTGCTTATATCGCCAGAATCTGATCCGATCGTCCTCGAATCCAGCTGGGCCTCAGCTAGCCAACTAGCCCCTTCCGTTGCTGGTCTCGTTGCTCATAGCCGCCGTAACTGGTCTCCCGTCCCGCTCCTCCAACCGAGTCTCGTCGCACACCGCCGCTGCCACCGAGCTCCGCTGAGGTCACGGTAAGTCCTCCGCTAGGCACCGCCACCTACCGTCGTCTGCCTGGGTGAAATCTCTGCTGAGCCCCGTCAACAAATAGCCGCTTGCCTGGTAGTATCTCCGCTGGGCCTCGCAGCTGGGCTTCGATTCAGGCTGGTGTAAGGTGGAATGACTGGCGCCAGCATTAAGCTAACTAGCGTTAGCTTAGCAATCACTTCGGGTAGTCTCGTCGCACACCGCCGCTGCAGTCACGGTAAGTCCTCCGCTGGGCACCGCCGCCTACCGCCGTCTGCCTATGTCACTTGGTGACATATATGCATGCATATACTGTATGTCACCAAGTGTAAGGTTGCGTGAGGTAAAATAATACGGGGGGCTGAAAAGTTCATAGTGGTCATATTTGGCCAAATGTGGTTTACTTTTCAACATAGTCTTCCCTTCGATCCACACACTGCAGATCTCTGCGGTTGAAAAATAAACCACATTTGGTCAAATTTGACCACTATGAACTTTTCAGCCCCGTGTAAATAAATACAAATAGTTACCAGCTTTTTGTGAGAGAAATATTGTTATATTTTTTTAAATTTGATATTTAATCAGTAAACTTTTCAAATTAAAATTGAAAATAACAATGAAATCTGTTAGAAAAGACTGTGCTCAAAGTTCTTAATGTAAAATAAAGTGTGATTGTAACCTCGGATTCAGGAGGAGCAATGTGGTTTTCGTCCTGGCCGTGGCACATCGGACCAGCTCTTTACCCTCTCGAGAATTCTTGAGGGTTCGTGGGAGTTTGCCCAACCAGTTTACATGTGTTTTGTGGACTTGGAGAAGGCATTTGACCGTGTCCCTCGTGGATTTTTGTGGGGGGTGCTTTGGGAGTATGGGGTATCGGGCTTGTTATTACGAGCTATTTGGTCTCTGTACAACCGTTGTGAGAGTTTGGTTCGTATTGCCAACACTCGGTCGGAGTCATTCCCAGTGAGAGTTGGACTCCGCCAGGGCTGCCCTTTGTCACCGATCCTGTTCATAATTTTTATGGACAGGATTTCTAGGCGCAGCCAGGGAATGGAGGGTGTCATGCTTGGTGACCACAGGATCTCATCTCTGTTGTTTGCAGATGATGTTGTCCTGTTGGCTTCATCCAGCAATGACCTACAGCTCTTGCTGGGACGGTTTGCCGCTGAGTGTGAAGCGGCTGGGATGAGAATCAGCACCTCCAAGTCCGAGTCCATGGTCCTCAGCCGATAAAAGGTGGATTGTCCTCTCCGGGTTGGGGACAGGCTCCTGCCCCAAGTGGAGGAGTTTAAGTATCTTGGGGTCTTGTTCACGAGTGAGGGGAAAATGGAGCGAGAGATCAACAGACGGATTGGAGCAGCATCTGCAGTGATGCGGACGTTGTACCGGTCTGTTGTGGTGAAGAGGGAGCTTAGTTCTAAGGCAAAGCTGTCGATTTACCAGTCAATCTACGTTCCTACTCTCACCTATGGTCACGAGCTTTGGGTAATGACCGAAAGAACGAGATCGCGGATACAAGCAGCTGAAATGAGCTTTCTCCGTAGGATTGCTGGACTCACCCTCAGAGATAGGGTGAGGAGCTCAGTCATCCGGGAGAGGCTCAGAGTAGAACCGCTGCTCCTCCACATTGAAAGGAGTCAGTTGAGGTGGTATGGGCATCTGATTAGGATGCCTCCTGGACGCCTCCCACTTGAGGTGTTTCAGGTACGTCCCACTGGGAGGAGACCCCGGGGCAGACCCAGGACTCGGTGGAGAGACTATGTCTCCCAGCTGGTCTGGGAACGCCTTGGTATCCCCTCTGAAGAGCTGGAGCAGGTGGCTGGGGAGAGGGAAGTCTGGGCTTCTCTGCTTGAACTGCTGCCTCCGCGACCCGGACCTCCGGAAAAGCGGTAGAAGATGGATGGATGGATGTAACCCAGAGGTTAATAAAAACCTGTTAATAAAAACAGCAATAAATGCTTGAATGTAAAAAGCCAATGAATAAGTTCATATGGTTAAATATTACTGAAAACGTCTACAAAGTTATATTTCATGTTACTACATTTTATTTGGGTAAAGAAATGTTAAAACATGACAATTCATTGTCATTTACGTTTTAAGATAGCTGAAATAATAATAATAATAATAATAAATGCATTTAGACTCTTATTTTGAAGAGTACGTTGCTGCATAGCTCATGCAACAAGCAACAGCCTATCGGATTGCTGCAGGCTTTTCCTGTGCAAACTGAGGGAATTACGCAGACACACATGCAAAGTGCTGCACAGAGAGAAAGAAAAAAGGAGTAAAATAGAGCAGAGAAATGAGTCTAAACTAACCTAAAAGCTATTTTTGCATTCTGAAGAAGGTTTTTATTTATTTATTTATTTTTGTTTTGTAACCTGTCCTGGTTGTAACTGAAGTAACAGTTCCTCTCTGGAACCAGTTACCGCTCTGGGTCCGGGAGTCAGACTCAGTCTCTGTCTTTAAGAACAGGGTAAAATCCTTCCTTTTTAATATAGCCTTTGTTTAAGGAGGGTATCTGTGTCTTTTAACCCCACTCTTGTTCTATTGTTATCTGATCCATACTGCTGGTTGACCTCCAATATTGTACTTGGCATCTTACTGCTATGTTCTTTATGTCTGTCCTTCCATCCTCCCTATCCCCTCATCCCCAGCCAGTCGCAGCAGACGACTGCCCCTCCCTGAGCCTGGTTCTGCTAGAGGTTTCTTCCTTCCAAATGGGAGTTTTTCCTCTCCACTGTCGCCTAGTGCTTGCTCATAGGGGATCGTCTGATTGCTGGGTTTTTCTGTGACTGTGTGATTTTATCTGCACTGTGGCACCACGAGACGGCTTTTGTTGTGATGTGGCGCATTATAAATAAAGCTGAATTGAATTGAATTGAAAGTAACAGAACTCGGTGAGTGAGGAAAATATAATTTCTTTTCTGTAAAGCAATGAGTGAAAGTTACCTAAAAGTTATTTTTACACTTTTACAAAGGTATTGTTGGGTTTTCCAACCAGTCGTGGGTTCTGGAGATTTGTGTATGTGTGTTTATCGGGACTTGGTGAGTTGAAAACGTGTATTTTATTTTCTGTAAACTATATTTGTGAAATGAATTGGTCATTTTATGCAAAAGGAAAGCTAAGGTTGTGAATTTATGTTATTTTATGTGAAAATGGTGAATATTTTGGTACATTTTCAGCCAAATTGAAGCTTGGGCTTATAGGTCAATGCCCTGACTTGTTTGTTCTTCTTTTTTTTTTTCTGTCCGCCATTTCGGCAGCGTCTTAACAAGCATTAATTAAGACTTGAAATGCACTTTTTCTTAGTTTTAGAGCTACCTAGCATTTTATTTTAAGTATGTATGCTTATTTTATGTTGTTTACGTGAGGCCAACTTAGATTGGGATGAAGATATGTCGAATTAGGACTGGATTTGAAGATTTGGAGAACATGTGCTTGAACCTGATGGCGAGCCACCCAAGATACCTTGTGTGAACTGTGCATGAGCCAGGAAGCTAGAGGGCATGCCACTCCTCTATTGGACGTTGCATGGTTTTCGTCTGAAATGGTATGATCCATCCACATTTCCATTAAAAACCAGTGGATTCAGGATAAAAACACTGGACTGCTAATTCAGAAGAACTAAAGGATTAGTAGACTTGGAAAGAAAAAGACTTTTATTCTGTGTTTAACAGATTCGTTCAGTCTTTTGCTGAATTGTTTTGAGTTTTGTATTTTTTATTTTTTTTTTACAATTTTATTTGATTGACCATACATGATTATACTGTAAAGGTATTGTTTACAGTACAATGTTAATTGTTTGGTTGTAAACAACAAAACAATGGTAATGGTTAAACTTAAAGGGTATCTATACTAAACTTGAAAGGAACTTGAAATGAAATAGAACTCAACTAATTTGAACAAAACAGAGAACGCAAGTAGTTTAATGAACTAGCTTGGACTGAACTAAAAGAAACTAAAGGTTGCAACCTATTAAAATAAGACTAAACTAAATCCTTTTAAACCTAACTAAAAGGTCTAAACACAAAAAGGGATTTATTGTATGTTAATGTACTGTATGTCATTGTTCTCTTGTCCATTTAATAATAAGCCGGTATTTTAAACATACTTCCTGGTCTGTGGTCTCTTCTTTATCTGGAGTTTATTACTGCTCCTGTAGTCGAATCTAGGTGACTCTGATACTGGTCTATATCATCATCGTTGTCCTATTACACTGTGTTGTATGCTAGTACATACTATACAGCCCATTCCCTGTAATTAATCCTCGTAGGTGTTACATGATGGGTCATTATTACGTAACTAGTGCATGCCCATAGAACACAAGTATTCCTGTCTGAAACAGGTATCCTAATCAGGCTTTACAGGCCCAAATGTAGGCTGTGTTTGAAAGTGGAATACAAAGAGGTGTAGCCTATATGTAGGTAATCACATATTAGACTTTGACAAATATAAAAGGGAGTAAATGGCACTAAGATGTATTTGATTGTGTGAATATTAATTACAGAATATCTAATTACTGAAAATGAATGGGACATCCAATATTAGCGACTGTTTCAGATCCCTTGTTTATTTGTTTTTCAGATCACTTATTTGTGTGGTCTTTTATCACTTTTAAATTAAATCACCCTTTATTGTCATTCAACCATATAACCAATCATGTACTGTAGAACGAAATTGTGTTTTTCCTATCTACAGTGTTAATCACACACACCCCATATGTAGAATCAGAGGGCCGCTGTCATGCAAGGCGCCGCCACAGATTTCCCTCCTCCATTCCATTATTGCTGAGCACCAAGCTGGACGGCAGGAAATTCCGCTTTTATATGTCTTTGGCATGACCCGGCCGGGATTTGAACCCCTGCCTCCCGGGTGTGGGGCGGATGCACGAGGCCCGCACGAGGAGTCAGAGACTAAAAATTTTTTTTTCCCCACAATCACCGGCTTTTCCAACTCTCCTCACCAGCAGACAGTTCGACCGGAGCAGCAGCACCCCACCACCACCACCACCCCTGCTAGAGCATCAACTTGAGCCCAAATGACAGTGGGGGGTCACAGCCCTTTCTGGGTGTTCGGGGGGCCTGGTATGGTGACACTAAACACAGCAAGGAGACATTCCTCTGGGATTTCCTTCTTGAGCTTTCCTCACACCCAGCAGCAAGCTTGGAAGAAGCAGAGGACTATTGACACATGACCAAAAGAACCACAGGAAACAGTCAGATGGGACTGAATGCATGCATCTTTGTGCCAACCAGTGTCAGGATAATCATGTGTATTGACCAATGGTAGTAAATGACTATTGTTATACATCCCCGGAGCAAGCAGAGGAAGTCTGGTGCCAGTTAATCACGTGATTGATATGTATTGTCTGGTATGTATATCGATATGTAAATGTGCCATGCATTCTCTCTTGTCTGTATAAAAGAGCTGACTTTACATGCCTCACTAACGCACTCAGAGCGCACTGACAACAGCGCACACACAGTACACAGTGCTGCAGTGTGTCTCATGATGATGGAGGAATAAAACTCTTAAACCTTCAGCTCGCCGCGTCTCGCCTGAACTTATTTTGTTCCTCCACACTTATATTCAAGATAATAGTGTATCTTGCACTTTGGGGAATGGGAGTTGTCTATCATCATCATCGTTGTCCTATTACACTGTGTTGTATGCTAGTACATACTATACAGCCCATTCCCTGTAATTAACCCTCGGGCTGCACGGTGGCGCAGTGGTTAGCACTGCGGCAGCACAGTTTACCCTTGGCCGGGGGATTGTGGGGATCGTGGGATCGTGGGTTCGATCCCAGCCCCCGACCAACAGTGATCTGTGTGGAGTTTGCATGTTCTCCCCGTGTTGCGTGGGTTTACTCCGGGATTTCTCCGGTTTCCTCCCACATGCCAAAAACATGCATGTTAGGTTAATTGGCTGTTCTAAATTGTCCCTAGATATTTGTTTCCTATAGGCCCTTAGAATAGAGGGTTAGTATTAATGAAAGCGCTTTGAGTGGTCTTTGTGACTAGAAAAGCGCTATATAAGTGCAGGTTAGTTAGTTAGTAGTTAGGTGTTACAAAAGTGGCGAGCCAGCAGCCAGGAGCAGTTAAAAACTTTATTTTTTTGACCCAGACCCTAAAATAGGCCAAGCCCGGCAGAAAAAAAAATGGACATTGTTAACAAAGATAACATTAAAATCCCAAACTCAGTTATTATTAGTGGGTTCACTGATACAAGCCTTGATGAATAGCTCAAGTAGGTTCATTTTGTCTTCTTTTAATTATTTAGCTTTTGTTCTTATTAAAGACAAAAATAGAAAGATGTTTTTGCCTTGACGAAGGCTGCAGTGCACAGTTGAAACATGTAAAGAAGATAAAAACATCTTTCTATTTTTGTCTTTAATAAGAACAAAAGGTAAATAAAGCCTTGATGAAGATTTAACTGACTTCTTGAACAAGTATGGGTGCATATAGAGAACCATAAAGATTGATGATCCGCATTCTCCATGTCACAACAATGCTGTTGTTGAGAATAAGAGTGGAGCTGCCTTGACACCCCTTGAACCATTGCTGCCCTATTCTCATGAAAGTCAAAATGTGAAATACCAAATCAGAACCCTCTCAACTGAGTAAATGGAAACAGTCACCAAAAGCGCCACCTTCAGTTTCTTCTTTTTACTTCCGGTTCCGGCGCCACACGAGTTGGCTGCCTTTTGCAACAGCGGTTCAATTCTGAGTCTTTTTATCTTCCTTCTTCTTTCTGATC
Source organism: Pholidichthys leucotaenia (assembly GCA_020510985.1). Classification (NCBI taxonomy): domain Eukaryota; kingdom Metazoa; phylum Chordata; class Actinopteri; order Cichliformes; family Pholidichthyidae; genus Pholidichthys; species Pholidichthys leucotaenia. The sequence goes on along the minus strand of CM035842.1, from coordinate 138,146,308 downwards.
CGGTGATAACTTTCTGATCCGGCACACCTTTCACTCTATATATATCACGGACATACAGATCGCCCCAAAGGTCTCCCGAGTCGGCGGATGGAGCCTCTGTTTACAGCAGGAGACGATACAGCAGGGAAGAGCTAGCTAGCACTCAACCGCCACCCGGTGCTAACGGAGAAACTCGACATACCGGGAGAACTGAAGTGAAAATGACGCGGGTGCCGGGCTGGAGTTTAGGCGGCGTGCAAGAAATATAAGACAGAATAATAAAGAGCGATGGCAAGAACCAAGCAGACCGCCCGTAAATCTACTGGAGGAAAAGCCCCCAGGAAGCAGCTGGCCACCAAGGTTGCTCGAAAAAGCGCTCCGGCCACCGGCGGAGTGAAGAAGCCTCACCGTTACAGGCCCGGTACCGTGGCTCTGAGAGAGATCCGTCGCTACCAGAAATCCATGGAGCTGCTCATCCGTAAGCTGCCCTTCCAGCGCCTGGTGAGGGAGATCGCTCAGGACTTCAAGACCGAGCTGCGCTTCCAGAGCTCCGCCGTCATGGCTCTACAGGAGGCCAGCGAGGCCTACCTGGTGGGTCTCTTCGAGGACACCAACCTGTGCGCCATCCACGCCAAGAGGGTCACCATCATGCCCAAAGACATCCAGCTGACCCGCCGCATCCGCGGAGAGAGAGCTTAGACTTTCTGCTGCACATCCACCAACCACAATGCTCCGCACTGTGTGTCTATATATATATATGTATATGTGTGTGTGTGTGTGTGTGTGTGTACATATGTATACTAGCTGCTCTTGTTTTTTCTTGCCTTCTGATTGTTGCTCTGAGTGTTGTTATCCCTGTGCTGTTGCAATCCTGGAATTTCCCCATTGTGGGACTAATAAAGGCTTATCTTATCTTATCTTATCTTCTTTTAGCTGCAGAAAATAGCCAAACTAACAGGCCAACCTTTCAAAGCAATTTTACAACTGTAAAAGTTGTAAAACCTGTACAACCTAAGCAGGGCTGCTCACAGAGATAGCAAAAAGACATGACTATGGCGGTTGATAAAATAAAGGCAGCGAAGTGAGGTTTTAAGTAGGTTTATTATCATACCGCCTTCACGGGGCTCGCTCCATGAGCGAGCCCAGAGAGGCTCTCCAGCAAAGGGACACAGGATGTGTGTGTCAGCAGCAGCTGAAGGACTGAGAGAATGAGTTACAGAATATGTGCGGTATTTATACCAGTTACAGACAATGCATGAAAGGGCATTCACAGCAGTAGGTATGGCATTTGCATTTGAGAGACACAGTGAGAACAGGAAGCATGAACACAATGCATGAATGGGACATTAACATCACAATACTGAGCCGAAACAAGCCAGAAGGAGCGGGGCTGCCTGTAGACATTAATACACACATTTCACTGTTCTGTTATTTGCTCTAGCCGAGCGCTGTGTCTGTCTCAGTCTGTTGTGGGGGTCACGCCACAGTGACAACCTAATAGTATTGAATGCAAAAGACGTAATAGACTTACACAATGGTCCCCTCCGGTATACAACTAGGAAAATTCTGGTCACTATGGAGGGTGAGAATATGTATGGGTACATAATCATACCATGTAGGATAACTAAGTAGATGGTTGTGCTGTTTCATTCCATCTAGCTACAATGCTCCGCACTGTGTGTGTTTATATATTTATATATTTATTCCATCTAGCAACAATGCTCCACGCTGTGTGTGTTTATATATTTACATATTTATTCCATCTAGCTACAATGCTCCGCACTGTGTTTATATATTTACATATTTATTCCATCTAGCTACAGTGCTCCGCACTGTGTGTGTTTATATATCTACATATTTATTCCATCTAGCTACAATGCTCCACACTGTGTGTTTATATATTCATATATTTATTCAATCTTGCTACAATGCTCCGCACATGTGTGTTTATATATCTACATATTATTCCATCTAGCTACAATGCTCCGCACTGTGTTTATATATTTACATATTTATTCCATCTAGCTACAATGCTCCGCACTGTGTGTGTGTATATATCTACATATTTATTCCATCTAGCTACAATGCTCCGCACTGTGTGTTTATATATTCACATATTCATTCCATCTAGCTACAATACGCCACACTGTGTGTTTATATACTCATATATTTATTCCATCCAGCTACAATGCTCCGCACTGTGTTTATATATTTATATATATCCAATCTAGCTACAATGCTCCGCACTGTGTGTCTATACACACACACACACACACACACACACACACACACACATATATATATATATATATATATATATATATATATATATATATATACAGTATATATGTACATATGTATACTCGCTGCTCTTGTTTTTTCTCTTGCCTTCTGATTGTTGCTCTGAGTGTTGCTATCCCTGTGCTGTTGCAATCCTGGAATTTCCCCATTGTGGGACTAATAAAGGCTTATCTTATCTTATCTTATCTTACAAGAGCACCCTTCCAAATGCAGCCAGACAATAAATGACACTGATCAATCTGAAAATGGAGATTCCACCCAAGAAACGCAAAGTCACAGTGCAACTGAAGTTCAAACTGAAAATGAGAAAATGACTGAAACCAACTTAAGTACAAATCAAACTGAACATGTCCCACTGACACAACAAACTCAAGCATCTAACATTCCTCAGAGCTTCATAATTCATCCAGAGGTGCAAAAAGTTGTTGTAGAACATATAGTCCAAAGTGAGTCCTCAGTCTCTCACAGAGACGCTTCTTTCTGTCTTAGACAGTTCTCAGGCAAACTCTCTTATCCTAATCACGAGGTAGACTTTGACACATGGCGCAATAGCGTTGAGCTTGTACTCCAAGACCCAGATCTTGTGGGGGGACCAAGTGCTTGCTCACAGGGGATCGCCTGATTGCTGGGGTCTTTCTGCAACTGTGGGGGTCCCCCCTACAGTTGATAGTGCTATGAGATGACTGTTGTTGTGAAATGGCGCTATATAAATAAAGTTGAATTGAACTGAATTGAATCTGTCCGATTTACAATGCTCTCAAAAGATTTTAGACAGTCTTGCGCCCCCTGCAACAAATGTAGTCAAACCTTTAGGCCCTAAAGCTTTGCCTTCTGCTTACATTGAGCTGCTTAATTTGGCATTTGGCACAGTAGAAGATGGCAATGACCTCTTTGCTAAGTTTCTTAACACACTCCAAGATTCAGGCGAAAAGCCCTCACAGTATCTCCATCGGTTACATACAGCTCTCGCCAAAGCCCAGAAAAGAGGCAGTGTTTCAAACAGTGACGTAGACCGACATCTGCTGCGTCAATTCTGTAGCGGGTGTTGGGATAATGCTCTTCTAGCAGACCTTCAGCTAGAAAGAAAGAAGGATAACCCACCCCCGTTTGCAGAGCTATTGTTACAGTTAAGAGTAGACGAAGATAAGCACACAGCAAAAGAAAGCAGAATGAAAAAACACTTTGCTGTGACCAGGCCATGCACAATGATCTCAATGAAATGCGAGCACAAATCACTGAGCTACAGGGTCACCTCACAAAGATAAAAGCGCAAACAGCAAAGCAACCAGTTATTCCTCCAAACAACACTGTCAAAGAACTAAAAGCGCAAATCACT